>CM062275.1:867500-1490000 GCA_031216635.1 Dissostichus eleginoides
AATGTGTTTCTTTCTCTTCATGTTGCAGGTGGCAGGGATGAGCCTTCCAGCTATATATGTACCACATGTAAGCAGCCCTTCCCCAGCGCCTGGTTCCTGCTGCAGCATGCCCAGAATAGCCACGGCATTCGGATATACCTGGAGTCCAACCCCTCAAACACTGCCCTCACCCCACGCCTCGCTATGCCTCCACCCATGGGCAACGACTCCATCCCGCAGTCCCCCCTCACCAACTTTCTCGGGGACAACAACCCCTTTCACCTATTGAGGATGGCGGGACCCCTGCTCCGGGAGCCTCCCCCAGGCTTTATGGAGAACCGGCTTCCCAACACGCCTCCATTCATCAGCCCGCCTCCCCGCCACCACCTGGACCCCCATCGACTGGAACGCCTTAGCGCAGAGGAAATGGGCCTCATATCACAGCACCCCAGTGCCTTTGAGAGGGTGATGCGGCTAACGCCCATGGCCATGGAGTCCCAGTCCATGGACTTCTCCAGGCGGTTACGTGAGTTGGCAGGGAACAACAACAACACCACTCCACCTTTGTCCCCCAGCAGGTCCAACCCTATGCACCGACTGCTAAACCCCAATCCCTTCCAGCCTGGGCCAAAATCACCTTTTCTGAGCACCCCTCCCTTACCGCCGATGCCCCTAAACAGCACCACCCCTCCCCAGACACAGAACAAAGTCAAGTCCTGTGAGTTCTGCGGTAAGACCTTCAAGTTCCAGAGCAACTTGGTGGTGCATCGGCGCAGCCATACTGGAGAAAAACCATACAAGTGCCAGTTGTGTGACCACGCTTGCTCTCAGGCAAGCAAGCTCAAGCGCCACATGAAGACCCACATACACAAGGCTGGATCCCTGACGGGGCGCTCAGATGATGGACTGTCCACCACAAGCTCCCCAGAGCCCGGCACCAGTGATGTCACAGGTGAAGGCATGAAGAATCGTGATGGGGACTTCCAGGGGGAAGGCAACGAGGAGGAAGAAGAGGAGGAAGAAGAAGAGGAACTTGAGAATGAGAGTCGACCAGAGTCCAACTTCAGCATGGAGTGTGAGTTCTTCAGGAACAGGGAGAACGGCTCTAAACTGCCCTCAGAGGACAAGCCATCACTCGCCCTTGAGAAAATGGTGGAAGGTGGGGGTCTAAACTCTATTCAGCAGTACAATAATTTAATAGTTGACAATCGTAAAAGGATGCCCTTCACCAAGAGGGGTTCCGATGGCCTGAGGGACACAGGGGATGAGGACTCAGTGGCTGGGGAGATAAACCACCACCACCAGCAGGAAGAGAGGACCACCATTAATGGCCGGAACTGTGGCTCCGTTGACTCTTTCTCAGGCCTGTTTCCACGTAAGCCCACCCCTATCACCAGCCCCAGCCTGTCCATCTCCTCAAATAAGAGGATCAAGATTGAGAAGGACTTGGACATTCCCCCAGCACCCCATATTCCCTCCGAGAACGTGTACTCCCAGTGGTTGGTGGGCTATGCTGCCTCACGCCACTTCATTAAAGACCCTTTCCTCGGCTTCACTGACTCCAGACAATCGCCCTTCGCCACCTCCTCTGAGCACTCGTCCGAGAACGGCAGCTTGCGGTTTTCAACGCCTCCGGGTGACCTGCTGGATGGAGGTCTTTCAGGACGCAGCGGCACCGCCAGTGGAGGAAGCACGCCTCACCTGGGTGGAGGTCCAGGCAGGCCTGGCTCCAAGGATAGCAGGAGGTGCGACACCTGCGAATACTGCGGCAAGGTGTTCAAGAACTGTAGCAACCTGACGGTGCACCGGCGCAGCCACACAGGTGAGAGGCCCTACAAGTGTGACCTGTGCAACTATGCCTGTGCCCAGAGCTCCAAGCTCACACGCCACATGAAGACACACGGCCAGCATGGGAAGGATGTGTACCGCTGTGACATTTGCCAAATGCCCTTCAGCGTGTACAGCACCTTGGAAAAACATATGAAAAAGTGGCATGGTGAACATTTGATGACAAATGAAGTCAAAATTGAAGAAGCCGAGAGAACATAAATTGGGGTCTCTCTTTCCAGACTTTGACTAAAAAAAACTAACAAAATGGGGTAGCTGGATACTCTTTTTCTGAAATGTTCATTTTGGGTCAATTTTGTGTTTTTAAGAAACTGCCAAATGAGAAAACAGAGATCTTAACACCACTTAAGGCTGTCTAAACTGCCTCATTTGGGGTTCCTTTTTAAACAATCAGTCAGTTGAGTTATAATATATGTGGAGCCTTTAACTGTGCAATAATTTCTGTATTTATTCAATTTTGTATTTTGGCATGGCTTTTTTTTTTGTATATTTGTTTTACTTGATTTAGAATTTCTCTGTTTTTTAAAACCCCATGTTACCCTGAGAGTTTTTTCAGAAGACAAAGGTCAATTTTGTTTTTTTTGGCCGCTGCTTGTAGTAAATTGTATATTAAGCTAAACGTGTGATTTCTTGAAGAGAGGCTGAATTCAATCTTCAATTTGAAAGTGGCGTTAACTGAGAATGCTAGAATTAGTCTATTTTGTGTGATGATGATACGCGGACAACAATCCTTGTAGCATGAACTGAGTCTAAAACATGTCAATATAATTGGATATGTAGCACTGAGCGTCATATTTGACAGTAAATCTAAAATCAAAGAGGATCCCAAGGTTCCTGCTGAGGACAGAACTACCAGCCAGAGGAAACACATCTGGATAAGGCAGCTGCTGACTGGTACGTGGTCCCAAGCCCCGACAACGCTACGACAACCATCTTCTGCTTTCCAGCCCCTCCATCTTACTTACATTCATACATCCATTCATTTTATACTTTGCATCAAGCCATATGATCTAGGCCATTATTTATATGGAGTAAACTGAGCATGAAGCCATGCAATACGAGTATGCATAGAGATAGATAGAAGACTCAGACAACAGCACAGGGACATCTCAGGGTGAGCTTTACTACTTTTGTGATTAACCCAATATTTTCTGCATTTCCATTTCATCATATGTTGGAATTAGCGACAGTACAACACCCCCCCCCCCCACACCAGGCTAATGCCCAGGCCCAATGCCCAATGCCCTTTGTCCTCGATTTAAAGTGGTTAGACTAATTTATATTTGAAGTCACAGCTTGTAAATATAACATGAATTAGTTTAGAGAGGGTTACATGTGTGTGAATACATGGTGGCAGAAAATTGAATTTGATTGATTTTATTGTTAAGATTTATAAAAATCAACAACCCTATGCATTTTGTGCTCAAATGTCTCTCATGACATTGTTTTGAAAAGTGGTTGAGTAAATGTTAACTTGTATCTTCATAGTGATCTATAAATGTATAATCTGATTACTGAAGTCACCATGTGGTTAAGGAATCCACTAAGAATAGGAATCCTCAAAGGTATCACCATTAGTTGTAGGACAGTTTTGTGTAAAAGAGGAAATGATATGTCAATGTGAGCGGAAGTAGTAAGACTAATGGTAAGACATCAGTTCGCTCCATGCCCCTTTGTTTTTTTAAATATCATAACCCCATCCACCTTCATAGCTGCTGTCAATTCATAAATCTAGAGTTCTTAGCAACATATCCGCACTTTATAATTTCCCCGTCCGACGCAGAGAGAGCTGGACAGAAAGGTACTGAAGGGTGGAGAGCTTTGGGGTCTGCTGATGCTGAAGTGCCCAGGGTTGTTAGGCAAGGCTTTTCCAATGCTGGCACTATAAAAAAAAAAGGAAATATAATTTATTTGGGACAGTTTTTGTACTGCCATTCAATTTGACATGAGTGTGCCTTGAATAATGATCTTCCTATTTATTGTCTCAGACAAATGCAACACTTTTTATGAAGCATCAAATTGAACAACAAAAAATGTGAACTTTAACTTGTAGTTTGACATTTCCACGGAAATATAAATTAAATAATGCTGAGTTCAGGCTAGGAGTACCCAGCACAATATCAGTGTGTCTGTGTGTGTGTGTATATATGTATGCATATGTACATATAAAGGCACAAACCTATATATAGATATATATCGAATTCCTCACTCATTAGGACAATAACAACAAAAAGCCACACAAAAAGTCAAGGAAGAGACTCAACAACAATCAGGAAATGCAGAAACTAAAAAAAATGAATTTAGTGCACTCTGTCTTAAAATAAGTTTACAGTATTAAAACAAGTACAAGGGTAAAATAATATTTGTGTGTATGTGTGTTTTGAACAAACAAGTATTTTTTTTTCAGTTTTGCTTATGAAGTTTCTCTGAAGCCGTAGTGGCGATGTGTATATTGTTTTATATTTTTTCCGGGGTTTTTTTGGTGACGGGGTTTTAGTATATATATATAAAAACATATGAATATATATTACATTTTTCTTGTTTACTGTAAAAGTATACCAGTATTTGTAATATTGGAGAATGCCTGGGCATTTTACAAAAATAGAAAAAAGGTTGTTTTTCTTTTCTTTTTTTTTGCAGTCCAATTTAAATTGTGGGTCTCTTAAACTGTTTTTGTCACTGTAATTGTAAAAGTCTTAAGTTTTAGTAACTTTTATTCTGCCTTGGGTGTAATGAAATAAAAATAAACACATTTAAAAATGACTTGGATTTGGTGGTGGGATGGCTGTTGGGGTTTGGTGGGTGGACGGGTGGACGGGTTTTCTACCTTAGAACTTCAGAACATTTGTTCTGCTTTCCAGAAGAAACACACTGAGAATACTGACTTGTATCTAGTTCTCTTCTTCTTGAATGGAGTATTCTTCATGGATGGTTTGAAATACAATTGTAGGCACTTGCTGTCTTTCCTAAGGAGCTTCTTTTTTTTACTTGAAGGCTATGTGCATCCTGTTGTGAACAAAGTACCTCGTCATGTCTGCTCTTATATCTGGTGCAGGGGAGCGTGACTTCCTGCCAATGAAAAGATAAAACTCACAGGCTGCCACCAGCTGTCTGTCTCTTTGGCAGTACAAGTATCTGATGAATTTGTACTTGTAATGAATCGTACTGAATCACATTGTACAGTAAGCGATCACAAGGCTGTTAGACAGCCTTAAAGTAACACGAACACAGCCAATGTTCAGTTTACCGCTCCATTATTTGTACATAGTTTTCTATGACGCTGTTTTACTTTTGATTTGTTTGTGATCTTTAACTGGCACTGGCGGTGACTTCCTGTTTCTGAAGGGGGGGTGGCGGGGTGTTATTCTGTTTGAACTTTGTGACCTTCATGTGTGTTTTCCAGCACATGCCTCCCCCATTGATATTCCTCGCATTGAGAACAGAGCACAAATACAAGCTGTTACAATTATTCATCCTCTCATTGTTGTCTCCTTTTCTTTGAGCTGGTCCGACAGACAGGGACCATGGAAACATTGACAGACATGCACCTGAAATATTACTCACAAACTCTTCAATTCTGCTCCGGCATCTGATGAAGTCCCTGAAAACATTTACTGCTTCACACAATGATCACAACACACATAATCATATGAACACATTCAAATCCAACAAATGCCAAGATATTAAAGAAGAAAACAGGCTGACAGTACATTACTTTAATGTATTTGTTTTAACCAATAGAGAATGGTCATGCTTTGATAAACCCCTGAATGCTACTGGATCAGCCCCTCTTGAAATCAGAATCAGCATCGGTTTTATTACGTAGATAGGAATTTGCTGTTTATATGTGGTGCCTGCAAAGACACAGAAAGAAGAATACATAGAAGTAATGGGGTTTTTTTGGACGGAAACTATCATTTACATTTTTTTACTATGTTCAATCTGAATTTAATTTAAAATAAATACATCTATATTGATTCTGACTTTTCTACATCCAACTCACAGGTTGCTTTGAGAAAAAAGATTATGAATTTACCCCTTTTAGAAGTGAAGTTATGGTCATTTGTTCTGGGCATGTCATTTTCGAGCCTGAGACCTGGAAAACAGGCTCGGGGCTCAACAGAATACACTCAGCCTAATATCTGTTGGTCACTAAAACCTAACCCAACATTTAAACATGCAAAAAAAGTTGTCTCTATCTTTTTCAAAACCAGCAAAAGCACAACACTTATATTTACTTTTAAAATTTACTTTTTTATGATTTCTTACCATTGTTTATCACTACATTTTGGGGTTTTGAGTCATCTTAACCTTACATAATGGAAACATGCTTAGTGTTGCAGCTGCAGAACACACTTTATTAGCAACATGAAAGACTACCAGGGTCTTCAGTTCAACACGTGTAAAATAAATACACACATACAGCTAAAGAGGCGATGACGTGGAATAACAGTACAATGCTCAGTACTTCTGTAACTTTTACGCTTCGGAGCATTTTGCCTCATTACACATTAAGATAAATCAGCTGTTTCTAAATGTTTAAATGATCGGTTTATTCAAAACTATCTATCAATTCTTTATTTAGTTTTTTGAGCCGCTGTAGATGCAGAAATATATACTATCCTAATTATTTAATATTTTTAACATCAGTACCTGTTTGTATAAAAAGAGACAGCGTAGCAGCTATCGGCCACTTTCAAACTAGCAAAACACATTTTTAAAAACCGTGTTACTATTTTCTGTCTGTGTTTTTTATGTGTTCTTCACGGTAATACTCTGTGTGCATTACGGGTCAACGTTTGAGTTCAATAGGCTAGGCTTTATTGCTGAAATGTATCAATTAAGCTGCCTGACCTTCCTTATAGACTGGCTACAGGTCTTAATGGTTTCAGAGATATTGCTTCAAGGATCACTATCAGTACTCAAACATTCAGAATGCAGTATTGGGACAGAAGTCTGTGTGCCTGACAACAGAGGCTTAAAGCCAGGGGACAGTGGAATGAGAATTATAGCCACATCTTCACACGAGTCAGAAACCTCTGGCTTTCTCTCAATGACAATGTAATTTCTCTTTGATTTAGACAAATCAAAATGTTATTGTACAAATCTACAATCATTTTGTGTTATATATTATGAAAGAATGAAAACGAGCACATAAAGAACAGATGAACACGGCATTTAAGGGTTGATTTTTAGGGAGAAAGGAGTTAATGATCTTTTTTTTTAATTGGCTCATTGAATGCTTTTTGTGTCTGTATGCATTTCTTGTGACATGAAAGATTTAGAAATAGAAATCAGCTCCCTAAAATAGAGACAGTTACTTTGTCATCTTTTAACCTGTTCAACCCGGAGGCCCCCGCCCGCGTCTGTGTCTCAGGGCTTCTTAACATTTAAAAACCTATTAATGTGTCGTACCCGATTAACGGGAAGAAACTCAGCTAACTGACGATACGAACCATTTTTACCGAAACAAAACACAAGTCTCACAAGAAGCGTCTAAATCGATTAGCAAGCTGAGATTCCACAGATTCTAGGCGTCTAAGTATCACCACTGAGCGATCAGAACTCGCGACAGGGGAAGCAAACACAGACATCACAACACGGAGCTTTACAGAGCAAAAACGGGACATTGTCTTACCTTAGCTGTTGTCTGATCAGAAGTTGTGTTCAATGGCATTAAAACGATAAAAACGCTGCTGAAGGTTAATCCATAGGTTAATCCAATGTGTCTGTGTCACTTTGAAATGATTACTGATAATCCATCTTCATATTTATGGCAAAAACTGAGTTTTCATATATAGCTATTATGATAGCTACGAGAGTTTATGACAGCTTCCGGTATTGGGCATTCTGGCTGTGCATCACTTTATTCACCAATGGGTAATGTTTAGATGGATTTTAGGAACTTCCCCTCGATTCTATTGGCTCTAACGGTTAAAAAGAGATGTCAATCATCAAAATCGACCGATGGGTTTTCTAAATCTCTCTAAAAAGGTCAAACTTCACTTGTTTTGCATCAATCTTGATACAGGGTACTTATTATATGTTATAGTTTGGATTCCTAAAGCTTTTAGTCTACTATCCCATCATTCAAGGGTGGTTTTCACTATAACTAATGTTTTTTTTTTGGACGGACACTATAATTTACATTTTTTTACTATGTTCAATCTGAATTTACTTTAAAATAAAAAAATTCTATATTGATTCTGACTTTTCTACATCCAACTCACAGGTTTATCATTGCTTTGAGAAAAAAGATTATTAATTTACCCCTTTTAGAAGTGAAGATATAGTCATTTGTTCTGGGAATGTCATTTTCGAGCCTGAGACCTGAAAAACAGGCTCAGGGCTAAACTGGTTAACATTTCAGAGTATTCTCACTTACTTGGACTTAATTGTATCTTCTTTTTCTGCAGAGGAGGAGCAAAAACTTCCAGAACCACAATTAGTGTGAGGGAGGCAGGAGTGAGCAGAACTTGTGATTTGGCGTGAGTTTCAAGGCGAGCGGATAATTAAGGCCTCTCCCCGGCTGGCCTGCACTTTGAAGTCCCCAACGGGGGGGGGGCAACAGAAATAGAGCCAAGTAATGAGACCCAACACGAGACGCAGAAATTGGGAAAGCAATGAGTGAAGCCTCAGAAACAAATATTTACAAATCACTAGTCATTTTTCAATAATCGCTAAAATATGAAAATATTTGTGTGGCAATTCTCAGAGTGTTACATTTATACTGAAGCAGTGATGATGGATTATTGATAAGCTGAAAAAGAAACCACAAAAATACTTAACTGAACTTTTGGCGTTCAGAGAGCGTGGGCAGAAACAGCCTCAGAAAGTCATTTTATTTACCAAAAACAACTGGAGATGGATTTATTCTGGTTCGAAATGCGATTTTTTCCGTATTTATCTTCTACAATAATCAATTAAACAAAAAAATGGAGTTGCAGACTGTTGGTGGGGCAAAACAAGACATTTGAAAACATCCACTTTTTAACCACTTGATTAATACATCCTTGATTCATTTGGTCATAGGTCATAAACACAACCTAGTGTATGTCCGTTTGGATCCGCTGACACTGACAGAGTTGCAATAATGTTTTAGTTGTAATTAACAATGTCATTAGATTCATGCACCCACAGGAAGCCCCCCCCCACCACTTCCTCATTATTAGCCCTGCAACCTGCTTTTATTTCCACTACCTTGAAGGTGTGTGTGTGTGTGTGTGTGTGTGTTTGTGCGCATGGGTGGGTGTGTATGTGGGTGTGTATGTGTGTGTGTTTGTGTATGTGTGTGTGTGTTTGTGTGTGTGTGTGTGTGTGCGCATGGGTGGGTGTGTATGTGGGTGTGTATGTGTGTGTGTGTATGTGTGTGTGTGTGTGTGTGTGTGTGTGTGTGTGTGTGTGTGTTGGGGGGATTAAGTCAGACAGACACCTCTGGTTATTCAGAGGTATGGAATTATTTCAAGACCCTGACTGGCTGTCAGCCTCGCTGCGCCTCCTCCCCTCCTCATTAAAAAAAGGAGCAACTTCAAATGACTTAAGCCGCTGGTCGTCACCACCAAAGCCACACTGTTGACAGGTACAGTAGGTCTTAAGCCTTCAAGATCAACGCTGCTATTCTGCCTGACAAAATCCCCCTGCAGGGATCCTCCCCGACTGGATTGCAGAGGAATGAAGGAGGGAGGGTTTGGAGGAGAAAGAGAGATGGGGTCAGACGAGGAGGTGTCACAATGTCAGGAAGAGCAGCTTGTAGAGAGGTTATTGCGTTTCATTAATGCAGAGGTTTCACGGCCAATCAGGAGAGTCCCTGCGTGGCTGGTAATTATTACCATTATCATTCAACAGCCCTGTCCCTGTCCAATTGATTGACAAGCCTGTTTCATGGCACTTCCCAAAAAAGCAGATATCAAGCTTTCGGTCTCACTGTCAATTTCCCCCAGCAAATGAATCCTCATCAGACTCTTACTCTGCTCGATTTGATCCCAGAATGCAGCGCTGCACATACATGAGAGGTAGGACCGGCACTGCCTCCTCTTGAGAACCTAAATAAAGGAGTACAATTGTCAGTTAAATGCTCCATACATACAGTGACTTGACTAAACCCTTTGTTTCCCTTTGAATCTGCATATTGTTCCACCAGAAAGCCTCATATTGCTGTTTCTGAAATAAATACTTCTCGGAGACAAAGCAGAAGCCATCGATTTAGTTCCTCTCAGAATCACAGCCACTTAGACAATAACACATGTAGTGCGTTATTATCTGAGTGAATCAAAGCCTTTATATGTAGGAGAAAACAAGCGAAACAATAAAGGGAAAGTTGAATGCAACAGTGATTTATGCTCTGCCACAAACTTAAGAGCAACTTATGTGTTTCATCCCCTTCTTTTTAATGCGACAAGCAGGGTGAGTCCTTCAAAAGAGACGGGAAAGAAAGAGGGAGATAGAGGAAGTGGTGCCTTAGCGCTGGAACTACTGAAAGCGGCGTATAAGAGGTGCATGGTGTCTTTTTGATATTCAGATTCCCCTGCCTACACACTGCATTATGACACATTTGGATGATCGCATTGTAGGATTAACGGGCCTGCCTTGTCATTTCCAACAACAATGCCACGATTTAGGGATGCTATTTCTCACACGGCGCTCCGCATTAACGCCCGGCCCAAAGATTTACATAAATCTTTGTCTTAAGATGAAAGCAGAGTGGAGCTTGAGACAATGAAGTTAAGCTTTGGAAATAAGAGAGAGAAGAGAGGAAGGAGAGCCGTCAGCAGCAGAGGGATGAAGGGAAGGAGGCAGAGGGAGAAAAGTTAGGGGATAAATCAACCAGTAGAGGAGCTGATTTGAAGAAACGCCGCGCCCCTTCCTCTCCCTGCTGCTGTCCTTATGCCAGACATCATTTGAAAAAGACGTGAATAGGGAGGGTGGGACATTTGCATTTTCATATCTAAGAGCAGTTGTGGATGTGGGGGTTGGGGGGGGGGCAAATTGAGGTGAAGGTGATGAATGAATGAGCGATTTAGTGTTGCACCGCTGAATGAAAGGCTTCTTCTTCATGGCAGAAATTCTGGCTCTCTAAATCCCCCCTCTACCTCTCTGTCTCCCCCCCCCCCCCCTCCTGTCCTCTAATCTCCTGGCCTGCAGCAGTCATTGGGAGAGCGCCCTGGATCGTTGCGCCTCCCTTTTGATTGGATTCATCTCGGCTGATCGGGAACCTGCTTACATTAAAGACAGCGAGAAAAACAAAAGATTGTATCAGAGAGATCTGACCACTGAAGGCATTTTGTTTTGCTTTGAAATAGATAGGAGGTTACAGAGGAACAACAGGAATGATAGAGAGACGGAGAGGGGGGGTGAAGCAGGAGTGACACCATCAGCTCCATCACCTGCTCCAGCTCACATGTCTCTGAAGTGTTTTGCTCAAAATATCAAACAGATCACCCATTGTAGCATGCCTCATACCCCTCTATTTCACCCCTGTTACCAAAGTGCTGATTCTGGGTCTGGCCCTTTAAATGTAACCGAGCTGCTGCTGGCCACGCCCCTTTGGAGCTTCCCCATGCAAGCAGTGAGCTCTGTGAAGAGAAGGCTGTCTACCAGCAGAAACTCAGCTAAACGCTGCCGTGATGAAACGCCATATTATGTTCCAAACCACATCAAGGATGATTTCTGAAACAGTATGGAGCTCAAACGCTTTCTCTCTTGTGGGTTTACCACAAGGTGAGTTCGTTTTCAACACAGTCTCACTCCCTGAACGTCCAGGAGCGACGCTTGGTCAGGGTCCTATGGCGTGCAGTTGTGACGCGCCGAGTCTCCTTTAGCTTCATAAACGGACGCAAAGAGCTTTCAACTGATTGCAATGTATTCCCATCGGCGGCGGTATTTGACGCTCAGGGAAGCACCGCATCGGTCCATGTCAGCGGCACTTAAAGAGCAACTTGCAGGTTAGAGACACCAGTGAATAAATGTGTAGGAAAATGATGTATACACTAGATTTTCCAAAAAATATACATAAATATACACTACAGTGACATCTGGCGTCGTTTTTGTAAGACATTTTTACTTCCGCATAAAAAAAGCCACCCCATGTGACCTCCCGCGTGTGACGTCACATGGGGGAGAGCGGCCGGTCTAACGTAGTAATAAACATGGATCACAATGCTAGTTTTGACACAGGAGAGGTTGAAAATAAATATTCGAATGCATATGACGGACCACAACCATATAATTATGAGCCTGCTAGGCGTCCAAGAGACCAGGAGCAGCCAAGGATTAGAAGAAATAACGGCCATCGGCGAGAAATGGAGCTGTGGTGTGAGGAGAACCAGTGGAGAACAGGGCAGCTGTCTTGGTGAGCGACCGGCGTTAGCTACAGTTAATGTTAGCTAACGTCGGTCACATCACAACATTGTAAAGTTAGCTATCATATATCAGGCTATAACTAAAGTAGTATTGATAATATAGTAACGTTACTGGCAGGACGATCTGGCGGAGAAAGGTTGTGGAGCCTCCGTTGATATGCCGTTGTAAATGGCTTGATGGAAAGCAGGTGTGTAGTCGGGGAGGGTGCACAGCTGATTGCAGCAGGTGAGTGGAGGTTGAGCCGGGAGCCAGGAGTGACAGCCACCACGCCCACACAAACAACACAGACAGGGGGAAACAAACAAACAAACAAACACAAAGGAGACGGCTGGAGGAGTACAGCCACCACAGCGTTACCTAATGCAACTCCACACTACGTCTTACGGTGCTTGTGTACCGGAGGGGAGAGAGAGAGGAACGAAGGGGGGGCGAGAGATGTAATACGGTTTCCTGATAAACGTTTTGTTTGATAGGCCTCAGCTGTGGAGAGTATGTGCTGCAGGGAGGTGGATGCACCTCGCACAACGAACCCAGGAACGAAAGCTAGCTCCGGTCCTTTTCCTGTTAGGGAAACTGTGGACTCGATGTCCTGACACGCTGGAGTTTGTGCAACCTGCACAAACTCAAGCTCACCATGATTACAAATGGTGAAATGCAATGTAAAATTACCGAAAAAATACCAGCTCACTAAATCACAACCGCTCAAACCAACTACAAACTACTACCGCGGATTGGGCAGAGAAGGAGTCCAAGAAAGTTGCTCCCCCATGTGACGTAATATGACGCGTTTGACGTATGACGTTAAAAAAAAGCAGTTTTTAAGTAGCAGAGCTCAAAACGGCTCCTTTCCCCACTGAATTATTGCCCTTATGTCTTGTAAAACATATCAAATCCTGCATTAACTTTTTTAATTGTAATTTTCAGGCAAGGTTAAGGATAAATCTAGTAAAAAAAAAAAACCTGCAAGTTGCTCTTTAAAGGCAATGTGAGCGTCCATTCCCATTGGATAACGGAGGATTTTACACCCGGAAGAAAGTATTCTCTTTACTGTCGATTGATTTTACAGTGATATCTGCACTACTCATCAACTCAAAAACACCAGATTATCCTTGTTAATTACACAACATTGATTGGTTTCAATTGTGTACAATGCTTTTTTATTTTTCCCCTTCGATTCGGAGAAACAAATAGTTTCTCGGAGTTTAGGATGGCAGAAGACACTACACTACCCAGAATCCTCAGCTATCGTTTGGGACTACAACATGTGCTTTGCTTCACAAACCCCGTGATTAGTCCTCAAGCTCTGTGATTGGTTGACCTCCAACTGCATTCCATATGAAAAAAAACGTTTCGTAAAAGATCAAATCATACTTTATTCAGCAGTGCTTGCTTTACTCTTTGAAAGTCATCACATGAATGCATTGTAATAAATGGTTCGGCTGCATTAAATATTACACATCTGTCGTAGTTCTTTATTTATCTACAGAGATCGGGCCTCAGAATAGACCGGAAACTATTCTTTTACCGTTCTGTTTTAATTTCACAATAAAGTTAGTAGTAATATTTTGTTTTGATATTATTGTTTTTTATTAACTACTAGACCGCTGGGTCATGTTAAGACCATCTTTTCTGTGTTGCTGTGGGTTTTTTCCATCGCTTTTGTGTTACAAATATCAAAACAATAACAAATATATCCGTCGTAAACTAAACCGGAAACAGCAGTATATTTTATTTTGTTAACACTGTAAACTTGACAGCTTTTTAACCCAAACCACCTACTGGTTAAAGCACGTTATTACACGTTTAGAGTCATTGCAATGCAGGTAGATTGTGTTGCTTTTTAATGACTGTTTAAAATGCCTTTTTCTTAATGTCTTTCATTTTTGTAAAGCACTTTTGAATGTGTTATATTTTATGAAAACATTTAAATATTAAGAGTACATACAAAATAGGAGGAAAGTAGAAGGTCAATGATAGAAATATAGAATAGAAAATATCAAGAAGATACTGTAAATGATATCTAGAATAAAACAGTTTAGTGCCGGATGTACAAAGATATTAATAGGAGGATGTGCAAAACAGACAAACTAATTAGGCTTTATTTAAACATTAAATAATACTTTAGGTTAAGGTCTTCTTTTAAATACATGTAAGCAAAAAGCTTTGGGGGTATCTGATAAATATTAAGCCTGACAAAGTACTTAACGTTTAATATATTGCATGGTTTGTTTTGGGACTTGACAATCAACATTCCTGCAATGTTAACTATGTTGAAGTACTTATTTTAACCGATATTATACATATTTATTATACTCTTATAAGATGTATGTAGATAGAATAAGAAATGTGCAGAATATGACAGTTTAATGGTGGAGGTACACACATATTGATAGATGTCTTGTTGAGGAACCTATGACCCAAGTTTGTCATCATTGCATAACTACACCGTAGTTGTGTATAAAACCACCAGACTCAGGGACAGCTTCATCCCACAGGCCATAAGACTATTAAACACCTGAACTTTGAAACAACATCCATAACATTCATCTGGCTGCTACTTAGAAATTATTTGTCAAATATATCATATTCCAATCACTTGTATATAGACTCTTATTGCACTATTTCACTTTTTACTATTTTACTATTTTTATTTTGTATTTACTTGCACTATTTTTTCTGTGTATCTGTTTTATTGTGTTGCACTGTTGGAGGAGCCTGTGACCTAAGGGGGGGGGGGGGGGTAGGACACGTTCGATTCCTGTTTTGGTTAGTGGGCCGTCGATGGGATTCATTCCATTTCAAAGTGCTGTTTGACGCTCCGTGTAAACTTTGCGCACTGCCACTCCAACATCCAATCACAGAGCTTGAGGACTAATCACGGGGTTTGTGAAGCAAAGCACATGTTGTAGTCCCAAACGAAAGCTGAGGATTCTGGGTAGTGTAGTGTCTTCTGCCATCCTAAACTCCGAAAAAATATTTGTTTCTCCGAATCGAAGGGGAAAAATACAAAAGCATTGTACACAATTTAAACCAATCAATGTTGTGTAATTAACAAGGATAATCTGGTGTTTTTGAGTTGATGAGTAGTGCAGATATCACTGTAAAATCAATCGACAGTAAGGGAGAATACTTACTTCCGGGTGTAAAATCCTCCGTTATCCAATGGGAATGGACGCTCACATTGCCTTTATGCGATGCGGTGCTTCCCTGAGCGTCAAATACCGCCGCCGATGGGAATACGTTGTAATCAGTTGAAAGCTCTTTGCATCCGTTTATGAAGCTGAAGGAGACTCGGCGCGTCACAACTGCACGCCATAGGACCCTGACCAAGCGTCGCTCCTGGACGTTCAGGGAGTGAGACTGTGTTGTCCTTTTATATCCCGCTCTTTACACATACTCTCTCCAGTACAGCGTGTAATAGTAGGAACTATTGTTTAGGCAATATAGTTGCCTACCAATTGTGATGTTGCTACTCTGACATGTTTGGGTGTTACACACATGCGGAGCATACAGGCATGAGATGTAAGATGTTCACGTTTACTGGAGTTTAATAAAATAACTACCCACTGAGGTAGAAACAAGGTATTCTGTAGTCTTCCTGTGATACAAAGAGCGGAATATAACACAGCGTTAGCTCTGAGTGTTAGCGATGCTTGCTAATGTAAACACAGACCATATTACTTCCAAAACACGTCCCGTATTGTTTCTGATACAGCAACGTTTTCTGATAGGGGACGATAGGTTTGGACGTGTGTGGGACGTTGCCAGGTGTTCAACGTAAAGCCAGCCCACATTTTAGTAATGTCGCCATGACCGCAGCAAATCTGAATCAGCTCCGTTATACCCCCGTTTTTAGAGATGTGGGTAAGGAGGAAAAGAAAGAGGGTTTTATTTTCTGACACTTTGTGATTCTCCTTACACACCGGGGACACATATTGATGTATAAAAGACATCAAAAGTACATTTTGCATAATAGGTGACCTTTAAAAGAATGAAACTACTCATAACACACACATGTGCACATGTTTCTCAGTAAAGTATTGGACAGATTAACTATTCATACATCCAAACATTCCAATAAAGCCATTCACTTTAATGCACAATGTAAGTATAGAGGAATTTTACACACAACAAATATACAAAGGGACCATTGGAGAATATTGACCGTCTGTTTTCTTCAATTTTTTGTAAGCATAGGGCAACTGTGGCTGCAAGGGAGTGTGGCCGACTTCCAACCATAAGGTTGTGGGTTTGATCCCAGCCCATAGTCAACAGTCAACAGATGGATGTATCATAGGGGCAGATGAAAACATTTGCTTCTGGTTACATTTACATCATATCGAAATCCACTTTGGTGAACTTTGAGTGACGTTGCAACTTCAAGCCACAGGAAATAAGTGTGTGTGTGTTTGATGGCTTAGCAGAGCCACATTCATGGATCAGGCCATGGCAGATGAATTACAAAGTTCTGATCAATTCTGAATCAATACTTGTTATTGCATTGCCTTTTTCTTTCCTCAGAGGTTTTCAGAAACATATTCTAGTGTTTAGCAGTAAAAGTAGTCTTAACGACTGTCAATTTCTCTAACTTCATTAAGCAATGATTCTGATTTCCCTGTGCCTAGAGAGAGGAACATGACATCACATCACAGCAGCTGTGTAAAGGATTTGACTTCATCAGGTCATGTGATGAAGACTGTTCACAGGATATGGTCAAAGGGTTTGAAAACTGTGGCTTTTTACTATAAAGGTCATATGCATGTTTTAAAATGTGATCAATTGTTATGCTGATGGAGAAAGGACTTTTACACACACACACACACACACACACACACACACACACAACCACACACACACACACACACACACACAACCACACACACACACACATACACACACACACACACACACACACACACCTGCTCATGTCAACAAAGCAGACCCGTCCGTCTTTTAGATTGCTTCTTTCTATCATCCTGCATTATTCTATCTCGCTCTTCCTCTGTCTCTGCTAATCTTCTCGCCCATCTCTATTCCCCCCCCCGCCTCAGTCCAACTGTAGGGGAAATCTAGTCCCTCTATGTCCCTCCCCAGCCCCCCGCCAGTCTTTCTGAGGTAATAAAATAAACTATTGGAGTTGGAGTGACGTCCCACCTTGAACCAGGAGGGGGTGGGGGCCAGGGGTGGGGCTGGGGGGGGGCAACGGCGATTGGCCAGCTCAATCAGTCAATCCATGACGGGACGAGCGAGGCTCATCAGATAACAGTGAGAGAGAGAGGAGGGGGGGAGGGGAAGCTGAGGGGGGAACAGGGTTGTCTTTCACTTATGTGGTTGACTTCTTCTGTTAGCCCTTTGTTTGTCCTCCTCTCCTTCTATCCTTTTCCTTCCACTTATCTCTTCTTGTCTTCTAATCCCCTTTTTCATTTTTTGCTAGAATCAGACCGATAGGAAATATTTGATAATGGCCTTGGTATCGATAAAATCATATGCATTCCTCTCCCTAGGGCTTCAGACATTTTGGAAAATGTAAGTTTGTCTTTTCAGACATAACAAATAAATAATAAAACACTCACTGATCAGATGAACTGCACTGATTGACCTAATGATGGCGCTCTGATTAAATGTCACAATTTTCCACGCAAATGTGATCTCAGGCTGCTGCTAAGTTTAGGACCAAGAATAATTATATATTTTGGCGCATAGCTCTGACGATTCAGACAATCCACTGATTGGCCTGGCAGGGGGTGCCTTAATGAAAGGTCAAAATCTAAAACTCTCGAAGGCAATAAATGCTAGGCCACTGGTCCGATATGAAGAAACTTAAACAATGAGGCATCTTGATTTGCCAAGTAGGTGCCTTTTATCATCTGGGAGAGAGAGGGTCTTTAAACTGCAGAGTTTGTAAACTGTACCCTGTAATTTATGTTGTATGTCGTCCTTATTGTTGTTCTGTTGTTTTTATGTTACATGTGTAACCAATGTGCTGCAGGTCACCCTCGAAAAAGAGATCTTTTGATCTCAAGGGGCTTTCACCTGGTTAAATAAAGGCTATTTTTAATACAAATTATAATAATAATTCAACATTGTTCAGGCAGGTTTATATTTTCTTTCATTTTAGACTGATGTAAAAATCCTGTATTTGACGTTGTCGTTGAGTAAAAATCACCCAAACTCTGCGGCACTAATGGAACACAGTGGTGTGTTGACCTGCAAGACATAGAGTGATGGTTATTCCCCTGAACAGATAAGTAAACCTGTGGATTACACAAAGTGTTCAGAATCCACTCCACTCGCGCGTGCACACATGCACACAAACACATACATAGACATACACCCACACACACACATACACAAACACACAAGGAACAGAGAGACTAATACAGTGTACTTCCCAGCAGCAGATTGTCATCGCATTTCAATTGTCCGAGAGGTTCTATTTGTAACAACCTAACTTTTGCAAAAGAGATTATATTAGATTAAAAATAAATCATGTAATATATACTGTATATGGTTATGGGGAATTGTTTATTGGTAGGTGCTCTTGAGACTCAGATGTTTCGCTTAGTGTTAATTTAGACGCTTGGTGTTACCCTTGTGTTTCTTTTAGCTAAAAATGGTTAATATTGTCTGATAGCTGAGTTTCTTCCCGTTAAATGGGTATGACACATTAATAGGTTGTTAAATGTTAACGGGAAGAAACTCAGATATCAGACAATATTAACCATTTTTAGCTAAAGGAAACACAAGGGTGTTTGTGTAATTAGCAAGGATAAACTGATGTATAAAAGTCACGGCTCACCACTGCAGGTTGCAGGAAGTGATGGAGCGTATTGCGCCCGTAAAGGATCATGGAAAAAAACAGTCCAATAGCTAAGACAACATGGTGGTGAGTCCTCAACACTCAACACCTTAAAGGTCATTATTGGTGAGTCACAATAAACCTTTTCCTGTTGGCGGCCATCTTTAATATATGTCCTCCTTTTGACTTTGTGTTTCATACTTTTATTTCTAAAATAATAAACCTTCTTTAGGTAAAGCAGCGAGCGCTCATCAGAAGGTCTGATACTGAACCGCCTGCTCTTGATGGCATTACCAACAGTGTGTGCGTGTGTGACTGTATAAATGCCCTCCATTCCAAAAACTATAAAATAAGAGCAGTTCACAAATGTGTATTTTTCATTTGTTATTTGCTGTCACTTAACATTCAAGTTGATGTCTGATATTTTAGAGTTTAATCTGCAAATTATTAAATTAAAAAATTAAAAAGCAAGAGATAAAAAGTACTACAATGATACCAATTATACAAACACATTGTGGCTTCATTGTGGCTCTTTTTGCTCCTGTCATTACTTGACTTGACTTGTTTTCCAGCTGCAGTGTCTCTGTGAGATGACGAGCGTCTTATAATTAGTTGCTAATTTAAAACGAAATAGATCTGCATCCAGGAGGTTAATGCTTCCTGATTCCACAGGAAAAAAACTGGCCCAGCTCCAAACAGGAGTGCCAGTCGAGGCATCACATCTTCCATCCCCAAGGAAAAGCACATTAGTAATTACCTCCTGGACTACAGGGCCAGATATCTGTCCACATTTGTATGAAGTCCACAAATTGAGGTCATTTGGGGAGGGAGAAATGCTTCAAGGTGTACGCCACTTGTTAGAGGAAGGTTTAGACGTGAAAATTCAGATGCAGCGAGTAAATGTCCTCAATTAAATATTGTCTTTTAAGCTTTCTCTCTCTCTCTGTTTGTATTGTTGGATATATTTGTTATGGTGTTGCTTCTGCAATTAAATACAGGTAGCCCGAGTGTTGGAGATGATTGAAAGAATGGCTTGGCCTGATCTGGAAAGACAAACACGAGAATTCTTGCTCCATGACTTCGGCAGCTTTAAAGGTCCCATGTCATGCTTTTCCGGTTATTACCCGTCCCCTTGTGTGTTATGAAGGTTTTTATGCATGTAAACGGTCTGCAAAGTCACAAACCCTCAAAGTACACCCTGTAGCGAGTAGAACTCTAACACAGAAAATACCTGTCTATGCTGGCCCAGAACGCCTCGTTGGAGATTTCTCTTTTTCCATTGTTTTCTTCCTGGGTACAGTGACGTGCCCATACCCAAATGGACCCATTGGTCTAAATGGACCAATCCGTGGAGCCGTTACGTTACGTCCGCGGAGCCGTTAGGTTAAGTCCGTGGAATGGACCAATCCGCGGACTTCCTCACACACACACACTCAATCTTTTCACAGCTGCAGCTCCGCCGATTTCTCCTCCCTGAGACGACGGGACGCGGCGAGGCTGTAGGTTGGTGTGTGAGCACACACACAAACTCCCAGCCAGGCTGCGGGTGTGTGTGTTCGGGCTGGTTTCGGGCTGGGTTTCGCTGTGTCTCACTGTCTCACAGACGGCCACTGGGCTCATAGGGAGGGGGGGGCAGGAGCTCCAATAAGCGGTTTAGGACAGAGAGTGAATACACATACTATACAGAGATGCTGTATGAGGAACCAATGTGAGTTTGGAAAATTGCACAGTATAAATCTATTCTAGTAGACCTCAACAATGGAATTATGATCAGTAGAAATGGCCATGACATGGGACCTTTAAGGATGACACATCCTTGCTAATAAGCCAGCAACCAGGAAACATCAGCTAAGAGTCTTCCTGCCAGTCCGACCTGCTAACACCTACCAGCCTCCAAACTGACAAGATACTGATTTGGCTGGGTATTTTTTCCGAACGACCACTTAAAGACAAAAGACAAGTTAGGTTTTACCCATTCACACATTGATATTATTCAAGGTGCCATCTGCTCATCAGTAGAGACATACACATATTTAGTGAGAAAAACCCTCTTTAGTCCTAACAGTGGTGCATGTGTCAGAAACCTGTCCGTATGTGTGTGAGATTTCATGATAACATCTTTCTTGCCTTTCATTGCCTGAGCAGTAAATTATCATTGCATATTTTCCACTCCCCCTGTTTTTCTCTCTACCTCTCCTTACCGTTACTTGCAGATGTGTTGACCTTTAGGATATCTTGGCCGCTGATCAGATTTAGCCCTTATTGCAATATTCCTGTGTAGTGAGATTAAAAGAAAAAGGGCAGTTTGAAAGCGAATGCTTTGTGGTATGTGTACATACTGAACATGTTATCAGAGGGAGAGCTTCATCATTCTCTCTGTCTCTGGTCGTAACCGCCACATTCCAGCCCAACAAGACAAGACAGTTTCAGGTTCATCATCAGCTTTCTTTTCTCAAGGGGAAATAGTTTGATGACAGCTTTGAACAATTCGTCAGAAAAATCTGATTTTTATCTGTCTCATTACTCTTATTTAGTATTTATTAGTCTAAGATACTGTATTACAAAAAAATAATGTCTTGAAATAGAAAATCTAACTTGAAGATTAAAAATGTAGTTTGTCATGTCTATTGTTGAAAACTGCAAAATCTAAATAAATCATTAATGAAAAATGATACTGCTAATGGAGCACTTGTTTTAATTCAATTCTACTGAAATCAAACAAACTGAAGAACAGGAAATGTTGTTTAAGCAAATAACCAACATTTTATCTGTTTACAGTAATTATCATTTTTTAAATGGTTAAAAAGGGTTTATAATATATATCTGTTTTCATTTACATTTTTGTCAAACTAAACTTCACAATCTTGCTTTCAGAAAGATTGTCTGCATTATTAACCAATTTGTGCACCAAATGTATTTGTATTTTCAGTACAAAAAGACACTAGTTCTTTTTTATGGTGATTTTGAAAAAGATCCTGCAAATGTCAAACCACAGAAATAATTTTCCCAGTTTTCCTCATATTTTCTACCTGATGCACATGGGTTCAAATGTGGTGTCTGATATTGAAATCTGAGAAGTCGTTCTGCTTATCTGCGAGCTGTCCTATCTAGATAAAGGGAAAAAAGAGCTTTACTCACATGTAGCATTAGTCTCTCTAATAAAAGGCCTTTCCCCTTCCATGCTTTTTTAATTCATATTCATCACAAGCGACCAGAGTCGTCTCCCTGACTCAGGACATCACATACACTGGGCCTCTGATCTGTCTCTCATCAGTTAACTGATAAAAAGGCCTCCTCCTCTTCCTCATCATCATCATCATCATCTCATCATCATCATCATCATCATCTCATCATCATCATCTTTTGTACACTTCTTCCTCTCTTTCCATATATTATAATTTATCCTCTTCTTGGAAATGGCTTCCATTCTTCTCTTATATGTTCACTTTTAAAGGAGTGAGATACTTCAAGGGGCCCTCAACACAAGGTTTGTAATGTGGTTTGGTCTGAAGAAGCATGCTGAGAGTCAGGTGTCTGTTGCATCCTTCATTCATAAGGTTAGTTAACTATTCTTGTGAAATATATGGCCTTCACACTTCAAAGAAATATGGCAAGATGTAACAGTCAAATTGACTTAATATGGTTTAATTAGGTCTTTGTCTTAGCATGTGCAGATCAAATTAGCTTAACTATGTGAGAGATTCAAACCGCTTTGAAAGGGGCTTCCTGTTGGATCAAAGTATGAGGGTTCGATCCGGGATGCATAGTTCATGTAGTGATTGTCAGCAGTAATGCGCACACAAATAAGAAACCATTGCCATGTAGATTTATTGTCTAGGAACATGGGTGATATAAACTTGGTGCAAAACAATTGTAAAATTCGATTTGGGAAAGTCTATGAAAACATGTGAGTGCTTTCTATGGTTACCTCCTCTGCTAGCTTGCACTGCTTCAAAGAGCTGTTATCTGATTGGTTTATGCATCAAAAGGTCAGCAGTAACTAGATCAAAGTTGAAATAATTTGAACTTTGAGCGCAGCGCTCAGCAACAATTTCAAGCGGTGCGCGACGACAAGTGAAACGCTTCCTCCGAGTCTGGCGGCCGTGCTCTCTCCTCACATACACAACGTAGAGCTGTTCTACCTCGGATCATGCAAATGCAGTTTATAGTCTAGTTGCCAGCTCATAGAGTCCTAATGTGAACCCAGAAATGTTGAGTACCCCAAAGTTTTCTGTTAGATTGTTGATCCTGAAAATGTCCTAAATTAATTCAGCATCCTCAATAACCCCCAACCAGGCTGGAATTTCGTCATTTTACGGACAAGGCCATTTGGCCTTTGGTGTCACACATTTTTTTAGGCACAAAGGCCACATGCCAGGGCACAAAGGCCATTGAGGGAAAAATTAGGATTTGGAGCTTACAAATAAATAACTTCACTTTCTGATAAGAAAAACACACGAATGACATGGAAAACAAATCACTTTTTTGATATCAATGATGTCAAACATTATATCATCATATAGGCCTATGCCTCCTTGGTATTACCGTATATAAAATGAAAGACTCTACTTTGAATAATTAGTGTTTGGTATGTTTTCTATCTACTACTTCTCCCAATCACAAATCCGAAATCCAATCAAAAAAACAAAAATTCTATTAATATGTAACAAATATATTCAATTTCAGAGCAGAAGAAACAGCCTTCAAGGGTCAAACTCTGCACATAAATCATTCAGCAGTGCACAGTGAAGCTCAAACAATCAACTGTATGAACAAGCAATACTTTGAAATGCAAAAGTCTGTGTCTGCGTACGTGTGTGTGTGTGTGTGTGTGTGTGTGTGTGTGTGTGTGTGTGTACGAGAGTCTCTTTACATGTTTTCAACTCAAGCATCAAATTCGCGTGACGCGTTCTTGCGGTAGCCAATCAGCAGTGAGGATCTCAGCCACTGACGTTGAATCAAAAAACCAAAACATCAGCCGTTAGCTGTTAGCACACAGAGCTCACAGCTCCTCATATCTGTTCAGAAACTGGACAAAAGTTAAACATGAACAAACCACAGACTGTCTATTTCATGGTGAATACAGTCGCTGCTTTATTTCTGTCTTTAGGATGTTGTTGTGAGTTTGGACAGAGCAGCTACAGGTTAGTTTAGCCTGATCGATCCGATCTCCATTCAGAAAACACGGATTTTAAAGGTTTTTTGCCTGCCGTCTCGTCTGCACACTTGTCAAAGCTTTAATTCATGGTTTTTACTAACATTTATCAGTATTTTGTTACTTCGGCATAATTTTGAAACGTGTATTACAATTAAATCACGGTAAAATATGTTAATTTTGTTGTAGTTGGTTTCTACCACAGTATTTACATGGATATAAGCCCCGCCCCCTCTCCAGTGCGTCCTGTTTGAATGACAGGAGTAAACACAGCTGACAGCCGCGGTGAAACTCGAGCGATTAGAGGGATGAGAATATTCGCATCGCGTCCGGTGTGAACTCAGCATAATGCAGTTCAGAGACCAGAACACATGCTCTGACGCTTTTAAAGCAACTTCGAGATCTTAACAGTGTGAGGGGCACAAAGGCCATGGTGGCCGTAGGAGGTACAATTATTTTCGGGGCTTCACGGCCAGACCGAGGCGCAACGACGTCATGGCTGCCGTGAAATTCCTACCCTGCCCCCAACACCACTCCAAATTTGTCCAAACCGGTCAAGCCATTTAAAACTATTGTTTACATATAGGCTATAATGACATTAATGCTAATTAATACAACTTTAATTAGCATTAATGCTAATTGTTCAAATTGCAGGAGATATGCAAGTTAGCATCTGGCAGTTTCTATGTGCTGGGGACCCGTACTATACATTTCTAACATAACACTTTGGGGAAGTCAACATTTTTGGGTTCATTATGCTGGCAACTAGACTATTAAATCAGTTAGTCTGTTGTGCCAGTCTAGTATAAACAAGGAAAACATCCAGGAACTAACCACTGCCCATTTAGAAGATGTCACCATGGATGTTTGGATCTGAAAATGTTGAAATAAAAGTGGAAAGCCTTAACCAATCTAGCTGAAAACTTTAAAAAGTCATCAAAGGTTTATACAAACTAAATGACAGAACTTCATAATAGTTTTATGACTTTAGTAGGACGCATTGACTTTATTTATCATGGTCCACTTAGCTGTAACTGAGCAACAGCTGCCCTGAGCAGTCAAGAGAGTCAATATGAATCAAACCAGCTGCAGAACACTTATACGCTATACTGTACAAACAGTATACAGTATAAAGCAGGGGTAGCCAACACGGTGCCCGCGGGCACTTCGTCGCCCGCAGGGGCAACGTGAGTCGCCCGCGGGGCATGTTCTAAAAATAGCTCGCCAAGCAAATCCAAAATGTATAAAATACACACAAAAAAAAGGAAATGTAATTAAAAGAATCTACCCTATGCATAAATGAAACCTAAATCATAGCGAACTCTATCTACTTACTACAACTCTATATCTATCTAACACCCCTCCTCCCCCCACAATGAATATCGACCAATCACGTTCTTGCTTGATTTGCGGTACCAGCGTTGCAGTCGGGAAGAAAAGCAATGTGGCACCTCCCCGCTTCATAAGGAGTGTGACCGTGATTTTCCTTCTGGCAGAATCTACAACACATCAGCCCCATTGAACAGCCTAGTCGTGCCAGCCGATACTGCACATCAGGGGCAGAGTTTTACTCTGTTCGTGTTGCAACTTGCATATATATTTATTGCACTTGACGCACACACACGCACGGCGTAATTTCCACTGTAGACAAGGGGGACATGTCCCCACCACTTTTAGAAATCCCGTTTGTGTCCCCCCACTTTACAAATATGTTTATTATTATTTTTTAACGCAAGCCGTCATCGCCATGGAGCGAGCGAGAGAGAGGGAGAGCGAGGGAGGGAGGGAGGGAGAGAGAGAGAGAGGGAGAGAGAGCGAGCGAGAGAGCTAGGGAGAGAACACCTTTATCTATTTAATATAGATAAAGTAAGAAGTCATTCCAATGTGTACTATAGGACAGTAAAAAAACAAAAAACCGTTTAAAAGGGGAGTGATTAGTAAAATATGCATAAATAGAAAGAAAGAATGCTAACTAGGTAACATAAGATAAGAATAAACAAGTTTAAATGATTTGTTATTGGTTGTGATCATATTCTAAAGATGTTTGGATTATTGAAAAGTATACAGCTCCCTTTCATATGAGTGTTGAGAGCTGTATCCATCAATTCATGTTGTGCTCAAAGTGCACCAGATTAATGCATTTAACATGGTGCATGCTCCCGGACCCCCCTAGAGGAGGTGAGGTCCCCCCTGAAGGAGGTGTGGACCCCTAGAGGAGGTGAGGTCCACACCAAAATAAAGCGGGTTAAAATAATTAAATTGCATACATGTTCTTTTAGTAAACACTAACAGACCCAAACAGCACACAGAGGTTAAAGGTCAGCATATAATAATGTTAAAATGTGCTAAATATATACACTGCAAAAAACAAAAAAAAGAGAAGTAAAATTAGCTCACGACTTGTTTTATTTTTTGAAAGTAGCCCTCATCCTAAAAAAGGTTGGAGACCCCTGGTATAAAGTATGCAGTTCATTAATACCAGATGGTTTATGATCCAGTGTCAGGGTGGATCATAATCAGGAATGGGTGGCTATCATATGCATGGACGCTTTAACTAGATGCCTTTGTCCAAAAGGGGATCAAACTAGCAAACAGAATGTAGCAAAGTTCATTCAGGCCCTCATGTTGACCAAGGGGCCCTTAGCTGCAGCGGCTTTATTCCTTTTTGTTATGGGCATTTGGGCTTTTTCACTATTTTTATAAGATTATCTGGTGCTTTTCACTTTGATGGAATCTATTTTTCATCCAGTGCAAACTGGTTTGATCAAGTCTCCAAATCTCTGATGCAGTGTTGTGGCGGTAGAAGATGTGTGTAAGTGAGGGGCGGGCGTTGAGGAGTATCATTGCCCAAGAGGGTACAAGCTACTGTGTCCGACATGCAGAAGAAGAGGTTTCATTTGCATTCAGCGTAGTAAAATCCCTGCCTGTCCCAAGGGTGCGCTACATGCCAGAGAGACAGACCAACAGAGAGATGGAAGCTTTAATATTGATGCATGTCTTCAGACAGTGTAAGACAGTGAGAGCACACATTCAGCAGCTAATATGTGTGTGTTGTATCGTGCATCCACCCTCCAGGCCTGCTGGGAAACAGGATGGTTTCTCTTCCCTCTCTCCCCCATCAGACCCGGTTCAGGAAGACTCGCATCCTCTGCAGCAGATCTGATAACAGCCGTGCTGGATAACATCTCGCAGCCCTCATCTCTAAGAAGTCCTTCCCCAGGGTACAATTGGCAGTGCCGATCTCAGCATTGAAATATAATTTTGATGGTCATTATACAGATAAGCATTGTGTCCGTCTGGCAGAAGATTACACTGATAGCGTCAGAGCTTAGAACAACTGTCCTTTCGAGGGACTCTCTTGTTCAAAGTTATTAGATGAAAAGAGCTGCTCTTGGCCTTAAGGCTTGTTACCAGGAGCGAGGGTGTGTTAATCCCACATGTGGTATTTCCAAGTGTCCCAATGGTCTGTCCTCATTGGAGTTTTATTAAAACAATGAAGAATTGTTTAATTAAGCCAGGAAAGGTTTAACATACAGTTTCTCCCTACCTGGGCTGAAAGTTATCTAATAAATGAAATAAATCAAGAAATATTTTCTGACCCCTTTTTTCAAATAATATGAGAACACAGCAACATTTAAGAAAAAAGGTACTTATAAACAAGACTTGAGGTTATAAAGTGTTATTTGGAATAGTAAATGAAGGTGAATGATAAAATATCGCTCCATTTGACCTACTATACCTATACTGCAGTTGTTCAGACTCAAACAGTTTCCCTGTGCAATGATGTATTATTTTTTAACATTTAATGCAAACACTTTCACTTTAAACAGACTGTCAGCTAAATGTGCTGAACCGTCATTTGTTTATTTAAAATGTTCTTACACAATGAGCTTTTAATAACAAATGTTCTCAAATATGAATGGAAAGAAAATAAAAAAATAAAGGCATGATCCTTTCAATAGCTGTTGCCGGGCCCTCTTCTTCTCTCTGTTTCTCCATTGACAACAATTGAACAATGACCACTTTCTACAACTGTGCTATTTCCGACCAGGTTTGCCCTTTATACATACATACATGACATATCTGAGAACAATATAAAAATAACAAACTGAAACCAAAAAACTGGCATATAACAGTCTTTATAATCAGTATCAACGTAGCATCTTTGACAGTAACATTTTAGGGATTTGAAGGACTTCTATTCCTTCAATCACTAATCTTCAGCACCTCATTGCTCACTTCCACTTCACCATCATTGAAATAAGTAGATTAGAAAATACATTTCATTGTTTTTGGTGTAATCAGATTTGAAAAAATTGCGTCGTGTTTCAGGTTAACACAAGTTACAGTATGTTTAAGCATCGTCTATCATCCTCCTTTTCACAAAGACACCAGTGGCGGCTGGTGATAAAAATGTTGGGGGGGGGGGGGGGGGGCGCAAAAAAAAACAACCTACAACACCACTGTAATGTTGAAGGAAATTGATTGTGATTCATGGACACTAGCACTTGAATATAAATGTTGCCCTCCTTTCCTTCTGGCCTGCACATTTCTCAATGACTTTCTGATTAAAGTCATCTCTCTCAACAGACTCTTTTCCATTGACAGCATGGCCAATGCATTCAACCTCTCCTGGGTCATGGTGTTTCAAAGAAACCTCTCAGCTTCCGCCGTGGTCATGGGTGTGGTGATGAGGATCTTTAGGAGAGTAACAGTCTCTGAAAAGACTTCTTCAAGATTATTCTCCATGAACAACTGGAATAGGTCCATAGCACCAAGACAGGCTTTGAACTCTTCCTTGCTGTAGATGAGACTAAGCTCTGTCTTCAGCTTGCTTCCATTAAGCATTGGATAGGCCTTCAAGTTGTTTCTCAGTGCATCTTCAGGAGATGCCATATTGTACTCTTCAAAACTGTCCCCCTGCAGCAAGGTGGCACTGACAAAGTGGTTTGTGAAGGAGAAGCGTTCCCTGGTGTGAATGGTATCACAGACCTACAGAGAGAAGAAGAAAAAAAGTAATATGTAAAGACGTCTAAATGACCGCAGTGAAGTTAGTTTTAGGTTGGATATTTGACAGACCCTCCAGCAGCGTCAGTTTCCCCTGCTGCTGGCTGTATTACGAAGGCGAGATCTTCTCCGCAAAACGAGGCTTTCACTTAGGGACCATCAACAAATGACTTTTCAATTACACAAGAACAATGTTCTTTTTAATAAATCATCAGCTTCCCGATCGTGTGAATGTGAAGCAAATCCACTCTAGAGCATACATTTGTTGAACACACCTATTTTTATTGCATTTTAATACTTTAAATATGTTTTATTCATATTTTGATGGACAAATTAGCATATTTCTTCAATAACTTCTAGGTCATGTGACCTAATCACTCAAAATCAGTGCTGGACCAAATAACTACAATGGCTGCATAGGAATCACCTCTTTTTATTGCATTGTAATACTCTAAATATTTTTATATTAATATCTTTATGGGAAAATTAGCATATTGCTTCAATAACTTCCAGGTCATGTGACCTAATCACTCAAAATCAGCTATGGATCAAATAACTACACTGGCTGCATTAGACACACCTCTTTTTATTGCATTTTCACCCTCTAAATATTTTGTATTAATATTTTTGATGGAAAAATGTGCTTATTTCTTCAATACCTTCCAGGTCATGTGACCTAATCACTCAAAATCAGTGCTGGGTCAAAGAACTACACTGGCTGCATTAGACAGACCTCTTTTTATTCCCTTGTAATACTCAAAATATTTATATTAATATTTTGATGGAAAGATTAGCATATTTCTTCAATAACTTCCAGGTCATGTGACCTAATCACTCAAAATCAGTGCTGGGTCAAATAACTGTACATGCTGCATTAGACACGCCTCTTTTTATTTCATTGTAATACTCTAAATATTTTATATTAATATCTTTTTATGGGAAAATTAGCTTATTTCTTCAATAACTTCCAGGTCATGTGACCTAATCACTCAAAATCAGATATGGATCAAATAACTACACTTGCTGCATTAGACACACCTCTTTTTATTGCATTGAAATACTCTAAATATTTTAATGGAAAAAATTGCATATTTCTTCCATAACTTCTAGGTCATGTGACCACTCAAAATCAGTACTGGACCAAAAAACTACAATGGCTGCATAGGACACACCTCTTTTTATTGCATTGTAATACTCTAAATATTTTTATATTAATATTTGTATGGGAAAATGAGCATATTACTTCAATAACTTCCAGGTCATGTGACCTAATCACTCAAAATCAGCTATGGACCAAATAACTACACTTGCTGCATAGGACACACCTCTTTTTATTGCATTTTCACCCTCTAAATATTTTATATTCATATTTTTGATGGACAAGTTAGCTTATTTCTTCAATAACTTCCAGGTCATATGACGTAATCACTCAAAATCAGTAATGGGTCAAATAACTACACTTGCTGCATTAGACACACCTCTTTTTTATTGCATATTTACCCTCTAAATATTTTATATAAATATTTTGGTGGAAAAATGAGCTTATTTCTTCAATAACTTCCAGGTCATGTGACGTAATCTCTCCAAATCACTTTCTGAATTGAATACTAGTCTTTACACAATAGAGTGGTATAGCGACGAGTCCTAAAACCCGGAAGTGAGTCAGCATTTTACCACTTCCGGTTCCCTCGTCTCAGAGCCAATGGGATTTCTCCATAGGAATGTGGAAAATAGCTGGAAATAAGCTCTGTGGTTGACACAAATTTAATAGACGGATCACGTTTTGTTCTACGACATTAAATACATCAGCAGTGACCCCACTGGTGATTTTTGAAGAGTTTACGTGTCTGAAAAACGATGGTTGTTATAGGACTACAGAAGTTGTCGAGGACGTTGTACGTCATTACGCCGAACACGTTAACACTCCTCTAAGTTTGTTTGCCCTGTTCTGCTTGAGCTTTCAAGCAGAACAGGGCAAACAAACTTAGAGGAGTGTTAACGTGTTCGGCGTAATTATCTGTAAGTTTCTTTTTTCAATGGCTTCTCTGTCATGTGACCGAATGTCTTCAAATCACTTTCTGAATTGAATACTAGTCTGTACACAATATACACAGCTCTTTAGATTGGATTCTAGTACTTCCTCTATTTAATATAAATATTTTAATGGAAAATTCAGTTTATTTTCTCAATAGCTTCTCTGTCATGTGACCGAATGTCTTCAAATCACTTTCTGGATTGAATTCAGTTTATTTCTTCAATGTCTTCACTTTCATGTGACCTAATGTCACACTGAATTTAGTTTTAACCCCTTAAGGACGAGCGCCCCCCGATCGGCGCAAGTGAACGTTTTTTTTCGAGACTGTGTCTCAGGGCTTCTTAACATTTATGAAACCTATTAATGTGTCGCACCAGATTAACGGAAAGAATCTCAGCTAACTGACGATACGAACCATTTTTACCAAAACAAAACACAAGTCTCATAAGAAGCGTCTAAATGACCCCTGAGCGAAAAAATGCTAACTCACTTTGGCACAGAACTCAAGATAAAGATACCCTTATTACTTATCGTAACTGCACATACAATATATCCGATTAAAGCTGATACTCCACAGATTATATAGGTATTAGTATCATCACTGGGCGATCAGGACTCGCGACAGGGGAAGCAAACACAGACATCACAACAGTAGCTTTACGGAGCATTTACCGGAGATCGTCTCACCTTAGATGTTATTCTGATCAAAAGTCGTGTTCAATGGCATTAAAACGATAAAAACGCTGCTGAGGGTTAATCCATAGTGTCCAATTAAAGTATCTGTCACTTTGAAAAAATGATTTCTAATCCATAATTCCATTTTAATGTAAAAATCGGAGAAAAAAAGTTAGCTGCTAATGGTAGCCACCAGAGTTATCGCAGCTTCCGGTTTTGGCCACGCGTCACTCTCACTCCTTATTTGTTAATGTGTGTGTGTATGTGGAACTTTCCCTCGATTCCATTGGCTCTAGCGGTTATAAAGAGATTTCAATCATCAAAATCGACCAAGGGGGGCCAGAGATATGGAAAATCCACCCAAATCACCCCCAGAAGTGGTTTTCTTTTGCTAAATCTCTCTAAAAAGGTCAAATTTCACTTGTTTTGCATCAATCTTGATACAGGGTACTTATTATATGTTATAGTTTGGATTCCTAAAGCTTTTAGTCTACCATCCCATCATTCAAGGGTGGTTTTCACTATAAGTAATTTTTTTGGACGGACACTATAATTTACATTTTTTTACTGTGTTCAATCTGAATTTACTTTAAAATAAAAACATCTATATTGATTCTGACACTTCTACATCCAACTCACAGGTGTAACCTTGCTTTGAGAAAAAAGATTATTAATTTAACCCTTTTAGAAGGGAAGATATGGTCATTTGTTCTGGGAATGTCATTTTCGAGCCTGAGACCTGAAAAACAGGCTCAGGGTTTAACAGGTTAAAGGTCCCATGTCATGGCCATTTCTACTGATCATAATTCCATTGTTGAGGTCTACTAGAATAGATTTATATTGTTCAATGTTCCAAACTCACATTGGTTTCTCATACAGCATCTCTGTATAGTATGTGTATTCACTCTCTGTCCTAAACGGCTTGTTGGAGCTCCTGTTCCCCCCCCCTCCCTGTGAGCCCACTGTGCTCTGATTGGTCAGCTCGCCCACTCTGTTCTGATGAGTCCACCACCGTTACAGCGGAACATCAGTGATTATGAGTTACAATGGCGTTAGCAACCAAATGATACCAGTAATGACAAACAGATGAGAATGCTGCGTGGGGTCTGGGTGCCGTGTTGGCGGGACGTTGCGCGGCTCGCTGCTGCGAGGAGCGGACATTGTGAGCTGGGTTCATTACCTGCTTGCTGCGTGGGGTCTGCGAGACAGCGAGACATCGCAAATGGACGCGGGAAGGGGGGGATGCTGAGGGGGCTGCACTACCCCCATCTGCGAGGGTCCACTAGCATCATCTTAAGTGGTTGAGGGTCATCTGGGGTGAAGACCGACGCGGAGTCCGGACTGAGGTGCGTCAAGCAGGTACTGTTGAAAAAATAACTTTGATGAGCCCCAGAGCAGAGTCCTGCACCGGGTCGGGTTTCCTCGGATACCCGGCGGATAACCCGCAAAAGAGTTGTGTAACAGGCAAAACATACATGTAGGCCTCTATTGAAGCAATATGCAAATTTTCCCATAAAAATATTAATATAAAAATATTTAGAGTATTACAATCCAATAAAAAGAGGTGTGTCCTATGCAGCAAGTGTAGTTATTTGACCCAGCACTGATTTTCAGTGATTAGGTCACATGACCTGGAAGTTATTGAAGAAATAAGCGAATTTTTCCATCAAAATATTAATATAAAAATATTTAGAGTATTACAATACAATAAAAAGAGGTGTGTCCTATGCAGCCAGTGTAGTTATTTGACCCAGCACTGCTTTTGAGTGATTAGGTCACATGACCTGGAAGGTATTGAAGAAATAAGCTCATCTTTCCATGAAAATATTAATATAAAAATATTTAGAGGGTGAAAATGCAATAAAAAGAGGTGAGTCCTATGCAGCCAGTGTAGTTATTTGGTCCAGCACTGATTTTGAGTGATTAGGTCACATGACCTGGAAGTTATTGAAGCAATATGCTAATTTACCCATCAAAAATATTAATATAAAATATTTAAAGTATTAAAATGCAATAAAAATTGGTGTGTTCAACAAATGTATGCTCTAGAGTGGATTTGTTTCATATTCACACGATCGGGAAGCTGTCGGTTTATTAACAAGAACATTGTTCTTGTGTAATTGAAAAGTAATTTGTTGATGGTCCCTAAGTGAAAGCCTCGTTTCGCGGAGAAGATCTCGCCGTCGTAATACAGCCAACAGCAGGGGAACTGACGCTGCTGGCGGGTCCGCGAATGTCTGTCGAATATCCAACCTAAAACTAACTTAACCACGGTGACAAAATGCCCATTTCACCTAAAGTTACCAACAGGCAACAGTTAGATTTCTAGCCCTATGCAGAAGTGTCTGCTCAGAAGGTAAAAAAACTGTAACAACCCTGTTTCTTCACAAGCATTCAACTATTTCTTTAAAACCTTTTTACACATGGCCTTTACTCAAAACATTCAATAACTTCTACTAATAAATCACAGTTTCACCAAGAAAATATCAATTTTTAACTGTTCAAATTTTAGCAATTTATAAGTAGCTATTTTGGTTCAGCTCCTTGCAGTCACATTTCATGCTCTTCGTATTAGTTCCCAATAAATACATTTCATCAAAGCAAAGGAGGTAAAAAGTTGGCTAACATCCTTCCACAGAGACTACAATATAAATACTGTGACTGATTTCTACACCATAAACTCACCTCTGCTGCAATCCTTTCATGGTACTCTGGACTGAGTGCCCAACGCCTCTTTGTTGGCTGAGAGCCACTGCTTTGCTCAACCATGGAATGGTCAGAATCTCTGCGAAGGACAAAGAGAATTTATAATAATAAAAATGAGAGACAAAGCATAATAATCATATTAATAACAGGAATACAGCAACTACCTGATCTTTTGTATGTCCTGTTGGAACTGCTGGATCAACCATGTATATGGACCGAATCTATGTTCTTCTTCTGGAGCTTGGCATAGAGGAAGTCCACATGTGGGATTATGTGGTGAAAAAGTTGCAGAAGGAACTTGAAACTTGAATACCAATTTACTAGCGGTATTTACTTGCGGCACCGAGGTGGGCCGGTCGGAGAAGTCACTAGCACCCCCCGTTGACAATTTACTAGCGGTAATTACTTGTGGGCCGGTCGAGAGTCCCGGGCTGATTTGTATGTGTCTTGCCCAGGGACACAACGCATGCTGACTGCAGTGGGGTTTGAACCTGTGCTCCCCTGATCCGAACACCAACGCACTAACCCACTGCACCGCACGCCTCCCAACTTCCATTCACTCTCATTTGGCCGGCGTCCCTCAACCAGGAAGTATGTAGTCACACAAAAATACCCGAAATGCGCAACAATTTTTACGGAATCCAGACCACCATGCAGGCGCATCGTACAAGGAAACATAATAATATTTTATATATAATAATTTATGTTTATCATGTTTAAAGGAAGGGTCCACTCATTAGATAATTAATTATGTTTAAACCATACCCTGAAGAAATCAGCGATATTCCCCGGTAAATAATGATTTTATAGCTCTTTTTGATCAAAACCTGTATATTCCGTCAGGCAGCTGCCATTTTGGCCATTTTCAGTAGTCACATGATCCAAAAAACTAGGTCGTGACGTCATCTATGCGTTCACTTTGTAAACACACGAACAGCTCGTTCGACGAAAACATGGCGGAGTATTTGAGTTCGGACTCGTCAGCCGAGGAAGAAGTTTTGAGCAATGTGGAGAGATTGGATGGGGGAATTCAGCCATATAGGTTCGAGCCAAGTGGCCAGAACCGTCAGGAATCCAGTGACGATGAGGATGAACAGCACGGTGATCTTGCTGGAGACGATCCCTTTACTCGTGCAATTGATTTCGGGGGGCGAGTAGGGAGACCTGTACATGAATGGTGTACTTGCAGTCGGTGTGTAGCCATGGACAATCCTCTGATGAACATATGTTGTCATGAGCTTGAAGAGCTTGAAAATAAACTGGTCACCGACGACTTGGATTGCATATGTTTACACAGGGAATTCGGCACTGTGGTGTTAGAAGAAGCTGTATTGAGAACAGCACTGGTTGCCATGAAGGATGTGAAACGCATCTCTTTGGTTGAACCAATAAATGAAAGGTGGGTAAATTTGACGGGTACAGCCCTTTCTTCTTAGCATTATATACTTTACAATTAAAATTAACATATGCACAATATTTTTAAATTGTAGTGCCGATTGTCAAGCATGTCAAAAATACAATGCCAAAAAAAGGCCTGATGATGATGATGATATGATGATAAATCAATCGTGAATATTAAATAAGAAAAGCGTTCATTTCAGGCCAAACATCTTATTTGTTTAATTCATCATTAAAAGTAATAATTTCATACATATTTCCTTAGATATACCGATATTTCACAGTGTAAATAATATACATATATTGCTACCACAGATTAATTATTATGGTGGCATGATGTTGACATTGACTATGAAATTAAATGTATTAACCAAAACACGAGGACGTGTATCAGGCAACATAAATCACTAAAGAGATATATACAGCCAAAAAAATCTGAATAAATATATACATGAAGTGGACATTTTTCTCAATGAACAGGTGAAAACAATCAAAATGCCCTAGAAGCACTCAGCTAGCTGTGAGTATTTTGACAGAACTGAGACTGGCTGTTAAAAAGTCAAAATGAAACTTAGCTTGAAATATAATTTGTGATAGGAACACCTGTTCATTACGATAAAAAATATATCCTATTTGCAACAAAATACAATGAGGCATATTTCAATGGAATTGTGAGAACAATGGAGAGTAACTAGAGTCATTTTGTCCAAACGCATAGTTCACGTCACGTCCGGTAAAATAAGTCATGTGACTCGTCAAAATGGCGCCGCCCACAGGGTTGATGTTATTTCGGTAATTAATCAGCTTAAAATCACTGATAACGTCATCAGATTAAAAAAAATAAATAAAGACTGGCAGAGACTGGTCTGTTTTATCGTTTGATAATTATTTAAAAATGCGTGTCATGAGCATTGCCTCCCTTTAAGTAGACTTTCTTCTCAAGATATTATGAGAGGGGGCGGCGCCCCAGCTCCCGCATTGACTAGCAGCCACTGGAAGACACACCACCAAGCAACGGATAGCAACCTCTCTTTTTCTTTCGGGAGGAACAAAACAATAAAAACGTTTCAGACCAGAGCTGATATGAGTACAGTCCTAATTGACTGACCGCTATCGTAACAAAACATGCCAGGCATTGACAGATGTTGTTAGTATTTATTTTAATCAGTTTTTATCAAATGTAACGTTAATTCTTACAAGAAAAAAAATATATATATATACTGTATTACAAATAATGAACTTTGAATGCAACTGTGAAACAAAGGATGCAAACAGCTAGCTAATCAGAATACTATGCCTGCTACAGTAGCTTAAAACAAGTAGCTGATGACTACCTTACAGCTTGTGTTATATGCAGTAAGCAGCTATTGTAAATTAAGCTGAACCAAAATGGCTACATACCAGGTAACTAATAGTTAAAATCCTGTTGTTCCACTGCTACAAAGTGTTCCGCTCCCAGGATGAACGCAGATTGCTCCAACTCCACACGCAGTCCAGCAGAGTCCAAAGTCCAGGTGTGTGTTCAATTTTGAAACTATACCATTGAAACTCAATAGATATAAGTTACTCTAACTTAGTATTTCCCTATAGTTGAGTGAACGCAGAAATATTTTTTCAAAATCATTACATTTGTAAGTTAAATGTGTTAACCCTAATGCGTTAGAACAGATAAAGGTACAATTACATATATATATAATATATATATATTTGTATAAACCTGACATGAAACAATCTGACTTAAAACTGTACAACACTGCTACTCACATTTATTAGCACTTAGATTGTTTTATTTTCTAAAAATCAACATGCAGTCATCATTGCCATTGCTCTTGTTGTGTGGTTTACCCGAAGGATCCAATAAGCATTTGAGAAGCTGAAACCTTTCTAAACTTCACATTTTGTAGCATGCTAGCAGGGCTGGCTCTTTTTAATCTCCTCAAAATTGATTAGTAGCTGCTTTAAATTAGATATGCATGGTGCTAACATACAGGGATTTAAAAGTCTTGTTCCTTAAGAATTACATTAATGTTACATGAGTGCGAACTGCATGAAATTTGCTCGCACCATTTGCTCACTCAACCCTATTAACTCCGGTGGAAATTGACACCCCCATTCCCCATGAATCCACATCTCATCAGATCACTCTTAATACCTGTTAACACACCATAGAGGGAGTAATAGTGAGAGGCAACATTATCCAAATCACTCTCATGAATAATGTAAATACTGTGAGGGTGCCTGCTAAAAGGTTATTTTTACAACATGCAGCAGCATTAACCGTGATAATCTCAGATGGATTTGAATGAAGTAAATTTACCATGATACTGTCTCAGATACGAGAAAGAGTACATGTGATTTGAATAGCACTGACACCTGACGGTACACTGTTATGCTTTTTGAACTGCATGGCTAAATAATGCTGGTGGAAGACTTTAATCAATTCACAGATATAATTCTCCCTTCAAGCACCCACACAATACTTAATGGACCTGAGCTTTCATAAAGCCCAAATAAGTCATGTGATGGTTACAGCATGCGTTTAGTGTGTTTCACTGCACATGAGGAACACAGGTGGATGCAGTATGGACTTATACACATGTTTAATTTAATCCCTGTTTAGCTGATAATATACTTTACAGCTGTTCAACATGCAGACTGCACATAGTTTGTTAAGGTAGAGACACACACATACCTTTCAGGACAGATCCTGTCATGAACTGGTCCAGGATCAGACAATAGAGGGGGAGCTATGAGAAAGCTGGAGGTGGAGTAGAACAATTCAGTAATCTACAAACAAGAAATCAATGAGACGTGAACAACCAGTAACATCCATGATGTATCTGAGTGTCGAGGCAAAGTTGAAATAGTGTGTGGGGGGCGTACACCCTTAGTTAACCAACTGCATTTAACACAATCCCCAACAGCCAATCATTGTGCTTCTGTCAGACTAAATCTGGTCTCTCTGCTGCTGTCAGCTGTCATCTTAACATTTCAATAATTATTCTTTAATCAAACAAATAAATCACTCATCAGTTCTTGTAATACCCTTAATCCTTAAAGTCAAACTACATTTATCAGTTGTTATGGAAAAAATCCCATCCTAAATGATACTCTTTAAGCATATTTCTCTAATAAAATAAAACTAGCAAATTAATTTCAAGCTTCCAGGAATTGGATCTGTTAACTTACTGACTGGAACTCATTATCAACCTAAATATCCTAAAAATATAATTATAATTATATATGATTGCAAGATGTTTAACCTACTTCCAACAAGCCAACACAATGATGGCACTTGTGATGACTTTCAGAATGTAAAACTTGGACATCTGCTGTTCAGTGAGTTAAATGTGCATTAGCATGTGTGTGTGTGTGTGTGGTGTGTGTGTGTGGTGTGTGTTGTGTGTGTGTGTGTGTGTGCGTGTGTGTGTGTGTGTGCGTGCACTGATTTTTTGACTTGAACTGTTTTTTACTAAGTATATGGTAGAGGGAGTCCTACATATGGTCAGAGAGACCCCTGTGATGAGTTTGTGTATTTTGGTGTGCACGCATTCACATGCCCTGAGCAAAGAGAAATACAGCCCATGGCCCCCCCACCCCCTTCTACTTCACCTGAATTTAGACAGATGGGGTGAATATAGAAGAAAAGGCCTGCAACTACTAAATGATAGGAGAAAAAGTGGGCTGTGGTGTGTGTGTGAGAGTGGTGTGTGTGTGTGTGTGTGTTGTGTTGTGTGTGTGTGTGTGTGTGTGTGTTGTGTGGTGTGTGTGTGTGTGTGTGTGTGTGTGTGTGTGTGTGTGTGTGTGTGTGTGTGTGTGTGTGTGTGTGTGTGTGTGTGTGTGTGTGTGTGTGTGTGTGTGTGTGTGTGTGTGTGTTAAGGATGTAGCCTACCCGAATATCCGAATATTCGGTCGTTGGGCCACTATTCGGTTTCCAATTCGCAATGCGGCTGCCAAATTGAATTTATTGAAATCTCCAGACTCAACGTAAGAGCTTGTGCCTCTTCGGGGGGTGCTAACACTTAACCATAAACTTTATCGTTTACTTTCTCCGTCTTTATATGTAGATATGACTTTTCTCTGTTAATCTCCGCTCCTTTTGTCCGTCACGTTGTTTCCATAGCAACAACAACTCCCTGTCAACAGCGCTAACTCTCCTTCAAAATAAAGCATGTCCATACAAAGTAGGAAGCCAAGCCAGATTAAACTTAAGACACAACTGCAACGAAAGTAACAAACACAATGCAATATCCTTTTCAATTTCAAAGAACACAAATTGGGTTATTTACATTAACAAATAACTATAAAACAACAATATGTAATAACAAAATGAATGCCTTGAATAAACCGAAATACACGTGTTGAAGCGCGCTCCCCCCCCCCCCCCCCCCCCCGCGGGCGCGCGCCGAATATTCGCTGCTGATTACTACCGAATATCCGGAGCTCGAAAAATTGTATTCGGGACAGCCCTAGTGTTTGTGTGTGTGTGTGTGTGTCACTCTAATTAAGGCCCAGAGAGCCAGGGTCCGGGCATCTGGACCCCAGCATTGAAAAGTGCCGGGGGAGGACAATGATGCCAATTATCCGTTTTTATTCAGCCAAAGAGGTAGGTCATCATTAAGGCATAAGGGGAAGAGAAGGGGGTCAATGTACAGGGGAATGCTAGACGTTGGTTGGTTGGGGGCAGGCAGGCTGTGTTAATGTGTTTGTTATGTTCTGCTGTGTTTATCATCTTGGACAATAGATTGAAAGGGTATCCATGTGAGGGCGTTCAGGGTTTCGTTCTCGCACTCAGAATCAGAATCCTGTTATTTGTCCAAAAAAAGATCGAGACCAAACAAATAAAAAATAAAACTATTACATAAAAGGGCACAAAAAATATAAATATGTAAAAATGTTATTATTACAAAGTTACATTCAGAATAGATTGTACTACAAATTGCACATAAGTGTTATTACACAACATTGGTGTCGTAGTCTTGATTGTTATATTATTGCATGTTGGGGTAGAGTGATCAGTCCAGTCCAGTTTATTGTTCAGATGAACACCCAGGTATTTGTACGATTCCACAATCTCTATGTCCGCTCCCTGGATGTTCACTGGTGTCGGGGGAGAGTGCTGAAGCCGTCTGTAGTCTACCACCAGCTTCTTGGTCTTCCCTGCGTTGAGCTGGAGGTGGTTCCTCTGGCACCAGAGGGTGAAGTCCTGCGTCAGCTCCCTGTACTCCCTGTCGTCCTCGTTGGAGATGAGGCCAACGATGGCGGAGTCGTCAGAGAACTTCTGCAGGTGACAGGTAGCAGTGTAGAGGGTGAAGTCTGCAGTGTAGAGGGTGAAGTCTGCAGTGTAGAGGGTGAAGTCTGCAGTGTAGAGGGTGAAGTCTGCAGTGTAGAGGGTGAAGTCTGCAGTGTAGAGGGGGGCCCCCGTACTGATGATGATAAAACAGAACTATAAAGGAAAATATGTACAAGTTCATACCTGCCAACCCTACCGATTTGGGCGGTAGTCTACCGCTTTTGACATGTTTCTACCGCCTACCGACTTAGCTGGCTTTCCCTACCGATTTTCAATCTTCCCAAACTATAACAAATCCATAGACACTGGACTCGACTTTTGGCGGACACCGTTTGCAGCGTGTCTGTGATCCCATCATACAAACAGTTCTCTGTGTTTCTGAAAGAGAAACAACGTGCAGAGGAAGGGCAGCGTTACCCCCGGGGCTGATGGGTAATCACTCCCAAATGAGTTTAAGGGAACAGAGACGAGGCATTTGAGTCCTGCAGGGTTTCCCAGTTAATATCAGTGTCTCGAAAACACATGTTGGCGACTGAAAGACATCCAGTGTTTGGTCTTTTCCTGAAGCATCCTTCACCTACAGTGTCTCAACTGAAAGAGGACCACAAACACACAACAAATATAATACCATTTTGAGATTTGGGGATATTTATCTCCCATTCTTTCACTTTTTCTGACATTTTCAACACCAAACATGTTGTTAATGTCTCTGTTTAGTGAACTACAGCAATCTGAAAGCCTGTCCATTATTTATATCACACTTTATCAGTAGAGAAATGCAGGAAATGACTTGATAACTGATAATAGTTCATTATAAGACCAATATCCAAAACGAACTATATGTCGATCTCCAGGTGACCGGAGGTTAAACAGAGTTTGTTTCTCCTCACCTGTTTTGTCACAACTGTAATTCAAATCAGATATGAATAATCTTATTACAATAAATGATGTGAAAGATATAACATTGAAAGCAAACCGTCAGCTGATCCTTCCTCTCTGCTGTGTGGCTCATTGAAGTTCCTCTGCGAAACTTTGCTCAAGTGTTAACAGGGGTAAATCTGGCTGCTGATGTTCAGGGGGATTTGAATAAATATCATGATAAAGTATGGCTAATCTTCCATTCCAATCTGATTCTCAGTAGGATATGTCTTTTATTTCTATACTTAGGTGACCCAAGCCGCTTCTTCTGTGGATGTTCGGTTCCGCGGGATCAGTGGGAAATTGGAAAGAGATGTAGTGTGCGCGTGCCACCTCAAATTGGATTGCATGGTGTCTTAAATGAAAGCAAATAATTTCACGGCTAATGGGCTTAATTTCAGGAAATAATTCCACATTTCCACAGTTGGCTTTGTTGCATGGGATTTCTGCAGGGGGCCTGCCACTTTTGGGGATGTTTTATTTTTGTATGTGTATGGAATGTACTGGGAGAGAGAGCAGAATGATGCCCTTATATCTGATCACTTTTATTGCACACAAAGTTGATGTAATGTCTGACACTCTCCTTTGACCACTATCCTCTGAGTTTATATTAGTTGTTGGTTATAGGACCAGCGCAGCTGTTCTCTACAAGCTTTTATTCACTGGGGGACAGAGCCGAGGAACAAAGTTATTACAAAAAAAAGGATAAAAGAAAAAATAACTGACATAAACAAGAAATAAAATGTGATTGCCAACAAAGAAATGATTAAGCCTCACCAAAAAGTATTCAGTGGTTAAATAAATAAATAAATAGCTGTAATTAAATAATGAATGAGGGAATCAGTCCATAAAGCGTTGATTGATGTCCAGGAAAGGGGGTCTTTCTAATGGAGGCTGGCTGACAGTGATTGCGAAGGCCCATTTACCAGCTGATGTTTTGTTATGATTGGACATGTCAGTCTTCCTCCTCTGATTAAAAAGAGAGAGGAAAAAAACAAATGCGTCCCGCGTTCTTTCCTTTATGCTTTTTTTGTTCTATTCTCTTTATTTTCTTAAGACACCATGCAATCCAATTTTGCTTTCATTTATTTTTCCAACTGTAGTAATAAAGCGATGGGTGCATATTATTTTGTCAATCTGCTGGAACGGGTGACATTCAGGGGTTCATAAAGATGCTAACTGCCCTTTCCGCGGTACCTTAAAGACGCACTTTATCCAAGAACTTAGTCATGTAATAGGTGTTTGTGCTGTTTGGGGCGAGCAGGTTTCAAATGGATGGTTTTGTTTTCATTCTCCAAAGAAAAGCAGCTTCCCCTGAACAGGTTTTAGGATTATAAAACAACACCCTTAAGATATATGCTTCAATAATGCATACTGTAACTGACCGCTGGGTCAAAGTAAAACAGTTGATTGATTTCATTGTTTTTGTGTTTGTTTGTGTTATATATTTTTGGGGTCATATCAGTCTCACAATATATACAAGCACGAAGAGGGATTCACAAAAGTAATTCGGGATTTATATATAAATGTCTCCATCCACACAAATATTTTTCAATGTACACACAAATACTTATAGTTTTATATAAATGTAAAAATGTTTCACAAATATATTTCTGATCCACATACAAATAGTACAAATAAAACACGCCTTTTGTGTGTATATCTCTGCATTTTTTTTAAAGAGGGAAGTGTCTGTGGCCAATCAGATGTCTGCTTCTTTTTAAGCCAATCACATGATTGCGTCCCCAGGAGGGTGTGCCATTGAACCATGCCCACCTCCGCATTAGAGTAACTCTGCTGACTGCTTCATGGATGTATAAAGAGAACCATGTTAACAACGCTGAAGTAATATCACGTCTACTCTAGCTTGGGAACAAATGATATTGTTGCATGGCACCAATGGGAGAATTAGCTGATATAATTGTTGTGTGAAACACACATTAACCCTTGCACACCAAAGAACATCCATCTCTCCAAAACATATATGAGCAATCCATCCAGACTGGCACAAACAATCTTGTCTGATTCCCCCCCACATTTCCCACCCAGAATTCCAGCTCCTCTTCTGGTAGAAGATGCAGGGATCCCAAGAGCAGGCTAAAGCGCTATAAGCAGTCATTGAGCTTCTAAACACTCACATGTAATGTAATGTACTTTTAAATGTTGGCCACAAGGGTTGTGCAACAGTCGCCATTGTCAGTAGGAGTGCGTACCCAACTAATTAAGCTAAAAACGTCTTCTATGCAGTGGCGGCTGGTGCATTTTTCTCCAGGGGGGGCTCTACCAAGATGTAAGCAAACTTATACACAAACTCAAAGCATATGTCATATTACAACGCAGGGCTAGCTCAAAGGCACACAGCACTTGATACAGTCTATTATTTTAGTGCCTGTTTATGTCAACCTCCTTATTATGCTTACTGATCCCTATCCTGTAGCCCTCATTGGACAGCAGTGTTTACTTTCCTAAACATGGCTAGTCGCATAGCATCTTCCATGTGGACTCTAGTTTGTTCATACTTTTTAGTTTTTTTCTGATATGTGCTTTAATGCCCCTTTCACTCCAACGCGGTTCCAGGGCCGGTTCAGAGCTTGAGCCTGATAAGCAACGTTTTTTCCTGTTCACACCGCAGCGGAGCCGGCTCTTTTCCCCGAAAACCGTTTCTTACCAAGCTCGAAAAAATTGTCCGTCTAGAACAGGGGTATTCAACTAAAATTCAACGAGGTCCAGTTAGAGAAAATCTCCCCATGCAAAGGTCCGGAACATCAAAATGTCTAAGTTGCTTTATGAATTAGTGTGATATATATTGAAGTAGCTGCAGCTTTATCAACGTCTGCATGTCATCAACAACTGACTGCCAATCAAATAAAGAAAGTACAATTCATAAACAACATTTATTGTCAACTAACATTGAACTATACAGATATACAGTAACATACTGTGGATATGTGTAATGTTCCTCTCTGGCTGCAATTAAAAATAAAATAGGAGAAAATAAATAAAATAGCTTTTGAAAATATGTGCATCTTAAAAGTGCTTAATTTTAGATAAATAAAATAAAGTGTAGCAGCAGCTTGAGTTTCCCTTTTTCTTTGTTAACCGTTTCACATCATGACTTAACAGTTTCAGCCGATTATAGAACAATATCAGTCTTTACACATCATAACAATTGAACAGATTTAAAGTTTCTCTTTCTTTCCCTCTTATATTGCAGTCCCTCACTCACTTTTTTTTATTCAGTGCGAGAATTGAGCTGGAGCTTGTCCTGCCAGGAGATTAAATCTGGGCTGAAATGGTGTCAGGGCCATTCTCATACACACATGCAGGTGCTCATTGGTTAGCCTCGGTTAGCCTGCCCTGGAACGATATTTAGTTTTCATTTTGATCCTGGTGGACTGATCATATCGGGCTCTGAGACTGCTTATTTTTTGTGACCTCAGTTCTGACTTGAGAGGGAATGTTTGGTCAAACACTTTGTGTTTTGTCTCATAGTGGCGTTTTGGCACTTTTAATGAGCGCCACGGTCTCTGAATGAGACACACTGGCTCTGTGCTCCCAGTGGGCAGGATGAAAATGAATGAGTCCGTCCACTCAGGGTTAAAAGCTCTGTTCTCACTGTCCACTTTCCTCTTCTTGGAGAGCGCCATGTGTAATTATTTGTCTCTCCCTGTCTGCCGCTAACACGCCTGTTCACTCTCCTCTCCGCTTCTCTCCCTGTATCGCTAATTACTCTCTTCACTCACTTTCCTCTCCGCTTCTCTCTGCCGCTCTCTCGTCTCTTCTTCTGTGTTTCTCTCCCTGTATCGCTCACTCGTCTCTTTCGCCCCCTGTCGGCAGCGGTTAAAATAGAATCGCCCCGTCAAAATAGAAATCCCCTATTAATGTATTGATTATAGGTCCGGGTCCGTATAGGTCGGCGTCTGGATCCGGATCCGGACCGCGGTCCGCCTGTTGCCGACCCCTGGTCTAGAAGCAAGAACCGCATACGTCACGCTTACGTCGGAGGGGGGCGAGATTAAAGAGAGCTAACAGTTTATGGCGAGTACGGCAAAAAGAAGTTATAACAAGCAGTAGCGCTGAGCAAAGTGACTAGAACGCAACCACACACTTAAAAAAAACACACTTTATAAAGTCAGGCAACACTAACCAGGCTTCGTGTGATTCTGTTTATTTGTACCTTACTTTGACCATCCGTTCGCTGTTATTGATCATTGTGGAGCAACACAGTCTCACGGCATTTCGTGTTATAGTCACAAAATTAATCCATTGATTCGTGTTCACCAACACGATTTCGCCATTTGTTTCTTGTCACACAGAACGATTTTAAAAGCAATGTAAATAATAACAAATTAGAAGGAAAAACAGATAAAAAAAAAACAGATTTCAGTATTCTGACACAAAACGATTTTAGAAGCAATGTATTTCTATTGGTAGTATGTTTCGTGCCTGCATCAGATAATAACAAATTAGAAGGAAAAAAAGATGACAAAAAATACAGATTTCAGTATTCTGAGGCTCTTTTTTCCATTTTTTTTCCCTCACAGACGGCAAAAAAACTCCGACATTATACAGTTTCAAATAAAAGGGATAGGGTTAGGCTTAGGGTAAGATATTGAGTAAGAAAATGTTTTTATGAACGACACCATCACAGTCTCACTCCCTGAACGTCCAGGAGCGACGCTTGGTCAGGGTCCTATGGCGTGCAGTTGTGACGCGCCGAGTCTCCTTCAGCTTCATAAACGGACGCAAAGAGCTTTCAACTGATTGCAATGTATTCCCATCGGCGGCGGTATTTGACGCTCAGGGAAGCACCGCATCGGTCCATGTCGGCGGCACTTAAAGGCAATGTGAGCGTCCATTCCCATTGGATAACGGAGTATTTTACACCCGGAAGTAAGTATTCTCTTTACTGTCGATTGATTTTACAGTGATATCTGCACTACTCATCAACTCAGAAACACCAGATTATCCTTGTTAATTACACAACATTGATTGGTTTCAATGAATCCCATCGACGGCCCACTAACCAAAACAGGAATCGAACGTGTCCTACCCCCCCCCCCCCCCCCCCTTAGGTCACAGGCTCCTCCAACAGTGCAACACAATAAAACAGATACACAGAAAAAATAGTGCAAGTAAATACAAAAAGAAAAATAGTAAAAAGTGAAATAGTGCAATAAGAGTCTATATACAAGTGATTGGAATATGATATATTTGACAAATAATTTCTAAGTAGCAGCCAGATGAATGTTATGGATGTTGTTTCAAAGTTCAGGTGTTTAATAGTCTTATGGCCTGTGGGATGAAGCTGTCCCTGAGTCTGGTGGTTTTATACACAACTACGGTGTAGTTATGCAATGATGACAAACTTGGGTCATAGGTTCCTCAACAAGACATCTATCAATATGTGTGTACCTCCACCATTAAACTGTCATATTCTGCACATTTCTTATTCTATCTACATACATCTTATAAGAGTATAATAAATATGTATAATATCGGTTAAAATAAGTACTTCAACATAGTTAACATTGCAGGAATGTTGATTGTCAAGTCCCAAAACAAACCATGCAATATATTAAACGTTAAGTACTTTGTCAGGCTTAATATTGATCAGATACCCCCAAAGCTTTTTGCTTACATGTATTTAAAAGAAGACCTTAACCTAAAGTATTATTTAATGTTTAAATAAAGCCTAATTAGTTTGTCTGTTTTGCACATCCTCCTATTAATATCTTTGTACATCCGGCACTAAACTGTTTGATTCTAGATATCATTTACAGTATCTTCTTGATATTTTCTATTCTATATTTCTATCATTGACCTTCTACTTTCCTCCTATTTTGTATGTACTCTTAATATTTAAATGTTTTCATAAAATATAACACATTCAAAAGTGCTTTACAAAAATGAAAGACATTAAGAAAAAGGCATTTTAAACAGTCATTAAAAAGCAACACAATCTACCTGCATTGCAATGACTCTAAACGTGTAATAACGTGCTTTAACCAGTAGGTGGTTTGGGTTCAAAAGCTGTCAAGTTTACAGTGTTAACAAAATAAAATATACTGCTGTTTCCGGTTTAGTTTACGACGGATATATTTAGTTATTGTTTTGATATTTGTAACACAAAAGCGATGGAAAAAACCCACAGCAACACAGAAAAGATGGTCTTAACATGACCCAGCGGTCTATAGTTAATAAAAAACAATAATATCAAAACCAAATATTACTACTAACTTTATTGTGAAATTAAAACAGAACGGTAAAAGAATAGTTTCCGGTCTATTCTGAGGCCCGATCTCTGTAGATAAATAAAGAACTACGACAGATGTGTAATATTTAATGCAGCCGAACCATTTATTAAAATGCATTCATGTGATGACTTTCAAAGAGTAAAGCAAGCACTGCTGAATAAAGTATGATTTCATCTTTTACGAAACGTTTTTTTTCATATGGAATGCAGTTGGAGGTCAACCAATCACAGAGCGCGGGTGAGATTCACTCAGGGAGACGCGAATACCGCCGCCGATGGGAATACATTGCAATCAGTTGAAAGCTCTTTGCGTCCGTTTATGAAGCTGAAGGAGACTCGGCGCGTCACAACTGCACGCCATAGAACCCTGACCAAGCGTCGCTCCTGGATGTTCAGGGAGTGAGACTGTGTTGACCACATAGCTTCTGGTATTCCAAGACCCGACCGGGCAAAAAGACGTGGTGCAGGCACGAAACATACAACCAATAGAAATACATTCCTTTTAAAATCGTTCTGTGTGACACGAAAACAATGCGAAAATCGTGTTCGTGAACACGAATCAATTGATTCAATTAATTTCGTGACTATAACACGAAATGCCGTGAGACTGGGTTGTGTGGAGAGCAGGCAGATGTTTTGTTTTGTATTATAGCAGCTATCGGATGGAATCAATACATGGGCTGCACAGGTTGTCATGTCCGACTATCACAAGTAGAATCATAATGAAAAATACGCCGGTAAAATGTGCCTGTAGAAAACGGCTTATGCCACAATAGGATAGCAACAAGTAGTCAAGATAGTCAGTTTAGCTTCGGTTGCTATGCTAACATCACCCATTTTATACAAGAGAAACTTTCATAACAGCATTGTGATGCCAAACAGCGTCAATTCATACTGAAACACATTCACTTGGGGAATTGGGGATATGTATCAGCTGCTTGTGTGACAGTCAGACAGTGAATACTTTACAGCGGCCGCTGCCGTGAGTTAACGGGAGAATAAACTCCGGTGGACGAGCAGCACTGCAGCGGTCGGTAAATTACTATCTCATTTTTTTTTTTAACGAGATTTCAGTGGTTATAAATTGTTAAAGGAAGCCCAGCTGCAAATACTCAGAGAAATAAGATGACACACACAGTAATTCTTAGACGAATTCTGAGGTTTGGGCTCATCGACTAACTTACACAGGCAACCCTTAGACGGATCTGGGGCTACGTTAGGTACATTTATTTTGAGTGTGATTAACTGTGTTTGTATATTATATGTGAAAAATACGCAGTAAGGGACGCAATTTTCAACATCAATTTGAAAGGACCGTCCCTGAAAGTATTGTAGAATCTTATTTGTATCTGATAGCATATACGTGACGATCAAAGGTTATTGTAGACTGGGTTTCGACTCCGTGCCTTGGGCCGCATCCTCGTAAGAGGGTGTCGAAGCGCTCTTGGAAGTCTCAGTAACTGGTTGAAATACACCTCGCACCGAAAACTATCAGACTGTATACCTGTGGGAATAAAACTGCAATATTTAGTAAATTATAGTACGCAGAAGTACCTGGTATTTTTTATAAAAACTAAAACCTTTAGGAGAAGCAGATACGAACGAAGTCAAAATGGAAGGAGAATTTAAACGTGAAGAGAGAGAATTAGGAGTCCCTGTTCCGGGTAGTTTAAGGGAACAGTGGGGACAAGCAGAGAGATTGATACTTAGCGGACTTAAGTCCGGAGATCGTAAAAAGGCGAGCAGGGATCTCCGTTTCTTACACGATCGGATGATCGCAGAGAATAGAGTAGAGGGTGACGAGGCAATAAGTCTCCTAGCCACAGCACTCAATACATACGAGCGACAGTTGGTTCAGAAATTAGAAACTCTCAACAAGCAGAAGGCAGGATTTATCAGGGCTTCTAAACCTAACAAAGAAAGGGAGCTAGTCGACAAGCTAAGGAGAATAGGCCATAACGCAGCCTTAGCTATGAACGGAGTGGCAGTAGCCTGCCCTCTGAGCAAAACTCCCGCCAAAAATCTGCCCGCCATAGCAGCCCCACCCAGTCCTGCACCAGCCCCTCCCGCAGAAGTGATAGAGACAGTCAGGAAGGAGAAGCCGTATGGTGGGCCCCTCCCAGACATCCCAGAGGGCAGTCCCCTCCTCTATCCAGATCTGTACAACCCCTTTAAGACCCAACCCCCTCCCTATACGTTTCCCTCCACCTCTACCCCCCCTCACCCAATTCCCCTCCCATGACAAACCTTCAGATGCTGTCTACAGACGCATTTTCTGAATCAGAACTAGAAAATGACGTCGGAAGGGGAGGGAATTTCAGAATGATAGGAAATGTCTCTCTGATTCCCAACAGACTCACCTCTACTCCCAGGGAAAGGGAAAGCTGTAGCTCAGTTAACGCACAACCGTCAGACAGTGGGGAAGCTACAGAATCAGAAATAAAAAGGGTGCAGACCACCATGACTACTCTTCGTCAGCTAGCAGCTAAAGAGAGCAACACCCCACCAGTTACCAAGACCAAACCTGACGAAGAACAAATGATTAGACTGAGGGCATTGTTGACTCCGAAGACAGATACCGGTGAGGAACCTACGGTAGCTGAATTGTTAGCAATCATAGACATAAATGATAAGGAAGAAAATGAACGAAAGGATGCTTACGAAGAGCAAGTGTGGAGGGAAGCGATAGCACGCAGAGAGAGAGAACAGGGTGAGATTGAGCGTGAAAGAAAGGACAGACATGAGAGAGAAGATAGGACTAGGCATAGGGCCTATGACTCAGACACAGAAAATAGGGGACGCAAACCACACAAAGAGGATAGACACAGGCGCAGAGCGCGTACTATGTGCAGAGAAGCCTCCCCTAACCTCTCACCACTGAGAAGCGCTAGTTTAAATGGAGAACCATTTGCAGAGAGATCCACACAGACTAGACGTGCTCCAATAGCGCAACTAGTCTCTTCTGAGAGAGAATATATTGACCAGGACGATGACTTGGACGGTTCGGACTCAGGCGAAGACAGACAAAACTATGCTCAGTATTTGTCTGCACTGATGAAGGAAGCAGAACCGAACTGTAGACACCGTAAAAAGAACAGAGTTCAGACTATAACCATGACAGGACAGATTTCAGAAGCTGACCAAGAGACAGTAGCTAAATTACCTCAGATGGTAAGACGTAGCCAGAGACAACGTGACGAGAATCCTGACATGCATGTTGCTTTGAACATGCCACTAGTCGCTCTCCAATCTGGAGGGTCGACATACCACCCAGGTTGCTGACGCCAAAGGGGGACCGAAGAAGCACGAGGCTAACACCGCAGAATTCATCTGGCTGAAGGTCATCCGTCCGAAGTGGCTCAACCCAAGGTTCACCGGCCCGCACAGAGTGACTCAGAGGACATCACATGCAGCTCGCCTCGAAGGAAAGGGGGAAACGTGGTATCATTGGAGCCAGTGCGCCGTTGGAAAACCTCCAGCAAGGACGTTAGACGACATCAGAACTGACATCGCTGCAGCAGGACGAGAGAACGACACATCTGACGACGACAGCCCTGCAGAAGCAACGACCCATACAACAGATGACAAGGACAAAGACACAGAGGTAACAACAGGCGATCTTGGAAAGGGGATTACGGCCGGCGAGGAGGCGGACACGAGTCTACGGGACCCCGCCCCCTGAAAGACACGGCTCCATATAGGACCCGACTTTTTTACTCCCACCTTTAGGGGCACTTTCCAATAAGTAGCAGCATTTGTATGCCCACCTATAGGGCCTCTTTCTAATAAGAGTAGTAGGTTATATATAACGAGAGGTTAGCCCTATAATTAAAGGGCAGTAAAAGTCTCCCCACTCACCAGACCTTCTACTTAACAGGTTTTACTGAACCTTATATTTAACAGGTTCTGGGAGCACAGTATTTACCATTACAGGGTACTATTTTACACCCTAGTTTTAAAGAATCTCCTTAGGAGATTTTAGCATTGTGTTCAGAAGAACCTAATTACAATAACACGGACCACTGATTAAAGGTACTCAATAATGACAGACTGTGGATTACACTTCCTTATTGTTTGTTGGTGTACTCTGCTAGTTGGAATCGTAGTTTACTTGGGACACTGTTTGTATCTTGAACACCATTCTTAGTTATATGGCCCATTAGCGAATAGCCTTATTATTTGATTGGGTGTTAATTCTTGCGTCCTAGTAAATCTCCTATTATTAATAACAGAAATAACCCTTGTTGTGTTACATTGAAAATAACAACCTAACCATGTATGGGAGTTGGAGATGGTTGCCAGGGCTAGCCCTGGTCACGATCGTCACCCTTGCCTTTATTTTTGTTTTAAGTGATTCCATTGACCACCCAGACTCCATTCCCCCGCCAGAGGAGTCCGTAACTAGGGTCAAACGGGCCAATTCCCAATAACACTGCACCTGACGGTTCCGTGACTAGAGCTTTGGAAGGTCTTCGCACCCTATCTAAAACAATGCATGAACACTCAGGGGTCAACAATTTTATGGAGGAATGGATGACAAGCATGTTTGGTCAATGGAAAGGTTTAATAATGTCTTTTCTAATTTCTATTGCTACATTCATGGCTATTTTGGTAACATGTGGGTGTTGTTGTGTGCCCTGTATTCGCTCGTTGTGTGTTCGACTCATCAGTTCCACCATTGAAGGGAAAGCCGCGACTCCCCCTCCCTATCAGATGCCCTTGTTGGCGTATTCCTATGAGGGGGAGGAGGGCCCTGATGATTCACCACACAAAGATGCTGCTTTTTAGAACTCAGGTTACCCCTTCTAATAGTTCCTTCACTGCCATGAAAAGTTGTGTTCTGGCCCCATGAAGGTTTCAAATATTCTAGATCTCAGTTTCTGATAGATCTATACAATGGCGTAGGGCAGACACTGTATAGAAGTTTTTAAAAAATAGTATGAACAAAGCATGTTTGAAGGTTCTGGGTAAACGGTGTGGATCTCTTGATTAGAGATCCAAAGGGGGAATTAATGTACCTGTGTTCACAGTTTTAGCTATAGTGTTATAGCAGAAAAGTTGAATCCAGCGTATTTTCTATATTCATTTAAAGATTCCATAAATGAATGTGTATGCCTTAAACCTGTTTAGATGAAATGTGTGTGTGCTCAGTGCAGTGCCTATAGGCTGTATGATTGTTGCTACTGTTAGGCTGCTGGGGTAGTAGGGGATGTAACTTCTCATTATTGTTTGATTGTTGTACAACGAAATAATAATTGATCAACTATACCTGATAGGTGCATCATATAGTGAAACATCTGTTATGGGAATTATGAGATCAAATGTATTAACATTAGGATTCTTGATATAACGCACACACATTTTATCATGTAGCCTACCAAACAAATGTCACATGTTTTTCTCTCTGAAAGCTATACTTGTATATGTTTAAACATCATCATCCCATGACATCTTTAGGAGTAGTTAACTAACAAAGGTTGACTGTTCTTATAGCCTAAAGCCTTCTCTGGACTTCCTCTAAACTCAAAGACAGCTGACCTAATTAGAAGGACCATTGTCTCTCACTCTGTTAGTCATGTGAATCCAGAGGTTTTTGCAAGAGGGTTTGAGGAAACATTACATGTTACTTGAAACAACATAAAGTTAGAATAAGGTGTTATCTTTTATCTGCTGTTCTGTTTAGTGTGTGAGTTTTTGAATATATGGTGCAAGGGGGTCTCAGCTGACCTAATCAAATGTTATCTTGAGAGACTGTTTCACTCAGAACAGGACGTGCTCTTAGTTCATACTTGCACACACACACTGTAAAGAGAGGGCGGACCAGATGAAATCAACACCAGCTGACTCACTGCTTGGGGGTCGTCCAGGATGTATAACTACTGTAACATTTCAATACTGTAGCACTCCCTTCTGACTGACTGTCCGGATAACTTGTATCCCACGGTGGTAGAAAGGAGTCCAGAGTACTCTATGAGAATTGGACTGTCTGTTTTGCTAATAAACTAGTTGATTTAACATAGCCTTTTATTTTGTAGTTTTCTTTTGTGCTGCTTTCAACGACCTCTTCTTCTCATCAACAAACGCGCTGAAGTAGGGCCGGCCCTCTTGACGGCCGCCTGAGGGTTCCACCACAACAAAATGCAGCTTAAACAAATTAATAAACAATGAACCACGGCACTCTGGATAAAAGTACAAGGGTTTAGAAGTAGTTATTTAATTTAATCTGGATTCGTATGATTAAAAGTAACACGATCATCGACCAGACGCAGTCCCCCATTGTTGTTGTTGTGAGCGCCGTTGGGGAGAAAATCAGCGACGTAAACGGTGACGTCATGATGCAGCAGAACCATTCGGGCTCTGGGCGGTGTGAACAAAACGGGGGGCTGAAAAGAAAAACCGGTTCCGAACCAGAAGAGCGCAAGCACGGAACTAGAACGGGAGCTGCGTTGGTGTGAAAGGGGCATCTGTCACTCACATCTGTCTGGATCCTAGACTGGTCTGATCCTGACGTTTGAAAAGGGAGGCATGGGAAGCAAAATATAGCACTGGTGTTGCTACAGGTAGTTAGCCAAGCATTTTTGCTAAACCAGCTCCTTGAAAAAGAGCAGGTATACTGCCTTCCTCTGTCCTCTCCTGCCTATGTCAGGCTGATCAGGTCCGAGCTCTTTTACTTTCAGCTTTCCCTCCAGTGTCCTCCTGGGTGTTTCTTTAAGTGATTAAAGATAATTTTCCTTCTCCATATTTGCTATCTAGTTTAGTGTGGAGGATATTTTGATATAACATTAGAAAGACTGATTCTTATTATTGCATTATAAGCTTATTGTGCTCAATTATGTGGCTGTGACTTTGGAATAAATAGACGTCTTTAGCCTGCAATACAGAGTAGCAAGGTCAGGTGCAGACACTGAAAGAATACAAAGAGTTATTCATAAACAGGACATCACTCCGGCCTTGAGTTGTATGGGAGCTTCGCTCCCACACACAGCTAGGAAGCAGCATTATTAAGATTCCACTATATCTGCAGAAAGCTTCAGAAAAAACTAATTACGTATGATGGCGCCAGAGTAGGGAGGGACTTCCACAGGCGGCCGAATGCTGATTGGAGGATCGTGTTGCCAAGAGACTTTTTTCTAAGTCTGCGCACCTACCAAAGAGAACCAAGTCTAAACCATGGTATCTCTTCAGCTAGTCTTGACCAATCATAAATGTACGTGCAACGCCCTGTGTAATAAAAATATATGCACGCACGAGGTTCGAGGCTCTTTCCCGGAAATAGAGGTTACAGATTACAGCTTTGCTGCCTGTGATTTCTATGACGTGACGGAGTCCTTGGCCAAGTGATATATATCTTTTGATCTCTCATAATAAATAGTTAAACTTAGAAGCCGTCTTTCTTTCCTGGAATTTTGAACACAACATTAGTTTACACTCCGTCTCCGTCTAACTCTCTCTCATTCAAATGTCAATCACTCACTCTGGTGCTCCTGCAACCCAGTCTCACGGCATTTCGTGTTATAGTCACGAAATTAATCTATTGATTCGTGTTCACCAATACGATTTCCCCATTTTTTTCGTGTCACACAGAACAATTTTAAAAGCAATGTAAATAATAACAAATTAGAAGGAAAAATAGATTTTTAAAAATACTGATTTCAGTATTCTGACAGAACAATTTTAGAAGCGATGTATTTCTATTGGTAGTATGTGTCGTGCCTGCACCAAATAATTACAGAAGGAAAAAAAGATTAAAAAAATACAGATTTCAGTATTCTGAGGCTCTGAGCCCCATTTCTTTTCCTCGCGGACGGCAAAAAAAGTCAGACATTATACCATTTAATATAAAAACAATAATCGTGGCTTGATATTGAGTAAGAAAATGTTTTTATGAACGACACAGCTTCCGGTCTACCAAGACCCGACCGGACAAAAAGATGTGGTGCAGGCACGAAACATACTACCAATAGAAATACATTGCTTTTAAAATCGTTCTGTCTGACACGGAAAAAATGGGAAAATCGTGTTGGTGAACACAAATCAATAGATTCAATTAATTTTTTCGTGACTATTACACGAAATGCCGTGAGACTGGGTTGGCTCCTGGTGCCCCCTAGTTGTTGGCAGTTGTGTGCGCACTAGTGATGGGAATTTCGGCTGTTTTTAGTGAGCCGGATCATTTGGCTCGGCTCACTAAGAAGAGCCGGCTCTTTCGGCTCCCAAACAGCTCTTCATTTTACCACAGTTTACCACAGAGCCTCAGTTTCGGCAGGGCTGCCAACCTTTGAGTTCAGTTTGGAGTGAGATTTTTTTTTGGGGTGGGGGGGTGAACAAAAAAGAGAAACTTTCATGTGTACAGTGTTACAAATGTATTGAACATGTATTTATTTACATTAAAAAAAAAAACATTTACAAACGTAACTTGACAGGGATTAACTCAAACATTTAGGGTTTCCCATTAATGTACCGGGCGCTACAGTGGAACACGCACATACACAGTGTACCTGCGACTCTTACAATGAAGGCTCGATAATCGATTTTTTAATATTAAAGTTAAATGCATCAATCTAGTGCACTTTAAGAGCAAAATTAAGAGATCTATGGATACATCTCTCGCGCTGTCTTTAGACAACTCTCCGTAACTCTCTGTACACAAACTCGCTCGGATCGGTCATTAGCTCGCATGGTTTTTCATACCATTGCTACGCTGACGACACCCAATTCATTCTGTCTTTTCCCCGTTCTGAAACCCAGGTCATCGCACGCATCTCTGCTTGTCTGGCAGACATCTCTCAGTGGATGTCTGCTCATGTCTGTGGATGTCATGTCCTTTATTAGTATAATAAAGGACTGGCTTATCTAAAGCTAGTTGAGTAGCACTTGAAATGTTTTGGCTCTATGAAACCTGATGTACTTATATGATTCTGTTTTCTTCAAGTTTGTATCTTCTTGGTCGAATGCACTTATTGTATGGGATTAGTTTTGTTTCATAAAGATAAAGCAACACTTTCTCAGAATCAAGCAAAACTAAGAGTTTAAGAGAAAAATTAATTTAATTTAAAAAATAAAACTATAAGTTGCAAACAAATCATTTGTGTAATCATGTAAACTATAAGTATTTTTCTTTGTTTTAACATATCTTTTTGTTTGCAGTTCTCTTTGCTTCTTTCTCAATGATCAGACTTTTGCTCTCGCTGCAGCTCTTCTTGTTTGCGCTCCCTCATTTTTTGTTTTCGATTTTGACACAAACGTCCCAGGTGGGCGGGACTTTCAGGGGTGCGTCCCCATTGGCTACTCAGTTTTTGAGTGACAGCCCAGTCCTCCAGCGATTGTACAGTGCAGGCAGCTGCGGTGCGGTAGCTGAGCATGGATAGAACGCCCCCAGAAGAACCAGCATTTCAATTATTATAATACTACAAGTGAAAATATATGTAAGTATTGATAATTTGTGTTGTTTGTGCTGTACTATACGGTCTGTTTCTTTATTGTGTTAAGTGAGAAGTAAAGCTGTGCTATGAAAGTTAGCTTTTGCTACCTTTAGATCCATAACAATGCAAGCTAAGTAGCCTAATAGCAGGGACAGTTAGCTACATGTGAGCAGTGAGTGAGCGTTCAGACACCGGCGCACACACTCAAACGGACTCGTGTGCCTGACTCTACCAACAGGCTTTCATGATTCTGTTTAGATATGTAAGTATAAGCCATGATAGCTTATTTTATTAACAGGCTAATTTGATATGAAAATCAATGGAGGCTGAGTTAACTTTGTAGGAAAACCTACCGTCCATGATGCCCCTGAGCTGAGTTTTATTTGTTAACTTCATATTTTTCATTTCCTAAAACATTTATTTTCCTCTCATATTAACAGTGTGGATCATTGAGACAGCGTGGTGTCCAGAGGTCTTATCCCGTTTTCCCACTTCCTCTGAGGGGACAGCACGGAGAGGGGGCATGAAGAAAGACCTGCACCAGCTTCATCCACGCTGGGCGTTGCTGTTATCACTTGCTCAGTGTAATTTCATTTGACCAAATGTCTTTACATATACATTTAATAGATTTTATTATTATCCACCTTCTTGTTTTATGTCCTTTTTTATTCTACATGAAAATGTTAGAGATTCCATTCAAACCTGTTGATTATTCATATCTTCCTCAGGCTAGGAATAGCATGTTGAGTTTTTAATGCTAAATGTATATCATGTTCTCACAGGATATAGAATGAGACAACACAGTTTGTATCCATTGTGTATGAATGCTTCAGCTCTTCAGACCAACATAGTAAGATGTGAGCATGTTCCTAATTGTGTTGGTATGCAGCCTAGGTCTGGTCTGTTTCATAAAGCAAATCTGCCACTTTTATATTGTAGAGTTTGTTAAATTAAAGCAGTCTTTAATTGTTTGTCCTAAACATAGCAATATATGCTTTTGAAATGTAACATGTCTTTGAAAAAATAACAGTATACAGTTTATATTGTGTCACCTTTAGCTTGAAAATACATAGATGTGTTTTTTTTATCTATAAAATAAATAAATAAATAGACAGACACTTTATCAATCCCAAATTGGGATATTATTTTACAGCAGCAGTGTGTTCAGGTATTCAAATATTTAAAGTTGGAATAAAGTATAAACTACACAACACAAGTATAACGCACAGCAATCCATAAGATAAGTCCGATATGTTCATGAAACTCTCCAGGAGGCACCAACACTAACGTGGCCGAGTGGACTCCGGAGTTTGCTGCATGAGTTGCACTGTATGATCTGTGGTGTAGTGGGCTGTCACTCAAAAACTGAGTAGCCAATGGGGACATACCCCTGAAAGTCCCGCCCACCTGGGACGTTTGTGTCAAAATCGAAAACAAAAAATGAGGAAGCGCAAACGAGAACAGCTGCAGCGAGAGCAAAAGTCTGATCATTGAGAAAGAAGCAAAGAGAACTGCAAACAAAAATATATGTTGAAACAAAGAAAAAAGACTTATAGTTTACATGATTACACAAATGATTTGTTTGCAACTTATAGTTTTATTTTTGAAATTAAATTAATTTTGCTTGACTCAGTTTTTTTCTCTTAAACTCTTAGGTTTGCTTGATTCTGAGAAAGCGTTGCTTTATCTTTATGAAACAAAACTAATCCCATATTATTGTAAGTCGCTTTGGATAAAAGCGTCAGCTAAATGCAATGTAATGTAATATGAAGGTGTGCCTCGGAAATAATTGTTTACATAAATCGTGACCAAACCGTTTGAGACCCACTGAGATAACTTAGACTAAAGTGAACTATCTAAACACTCAGAGAGTCCGTTAGCTCACCTGAGCCTCTCAGTCTGACAGGAGAGGACTTTCCCTTCACCTTGTAGAAACAGCTTCTTATATCCGTTAGCGCAGCTAGCTAACCAGATGCTAACAACAACAATGCCAGGTACCGCTGAGCTCTCTCTCTCTCGCTCGCAGCGGCGTTCCGGTGCTCTCCGGCGGCAGCATTACATCCCTTAGTGCTGGCATATTGTCATAACTCGAACCCTGGTGGAGAGTCTATCAAACCGGCCCACACCTGTCACCTGTAAAACATGAACAACAGGGTGTTGCTGACCAGGTTGCTAGGCGACAGGGCTACGGACCGCGGGTGTCAGGTGACGCAAACAGGAAGTCCTCCATAAGCCAGACGGTCTCATTTCGTAGACCGCTCGGTTTGCTGTTCCTTCACTTTATTTTTATATACATTTATTTTGGACGAAAACTTAGTGTGAGGAAAGACATGTGTGGCGTGAGTGCGTGAGATATGTGTTAATTGCTTGACTCTCACGCTCAATGCGTGAGGGTTGGCAGCCCTGGTTTCGCCGCTGCGCAGTTCACGGGCGTGCTCCACTAGCATAGTTATAAGTTATAAGTGGTGCGGACTGCGCATGCACCACTTATAACGAGAGTCTATCTAGTGGTGCAGTGACGAGTCCTAAAACCCGGAAATGAGTTAGCATTTTACCACTACCGGTTCCCTCGTCTCAGAGTCACATATTTTTTATATATCTGAGACATATAATATATGCCTACAAATTGTACAATAGGAGACGTTTAATAATTATAAGTAATAATTTATATTATATTGCCACACACAAGATTTAATTGATCTTTTTTTCTGTTGAACAAATTATCAATCTTCCAAGTGCAGTATAGTCTTGCATTCAGATTCTTTTGAACTTTAAAGTGCATTACAATTGAAAACACTTTGAACCAAATCTTCAAAGTTCAGTATAATCAACTAGTAAAACCTTTGAGTGTCAGTAAACAGTCCACTTTTAAACAGAAACGTTCATCAGCATTTTTCGACCTCATGGTATGAAAACAGCTGGGAATGAGGGACCCCTTCCTTTTTCGGTCCATGAGGTTGCCATGCTCGTCCTCCATGTTAAAAATAAAGAAACAAAGCATATTCACTTTAAATTAGGCATATTAACAAGAAGGTATTAAACAATAAAGACTTTGTTGTCAAGCTATTGAGCCTTTTTTTAAATAAAACCAGGGTTATTTGTTTTAATGATTTTTTTTAATTAGTGGCATGGTTTAAAACAAAACAAGATTTCTAACTAATAAAACAATATAAGGCCTAGTCATATTCACATCTATCTAATCAAGGAAATTAAATTGACACTTTCCCATATACATTACTTTTCAGTGCATGATATTAATTATCTTATTTCACTTTAAAGACCAAGAAAAAGATTTTGGTTTTTAGTTAGTTTTCTCTTTAACATAATTTTAATAACCATCTTAAACATACATGAGTAGCTAAGCCCATCAGTAAATTACCCCTAAATAATTTCCCTGTGAATGCTAAAACATTTATAAAAACAATAAAATGTTTACAGATGTACAGCAATACATTGCATAGTATTTGTTAGGTGTCAGAGTGGTTAATCACAGAAACTAAACAATGGTATCAGAGCAACCTCCCATATAACTGACAGAATCCTGGATTGATCAGTCCTATGACATACCTGGCAGTTTTGATGAAGGTCTTCTTGGCGTTCCCGAAGGTCTTCGATGAGGCACCTGACCACTGAATCCCTTTTATTTCAATACTCTGGGGCTGTGAGGAAATGCAATTTAGTTCTTAAATATTCCCAAAATAGTGTTTAAACAGTGTTTAAATCAGGTTACTAAAGTCATTTGTCTTTTCTTAAAACCTTCTTAACTGGATATCAATAAAATGCTCTGCAGTTCCTTAACTGTTGGTTTTGTTGTGATCGTCTGTGGAAGAAAAAGAAACTTAAAAAACAAGACATTTCAAATGAGTGATCAGATTGCTCAGATATAAGCAGAATATGAAATCAAATTAAAGCATATTGGCTTTACATACAGTGCATCCGTAAAGTATTCATACCCCTTAACTTTTTTCACATTTTGTTATGTTACAGCCTTATTTCTAAATGGATTAAATTCAGTTTTGTTTTCAATATCCCACACACAAAACCCCATAATGACAAAGCGAAAACGTTTTTAAATAATTTTTTGCAAACGTGTTAAAAATAATTAAATTAAATATCACATGTACATAAGTATTCACACCCTTTGCTTTGACACTGAAAATTGAGCTCAAGTGCATCCTGTTTCCACTGATCATCCTTGAAATGTTTCAATAACTTGATTGGAGTCCACCTGTGGTAAATTAAATCGATTTGACATAATAATAATTTAGATTTTTATAGCGCCTTTCAAGAAACCCAAGGACGCTTTACAATGGGAGATAGAATAACTAAGTAATAATAATCACACAGACACACAGGTTGAAAAACAGGTTGCTGGGTACTGCATTTTAGCTGGGGCCGAAGGCCTGAGTGAACTGATGGTGTTTGAGTTTTTTCTTGAAAGTGTCCAGAGAGTCGGCATTCCTGATAGCAGAGGGGAGAGAATTCCAGAGGGTTGGGGCTGCGGCACTGAAGGCTCTGTCGCCAAAGGATTTCAGTTTGGAGCGCTGGATGGAGAGCAGCCTGTGTCGGAGGACCGCAGCTGACGAGAGGGGGTGTAGTGCTGAAGGAGGTCAGCGATGTATGCAGGGGCTAGGGAGTGGAGAGTTAGCAGGAGGAGTTTGTACTTTATGCGTGACTTGACCAGTAGCCAGTGAAGGTGGATGAGGTTGGGGGTGATTTGTTTCCAGGGCTTAGTGCAGGTGAGGAGCCTGGCTGCAGAGTTCTGGACGTACTGGAGCCTGTCCAGGGCTTTGCTGGTGACCCCGAACAGAACTCCATTGCAGTAGTCCAGGCGAGAGGAGATGAAGGCATGTATCAATGTTTCTGCAACGGGGTCGGGGAGAGAGGGCCGGAGTCTGGAGATGTTTCGTAGGTGAAAGAAAGCGGTTTTGACAGTAGACCTGATGTGGGAGTTGAAGGTGAGGCTAGAGTCCAGAGTGACACCCAGGCTGCGAACCTCAGGGGAAGGGTGGATGGAGCAGCCATCGACGGTGAGGAGCATATCTCCAACCTTCTGGAGCAGTGTTTTGGGGGCCACAACCATGAGCTCTGTTTTGGTATTGTTAAGTTTGAGTAGGTTTGTTGACATGTTGACAGAGCTGGATTTTCTGATTATCACAAACTGTTGCCTGTTGGAGAGGTAGGAATGGAACCAGGAGAGGGCTGTACCAGAGAGGCCAAGGTAGAGGGATAGGCGGTTGAGTAGGATGGTGTGGGAGACTGTGTCAAATGCTGCAGAGATGTCCAGGAGGATGAGGATGCTGATGAGGCCTGAATTGGCAGCTATGAGGAGGTCATTGGTTATTTTGATGAGGGCAGTCTCTGTGCTGTGGTTGGATCTGAAGCCTGATTGGAAGGGTTCGTAGAGCTCATGTTTGGACATATGATGGTGGAGTTGGGCAGCAACTGCTCTTTCCATGATTTTGCTGAGGAAAGGAAGGTTGGAGATCGGCCGGTAGTTGCTGGGGTCCTCGGGGTCGAGACCAGGTTTTTTAATGATGGGGGTGACAGCTGCTATCCTGAAGATGGTGGGCACCTTGCCTGATTCCAGGGAGGAGTTGATTATATTAACTATGGTGGAGCAGAGGATGGGTAGGCAAGTCTTGACCAGGGCAGAGGGCATTGGGTCGAGGGAGCAGGTTGCAGCCTTAGCTTTCGAGACAAGTTTGGCAACCTGAAGGGCATCCACTGGTGCAAAGGAGGAGAGACAACATTGAGGCAGGTGTGAAGTTGAGGGAACAGTGACCAGAGGTGGCGTTGCATGTGAATAAGAGGGGGCAGGGGCCTGGAGTACCTGGTGGATGGAGTTGACTTTGTCCTCAAAGAAGTCAAGGAACCTGGTGCAGAGCTCGGGGGCGTCTGCTGGGTTGGGGTGGTCAATTGGGCGGAGTAAGCGGTTTATGGTGGAGAAGAGCATACAGGGGTGGTTTTGATGGTTACTGATGAGAGAGGAGTACTATTGTGCCTTAGCTTTTGAGAGAGCGTCCTTGTATGATCTGACTCTCTGTAAGCCTCCAGATGTACTGTGAGGCCAGATTTTCTGTGGAGCCACTCTAGTTGGCGGCCAGAGGCTTTCATGGCGAGGAGGCTGGTGGTGAACCAGGGGGCTGAGTGGGTGAAGGAGACAGTACGAGTAATGAGGGGAGCAAGTGAGTCGAGACTCTGGGACAGAGCAGTGTTGTACTGGGCTACCAGGCCGTCAACCGAGGTGTCGGGGGGATCGGGGTCCAGGTGGGTAGCTATGAGGCTCGTTATGGCTGGTGCGCTCACTGATTTTAAGCTCCTGTAGGAGATGGTCCGTAGTACAAGTTGTCTCGGGAGGGGGATAGGCACAGTGAAGAGGATGATGGTCGGAGAGAGCCAGGTTGAGGCACTGCAGGTGGGATGCAGTTGTGCCAGTGGTGCATACCAAATCCAGGTTTTAGCCTTTGGCATGGGTGGGATCATGGACATGTTGTTTAAAATTGAAGCAGTCCAGAAGTGCCAGGAAGTCAGAGGCAAACGTGCAGCAGGGTGAGTCCACATGAATGTTAAAATCTCCAAGAAGGAGCGTAGATGGGGACATGGAGCAGATGGAGGTGAGTTGCTCAGATAGTTCCGATAGGAAGATGGCGGAGGCTGAGGCTTTGGGGGGGCGATATATAAGAACAGCCTGTGCAGATCCAGACAGAGTGAAGGCAAGACATTCAAGTGAAGTGGTGTTGGGTACAGGAAGCTCTTTGATCGAGATGTCTGCTCTGTATATTACAGCCAGCCCACCGCCCCGACCAGTGGAGCGGGGCTTTTGGAGGTAGACATAGCCAGGAGGTGTGGCTTGGTTGAGTAGTAGGAAATCCTTTCCAGTTTGCCATGTTTCAGTTAAGCAGAGGAAGTGAAGTTTATGATCAGTGATGATGTCATTGATCAGAGGTGCTTTTTATTCAAGAAGCGAACATTCTGCAGCATGAATGTTGCAGTATTGTTGATGGTTGTTAAGGCAGAGGGGGTGAGTGGGCTGATGACGTCGATACAGCTGACAGATCTCAGATTACAACTGTGCACGTGAGGTTTGCTCTGATGACGTCGGCGAAGTGCGACGGACCGCCTCTCTGTCAGTGTAGTGAGGATGTCATGATTGGAGTTGACAAACTTGTGAGGGACGGCGAAGTAGTCCAAGTGATGTTATTGTAGTGAGGCAATTGGGAGTGTTGTGGCAAAGAAGATTCCAAATTTGCAAAGCGGAGTATTTCCGGAGAGCCATGTCAGCAGCACAGAGGAGCAGCGGCTAGCTACGAGCTGCTAAGCAGGGGCTAGGCGGCAGCTGAATTGAGAAGCCAGCAGCGGCTAGCAGCGAAATGCTAACAAGGAACTGGGTAGCAGCTGAGTTGAGGGGACAGCCTGGGGATGTGGAGAAAGAAATGGAGCTCCAGAGATCTCAGGTTGAAGAGGATGGCTGGTAGCTACGCGGGAGCTAGCGGCTGATCGGCGGCTAGCAGTGACAGCCGATCGTCGGCTAGCAGTGACAGCTGCAGTGGCGTTTTTATATGTACAAAAGTGGTGGGGCACGAAAAACGTAGATGTTTATATATAAGCTTCTGGTGCGTAAACAAATAGCTGGCTATCCATGGTTCTGATAGGATAGAGAGAGGGGGGGTGTCGCTCTATGCAAGTCAATGGGACTCCCTGATAGTTGAAAATCGACGCTAAAGGGCCCCCCACTGCGTTGATAATGACGCCAAGGGATCCTGACATATAGGACGAGATGGGAGTGAGAATGTGTTGGACAGTGACGAGAATACTCATTTCCGGCAGCGAAAGCTGCGTCCCAAGCAACCACGTTACTATGAAAACGCCGACACAGGAAATACTGTTTTCACGGCGAGAGATGACGATAACTTCACATGGACACTGGCCAATCTAAAACCTCTAGTAACCTTTAGTAACATACGTAGTACATATACATTTGCTTGACAAGAACTGAAAAAATCTTCGTATTCTCCACAAACGTGTGTTATAGTGAACAAAAGTCGTGATAGAGGCTTGCTTGTCAACATCCAAGCTTGCCCCTCATCGCTCAACACAGCTCAATAGGCACAGTGTAGACACTAATTACAAGAACGCAGACTAAAACAGCAATGTACAGACGAATCAGATGACTAAACATGGTCTTAAAATATATTTTAAAGGTCCCATGTCATGCTTTTCCGGTTATTACCCGTCCCCTTGTGTGTTATGAAGGTTTTTATGCATGTAAACGGTCTGCAGAGTCAAAAACCCTCAAAGTACACCCTGTAGCGAGTAAAACTCTAACACAGTCTATGCTGCCCCAAAATGCCTCGTTGGAGATTTATCATTTTCCATTGTTTACTTCCTGGGTACTGTGACGTGTGAATACCCAGAGGCCACACCCTCTGCCAGCATTTCACGAAACAAAGCTTCACAAACCTTTCAGCGATTCATGCCGGATATATACAGCGTAGGGCACTGAAGAACAATGCTGTTCCTACTTTGTTTGGACCAGTGGGAGATTCGGGTACACAACCTGTAAGTATTCATTGTTGTTTGTGTATTTATGATGTTTAAAACAAACAAGGTATCTACCACGACTGTTTAAATGGGTAAACGTTTTTCGGGCTGCTAAGCCATTGACACAGTGCTAACTGGGCTAACTAAGTTGCTAGCGTTTCCATATATCAACTCCAATGTCAGCAGATGCCTTACATGTATCTCATAGCAGGAGAATGTCTGCATTCACACACGAAATACTCATAGACAGTATACTCCGGGTGATTTACCGTACGGTCAGTCGCGAAACTTAATTACATTATAGTTGGCGTTCCTAGCGTGTATGCTACCGAGGTAAACAAGAAGGCTACTAACAGCTAGACATGAGTTTGATAGGGAAAACACTGTTTTTATGCCAGCTACAATGAATGACTGTTCTTGCTAGCCTAATATGAACCACTAGCTGTTGTTCATAGTAGGTTGGCATATTACACTGAACAACTAGCAAACATAGGTTAGCATATTAATCTAGCTGGCAAGCTAACGAACCTAAAACAACTAAGTTTATCTAATATTTTGTGATTTGCATTTGATTTCGTCCAGCCAGATCAGGAAACTCCTGGCGTATCCGGCGGACAACACATGACGGGATGACCACTCTGATGCCTCGTCCTAAAAAGCCCCAGCACCAGCTTACAAAGCTGCGATAGGCAAGATGCCGAAAACGCCTATAAGGGGAGGAATGGATAATATACAGTGTATATATGTATATTTACACATGTTCATTTTGTACATTTCTAAAAATAAAGTTTGATGGAAATACTTAGTAGCCTTTCTTCCCTGAATTATTTGCTCCTATAACATATCATTGTTGATGTTCCGCTCAGAGCCGAAAAAAGCACGGTGTTAGACATGGGCGGAGCCTCTCTGGTGGTTGACTAATCAAAACAGAGTGGCCGAGCTGACCAATCGGAGCACACTGGGCTCACAGGGAGGGGGGGCAGGAGCTCCAACAAGCCGTTTAGGACAGAGAGTGAATACACATACTATACAGCAGGGCTTCTCAAACTCCGGACCAAGGTCCGGATCCGGACCGAACTGCAAATCAATCCGGACCGAACCCTGTGTCCCATTATAAAAAATGTTTAAAAAAAAAAATCTGATTCTGATGTAAATTGAAGTGGACCTATTATGCTATATTGGAAAAATATATTGTAGGGCCATACCTATACAAAACATGTCTGTGAAGTTTTTGCTTAAAATACCAAACAGTTCACCCATTGTAGCCATGCCTCATACTGCTCAGACACCTCTTTTGCAGCCCTGTTAGAGAAACGCGGATTTTGGGTCCTTAGCTTGAAAAAAAAAAAAAGAGGAGGCGGAGCTAATGCCTGATCAGAATTCTACCGGAGATAAAGTTAAATTCTGCTGTGATAAAACGCCATCCTGTTCTAAACCACATCAAAGATTATTTCTGAAACAGTATGGAGCTCAAATGCTTTTTCTCTTGCAGGTTTATCACAAGGTGAGTTCCTTTTTTTATTTCATGCTTTTTAAACACATGTGCTCTACACAGTACAGGTTAGCTCTGAGTGTTAGCGAGGCTTGCTAATGTAAACAAAGACGAGATTACGTCCAAAACACGTCAGGCATTGTTTCTGATAGCAATTTTCTGTGGGTCCGCTGCCGGTTTGATGTCAGATCGGCAGCAAATCTGTATCCGCTTGTTGTACCCATAGACTGTATATATAAATGGACGTAGGGTCCGTGACGTCACCCATAGGATTCTGCAGAGTTGCAGAGAAGCCCTTAGTAGGCGGAGTCGGCCACTAACGGCTTGACAGTGACGTCAGAGTCCAACTCCTGCCTGCTCCAAATAAGGGCAAAGAGGCGGAGCCGAGGCGGGACCTCCTGCAACCGAGCTGGAAGTTCCAGAGCTAGCTGAAGCTACCAAGCTAAGCTAGCATGCTCCCTGGCTGCACACTGCCGTCGCCTTTTACGTTTCTAAGGTAAGTGGACATGAAACTATTCAGCAAAACTATAAATAATAATCTAAGTTATTGAGATTTTAGCAAAATACTTCAGAATCTTAAAATCCCTTGACGTTTGTATGCAATTGTGCTAAATGCAACACTGGAATCAAGCAAATATTAATATGTTTGCATGACATTAGTTATTTATATTTTGCTGTCACTTAATTATACGTTTAATACATTTAAGTCAAGCTAAGATGGTAGCTAGTTAGTGCTCTTACCTGTGATGCCTCCTCCAAACAGCATAATAACCAGACTGTATCATTAAAACTAAGTACCAGTTCTAGATCCTTGACTTTAGACAAACAATTAGAAAGACAACATGTATTTAAAGACCAATCTTTATTTGAAGGTGCCTCTTAACCTGGGATATTAGTTATACAGTAATAGTATTGACAATCTAAAAGAACTGAGCAACTCAAAAGTCAACTTTATATTTCTTATTGTCTAAAGCAGTGGTTCTCAAATGGGGGTACGCGGACCCCTAGGGGTACGTTGGAGTACTGCAGGGGGTACGTGAGATTTATTTTATGTTAACGAAAAGAAATAAAATAATGAATGGTTTTAAACAAACTACTAATAGTAGATTAACTACTTTATTCAAAAGTTTACAGTAATTCCGGATAATAAAATGGGAAAAATAAACGGGGTGCTCTCTTTTCCTCTCCCTCTCCTGACAGCTCGTCAGTCTCGTGCAGCTCGCTGAACCTTTAATAAGTGACCCGACAGTAAAGAATAAATATATTTATAACTAGTTTAGCTAGTTCCAGAGTAGATAAACTAGCTAAGTGTGTTAGGTCTAACTCTTAGTTTATTTTGCTTCGCTCACCGGTCCGTCACAGCGGGGGAGCTTTGATCCGGAAGAGCTGCGTGTTCTCCGTCAGGAGATCTGATCTGATCTCTGATCTGATCTCTGATCTGATCTCTCATCTCTGATCTCTCTCTCTCGCGTCCGGTTATACTTCACTCGCGTTTATGTCCAAATCTATCAGATCTAGCTAGTTCTAGTTAATGATATGACTGCCTGCTTATCAAAGGACCTAAAAAATAAGCGTTGCTTGGCAACGGCGTGTGGCTGCAAAGTATAGCGCAGCATTATGCATATGTTTATATGAGGGGTCCAAATCCCATGCTCATAAAATGCTCATATATGTTTTTCTCTTCATTCCCCACGCCCCAAAATAAATAAATAAATAAATATACCAATTTTAGGAAAAGTAACGAAGTTTGAGCAGTGTGGGTTTTATATGAAGTTACACATATTTCAAAACGCGAAGTGTAATAACTGCAGTTTGCCTCCCTCCCACCGAGAATGACAAAGATCCTCAGAGAAGTACAAGCCCATGTTTCTCACTACATTGTAAGTACAACTTATTAAAAAGATCAGTTCAATGCAACTAATGTCGTCTTAGTGTAATTGCATGATGTTAAAATTGGTTTGCCATGAATTTAGTGATGGATTGTAAACATTTGAAATGTAGCATTTAAAGGTGGGGTAGGTAGTTTTGGAGAAACCAGCTCGAGTGGCTAGAATTTGAAATACACAGCCGGAAAAAATCTGCCACTTCCTTACAGAGCCCCTCCTCCAACACACACGAACGCGCACATGACCAATGAGGGCACGAGATAAGTTTGTGCACAGATGGAAGGCTGACAGGCAGGTAGGCCATCCAGTTATTTTAGCTAAAATTCGGCTAAAATAACTGGTCGTGCTTTTTACAGCGCTACGGCTTCCACAGATGACATTTTTTTATGGATTTTTTGTCAAAGCATTTAAGATATTCATTGCTATCGGGATGTTGAGCATTCCATGGAATATAACAAAAAGTGTATCTCGAGCCGGTTTCTCAAACTTACCTACCCCACCTTGAAGTGTTTTAAGTTACAATGTTGTTGTTTTAATGTTGTTGTTGTTTTTTTTCAAAGGGGGTACATTATTGAAAAAAGTTTGAGAACCACTGGGCTAAAGCATTTATTATTTTCATTTTTCCCCTCTCATATTCAGTGTGGACAGAATGAGACAGCGTGGTGTCCAGAGAGCTGCAGAGACTTCAGGGAGAAACCTCCGTGTGATGGACGGATTGAGACAGCGTGGTGTCCAGAGAGCTGCAGAGACTTCAGGGAGAAACCTCAGTGTGATGGACGTCCTGTCTGTTGGTTTGGAGAGGACTGAGGGTCTTTCCTCTGCGAGGAGGACCAGGCCTGATGGAGGAGGACCAGGCCTGATGGAGGAGGACCAGGCCTGATGGAGGAGCCCATGCTGGGCATAGCTGATACCATCTGCACAGGCCTAGTCTGTCACTTTATTTGACTGAATGTGTTTACTTATACATTTAATAGGTTTACACCTTCTGTCCATATGTGCTTTTTATTTAAAACATTTTTGATTAACTTTTGGTTCACATTTCAATAAATTGAATTTGTATTTGCACTCCTTTTGTCCATTATTCTTACTGAAAATGTTAGATTACACATTCACATCTGACTGAAGATTGGCCCCATTTATTTGTGACGTTGCAAACTCTGCAGTACAAGGCACATGATGTGAAGCTCATAAAGTGAGGCAAATAGAAATAATCAGCTGATGGAGTGTAGATGTGGAAATAGGTGCATTCGATCAGCTGACTTTGTTTTCACAATAAAAGTAGTTTCTTAGTGAATGTCCTGTACTGGTCTTAAAATCTCATAACATCAGCTTTTCATTTTCCTCTTGGATGTTCTTCTTGACCCTCAGAGAAGGAGAACATGCTGAGTCGTGTCTTTCAGGCATGTCCTTTCCTAACAAAAATGACAGGAAACATAAAACATATTATTACAGAACAAGTGTGTTATTTATGAAAGAGGTGTGTTTGTGTGTTTAGGGGCTGTAGATATAATTATTTTGTAATTGTAATGGTTTTTTTTATTTCAACAGTGAGCTACAAAGACAATCAGATTATGAATGAACAGTATGACATTCATCAACATTGAAATATATTTTATTATCAAAATAATATTTAACTGTTATCAAAACTTAGTGCAACTGTAGAAGCTTGCTCTGTTGTCTCACTGAAAGAATAACTTTTACCACGTTTTTTACAGACAATATTGAGAGATAAATAGTAGCAGTTCTCACTATGTGTTAAATATCTTTGCCTTCAATACATTAATTAGAAAGCTGACAAAGTCATATTGCTTGTTAACATCTAAATGTAACCTTTTGCATGGAAAAACCCTCAACTTCACTGATGTGTAGGTGATCTAGTATTTAGTATTGTTTAATGGAATGTATATCAGTGTATTAAAGTCAATACTTCATTTATTTAAACCAATATCTTTCTTGATTCTTTGTACAGTATGAAAAGAGTATTTATACCTGTGCTGAAGTTCACTGCTGTGAGGAGTCCAGTTCTGTCTCTCACTCTCTGGTCCAGCCTGTCTGCATCACCTGGACACTTTAAACAAACAGATATATATGTAAAGTACCATGTGTACAAACAATATAACTTATTCTCTTCTGTTGAACATGTTGGATTGTGTATTGTCCGAGTCAGGGTCCTTTTTATTTTACTGTAACTTTGGAAGTTGTGTAACCAATGCTTACTGTTTATTTGATACCAATTTGGTAATGCAATTAATAAAAACAACAAGGTTTGGGTTCGTTCTTCAGATGACTGACGTTAACGTGTAAGCTCAATAATGAACTCCAGCTCAACCAACCATATTGTAATATCTAAGTAATCATCTTGAAATATGACATTAATAATTGTAATATACACACATCTTATTGTGAGGTTGTTTTCACATACACTACTTCGACGTTAGCTTGTCTACATACTTGAGCATAGCCAATTTAAATTAACCTTAGCGATGCATACAGTTCCTACCTACATAATAAAATATCTCTCTAAGTTACAAGGATGACCTTATTTTACCAACCTCAAACAGAAGCCGTTTGTTCTACAGTATTATCCCACTTAACGCTTAACACTTCTCTATTACGTTTTAACCTTTATATATACAGTCTATGGTTTTAACTTGGAGGCTACGATTAGCATCGTTAGCACAGATGTAGCTACCACTCGCTTACACGCTAATCCAAGCCTTAACATTCATTACGTAGCTGATTAAAATAATAAACACATAAAGTACTTGAATTTCACTTACCGCAAAACCGCATTCATGCACCGTCTGTTTTAACCGCAGAGCGAGTCACAATAGTCCGATATATAAGCATGAAGAACAAACAAACACGGCCGGGGTCAAGTTGTGTTCCCTGGATGAACTGAGCAGGCAGAGTCCCTGTAGCTTCACGGAGCAGCTAGCAGAGAGACAAGAAGCTAACAGCAGCAGTCACTTGACAGAGCTGTCACTCAATGTGACCACGCCCTAATCTATGCAAAAACTTTAAGACCTAATATAAATAAAAGGGTCGTGTTAGAAAACAATTCACTCACAGATTCATAATCATGAAGGTGGAATCTAACTATATCCATAATAATATTTATTGCATCCAGGGGTAGAAACATGTTTTTTTCTGCTGTAAAATTGGGCATTTTAACATGGGGGTCTATGGAAATTTCTCCTTTCTGCAGTCATCGCCTATCGGCCAATATATGAACTGCAGTTTGTGGCACTTCCGTATTGGCGTCCCGGCTCTTCCCCAGAGTTTGCCGCTTGGTTGTACCCCTGTTTTTAAAACATTTGGGTACGGAGGAAAAGAGAGAGGGTTTTATTTTCTTACGCTGCGTGAGTTCCCCGACGCACCGGGGACACATATTTATGTATAAAAGACATCACAAAGTGCATTTTGCATGATAAGTCCCCTTTACATTTTCTTGTGTCTGAGGCGTTGTGAGAATGAACGTGCATATATATTTACTTGTGTTACTACGTGTGCGCAGGCGTGACACGCATTGCAGACCGCAAGTTAACCGCAAGTTTACCTTGACTTTCTAATGCTTCTAATGCCATTTTTGCCGAGGTTCAAGGCATTTGCTACAGACAAACAGTGCCATTTCTCCCACTAGTTCAAGCCACCATACTGTATGTATGTATTGAATGTGTGTGTGTATACAGGGGCGCCGTTTACCGACAGGCAAGTGCTTGGACCAGAAGGGGGCCCCCAAATAAAGTAGATTAATCCAACTTTATTTATGTAGCACTTTAATACCTCCAGACCAAAGTGCTGTACAGAGAGATACATGAAATATAAAATCACGCAGCTCAGCTCACAAAACATAAAATAAATGAATACATTTAAAATAAAAGATACAAACACAAAACAAACCAGAATAAACGTAACAATTTCAAAATAAAAATAAAAAAAATAAATAAAAAAAGATGAAGAAGGTCCACAGCAACGACAACATGAAACACCCTTTACTTTACTGCAACGACATGTCGGGAAACCCCCTCAAGGGGGCTCCATGCATAGCGCGCCGAAACTGCTTCTTAATTTCAATTTCGTTGCTCCGCTCCGGGGGGGGGGGGGGGGCAGGGGGGACTTTACTGGCATTGATCCGGTCCATTGACCTTGTATAAAATTCACAAGTGGACCTTTAACAAAAAAGTTTGAGTACCCCTGCTATACAGAGATGCTGTATGAGAAACCAATGTGAGTTTGGAAAATTGCACAATATAAATCTATTTTAGTATACCTCAACAATGGAATTATGATCAGTAGAAATGGCCATGACATGGGCCCTTTAAGATATATTTTTATTTTTAATTTTTTTGGTGCTTTAACAAAGTATTGAGTAAAGGGTGTGAATACTTATGTTTATGTGATATTTGAGTGTTTTATTTTTTATTCATTTACAAAAAATGTCCACTTGGTCATTATGGGGTATTGTGTCTCGAATGTTGAGAAAAATGAATTTAATCCATTTTGAAATATGGCTGTAACATAACAAAATATGGAAAAAGTGAAGGGGTATGAATACTTTCCGGATGCACTGTAAATACTACATCTTGATTAAACACTAATTTCTTATATTTTCTTTACATCACCAGTTCAAAAATAAAGAGCTGTAATTTACTATATATATTTATGTTTTTATGTCCAGGATTTATAAATGTCTAAGTCTAAATCTAAGGATAAGACATTTAAAAATATATGTAGATAATCCTAAAATATAACAATGAGCTTTGGCTCTGCTCCATGGTAATCTGTCCAGTCCTCACAATAATAGACAGTAAGCTTTAGCGATAATGTACACAAGTCTATAGGCTATTGCTGCAGCTGTACCTCAAAATAGTTAAATGAATCATAAATCATTCATACTGGGGCTTGGCTGAATATAAGATGGTTATTATTCACTAAGAGATGACCTTGAGATAGTTGTCTCAGTATTTATCGTTTCATGCACGCACATTTAACAACACATTAAACTCCAGCCCTGTGTCAACATCATTGTGCTTAACTCTTAATGTTAGCTAGAGCTATCTAGCATCAAAATCAGTGACCGAGTTCCAGGGAGTAACAGATGAGAGCAAACATAAATTCCTTGTCTAACAGTGAAGCAAGCAGATAACAAGTATTGTGATGAACCTCAACCTACCAGAAAAAACGTGAACATTTACATTTACTCACTTAAATACCTCAAGTAGAAATGTAAATTATTTGCTTGGATTATATACTACCCTCCAAAATCCTTTTTTACAGTGTATATTTTCCCTCTTTCTTTCACACTGAGCAATTGTGTTGAATGAGAAGAAAGTCTAAGAAATCTTGTTGCTCAATGCTTACATCTTCTAACTCCCTGAAGACTTGTTGCCCACAGAGATACTTTACTCCTCAGGCAGAGTGCTGCTGGTACACACTGCCTGTCTCTTTCAAGCTGCCATATGGAGGAACGAAGGGTCCATCTTTGTAGTCCCCACCTATGCTGCTCTCTGCAGGCTGGCTAAACAGCCTGGTCCGACTCCCAGAAACTAAGTTAGGGCTAAACTTTAAGTTTAGCGACGCTGACTTCTTCCTGGCCCCTGGAGTTCACTGTATCAGATGCTGCTGCACCGATGGGAGCAGCACTGCATGGCAGCAGCAGATGGAGGTCTGTGGGGTCAATCTTCCTGGACCTCGCCTCAGCAATGCTCTTTGAGGATTTTTGCAGAACAGAATGGTCCTTAAAGTCTCTAAATAAACATGAAACAACTAAACTATGACTTTAAGCTGCAAACAAGCCTCAATGGCGGCTGTTTGGAAATATAAACACATGGTGAAACAGTTTTAAGGCTGACGGGTTGAGAATGGTTAACATATTCGCGTGGGGGAGGTAGGTGACTTTAAATCAGCCTGAAGGTTTTGTTGCAGGAACCAGCCAGAAAGGACATAGTTTAGACTAGAGGATGGAAATGTAGTCAATAATTTCGCATTCAACTGAAACAATATAACTTTTTGGCCGGCTAAAGACCAGAATCAAGCACAACACACCGAGAGATCTGCCTGCTTTAATTCTAATGTTCTGAAATGATAGTTCTGTGTAAGTCCATACTGTCAAACACTCTGTGGCACAGTTTACCTCGGCCTCATATGCAATGAGCAATATCTGTATTGGATGGATGGAAACAAGCGGTATTCCATTGCATATCTTATCTTAACCTATATACATTTCACATAAAATATGATGTGGTCTGGTTCTAAGGGTAATCCAAGTCTAGCGTTCTTTTAAATGCAGCGTTAAAATTGGGGTTATTGTCTGCCTAATAACACTGATAAGCTACTTAACAGAATATCACCAACATTTATACACACACAGACACACACACATAGAAAAGCATGCTCTATTCAATAAGCTGAGGTCATGAGTAGTTGCCCACATCATTACAAATGGCTGTAGCACTTAAACAGTGGCAAAAGAGGAAAGAGCACATTAATTCCGGCATGTCGATGCTTGTTAGCAGGGTCGGCTAATAAATAAAACACAGTTTGGTCTCTCTGTTGGCCGATGTCTTCCAGCCGCCTGTGGCGTCTTAATGTTCTGTTTTAATCAGGGACAGCAGCGGCTAAAGGGCTTACGCTAGCACATTGCTACTACATTTCCCCACACGTTCCAGGGATTTAAATAGTGGGCCAGTAAGCCATTGCAAGAGCCCCTTGTCCTGCCTAGTTATTCCCATTCTCATCCCCTGTATCCAAACTCACTGCGGCCTCACACTGTCACACTGAGACTCAACCCTCCATTGTTTTTTAAAAGGAGAAATGGCTGGTGTTGGGTCAGGGGCAGTGTGGAAGGCTTTGATAGGTAATCATGTTGGAACCCCCATTTTACCAGCTTTTATCCTGTTATAGTAAAAAAACTCTTCGTGCCGATCTGAGGTGTAAAGTGGGGGGGGGACGAGCAGCAAAGGGGAGCCAGGGCAGAAGTTGGACGTTAATACAGATATTGTTCAAAGATTATAGCAGCTTGCTGAGGTTTAGCTAGCGGATTTAAGTCACTGCCTTTCTGCACTGGTAACCATGCCGACTGCACCGGGAAACTATTAAAACCGCTCTGCATTGCAAGGTAGGAACACCCCTCCTAAGAAGCAAAATGGCAGCCTATTGGCCCACAAACCCAGGAGAAGCTTCTCATCAGTGGAGGAACAGCAGGCTGCTTATGGGACAAAACACTTTGCAGAGAAGAGGATTTTCACTCATTTTCATTCAAATTGTTTCCATAACTTTTGGCTAGGATAAGCTATTGGCAGCCGTAGAGCTTTTCGGCAGTCTGAATTGCTTTTTGCATTGCTCCATCAGTGTCGATGGATTACTCGCGGTTATTTTTGCGAAACGGTTGCAGGTTAAGGCAACAGAACTTGATTTACTCAACAAAACTACCTGGCAAAGGTTAGAGAAAAATGATTTATATAAGAACGTTTGTCAAGCTATGGAAGTAATGTAACTTTGTGACATCACACACCTAAATCTCCCCCCCCCCCAACCAAGCATCCATAATCATAGTAACCATAAAAACTTAAAATACATTTAAATGCTGAACTTAAAACATGTAAAGCTGAAGCCTGAAATCATCAGCACATCATTTATGTTGAGTGTGGTTCTCACACAGAGCTTGGCTACATTTACTGATTATTATAGGCTTATCATGCTGAAGCATTTTAAAGACACGCAGAGTGTCTTTATTAAGGTTTCAGCCACACAGACAGAGCTTGTCATCAGTCTGCTTTACAGTTTGGTCAGCAGTGATTTGAGCCCATGCTTTAGGTGATGCTATGTTCCCTTCATCAGCATTACAGGGCTTTATGATCATCTTTATATATATATGGAAGCTGGTGTAAAGTTGCTATTATGTCTTTTGTGTTATGTTTTTACACTATTATTAGTAGTTCAAATTAAAGGCACCAACTGTAAACGCTTTAATTCTTTCGGAATAATATGTATTTATAATGATTCATTAATTCATTGGTTAATAACGTTAATGTTGAGCTTATTTTATTAACTTCCTGGGTGGCTTTGTCTATAATATTATATTATGTTTTGATATAAAGTATATAAAAAAATATCTCTAGTCGATTGATTGGCAAAAGGCCTGCAGGGGTCCATGGCACCCTGGTAGGGGTCCATGAAATAACATGTAGAAGTTGTGCTGAATCATCAACAACTGCATATCTACACATCTGCAACAATAAAAGGAGAATATTGTCAGCATTACTCACACCAGCATCAGCTTTGGGCCTATCGGGAGAGAGAAAAAAGGTGAATTATTTTCAAATGAAAGTTACTTAAAGGTCTATTATACTATTTTCAGGCATATATTATAGGTCTACAGGTCTGCCTTAGGTGGGTTATCATTTTGCCCTTGCATTAAATGTTCTATGTTTTTTTTGAGTTTCAAATCTGAGATTGGGTTAGAAATATTGTGGTGCTGAAGCCCCTCCAGAACACGTTGATTATGCCAATATTAAAAATCCACCAAAACATGGATGTTTACTCAAAACGGAGCCATGACTCCTGCGGCTGTGGCTCAGTGGACTGAGCGTTCAGCCTCAGATCAGGGGGCGCTGGGGAACAGTTGAAACCCGCCTCAGCCGCCACTGTGTCAGGCTGTTGTGTCCTTGGGCAAGACACTTCACCCTAAGTTCCTCCTGTGGGTAGTACATTATTCACTGTAATATAATGTAAACCGCTCAAATAATGTAATTAATTATTATTTTCTTCCTACCTTACATTTTTTCCTTGCAGCAGAGTGTGAGCCACCTGCTTTCACACAAGAGGTGGGAGGTGTGGGGGTATTATCTCACAAATCACAGACCTGTGTTGTTTCTGATGGGGGTGCAGGGGTGCTGTGGGGGTGTTCTTGGGCACAGACCAGCATATTTCGTTATTGTTTTCCCCTGATCAGGAAGGCCAGACAACATAGGTCAGGCTTTTGAATTGGCTCTTTAAACATGACCCCTGAGGTCAAAGTTCTACACTCCCACAAAGCTTACACATTATAAGAGTAATTATGCCAGGTTATGAATATGGGACGATTCTAGTCAGCTGATAGCCAAACAGTTGATAAATAAGCCATTGAAGGTAGGGCATCAATAAAAAGCCTAATGCTACTCAGCTGATGCAAGTGCAACTCCGGGCTGAAATACCTGAAATAATGCTCCAGGGATCAGACAGAGAGAGAAGAAAGTGTGCTGCTCACCCTGGGAACCCAACATCAAGAGAGGAGGGGGGTGCATAAGCGTGTCCCAGGCATAGGTTACCAAGGAATTAATGAACTTTCAGTTGGACTCCTTATCCATCGTATTGACAGGATGAAGTGGAAAGCCCCCCCCCCCTAGTGCAAGAACAGAGAGGGAGAGTTTACTGAAATGAAAAAGCAATGGCCCTTATCTCTGAGACAGGTTGTAAGGATGGCCGGTGAACAAGGCGGAGGGCACACACACACACACACACACACACACACACACACACACACACAGTGGAATCTCAAAGTGAGAAAGTGGTCGGCAGCCTGACCGCAGCGTGTAGAACACTTGGCTCAGGTCAGATAAAAGCTCACTGGAATGAATCATTCTCTCACTGCTGGGTGATGGTAGTACTGTGTGCGTGTGTGTTTGTTTGTGTGTGTGTGTGTGTGTGTGTGTGTGTGTGTGTGTGTGTCTCATCACATTGTGGCCTTTCTCTCAACTATTCTGAGGTTGAGGTTTAAAAATGTAAACATCACAGTAGAGACTGAGACTGAGGAAAAGGTTTCCACAGCAAGACATGGACACGCAGGACCATCGTATACCTTTGTCTCTTGGACGATTCTTCTCTGCCAGACTTCCTGTTAGATCACAGGCTCATCAGTTCCAATGTGTCAGTAAAACATGATGTTCTTGTTTCATCAAACTGGACCGAATCTTGGAAAACCGGACAGAGCCATTCAATTTTAGTTGTATACTAATGTAACAGCTTGATGTCACATTTCACTGGAGTGGTTCCTTGTATGGTTTCATGTGATAAAAAAGATTGATTGATAAAACTTACTGTTCCCTTTAACTCCAAGAACACATGAGGGACTAATCAAACTTGGTGTTACTGATGTAAAGCAGGGCATACGTACGGGTGTGTTTATCAGCGAAGACCAGCAGACACAAACTATCAGCGGTCCACAAATAACATGAAACCATTTAGTTCAGAAACACCAGGTGTAGTTTGTCTAAGAAGGAACTGGAGTTTCTCTGAAAGTTATTAATACAACAAATGAAAAAAAAAGTTTTCTTTCATTTCTTGCTTAAACATTTGAAATGGCAGTAGCATTTGTTAAGTATGCATAAAGTGCATAATGACATTTTGACTATATCTTAGAGAATAGAAGAAGTAGCCAAGTGTGTTGTGATTTGAAGTGTTTGAACTGGTAACAGTATCGTCAGTGTTTCCAGTGAAAGGCCTGCAAGCTGTCTATGAACACACACACACACACACACACACACACACACACACACACACACACACACACACACACACACACATGCACACACACACACACACACACACACACACACACACACACACACACACAGCCTCACTGAACTCATTAAGCTCAGTCTTTTTTCTGCATTTTGACCGTCCTGCTAATAGAAAATTGACATTTCCAAAGCTTTCATGAGAAATAAAGAAAAAATAAATCTAATCTCTAACCTTTTTTAATAAAGCCAAAAAAGGAAAAAAATCTTGAGTGGCAGGGAAAATGCTTAGCGTGTGTTGTGTGATCCTTCACCCACTGCACGGATATTAAGACTTTTGAATGAATAAATTAGCAGAAGGAAGCAGACGCCAAATCCTTCCCTTTGTGATTAAAGAAACTCCATCAGATTCCACGCTTCATTTTGGTGTTGCAAAGAAAAGAAAACACATTCTTTTTGGTTCCCGTCACACACATGAAAACACACACACACACACCTCACAATGCTGCTGCCTTGTTATTTTATTCCACACATTTCTTCAGGGCACCATTGCGATTCTCTCTGTCTGTGGCTTCGCAAAGATTAGCCCTCTGCTGTGATTTAAAAAGACCAAATTGAAGAGGAAAAAAGGGTAATCATACTTCAATTCACAAGTCATTTCTGAAAAGAGAGTTCCCTCTAATTCTCCACATAATAATGGGTTTAAAGCCTTTGTTTGTAAGTGGATGGGTCGACCTTAATTACAGTCATCGGAGACCCTACATTCTTCTTTGTAATCTCTGACACATCGCCACTTGATGAGATTACTGTTTAATAAGTGGTAATATTTCACTTTTCAAAACGTGAATACCCTTTGTTGATATCAATGTCTATACAATACCTGATGATTTGCGCGAGACGCGGAAATGGAGTTGTAATGAAATCATATTTTATTATATATTACACACACACACACACACACACACACTAACACATACACACACACACACACGTGTGTGTGTGTGTGTGTGTGTGTGTGTGTGTGTTTGTGGGCTCAGTAATATGTAATATGAATTAAATGACTGAACAGATAAAACATAGACAAGGTATTTAAACAGTTTGAAGAACAAAGGAAAATATGTCTTGTCTTGTGTGTTTTTAAAAAGTCCTTTTATGTCCTCACTGTGTATCTGTGGTGCAGTAATGTACATTTGGCGTTGGCTTACTGATTCCTCCAGCATCCACCACTGGCCCAATGAAAGCAGTGCAGGCCCATGGGAGTGAGCATCGTGTGTGTGTGTGTGTGTGTGTGTGTGTGTGTGTGTTTGGTCCACCTTGAAGCCTTTCTCACTGTCTTGTCCACAGAGAAGAGACCTGGAGAGGAGGAAGAAGAGGAGAAGGCCTTCATCCTGCCGCCCTCTGAGGAGCTGCAGATGAAACAGGGAACACTTGTTTCTGTAAGGTCAGTACATAAGATTTCTGAACGATGATGAAGTGGCTAAAATAGGTGACGAAAAATAATACTTAAAACAAAGTGCCAAATAATGTCATCTATTGTAGAAAAATGCATCAAATAATGTGTCTAATAATGTCTTGGTCCATTTTAAAGCCTCACCCCCCACAGGTGGAGGTTGACGTTGTTCATTCACAAAATTCCATATGGAACATAATTATGTCAATGTTATTAGACGCTGTTCGTGGCTCCAACAGTGATCCATGTGATCAAATGATGGATCCAGTGCATGGTTAGCTAATGGCTGATCCCCTCAGTGTATTCATGTGTGTGTTGATGTGTAAATGCTGACATGTAGTGCTTTCAATGGTCAAAGGAGTTCAATTCCAAACCTTTGGCAATGATTGCAGTCCATCCACAAAACTCAATGTTGGGTTGTGTTAACCGATGGACAACTATCCTCCCCAACGTCCCCAGATGTGAATTATTTCTGTAAAGACATTAATATTTGCTTGTTTCAGAAGACCTACCTTAATAAAATGATCATGTTTAACGTAAACCCTTTCCTATTTTACTAGCTGTGTTCACATAATAATATTATGATGACTCGTGTTCATTTATCTTATGAAGAATGATTACTGTGTGATTGGATGTTTATCTGGAGCCCCCCCCCCCCCCCCCGCAGCCCTCTGAAGGCTGGTGGTGGTCTGGATGGGACGGCTCCAGTTTGGCCTCAGCCCCTCTCTCTGTGGCCAGCTTCGACAAGCGTTTGTTAAACAGAACAGAGACAGAGAAACAGAATGAATTAAAGGAGGAAATAAATGGGTTTTAATTAATTGTCCATACAAAGGGCAAAACCCCATGTGGTTCTGTTTTTTCCATTCCTCTTTTTTCTCTGTTCAGCATCTCTTCAGGGAGGCCCTAAGTGCTCGTGGTCGGCCAGCCAAGGCTTCACAGAAACACAGACACACACAGCATATGCCAACAATCCACCCTGCTCTAAAGTCTCTCCCTCTCTCTGTCTGCCTCTCAATCGGCCCCCCGGCAGTGGCAGGGGGCTCAAATCTGCCTCATATTAAGGTGAACTGTGCCAAGGCCTGCACTGCTCTCTGCCAGCGCCTCAGTGTGTGTGTGTGTGTGTGTGTCTGTGTGATGGGGAAACCAGGATGTGCATGTGTGTGAGCATGGTTCCAAAGGGTCCGGATTGAGGAGGGTCCTGGTGTGTTCTGTGGTGCATCCAGGTGGAAGAGGAGGGTCCTGCTTCACCTCTTCCTCATGGGCATGGGGAGGAGGGGAGTTAGCTGCATGAGAACTGAGACATCACACACGCACATGCACACGCAAACACACACACGAACACACACACACACACACTTTTGCATTTTCACGCTAAAATATAAATAATGCCATGTAACCTGCAAGGATATTTTGCATCTCTCACATTACATACATTTATAAGTGAAACATTTTACAATTGTAACATATATAACAATATAACAGTTATAATAATATGAATGGTCAATCAAAGTCCTTTAGGTATTTTTTGTAGAATTGTTATATTTAATAAATATGTTTTTCTGTTTCCTGCGATTTATAATATTTTAGTTTCTTTAGGTCCTCCTGCGAATTTCTATTTTATCAAGACATGACAAATACATGAATACATTCATGTCTATACACTCTTCAAATGTTATTCCAAAGTAAAAGCAGCAGAGGAGAGCGAGGCAGCAACTATCTGAGGACATTTCTAAAATCTTTTAATTAAACAAAATCTTTAAAAATCAGAAAATACATGCAGGGCGTATTTATGGAGTGGATTTGTTTCGTGCTGCACATTGTTAAGTCTAAAAAGAGATACATTATGAACAACTAAGAGCAGATATATGTAGAAGCAGTATCTTTGTTTGGAAACATGTAATATACTAATGTAACTTAACATTTTCTCAAACATGATTCAAAAGAAATGAGCTGCATTGTGAATGTGTAAGGTATGCATGTTGCTGTTGATTTGCTTTAGGAAGCAGCTTTGTTTGGAGCATTCATTATATCGCAGTTTCAAATACCTATGTGCAGATGTATTTTTTTACAATGTAAAGTATAACCACTCCTTATTGGATATTAGAGACACCTATACAGTTTGTATAGAAATAGTATTCTTTATGACTCTTCAAAGTGCTTTACATGTATGAGTCATTGTTCACACACTCACACACACACACCGTTGGCCATCATAAGCAACTCAGGGTTCAGTATCTTGCTCAAGGACACATCGACATGTTGTGACTGCACGGCTGGGAATGAACCCAGAAACTTCTGATGAAAGACGACCCACTCCCTCGCAGCCATAGTCGTCCCCATTGTCAGAAATGAGACATTATCGCCTCCTTTTGCTTCGGGAAATCAGCCCAACTCGGTCAGAGTGTTTCAAGGGAAAGTTTGATTTCTAGACAATAAACTCATGTCTCAGAAATCTTATGGTGATCAAAAGCTAAGGTTAAAAGACCACATGTAGCATCTTCACGTATTATTTGAAGAACAAATATTCTTTAGAAAATTTGAGTTAAATCTTCGGTCTGGGCTGAAACTATTGTCCGCTGCACTTTCAGACGTGTAAGTTAACTTCAGTGATGAAGGGGTTTGCCACTCATTTTGGTTTACTATACAGGGGTTACAAACAGGTTGTTTTCAAACTGGGATGCAAAGCCAGAAACCATCCGACTCCACATGCAGATTTCCCAGCAGGCATTGTTTGCTTCGACTCTCTCCAACCAAAATTACACCTTTATCCGTCCTCCCCCTCCTGCATCCCTACTCCCCCATTTCGCTTTTATCTACTTGCCTCATATATCCAAATCCCTTTTTATTGGGATTTATCAAGGCTTTTATCACTTTTCATATGAAAGATTGGGGAGTATTCCCCCTCCTTTTTGCAATGTTGTCCATTTATGGCAGAGAATTGGCGTGATTTCCGATCTTTTACTTTTCTTTCCTGACAGTGACATTAGCATGTCATTACTGGGGCTTTCTCTGCCCCCCCAGAGGATCTGAAGCTCCGAGGACCAAGTACTGGAGAGACAAAGGGCACCAGCTGCACCCACTTCTCCTCATCCATCCCTTTATCCCTCCCTCTCCCCTCATTCCTCATTTTCTCTTCATTCCATGCTTGTCCTGACTTAGTGACATCCTGACATACCCGCAGGTTTTGACTTGGCCAGCAGCCGAGACTCAGGCGATAGTGGCATCTTGTTTTCTTTTTTTTTCATTTACATTCAAGCCTTTCATTTCTGGTTTTGTATGTGAGATGATATGTTGACAATATATGTGATTACACCCATTTGGCTGTTAGAGCGAGTGGTATTTCATTGTTGATAATGTGGGTTTTTTATTGGCAAGGCTGAGAATGTCTGATGAAGAACTCCCTGACTCTGACCTATAAAACTGTTCCTGCAAACATCCCAGTGATTACAAAGACCTTCAGACAGACATGTAGGGCTGCACAGGCTTGATAGGCAGGCCATAGTGAATACAATTACAGTGAATCCTGTAAAAGACCCCGATTTTCCCCTCAACCACCCTTGAGGTCTACTGGATTCTCTTGAACCCTTTCCAAGGACACCCAGAGAGTGTGACGTGTCCTTTGCTGGGAAACCAGGAACTCCTGGATCCCTTTCAATAATTGCCAGGCCAAAATACTTTAGAGAAATGACCGGTCCCTGGAGAACTCTTAAAGACACTCATCATTACTGCAACAATTACCAGGATCCCTGTAGGTCCTAGATCCTTCAAACTCTGATGGTCACATCATTGAGTTTTAGAGTTTCTTTAGGATTCCTGCTAGGAAGGTGGAATGCCCTCAAAGAAGTCTGTATCTACAAAAACCCTTTTAGTTTCCATTCAAGGATTTCAAACTGTTGGAAATCACTCACTTAGTGACTTGCAAAATGATACCTAAATGTAAAAAAAAACCTTCATGAACATAGCCCCCCAAAACCTCCTCAAAACCCTGGACAGCACCAAGCACCCACGGAACAGTGAAGCCAATATAAAAACGATTATGTCAAAAAAGCAGGAAGGAAGCAAGGGCAAGTGGCAGCTTTACTTACTGACAAAGTCTGACAACCTGATCATCATTCACGTCATTTATCTCTCCAGCAGGACTAAGCCCCGTTGTTAAAACCTGCCAGCCCACCGCCGGACCGGCTTAGGGCTCACGAAGAAATCCCCTTCCCTCTTAAACATTCTGACCAGTCGCATCTCCATGTATGAAACTGTCACATAGCAAATCCTGGAACAGGGGGGGCTTTATAATCCACTGTTTAATCCTTAATCCCTAATGTGTCCAATCCCATAACCTGGTTGACCTGCCATGTTAGAGGAGGTTGACGAGATCAGTGATAAAGTTAGACGTTCTTTAAGAGATTCACTTTCTCCTGTCGGCTGGAGCTCCCTTTGTGTGCTCCGTCATCTGTTCTTCACAGCCTGCTGCAGCATGTTAAAGTGACCTTTGATTCATGGGTATTTATTCATGACAATTAGTTGGTTATAGATATGAATTTATTTCATGTGTTTTATTTTCTATTTGGCTTTACATTTGTATTTCCTGTGCTGTGTAACCATATAGAACAGTATTAAAGTGTTGATCCTTTCTTTTGCCACGAAAGTGACAAAATAGAGAATGACCATAAAGTGTTTTTCTAACATCAAATATTAAATAATTCATTTTGATGTTATATGGGCTACAGGAAAACATTTGCATGTCAAATGCATTGGAGTTAGCCAAAGTCATACACCATTTGACATTATTATCACTCCAGTATGACTCCAGAGATGTCTTCATGTAGCTATGGTGGATTTCATCACAGATAAAGTCCTGGAGGCTCCACCCCAAACACATCATTTCAATAAAGTTCAACTGTTGAAGAGTCTCAATAAAGTTTTATTTTTCATGAAATCATATGTGTAGCTTATTTTCATATCATAATAGTTTTTAAGATAATATAAGTATTTTTGCAGTATTATTACGGGCAGTGTCCTGACCATTTTAGCCTATTAGTAAGCAAAAACCTTCCAACTTTGAAAACATTGTCATTGTCCACACATTCCAGCCAAAGAAATGTTGCCCTTATTTCATCTAAATAATATTTTGAGGCCTGAACATTTTTTCTGCACTCCAGGGCGGTTTTAGTGTCAGTGGAGGCCTGGGACCAGGACCATTATTGTTGATGATATTATTGTTATGTCATGCACAGTTAACTTTTAAAGACAGCTTTTTGCTGTCTTAAACATTTGATTGAAGATGGCGAGGCAGACAACATTGTGAGAAAAGATTTGCTCTGTGCCTGGTGCAGGGACCAGACGTTTTCCCATTCATTAAAGGTAAACTATAACCCAGATTAACGTGAAAACAATTGTGTAGGAATGTGGGGAAAGCCAGCAAAGAGTGGTTTTACCTGCAGGTCATCATCAGTGCAATACTGCAGTGTGGTAATATAGGAAATACACATGCGTTGAAATTATGGTCCGTCAAAAAGTTTTTCCCAATTGTTCCCCAGGGCATTCCTAAGAACCAAAAATATCAGTTTTTATAAATCCACGTGCATATTTTTGAGGGTAAATCCATGCTTGGTGTTAAACACTTTTGAAACAGGTCAGATAATTCCCTTGCTGGTAAACACCTGTTAATCTGCTTTCTTTGAGTCCAATCGCCAAATCATAACTGTCATTAGTTAGAAAAAACCAGGTGAAAAAAACTGGACTCCCACTGGACAGGTACATTCAACACTTCATCAATCATCATTTTACAGTCACACAGTTAAGCCTGTTTTGTAGTTCAGCACTTACTTTCTACCAATATTATATAGTATTCATGTTTTACAATAAATGTGCAGTGCACCATCCTGTGACCCCTTGTGAGGGTCCCGACCCTCAGGTTGGAAACCATTGTTTGGAAATGGTGCAAATGTGATTTATGTTTTTTAGTTAGTTTGTTGCATTTTATGGTACAGCCTTAATATATTTGAGTTTATTGTATTAACATTGAGTTACAACGACACACACATTTTTCAACTGAACATGTCCGGACAGGCTGGGATTGACTCCCTCCGAGAGTGGCAAAGCCCCGCAGCCCCCCCTGTGCATGATGGGAAGGATATCACTTTAAGTGATGAAAGCCATCTCAGGGCATTAACTTGTTTATCTCTCAGTCGGTGATGACAGAGAGAGGAAAAGTTTCAGGCTCGGTTGCTCATTGTGGGCCGGTGAGATAGAGGAAGAGACAAGGCAAAATAAAAGCCAGCCAGAGAAATTTGCATGGTGCTCAATTATACATTAGCGAACATCACTTGGCAATCTGTTCATATCAATTTAATTGGATTTTAATACTGCCTGTGATCTTGTTTCCTAATTAACAGCAGCGGCTGGCAATAAAGCAGAAGCATGCACCCAGCAACACCTTTGATCCGGGCCATATGGACTTGCTTGGAGCTCATTGGTAGGGAGAGAGAAAAATATCAGTCACCTAAATATGGGCCTATGACAAGCCAGCGGAAAGGGGACTTCAGTGTGTGTATGTGTGTTTGCATAATGTTGGTTCTCGTCGTTGTTGAGCCCTGTGTGTGTGTCAGCGCATGTGTGAGTGTGTGTTTTTCTCACCGCATGTATTTGCTGCTCCCTGCCAATGTGTGTATGTGCATACATGTTTGTATCCATCAGCGTTGGACCTTGGATGTGAATGTGTACATGCCCGTGTCTGTGTGTGTGTGTGTGTGTGTGTGTGTGTGTGTGAGTGTGTGTGTGTGTGTGCCGGGGGGTGGAGGGATCAGCGCGACCCCCAGATGGCGGATATCACTCCTACAGTACCTTGCGCCTTCATTGATTAATTTCTTCCCTGATTGGTTGTGATTACTGATAAATAAAACATGATCTGAGGATCAGATGCAAATCAGCTCGGGGGTGAGGGTGGGGGGGTGGGGGGGCTGTTGATTGCTTTTTCAAATCTGTTTATGTCTTGCCCCGCTGCCCCTGACTCTGGAGTGGAGGGCAGGAAGACGGTGGACCTTTTTTTTTTTTTGGACAGCATCTCTGAACATGTTTCCTTCTTAAAGTTGTAGCACATATTTATCCATTAAGGTAATCTAAAAATAATCATACTCAGTACTGAAATGAACAGAGTATGACGTTCCCTCTTAAACAACTTTTTTGAAGTCTGTTTTGTTGCATTTTGACTCTTGATGATGATCCCTGATGAAATGTATTAATTTAATGCCTTCAAATGTCTGTTTTGGACTTTGTTGAACTAAATAAAAATCTGAAGATGGCTCTTTGAACACTCTATAGGGCCCATGTTAAAGACAGCTGTCGGCCTGTGTTGGATAGTGTTTGAAGTGAAACTAATATTTACTGCAGACAGAAGTATGCGAACAGTCACAGCACCTGGATGTCAATTTCAATATCAAGGTATGAGTGTTATTCTGTCTGATTGGGAGGTGCTTGTGGTGTTTTTGAGCGTTGGACAGAGACATCTCTTTTCCAATGTCATCCTACTTAGCCTGCTAATAATCCAGGTTAACCCATCTTGACTCCAGCTCTCCCTTGCAATCACATATGTAAGATGTATATCAATCTTCTCAGCTCAAAAACAAAGTAACATTTTTACAAAGAAGCAGGATATTCAATTACCATACATTAAAGGCCTCAATGTGCCTGTCTTGACAACTGAGAGTCTGGGACCAATGGGCAGTCACCTGCCTTACCTGGGCCCAAACACAGCCTGGGAGATGTGAGCTGGGAAATGGTTTGTACACATTGTAGAACAAATGTAAACATACACTGGACGAGGCTCCACTGTTGATGTTGTAACAGTGAACTGGTTAGATGCGTTGGTACTAGTTTAGCCTGGACCCTGGACCACCTCACGAAATATGCCACTATTGGAATTAGCATTTTGGGAAATTAAGGATGCAGCGCTTTTTAGGGCTTGTCTCATAGTAGCACTTTAAGTCAGAATATCTTGGACTTTGATGCACTGATTTTGACTTTTTTTTACTATTGACTTTGTGGGAGCACAATATTTATTCAGTAGCCCTTCAAAGAGAAAGCTGTTAATGACAGTATTGTATTGTGAGTGTTTACCCCATTTACAGTATATGCAATATTCACAAAAGACAGAGCGGTTGGCCTGCAGAGGCTCTAGTTTGCATTGTATCATGTACTACAGTTTGCATTGTATCATTTACCTGCCTCCCATCTACAAGGAGCACTTGATTTCCCTATGTAAAGTTTAGAGGTTTAACTTGACATTATTATCCCAGTTTAAAGAGGCCTCCATATGCAAAGTCAATTAAGTGGGAGTGCTTGGATTCATGGAGGCAGAGAAAACAGTATTTGAGAGGAGAGGGGGTAGAGATTTCAAATACAAACAAGCCCTTTAACAAGTGCACCATTTCAACAAATTCATTTTAAAGACAATGCATAAATCTACATCTAAATCTGAAATCTCTCCCTCAAAATGTCATATGTCCAGCAGCTCATCCGCGGTTCCCATCCTGAGAAAATATTGTATTTTAAATGATAAATAGTATAATGTTACAGAAACCAGTGTCTCTACATGGATGTGAATACTAAATGCACAGGTGGAGATATTTCATCCAAGTCACAGCAGATCGGTGGATAACGCTCCGGTCATTCTCAATCGTAAGGATGAACAACACTCACTCCCAACTCGTAGTGACGTTATGTCAGGATCCTTTGGCGTCACTATCAAACGCAGTGGGGGGCCCTTTAGCGTCGATGTTCAACTAACAGGGAGTCCCATTGACTTGCATAGAGCTCCCTGAACGTTGGTAATAGCCGAGTTGGGATCGCGGCGAAATGCTCTCCGCAGACCCATTCTCACAGCGTTTATCAACCTTTTTCTTACTCAATATCAAGCCACACTTATTGTTTTTACTTCTTTATTTTAATTGTATTATGTCGGACTTTTGTTGCCGTCAGTTAGGGGGAGAGTAGGGGCTCAGAAAACTGAAATCTGTATTGTTTCATCGTTTTTTCCTTCTAATTTTGTATTATTTGCTAAACCGCATACTGTTATTTACTCAACAATAAGACACAATTATCCTTGTGTTTATTTATTTGTATAATGTCGGACTTTTGGAGTCCGTTAGGACCGAGGGTCGGAGCAGCTCATTCGAACACAGGAAGCTGTATTTTCAAAATAAGAGTTCATTTTAATATTATGTTTGATCATATTTTTTTTATTAACTAGACCAGGGGTTCCCAAAGTGGGGTTCGTGAGATGATTACAAAATTATTATTAATAATAACGTGTGCATAGACATTTTTCAGGGGCGGATTAGCCATCTGTGCAATTTCCCCGCAGCGAGGCTCCCCCCGTTGACAATCCACTAGCGCAGTGTTTCTCAAACCTTTTCATACCAAGGACCACTTAACCAATAAAAAAACACTCACGGACCACCTGACTCCACAGATATCCAGAAACAATAGCCCTGCTCACCACTCCAACAGTATCAGCCTAATAATGACAGCGTAACCTTCTCTACATCGCCTCGTTCACACAATAAATCAACAATGCAAAAACAATTACAGATTATATCAGCTTTTAGTTCAAATGCGATTTAAAATGCTCTCAGGTTTTACACCTCTTATGAAATGTGGACTACATTTATTACGGAGTTTATGTCCGAGCCAACAGACTCACAGATCGTTGGCTACTGAGAGATATGCAAAATACACCGCATGTAGTACGACACAAACCTCCGCTGTGGATTTTCAAAACAAAATACAGTAAAACTATGGTCGCAGGCCCAAGTTTAACTCTCTGAGGCCTGCATGGTCTGCCTACAAAACAAACATAAAAAAACGTTTCTGCAGCCCCAACAGCAGCCTCTGATCATCAACAGACTTCATGCAATGCTTCATCGGATGCATATATTAGATAATAATCTCTATCTCACTCCTAACACATCTAAATCTGCTTTCAGCATGGATACATGTTCATAAAATACATCCATTGTTTGTTCTATATGCTTCTTGAAATCCTAAAAAACACATCGTTTTTCTAGAACAGACAAATCGCACAAACATGGTACAAACAAGTGGCAACATGTTTGACGAAGCTGTCGTGCTGGGCTATATCATGCAATCAAAAATGAAACTTAAGCTCGCTCCATTGCGGAGATATTCCCGCGAGAGTGCGGAAAACTTAAATTAATTCACTAGCACCTCCCCCCCCCCCCCCGTTTACAGGGGTCGCCAGTCTCTGGCACTGTTATTTTGGGGGTCGCGGGCTGAAAAGTTTGGGAACCCCTGAACTAGACCACTGGATCATGACCATATTTTCTGTCGGTTTGGTGTTACAAATATCAAAACAATATATGTGTGGATAACAAAATACATCCATCATAAACTAAACTGGAAACAGCAGTACATTTTATTGTGTTAATACTGTAAACTTGACAGTTTTTTAACCCGCACCACCTAGTGGTTAATTATTGCATTTTTTTGTTGAATATTTTACATTTGATGAAAACATAAAAATATTAAGAGTACATACAAAATAGGGGGAAAGTAGAAGGTCAATGATAGAAATATAGAATAGAAAATATTAAGAAGATACTGTGAGTGACAATAAAACAGTTTAGTGCCGGATGTACAAAGATATTAATAGGAGGATGTGCAAAACAGACAAACTAATTAACCTGTATTTAAACATTAAATAATACTTTAGGTTAAGGTCTTCTTTTAAATAAGAAAAAAGCTTTGGGGGTATCTACAGATAAATATTAAGCCTGACAAAGTACTTAACGTCTAATATATTGCATAAGATAAGATAAGATAAGATGGTACATAGTTTGTTTTGGGACTTGACAATCAACTTTCCTGCAATGTTAACGATGTTGAAGCACTTATTTTAACTGATATTATACATATTAATTAATATACTGCAAACACCCGCTGTTGCGAGGCGCTGGCGGCTCCAGCGGCAGCGGCGCTGTGAAAGTCCACCGTCGTTGTGAGTCTCCGGCTGTAACAGTCCACTACCGCCCGCGAGGACCCAGGTTTTCGATTCCGGCCTGAGGTCCAAAACATTTATTTAAAAAAAAAAATAATAATAATAATCTCCCCACCTATCACATCTCTGCGCCCCACACTTTGAGAAACGCTGGACTAAAGTTAACTATCTGAAGTCCTTTACATCACTGTCCTCTCAGTCTGACAGGAAAGGACTCTCCTCCAACTTGTTGTAGAAACAGCTCCTTATGTACGTTAGCTTAGCTAGCTAACCAGATGCTAACAACAACAATCCCCGGCACCCGTGCGCGCTCTCTCGTTCTCCCTCTCTCTCTCTCTTACGACGTGCCACACACACACAGCCTCATGATAGGCCCCTGATCTCCGTAGGCCCCTAGCTGAGGCATGCAGGGTGTTCCACTTTTACATTTAATATTATAAATAATAAATGCATGTCTGAAGACAATATATGTATGCAGAAGAATGTATGTATGTGTGAGAGAAAGTATAGTGGAAACGGAAGGAGTATAGTAGCCAGGTCATTATCGCGCTGTGATTGGCTCAGAACTTCAGAGTCAGAAGGTCGAGCGGGCTCAAACATCGCGGGGAAATTCCTTCGACTCATTTTGAAGTTTTGGGGGAAGCCGGAAGTGACGTCAATGCGGGAATGCTTCACTGTGCGGTGAGAGAGCCAAACACGGACAAAGTGTGTTGTCATGCATAGAAATGGTTCGACGATGCGTTGTGTCTGGGTGTTCCAATACAGCAAATGACGAACTAAACATCAGCGTCCATAGCTTTCCCAAAGATGTCAAGCGTCAGCTCACATGGGAGAAAAACGTGCAGAACACAAGGGCCGAATGGTCTGTGAAGAACCCCCGAACGACCTACATATGCAGCGCCCACTTTCTGCGTTGACAATTTACTAGCGGTACCGAAGTGGGCCGGTCGAGAGTCCCGGGCTGAATTTTAGTCCCAGTCCGCCACTGGCTACATGACCGTATTATCGCCCATATTGACGCACCTAATGCCTAAACTTCTAACAGATAAAAAATAAACTGATTATGGTCCACTGCCATTATTTTAAAACAGAATTGTTATTTAGTCAAACTCCGTAAATAAAATAGTTTACAAACCATTCCACATTGTTCAAGCGTTGTAGATCGAGAGGTTTCTCACGATTGTCGGGCAGGTTGTCGTCTCCACTGTCCGACTCGGAGTTCGTTTCATCCGATTCAGACTCAGAGGCATATGGTTCGAATCTGTAGGGCATACAGCCAATATCGTCTACGATGTCATGACTATCACTTTCCGATCTTTCAGCCTCATATGAGCTCTCAGACACGTTCAATATTAAACTGTCATCGCTGTATGAGCTTGCTGCTGTGTGCGTTTGCATGCAGATGCTGGGATCCGGAACGGTGCAGCTGGAGCTCTTGGCCCGCAATTACGTCACACATAATTTGGCGGGATTTTAAGAATCCCCGAGAAGATCCAGAATATGGTCAACATTGAAGGGCAGATTAATGGTTATCAAAGTACAAATATCCCAAATCAGTTCAGTAACGGTTTCAAGGGGACAATATTTACTAAATTGATGGGTTTGGATGAAGGGGGAAACCCGTGTCACAGGCTCTTTAAGGAATATTTAGTCATCCCCTGAAACTGTCACATCCCTGTCATCGTCCCTTGAGCAGCAGAGAACAGGCTCACAGCACGTTACTAATAACGTTACTCACAGCTAGGGTTGGGTACCGAAATCTGGTTCCGGTTCGGTACGGGTTCCAAAATTTCGATTCCATCGGTATCGTTTAGAAATTTTAGTTTCTGTTCTGCTTATCGATTCCTAAGGAAATGCATCTCGCCGCTTTCTGTACTGTTAGACGGGGGCGGGGCGGGATGTGTAGCAAGCACAGTGGCAGAGATGGGAAGCAAAACTCGGTTCTGAGTAAGAACAAATAACAATTGTCTGGTACCGGGATTAATAAGAGTTCTGAGGACAGGAGGACCGCAGCTCTCTCTCTCTCTCTCTTCTCGCGCTGTCCTCACATCCCCGGACTGTGAGACAGACTCGGAGGAGCACAGGGATGTCAGTATGGTTTATGAAGCAGGGTATAGAAAGTACATTATTGAAATTTACTTTTCCAAACAGTGAGCAGCTGGGCAGCTGCAGCATATGTGTTGCAGGACATGTGTTGGACACAGACTGTGTGGTTGGACTCTGTCTCACAGGCAGGTTGCAGTGTAAAATCAGAGGAGACTGGGCCAATTGTACATTCTCAAACAGCACCACTTAGAACTAACTAAACAATGCAGAGATTATTTTTATATAATTGTATTCAATAACCAACTAAATTAAACAGTATGAAGTGATTTGTAAATACGAATACAGATTTGACTTAATGTTTTCATAAATATATTTTTCTCACAGTGAAATTGGCATAGGACTTATTTTTACCCTCTCAAAGAACCGGAATCCAAAAGCAGAATCAGAAACAGAATCGAAAAGCAGAACCGGAATCGTCAAAACCCAAAAACCCAACCCTAGTAATGGATACCAAAACAGATGAGACAAAATACATGCGAGTGTCAAGTATATACATATGTGAAAGTGACAATGTATGTATGTGAGAATATGATATATGTTTATGCATATGAGAATACAAATATATATATGTAAAAGTAAGAACTTATTTATGTGAGAGTGAAGAATACCTATATGTGTGGAGGTGTACATATATGTAAGTCAGAGTGAAAATACATGTATGTGTTGAAAAATAAATTGTATATATATGTGAGTACAAATATATGCATGTGAAAGGAGAATGTATGTGTGTGAGAGTGAAAATATATGTATGTGTGTAGGAGTGAAATTATATGTATGTTTGTGGGAGAGAAAATATATGTATGTGTGTAAGAGTGAAAATATATGTATGTAAAAGGAGAATGTATGTGTGTGAGAGTGAAAATGTATGTATGTAAAAGGAGAATGTATGTGTGTGAGAGTGAAAATATATGTATGTAAAAGGAGAATGTATGTGTGTGAGAGGACCAGAATGAATTACGGCCTACACATGAATTTGGTTGTGCGGTTGTGCCAGTGTTCAGCCTCAAGTTGTCTGGTAGTTATAGGATAGTGAGGGTTACTAACACTATTACACATTTATAAACAGAACAGTATATTCAAAATGAATACATATTGAAGAACACATAATAACATTGACTTTAACACATTTAGCTGTTTCCCAACTGCTTGTGAATTATTTGAATCAGTTTGTGATACAAATGATGTTTTTGTTTATGTTGTTTATCTGTGTTGTGTTTTATCTGTTGCAAACCAGTTGTGGATCTTCATAAAAGGTTTTACAGTCTTTTGACTGTTGTATCATTAAAACATTATTACTTTATTTGGTACTTTGAAGCAGATGGACTGAGGTTAAACACTACCATTTAGCTAGCAGTCTATGCTAAATTCATTGTAATTGCGTTTCAGTGTTGGTATAGCTATACAGCAAATGTAAAAAATGTAATGTTATATGTTCATTAATGAGTAGATATTTGGCAATAAATGCACCAGCGGGCAGTAACAGCACAGACTGAGCAACAACAGGATTGAGTGTAATACCAGAGGAATGTGGACCCAGGACTTGATGCTGAGCTACAGTTATACTCTTTAAGTTCATATTGAGAAGTGGACAGATAAGACCTGGCTCTGGAGCTGGTTCCTCTGCTCAGAGAGCGCTGCGAGACAGACAGCTGCTGCAGATAATGGCTCAGGTTATACAGGGTCGGTGGGGCTTTGGTTGATGGGATTTAAGGGAAAGGGTTGGGTCCGGAGGTGTGTTTACATTTGTATGTGTGTTTGCTGGCTGGGGCTCGGCCTGGCTTTTGGGAGTGAGTATTGGCTTCTCCCTTTTGACAGGGCCTGTCCGTTGACTAGGGATCCTTTTCTCATTAAGCCCCCTCTCCCTAATCCTCCCTCCCGTTTGAAACCCAGTCCACACCTCTCCTCCATCCAGGAAATGAAAAGAAAATGCTGTTTGTCAGAAGATGCACTCGCTCTCTTTGCTTTTACCCTCTTGCTCTATCTCCCTTCTTTCTCCTCCACCCCTCTGTCTCCACCTTACCCTGTCCCTGCCTCTACCCCTCTCTTCTCTTTATCAATAATTATACCACTCTTGACACTAAAGACTTAACATCAAATGAGCTTGGAAATCCATTTTCACACGTTTGGCTGCCCATTCCACAGCTTTTTTTTTTTTTTTTTTTTTTATATTTCAGAGGAGGCGAAGGGAGAGCGGCTCACAGACTCAGAGTTGCCTTTGTTCGTCTGCCCTCTGGCCCTCGGTGCCCGGGTGGCTGGTACCATCGGGAGACAGCTAGAGGAGATCAAACGTGTGTGCCGGTACCTGGCCCCTGAAGATGCCCCCTGGCACTCGCAATTAAATCAGCCAGCTAGTAAAAAAAACCTGGTACCGTCAATCAAAATAATTTACCCGGGCTCGGTGGCTTTCTTAAAGGCGCACCGCTGCTTTACTGACGGGGCCTGTCCACTTAATTTCAAAGCTCTTTATTCAAATCAGGGCCGAGGAGGAAGTGCCGGCAAGCACAGCAACCGGGATTCTTATCCTCTAGCCTGCAGTTGTCTTCAAAAATAATGTGAAGGAGTGGGGGGGCGTTGGGAAGGAGATAGAGAAAAGAGGCACCCGGTGAGGCAGCGTGTCATTTGAATAAAACGCTGGACACTTTCAATCTCCCAGAACATAAGAGGAAAGGTTTTAATGCACGACTGCGAGGAAGCACACACAGTGCCCCTGGTTGCCTCGGTGGAAAGCAGTTAAAAGGACATCCATGGAAGTCAGATAGAGTTTACACTTAAAAGTTGTGATGACCAAAGCAGTGTGCGGAATTTGAAAACAACAACCCCTACTCTTCCTTGTGTGAGTGTGAGTGTTGTGTCATTTCCGGCTTTTTACATAGAAAATCAAGAGCTTATATTATATTGCCTTTCTGTCATGCCTAAAACAGTTCCAGAGAGTGAGCAGGTATCAGAATTACTTCATGTGTTCATCATAAATAAGCTTCTCCAACCTCTACCTTTGGTGGTGCTTCATAGTAACCTTAGATTTGCGAAACCTCTCGTGAGACACACTGACCGGAAACCTTTCAAGATTCAATTCAAGATTCAAAGATGTATTGTCATATCATATACACAGCTATGGTGTATGCAAGGAATGAAACACTTAGGTCACAGGTTAATAAGAATAAAATAGTCAGAAAAAAAAAGATTGTGCAAGCTCAGGTGTTTAATAATCTTATGGCCTGTGGGATGAAACTGTCCCTGAGTCTGGTGGTTATAGTCCTGATGCTGCAGTACCGCCTGCCAGACAGCAGCAGACAGAACAGTTTGTTGCTGGGGTGATGGGGGTCTTTGATAATCCTGAGGGCTTTCTTCCTGAGCATGGATGGCAGCTCCGTCCTGGTGATGTGCTGTGCAGTTTTCACCACCCTCTGTAGAGTCTTACGGCTGAGGGTGGTGCAACTGCCGTACCAGGCCGTGATGCTGCCAGTCAGGATACTCTCTATGGTGCACCTGTAGAAGGTCAGGATACTCTCTATGGTGCACCTGTAGAAGGTCAGGATACTCTCTAATGTGCACCTGTAGAAGGTCAGGATACTCTCTATGGTGCACCTGTAGAAGGTCAGGATACTCTCTAATGTGCACCTGTAGAAGGTCAGGATACTCTCTATGGTGCACCTGTAGAAGGTCAGGATACTCTCTAATGTGCACCTGTAGAAGGTCAGGATGCTCTCTATGTTGCACCTGTAGAAGGTCAGGATGCTCTCTATGGTGCACCTGTAGAAGGTCAGGATCCTCTCTATGGTGCACCTGCAGAAGGTCAGGATGCTCTCTATGTGCACCTGTAGAAGGTCAGGATCCTCTCTATGGATCACACCCCCTATGCAACCTGTAGAAGTTGCAGAGTAACCTGGAGTCCATGTTGAACCTCTGCAGTCTACGGAGGAAGAAGAGCCGCTGTCGAGCTGTTTTGGTGATGGTGTTAGTGCAGTGGTTCTCAACCTTTTTTGGGCCAGCGCCCCCGATCCACTAGCCAGGTACCATACCGCCCCCATCACATAAAATGTAGGCTAATTGTCTCCCCTGAATTCTATTGTTGATTATTATTCTGTTTATATTATTATGATTATTATTCTTATTATCCATAACTTATATTACATATTGAATATATGAATTTTGTATTTCAATTCTTATATAAGTTGTCTTATTATTAGGCTGCTATATTATGTTATTACAAAAACTCAAATTCTCTGAGATTGAAGTTACAGAAGAACATTTCTAAATAATAATAAAAATTATATTTTTTAAATAATTATTTGTTGTTTTTACCTTCAATGGCCCTTTGTTTTGAAAAGTGATGGAAAAAAAATTCAGATAAAAATATAACTGTATTGCGCACCACACTTTCTTCTGTACACAATAATGTCCTTACTATTTCCTAGCAACACCTGTATAGACCAAGCCCCCAGGAAGTGCGCCGGACTCTGAGGAAAATATTCGTTGTGTCCAAACGGCGGTACTACAATTTCCGTATCAGTCCGTGACGTCACTGGGCCCAGAATTACTTTTTCCTATTGACTAACATTGGGAAGGAGACGTCTGTAAATCAGTGGATAATTTTTTTTTAACTAAATGAACTACCCAGTATGAACACTTTTAAAGCCCTTATTAGATTCATAAGGTCCTTAAAGTTGTAAAATGCAATAAAAGCCGAATCCAGATTTATTTTCTCTCTCAATTCATTCTACTGAGCCAAGCTCGGGGGGCGGGGTTTAAGGGGCAACTCAACTGCGCATGCTCCATGAGCGCACATACGGGTTCTTCTGCTCTGACAGCCAGGCATGACGGGTAATCTGTGACGTTTCGCTCTCTCAAAAGTTTGGCCATTTTGTCCTAATGCGCCAATGAGCAGCTCTCATAGGAAAGAACGAGACCCCGCCTCCTACGCTGTATCCAGTTCTTATTATACATCCATGGTATAGACAGGATTCACAGAGTCAGGGTACAGAATATTTTCGTAGGAAACATTATATATGTGTGTCGCCAGGGGACAATTATTGAGGAATCCAATGATCTCCATCTTTTTTTAAGAGTCTTCAACACGCCTGTTCGGTTTGCATGAACATAGTTTTATCAACATGTGAGTATGTAGATAAAACTATGTTTGTAAACCGAAACCCTGCATGGGGTTCTGGGGGGATTCTCCCCCAGAAGATTTGTTTTTCTTTGAACATGTAAACTACACATTCTGGTACTCTCTGACAAGTGCAGTCGGAGAGTAGTAACTGTGCCTTGCTGCTGCAAAGCGGGAGCAACGGGTATTTTTACATTTTCTATTAACCTCTTAGCCTGTTTTTCAGCTCTCAGGCTCCCCAGAACAAATGACTATATCTTCACTTCTAAAAGGGGTAAATTAATAATCTTTTTTCTCAAAGCAATGATAAACCTGTGAGTTGGATGTAGAAAAGTCAGAATCAATAAAGATTGTTTTTATTTTAAAGTAAATTCAGATTGAACATCGTAAAAAAATGTAAATTATTGTGTCCGTCCAAAAAACCCCCATTACTTATAGTGAAAACCACCTTGAATGATGGGATAGTAGACTAAAAGCTTTAGGAATCCAAACTATAACATATAATAAGTACCCTGTATCAAGATTGATGCAAAACAAGTGACATTGGACATTTTTAGAGAGGTTTAGCAAAAAACAAACACTTCTGGGGTCATTTGGGTGTATTTGCCATATCTCTGGCCCCCCTCGGTCGATTTTGACGATTGACACCTCTTTTGAACCGTTAGAGCCAATAAAATCGAGAGGGAAGTTCCTAAATCCATCTAAACATTACCCATTGGTGAATGAGCGCTGCACAGCCAGAATGCCCAAAACCGGAAGCTGGGTTGTAGGTCTCACACACTCTATATGAAATCTCTGTTTTTGACAAAAATGTTAAAATGGATTATCAGTAATCATTTCAAAGTGACACAGACACATTGGATTAACCTTCAGCAGTGTTTTTATGCGTTTTAATGCCATTGAACACAACTTTTGATCAGAAACAGCAAAGGTAAGACGTATTTGCCGTTTTGGCTCCGTAAAGCTACGTTGTGTGTTGTCTGGTTTTGCCTTCGCTGCCATGAGTTCTGGTCGCACAGTGATGATACTTATACCTCTAGAATCTGTGGAATATCAGCTTTCATTTGATATCTTGTTTGTGCAGATCCGATAACTAATAATATATTTCTACCGTGAGTTCTGTGCTAAGTGCATTAGCATTGTTCCGCTTAGTGCTAATTCAGAGGCTTGGTATTACCCTTGTGTTTAGCTAAAAATGGTTCATATCGTCAGTTAGCTGAATTTCTTCCCGTTAAGTGGGTATGACACATTAATAGGTTGTTAAATGTTAAGAAGCCCTGAGACACAATATTGCACGAAACTGTGTCTCAGGGCTTCTTAACATTTAACAACCTATTAATGTGTCATACCCAAGGAGGCTGTGGCTCAGTGGGTAGTATGATGGACTTCGAATCAAGGGATAGCAAGTTCGAGTCCCACTGCAGTCAGCATGTCGTTGGGTCCCTTGGCAAGACACTTCACCCCAAATTGCTCCTGTGGGGATTCTCCACAGTACTGAATGTATGTAAGTCGCTTTGGATAAAACCGTCTAACAAATGACATGTAATGTAATGTAATACCCACTTAACGGGAAGAAACTCAGCTATCAGACAATATTAACAATTTTTAGCTAAACGAAACACAACGGTAATACCAAGCCTCTGAATTAGCACTAAGCGAAAAAATGCTAATGCATTTAGCACAGAACTCACGGTAGAGATAATCCAATGTCTCTGTGTCACTTGAAATGATTACTGATAATCCATCATAACATTTATGGCAATAAACGTATTTTTCATATAGAGTGTAACGGAGCTTTCGGTTTTGGGCAAACTGCGTGCGCATCATTCTAACTCCTCAATGGTAATGTTTAGATGGATTTAGCTCGGGGGGCAGGGCTTAAGGGGCGCATGCTCTATGACTGCACATACGGGTTCTTCTGCTCTGACAGCAAGGCATGACGGGTAATCTCTGACGTTGCGCTCTCTCAAAAGTTGGGCCATTTTGCCTTCATGCACCAATGAGCAGCTCTCATAGGAAAGAAAGAGACCCCGCCTCCGACGCTGTATCCAGTTCTTATTATACATCCATGGTTTCAGCACGGGTTTATCGTTACCCTACTTACCACTCGATTTCACCGGGTCAGTCTGCGTCACGTTGCGGCCGCGCTGCGGCCGCGTTACGGCTGCGCCGCAGCGTTCGCCAAAAAGAAAAGTGGACACGAGCATCAGAGACTTTGTGGACAATAGCCCACCGACAGACAATGGAGATTTGCCATGGCTACCTACTGTTGTCCTACCTGAGAGACGCAAGAAGAAGACCAAGCAGGGGTCCCGCGCCGGGTTGCTGGTCAGACTGAGAAAACGAGAAAACCGACCCCCTCTTCCGAGTATTCTTCTGGCTAATTTTCAATCGATTGAAAATAAACTAGATGAACTCAGAAGTCGGATTGCTTTTCAACGGGACATTAAGAACTGTAACGTGTTCATTCTCACCGAGACTTGGCTAAACCCTGCTATCCCGGACTCCGCCATTGTTCCTGACGGATTCACTATTTTTCGCCAGGACCGGACAGTTAACTCGGGGAAAAGTAAAGGAGGTGGTGTGTGTGTCATGATCAATAATAACTGGTGTACAGATGTGAGGATTATTTCTTCGGACTGTTCCGCTCATTTAGAGCACCTCATGATCACATGCCGGGCTTTTCACCTGCCAAGAGAATTTACATCTTTTGTGATTACAGCAGTGTATATTCCGCCGCTCGCCGACAACAACACGGCACTCGATCAGCTGTTTGGGATTATCGACAAGACCGAGATTTCACGGCCAGAGGCGGCGTTCATTGTGGCCGGGGATTTTAACACCGCTAACATGAAGAAGGTCCTGCCGAAGTACTACCAGCACATCAGCTGCCCGACGCGCGGGGGAAACATACTGGACCATGTTTATTCCCCTTTTCGACATGGATATAAGGCTCTCCCTCGCCCTCCCTTCGGCAAATCAGACCACATCTCACTGCTGCTGCTGCTGCCTGCTTACAGGAAGAAACTTAAACGGGACAGACCGGTAACAAGGACAGTACAACGATGGAGCGAGGAGTCAGATTCAGCACTGCAGGATTGCTTTGCATCTACGGAGTGGAGTGTGTTTGAGGACAACAACATCAACACACAGACGGTCACGGTCATCTGCTACATTGGGAAATGCATCGATGACGTGGTACCGAAGGTTTCTGTATGAACATTCCAGAATCAAAAGCCCTGGATAAACGGCGAGGTGCGTGGCAAGCTGAAAGCGCGCACTATCGCGCACAGAGCTGGAGATTTGGAGGAGTACAGGAAATCTAGGTATGAACTCCGGAGAGCAATTAGCAGTGCAAAGAGACAATACAAAGACAAGGTGGAATCTGACTACAAAGGCTGTAACACCCGGAACATGTGGGCGGGACTAAGAAAGTTTGACAGACTACAAAGGAGCAGCGGGGTGTGCTGCAGGAGTGTCTGCGTGCGCATCTCTCCCAGATGAGCTGAACAGTTTTTTTGCTCGCTTCGAGAGCAGCCAGGTGGGGGGTGCAGAGAAGGATCAGGAGTCCTGCCCTTTTGTTTAAAACAGGGCAGATGTGTGCAAATCATTTAAAAGGGTTAACCCACACAAGGCTCCTGGACCTGATGGCATCCCTGGCCGTGTTCTCAGGGTGTGTGCAGTTCAGCTGGCAGAGGTGTTCACAGACATCTTCAACAGGTCCCTGCTGCAGTCTGTAGTCTCCAGATGTTTGAAACACTCCACCATCCTTCCTGTCCCCAAAAAGACAAAAATCACCAGCCTCAACGACTACCGCCCAGTAGCACTCACCTCCATCATCATGAAGTGCTTTGAGCGGTTAGTCAAAACCTTCATCACCTCCTCCCTCCCTGACTCTCTGGACCCCCTGCAGTTTGCCTACAGAGCAAACAGGTCCACAGATGACGCCATAGCCCTCACCATCCACACTGCCCTCTCACACCTGGACCAGAGGAACACATATGTGTGAATGCTGTTCATTGACTACAGTTCAGCCTTCAATACCATTGTGCCCTCCAAGCTGGTCATCAAGCTCAGAGACCTCGGGCTCAACAGCGCCCTCTGTGACTGGATCCTGAACTTCCTGACAGGCAGACCCCAGGCAGTGTGGGTCCCTGTTCACACACGACTGCGTGGCCACACACAGCTCCAACACCATCGTGAAGTTTGCTGACGACACGACCGCCATCGGCTAGATCACCGACGGCGACGAGACGGCGTACAGAGAGGAGGTCGAAAAACATGACATCTTGGTGCCAGGAGAACAACCTCCATCTCAACGTCAGCAAAACCAAGGAGCTGATTGTGGATTACAGGAAGCAGCAGAGAGAGGGATTCGCCATCAATGGGACTACGGTGGAGAGTCAGCAGCTTCAGGTTCCTCGGTGTCCACATCACTGAGGACCTGACATGGACTCATCACTGAGGACCTGACATGGACACTTCACACCACCACCATCACCAAAAAAGCATGACAGCGGCTCTTCTTCCTCCGCAGGCTGAGGAGGTTCAACATGGACTCCACAGGGTGTCCGCGGGGTCTTAAAAAGTATTAAAAGTTGATAAATCAATTTAGCGAAAATTAAGGCTATTAAAAAGTATTAAAAAGTATGAAACGGCATATTCCAAGGTATTACATTTTGTAGCTTGTTTTCAATAAGTATTTAAATTGTCCAAAGAGGTTGTATTCTACAGTTTGCCTGAATGTAATCATTGCGTAGGTGTGTAGTGTGATTCTTTGTAGTTTATTTATGGCATCCCGTTGGATTTGACGTCATCTGAACAGGACATCGCACGCTCACTGCTTGATAGCGCGCGAAGGTCCGTTTACGCCGGTTGTTAAACAACATCGTTATGGGGAAATGCAAATTTGCGTCCAAATGGTTGGAAGATAAGGAGGAAGGACAATCAATACTGTATATAGTAAATGTGAGGTAAAGTGTCGCCAATGTAACCGGTTAAAATGCGAAGTGGCGAAATGTATGGAAAGGGTCTTAAAAAAGGTCTTAAAAGGTATTACATTTGACTTCAGGATTCCTGCATATACCCTGCTCCAGGATACTCTGCACCGCCCTCAATCGTAAGGCTTTACAGAGGGTGGTGAAAACTGCACAGCACATCACCAGGACGGAGCTGCCATCCATGGAGGACCTCTACTCCCAGCGGCTCAGGAAGAAATCCCTCCAGATTATAAAAGACCCCCATCACCCAAGCCACAAACTGTTCTGTCTGCTGCTGTTTGGCAGGCGTTACCGCAGCATCCGGACTAAAACCACCAGACTCAGGGACAGTTTCATCCCACAGGCAATAAGACTGTTAAACACCTGAACTGTTGAAGCAAAATCTGTTAACAGGCTTTAACAGGCTTAACAGGCTTTTTTTTCACGAAACTGTGTCTCAGGGCTTCTTAATATTTAATAACCTACTAATGTGTCATACCCACTTAACGGGAAGAAACTCAGCTAACTGACGATACGAACCATTTTTACCGAAACAAAACATAATTCTCACAAGAAGCGTCTAAATGAGCCCTGAGCGAGAAAAATGCTAACACACTTAGCACAGAACTCACGGTAGAAATACTTATACTTATCGGATCTGCACAAACAAGATATTAGCTAGAAAGCTGAAAACTCGCGGCAGGGGAAGCAAACCCAGACATCACACAACGTAGCTTTACGGAGGAAAATCGAGAAATATGTCTTACCTTTTGCTGTTTCTGATCAAAAGTTGTGTTTAATGGCATTAAAACAATAAAAACGCTGCTGAAGGTTAATTTAATGTGTCTGTGTCACTTTTAAATGATTACTGATAATCCATCTTCATATTTATGTCAATAACGGAGATTTCATATTAGCTGCTCCGAGAGTGTATGACAGCTTCCGGTTTAGGGCATTCTGGCTATGCATCACTCATTCACCAATGGGTAATGTTTAGATGAATTTGAGGAACTTCCCCTCGATTCTATTGGCTCTAACGGTTCAAAAGAGGTGTCAATCATCAAAATCGACCAAGGGGGGCCAGAGATATGGAAAATGCACCCAAATGACCCCAGAAGTGTTTTTTTTTTTTTTGCTAAATCTCTCTAAAAAGGTCAAATGTCACTTGTTTTGCATCAATCTTGATACAGGGTACTTATTATATGTTATAGTTTGGATTCCTAAAGCTTTTAGTCTCCGATCCCATCTTTAAAGGGTGGTTTTCTACGGAGCCCCTAAACGTTCATGGAGAAAAAAAAAAGTATCTTGTGCGCACTATATACTTTCTCGTTCGCACAAAATACTATTTTGTGCACACGAGATAGTATTTCGTTCGCACGAGAAAGTTACTGGTGCGCCAAGTAAGAAGTGGAGCACAGAGGAGACAACCGTTTCATTGCAGAGTGTTGTGTTTATGTGGAGAAATGGCAGTGCATACATTATTTGAGATATATTTCAAACTCGGACTTCATTTAGGGACATTTTGGCCAGGGGTTTAGAGCTATTTGTTTAAACACCGGATTCGCAAAACAGAAGAGTCTGTAAACCAGTCTGCTTTGATCTATGAATTCCTGTCCGTGACTCTCACAGTATCTGCTGCCCACAGCTGTTTTATAGAAGGAAAACCTCCTTCACTTTATGAAATCTCTGCGGCACCAGTGGCCTGTAATATGAAGCAGGATTTGCTATTTACTATTCATTCATGAAGTATGACGCTGCGCTGTCAGCACGCTTCTCCATGTTTGTGATTGGTCAAATGTTAGTAACCCCGTCCCTTTCACGTGAACGCGCTCTCAGCCGGACAGAGAAATCCTGGTTGATTTCCTGAGTTGATAACCAGCTTTGTAGGACCGCTTAGCGAGATCGCGTTTGTTAGGGTAAGCCGGGTAACTCAAACATATCCAGGGTCTGTTGAACTGGCTTCGTAGTACAGGGCACTGGAGGCAGTAACGTGTAACTCAGCAGAATCTGAGAAGCACCAGCTGCAAAGAGCTGTGCCTTCTACTGTTTACTTCACTGTGTTTCCCTTCATTAGAACAGCTGAATAGAGATCGAGGCTGCTACGTTTAACCACACACACCTCTACACACATTGAACTACCCGATTATTCCCCCTATTACTCGTTTTATGAAGGAGATGTCCGGTCACCAGGGTGCATGATGTGTGTGTTTGTGCTCAGCTCCGCTCTGTTTGTGTGTGTTTGTGTGTGTCCGACTCCGGCATTTGTTTTCAAATTACCATGACATTTGTTTAATCTTAATCTCGATGTAGTACTATAGTCCTGCCGGAGTGCACCGGAACGAGCGACACTATCATAAACAAATGCCCACACACACACTGTTGGGTTGAAGCACCCTTCAGTGGTTGAAGGTTCGAGCCCGCTCCGCGCCGTTCGTCTAATGAGTGGTCTGCTATAAAAAGGAAGGGCTCAGACACAGAGATATGAGGTTTAACAATAAGCTGATTTAATGGTAAAAACAACAGTACAATATAACGAAGTACTTCGGGCCTTGGCTCTTACTACCGTGCGATGTACGTATCAGACAGTCAGACAGAACAGAGGCCCCGAGTGTACAGAATTCATAATATTTATGCCCACAAACGGAGAGGAGTTGTGTGGGAGGAGTTGTGTCGGTTGCTCCTCCCTAGGTGTTCATCCATTGGTGGACTCACTCCTGGGCGAGCCCTAGGCAGTGAATCAGAGTGAGTCAGCCATTGACGAGGTCTAAACAGCGAATCAGAGTGAGTCAGCCATAGGTGTGGGAAGTTTGGATCTCCTGCGCCGCCGATCAGTCCCAGGTCATCTTTTATGGCAGCCATAAAATAAACAATTCTGGGTCGAACGGGGGTGAGGTACCAATCCTTATCTTCGTTTATCCTCAGCACCTGGCCGTACCACTCCGCATCCCAATCTTTCTCTCAGTACAATCTCTGCATAGACTCAATGGTGTCAGTTTTATTACCTTTCTCCTGCAACCCCCCATGCTCCTATCCGGCCCATTAAAAACCCGGGGGGGCGACTGGATCCTCTACATTCCTAAGTCAACGCACACACAATTGACCACATCAAACAAAACAAAATAAGAACACTTGGTCTAGTTTCATAAGTATACATTTTACACAGACAAAGTTATAATTATTAAAACAGGTTATAATTATTGAAACAGGTTATATAGGATATACAGGTTACTTTAACACACACGCCCTGGCGACCGGACATATTCTTCATAAAACTAATAATATGGCGTAATAATCGGGCAGTTCGATGTGTTTTACCATAAGAAAGTATCTTGTGCGAACGAGAAAGTATCTCGTGCGAACGAGAAAGTATATCGTGCGCACAAATTAATAAAGCGTGGCCTCGTTTTATTTAAATTGAGGCCACAAATTACATCTCGTGCGCACAAATTAATAAAACGTGGCCTCGTTTTATTTATTTTTATCTCTATGAACCCTCCAGGGCTCCGTAGTTTTCATTATAAGTAATGTTTTTTTTTGGACGGACACTATAATTTACATTTTTTTACTATGTTAAATCTGGATTTACTTAAAAATTAAAAAAAATCTATATTGATTCTGACTTTTCTACATCCAACTCACAGGTTTATCATTGCTTTGAGAAAAAAGATGATTAATTTATCCCTTTTAGAAGTGAAGTTATATTCATTTGTTCTGGGAATGTCATTCACAAACACACTGCCTGAGGAAGGTTAGGCTATGTGTATTTTTTTTGTCATTAACCTTTTTCGGACCACTTATTTATTTATTTTGGTGACGATCCGACCTCCATGCTGCTACTCTGGTTCAAACTGCATCCATCAAAAAAATATGATTTATCTCCACCTCCCCAAAATAACCAAAATCTGACACGGTGTGAGATGTCTTTTTTAGCTGTTCTGTCGTCATTTCCTGCGATCTTCTTCCTGCAGTCAGTCAAAATGAATATTAATACGGGGCGTTTCTTTGACTATTTATAGGCAAATATGGGCGTGACGGGAAGTCCGCAAAAGCTGCGCCGCATTTCAAGTTGATTGTGATTTATAAAGGGAAACCGGCATGGGACGTGCTGTACGCAAGTCCTACGCCGATACGCAGTGTTTTATGAATCATAATATTCATCTGGCTGCTACTTAGAAATTATTTATCTATTTACTTAATATATCATACTCCAATAACTTGCATATACTCTTATTGCACTATTTCACTATTTCACTTTTTTAAACTATTTTTCTTTTTGTATTTACTATTTACTATTTACTTGCACTATATTTTTCTGTTCATCTGTGTTATTGTGTTGCACTGTTGGAGAAGCCAGATTTTCATCGGCATAACTACACTGTAGCTATGTTCGTATGACAAAATAAAGAACCTTGAACCTTGGGGGCGTGTCCCTCTCTCTGCTGCTTCCTGTAATCCACAATCAGCTCCTTGGTTTTGCTGACGTTGAGATGGAGGTTGTTATCCGTGCACCAAGACCTCCTCTCTGTACGCCGTCTCGTCGCCGTCGGTGATCAGGCCGATGGCGGTCGTGTCGTCAGTAAACTTCACAATGGTGTTGGAGCTGTGTGTGGCCACGCAGTCGTGTGTGAACAGGGAGTAGAGGAGGGGGCTGAGCACGCAGCCTTGAGGGGCTCCGGTGTTGAGGATCAGGGTGGAGGATGTGATGTTTCCCACCTGCACTACCTGGGGTCTGCGTACAGGGGAAAGCCCATGGATGCATAGAGAAAGGCATTGAGATCATTTGGACAGTATATCTTTTGTTGTCTTTGTTATTTTGGTGTTGAGTTGTAATATCAACACATTTTCTCTGAAAACTCTACCTTTAATCAAGGTTTGTTTATTTTCCAGTGACGACCAACAAACACTTCCCAAATGTATTGTAACCTGAAAATCTAATTTTGCCTCTCTCCATTCATATTACCTGCAACAAGTGACAGCATCTCACGATTCAGCAGCTCTCCTGCAGCCCTCTTTGTTCTATGGAAGGACTCTGGCCATTGTTCTATTATACTGTGTTCTCGCAGCATAAATCATAAAACGACATCCGCCTGTACAAATGCTTTCTCTTAAAAAAGAGCAGGGTGCATCTTAAAGGCTTTCTTGTCTGCCAGACAGACAGCAAGGTACAGTATTGTTACTTGATTTAGAAAAAGGTGGTTTTACATGTTTTCTGTGTATTTGGTATTTTATCCTTTTCCTCTGACTGCTATGAACATTGAGGAGAATGTATTTTACTGAGATAGGTGTGAACAAGTGAGGAAAAGCAGACCTTGTGTGTTATTATGGAAGCAAAGTCAACATAAGCATGCCTTGTCGTCACCTTGCTTTGCATGTATACCCCTTGAACGTTGTGTTTTACACTGTGGCAGCACAAGTTTTGCAGTGTTTCTCCCTGTGTCCTCACAGTGGAGGAGAGGGAGCGTCGGTAATTGATGGGAACATTCCAGGCTTGTGGGCAAATACCCTGGGGGGAAAACTTGAAATAATTACCAAAATATTTTTTAACATGTTAATTAAATGTCAAACCACAATGCTGAATGTGCTGCAGATGGTATACTTTGAAAGCAAGGTAGAGTACTTTCTCTTACTGTAAGTGGCTTCCTTGTTTTCTTACTTGTTCAGAGGAAATAAAAAAAAGAGAGATTTATCACTGACACAGAAAAAAATGAAATCTGCGCCTCAGAGGTTATTTTTTATCTAAATATACACTTAAATACATTTAGCTGACCAGGAGGGGAGTATGCAGTGTCTTCCAATAAACCAAGATAAAGTATTGCAAACGTACTTTGATTTGAGCGTCTTGGAACTGAAAACAAAATGGACTCTTCTATAAATCATGATAACGCTGTGACTGCAGGGAGAAAGAAGAAGGGGGCGGTTATGCGAATGCAATAAGAGATAAAAAGTAGGGCGTTAAAAAAGTGAACTCCATTGTCATGGCACAGAGAGATAAAGCAAACTTTCAAAGCAGAGTGGTTTGCATACATTGAGGCAACCAAATAATTGAGGAGATTTTTTTGTCAATGAAGAGTCATATGTAGGAAAGATAAACAGTAAATGGACTACATTTTATCGCCCTTTTCCTGGTTTTTCGACCCCTAAATGCACACTTAAACAGGTCAACGTTAACCCATTGAAACACACTTAGTAACATGATATCAGGAGCAACTTAGGGTGACTACTAGGGGTTTCACCAACTACTCGACTAGTCGACTAGTCGAGTAGTTCTACCACTAGTCGGCGCTGTAGGCCCTAGTCGACTAGTCGTGAACAAAATGGAGGCAAACGTGGGAAATGAGGATGCCGACATTGGCGCTGAGGTGCTGCAAAATGCTCCAGCAAAACACGCCCGACATTCAGGGGTCCTCATTTTATGCGCAAATGCGCCGCACCTATGCACTCTACAGTTTCAGTTTTAGCTCCGGCGCTAAAAGTTCACGAGCGTGCTCCACTAGCACCCCCTCTTTGAACAGCTGTTTGGACCTCATTTCGAGAGCAACAAGAAAACACGGGTCAACAGTGGCGCGGATGAGCTACGGGATTACTGCCAGCAGACACCCCATATCCCCACAATGGATAACCCTCTGAAGTGGTGGGCACAAAACGCGAACCGCTTCCCCCGTTTAGCCAAGCTTTCCAGGAGCTACCTGGCTACACCAGCACCCCAAGTGAACGGATGTTTTCCCTGGCAGGCACCACTGTCACCCGACAGCGGTCAAGCCTCCTTCCCTCACATGTTGACGCTTTGGTCTTCCTTAACGCAAACCAAAAAACCTGGAAGGGTGGACATCCTTATCGAGGAGGACAGTGACAGCGAGTAAAGTGTTGCGCAATGCGCACTGGATTTACGTTGCATTTATGTTCTTAACAGAGTTTTTGCAGTAGATTTGGTGAGTCCAGTTACTGTTTTTTATTTAATCAGCCATGTAACCCAAATTAAAATGCTGCTTTGTTACAGTGTTTAACGTAACTGTATGCATTGCAATACAAAATACAGTTTTACACCTCTCTTTGTGTGTCTTTATTATGACGTAACAACTAGTCGACTACTATTTTGAAAAACTTGTCTACTAGTAAATAATGGTAGTTGTGAAACCCCTAGTGACTACAGGAAATCAATGGTGATGGAACCACTGACAATCTAAATGGTGGACGACCACTCCTGGGCCTCAGCCGTGTGTGTCTACAGGTTCAAGTCAGGCCACAGTTTGGCTCCTGAGGAACAGGTGAGGAACAAAAACCATAACACTGATTTATAAGGTGATGTTCCCCTTTAAAACACCTTCCTTGTAGCTGTGGGCCGGGTGTTTAAAATGTGACGGCGAGTCCGTATCTCTCTGTTGTCTGTGTAGCTTTCAAAGGCTGGCAGGAGGCAGTGAGGTATGCATGTGTGTGTACGGTGGGGTGGGGGGAGGGTTGCTTAGATCAAGTCTGTCTGAGCCAAAGCCCACTGTGCCTTGATGCCTTGGAAAGGCCAGGGTTGTTGAAGCGTGTTACTAATTAACAGAGAGCAGAAACATTTGTGTGCGGCCGTTAGCTCAGAAACAAATGTATTATACTCATCTTTCCTTACAAGCTCTCAAACAGACACATTTAAGACACCTTGCAGAACCAGTCACACTCCACTCAATTTGGGCAGTGTGAATCTATGTCACTAATAACATTATGGTTGTAATAATGTATTCACATATATTTTAGTCTGCCTTAAATGGGCAGGATGGAGCTGTAGCCACTAATGTATTCACAGTCAGACCAACTGTCACTCGCCACAAAGGGAGGAAAAGCTGGACTTGCTTGAGTAACTGTAATAATTGGAAAATGATTCTGATAGCCTGAAACAATCTAATATATTACAGAATTGTATTAAAATAATATCAAATCAAATTAACTGCTATTCCATAATGAATTAGGTAACAAGTTAGGCAGATATTAATCGCTATCCCTACCCTTAGGCCGGAGCCAACTGGGAGATAGGATGAGATGATGATGAGGTAGGGGTGTGAGGAGGGATGATGGGAAAGAGGAAGGAAGGATGAAAGGGAGGGTGAGAGGGGTTATTAACTTGGCTCTTGCATCTTGTTAGAACTCAGTAAGGAAGGCAGCAAGTAAATTCCTCCATGAGGTTTAGACTTTTTGCCTTTTCCTCCTTCTGTTTTCCAGTTTAATTTGCCATCATTTCATAAGAGTTTTTGCAGAAGAGGGTGTCACTGCGAGACAGGTAAACATTCCTAGCCCACCTTTACCTTAAATATTTGATTGGCTGGTAGAAATAAGTGCACTTAAATTATCCTATAATTTTAAACCTGTAAAGATGTTAACTTGTTACTTCAAGACGCCCCAAATTCAAAGTCAATATAAAAAAATCTTACTTCAAAATGCTGGTGAGAATGCGATGAACAGAAGGCAAACCATAGTCATATATGTTGGTCTTGTAATGTTTTGTGCGGGTTCTGAGAAACAGCTATAAGAGAAATGTCAAATGTTTTTGTCATTTGTCTAAACATAAACCACTAACTTTATTACTTGGGAAAACACCAGAGGGAATACAAAAACAAAATTCCTACCCATGATGTGAATAGCAATTATTAAACAAATTACAAATAATTGTTTAAAATATTTAATTAACTTAATTAACTCACAATGGAAGAATCTAGTAAATGAAATTAATGGAATGGAGAAAATAACCATTAGAATCAGAAACGAAGTTCATATCTTTGATGAAAGATGGGAACAATTGGTAAATGATAGAACACAAAACACAATTATCAGGGTGGTAAGATCTGACACTTAATGTCCATATGAGTATTAATGTTGTATCCATTATGTGTAAGCTATATGTTTGGAGAAATGGACCTGTGATAGGCTGCTATGACTTCATCCAGGGCTGCCGTTCCTCACTGTGGCTCCCCTTACTGGCATCTCTGTGGATGCCAATGGGGGCCTTGCTGGGCTACATTGTTTTTAATCAAGTCCAGGTCCGAGTGCTTTGAAATCATAATCAGATGCCTGGCTGTCTGTGCCGTGCCAGATATTTAATGTATCGGCCGTGCCAGGTCCCCCTTCAGCACGGAACGTCTCCCCTTAATTCCATCACGCCAATCAATTACTGGCTCAGGGACTCCAGTGGAATAACCAGTTGCAGCAGTAGCTTAATGCTGTTTGCTCTTATATTATGGCTGGATGCAGTGTTTTTGCAGACCAAACCACAAGACTTTATGAAGAAATTACCTAAAGACTTTAAATCGAAAGGGATGATGAACTCTTTGCCCCTTCTTACATCGCTGTGTCTGCAAGGATTAAAGACGAAGATAACCAAAAGGACGGCGTTAGTGATGGCGTTCTCGGAGTGGCACAAGGCTGACGAACCCTTATCCCGAGCTACTGCGCGCTAAAAGATGAGGCTTAACCTAGTCCAAGGATCCCAGGGTTTTGTCAATTTAGGATCACTTTACCAGGATTTCAGCGGTGTGGCAGCATGGATTATCATTTGGAGCCCGCGGCACGGCGGGGGTATCTGCCCCCGAACCCGTGATAATGGGGTCTGCTCTCCCAAAGGAGATAAGACGAGCTACTTATCGAAGACATTGCAGGTGTTCGCAAAGTCAATTGCGGGTGAAAGACGAACAACTAGTGGGGATTTGAACGTCGTGTGAGACACTCTCCCGTTGAGTCCTTCGCTGACAAGATTAAACAGCCTCCAATGAACACGGTATCATTTGCCACCAAGAAGCAGAATGTACGCATGTCATCAAACTAACGAAGTAAAGGAAAGCCCAGCAAGTTTCCCTGAGAGCTGGGAAGAGCATGGAAGTGTTTGTACAACCGATATGTCCATGCAGAAATCCTACACTTCAAAAAAGATCTGGGGAGTTCCCGCCCCCTTGAAAAGATGCCAAAGAAATACAAAACAAGCCACTTTTTTATTTTTAATTACTAATTATTTAAGGGAGGCTTTAATGGCTTTATTTTAGCTGTCACAGTCATCAGAGAGGGAGCAAGAGATGGGAAGAGAGGAAGAGAGGGAGGAAGGATTATGTTTCTCTTGGGGAAAGCAGGGAGGAGGGAGGACAGCTCGTTCCTGATCCAGGGGGTTTTCAGGCCAGGGGGGTGACAGCTGCACTGTCTTTAGCCTGGATTTGAATTTGAATTCTATCTAACGATGCAGCGCCGGCGAGGACTTGGCAGGGCAGTCTGCTAATCTCCCAGACACAAATGCCTGGGCTTTTCTTGTGTGCCCTCGCTGAGATTTGAGTAATTAAAGTTAAATTGAAGGGAATAAAAAATATCCTTCTTGTACCCGGGCTGTCTTGCTAATGCCAAGTGTGAATAGTCAGGTTTGTCCTCAGAACTATAATCCCCAACGCTATTTCTCTTCTCTCTTTCTTTCTCCTCTCTCTCTAAAAAGCTAAGGTGCTGCCAAGCTTTCACAAGCTCTAAAGACAGTGATAAGGCGAGGGCGAGGGCCGCAGCCTTTCATCTTCCACACATCTTTAAGAAAAAGGGGGAGAAAAGAAGTGAATAGAGGAAGAAGGGAGGGTGAACTGGGGAAGTCTGCAAGGAAAAGTGGATATGGCCAGCTGTTAGAGGAATTGGCTGGAGCAGTCCGGACTTGTCGGAGTTCGCAGAGTTAAGCAGAGAGCAGTCTTCTCTGGCAGCAGGTCACCTCCTCTGCTTCCTGCTGCTCAACATGTGCCCCTCAAAGGGTTCTTCAATGAGTCCAGGGGTCTTTGAGGGCGGCTATACTGGTTCCCTGATGACATTTAATATAACCAAATAATAATTAATAATACCCAATAGAAAAAAAATGCAGACAACTATTCAATCGAATACTAAATCAGCAACAATGAATCTTCCCCAAATGGGACTAAATCTTATCGATTGGCCTTCTACTCTGGCTGGCTATGTCACGGTTTTCATGGATCTTTGGTATCCGGCTGCCTGGATGCTGCTTCATTTTAGACTGTCTTAGATTTTTGGTTCTGTCTGACACCGGTGTCAGACAAACATACTTCCAGTTAGGTTGCAGATCACACTAACATCAAGAGGTTACAGGGGCTTACAACCTGGTCAGGACCCCATAAGGGCTTCTGAGATGATTTATGGGGCGGGATATTACAAAATGTATTTTCAACCTTTCTGTTCCTGTTTCTTTTAGAACACTGTGTACTCTGACTAATTTGATCAACTAAGATTGATTCAAAGGCATGAAAATCATTCTGATTATGCTTCCCACAACTCAAACGCGGACCCTTAGATAAGGTATTACATTGTGTTGTGATGGGGATCCACTGTTCAATGTGTAACTGTAGGTTGCAGAGGCTCACACACACAGACAGGCCAGTGCACCTCCCAAACACACTGCACAGAGCTGATTGGCTGATCCACGTCAAGCTGGTAGGTGGCTTTAAGAAAACTCTCACTTATGTATTCAGGTTTCTCTAAAGTAGGAAAAGGGGTTATCCAGATTTCTGAAACCAGGATATGATGTTTACATGCACAAATCTGTAATAATGAAATTAAAGGCCAATTTCTATCTGGGGAACTAGTGCCACGTAAATGCATATTGTGACTGTCTGCACATAAACATAAGTCAAATATGAACTTGTGCCCAAAACGTGTAAATTATTAATAATTAGTAAATAATTACTTAAACTAATATTACAACATGTAAGGATGGGGATAGGACATGCTGAGTAGGCAGGAGCGAAAGGGCGGAAAGTGATTGGTCGAAGCACACTCACTGATGGCTCTGACGTCAGCTTTTTGTGTCACGGCTTTTACAATTTTCTTCAGGTTCTCAAGTAGAGCACTGAATATCGAGTTCTTCTGCTGAAAGCTCTTCAAAAAAGGGGTAAATCAACCTTGTGTTAAAATGATAAACTCATTTCAAGATTCAAGATGTAATGGAAGTCTAAACTTGCTCACCTTACCATTAGATCACTTGAGTGGATTTAGTTAATAAACTCAAGTGATGGTTATTAGGAAAACAATTTTAAACTTACATGTATAAACATAGTTTTTCCTTTCTTTAGCTGCACCTCTTTCAAATGTTGCTTTGAGCATTGTCCTTACTTCAGATTTCAAAATAAAAGTACAAAAATATAATATAATATAAATGTATGCAAATATGGCGTGGAACACATACAACTAGCCTAAACTGATGCAGGTGCATTTAAACGCATCAGTCAGGACCTCCCCCCCCTCCCCTATGTCTCTCTCTCTGCAGAGTGAACCTCTCTCTCTCAGCCTGCAGGAGGTTTGGTGATGGATCAGTCATTACGGCAGGGACTGGCGATGCAAACTGAGTCAATAGAGGAAGAATTAAGTTCTCCCATGGCCATCTGTGTGATGATGATGATGATGATGATGATGAGGATGAGCTGCCACCAAATTAACCTGGGACTCAGTATGTGTACCAGTGGGTGGGGGGGGTGCATGACATTTGCAGCAGAATGTATACAGATCGGTGTGTGTGTGTGTGTGTGTGTGTGTGATGTGTCTGTGGGTCGAGTGATGGTGTTTTCTGGCCCCTTTGTTTCCCCCGCTGACTCCCTCTGGAACGCTGCTCCCTCCCCTTTATTCTCACGCTTCTTTTCTCAATCTCTCCACCCTTCATTTTGTCCTGGAGAAATGGGAACAAAACTCCATACTTTAAACCAATTCTTCTCTTTGCTTCACTCCTCCCTCTCCAATGTACCTGTAATACTCTTTTATCTCTCCCCAACTGCTTTCCTCTTGCCGTCCTCCTCTTCCATCTCTACCTGGTTCAAACCATTTCTTCCCTTCCACATCCTCATTGTTGGCCCTAAATAATAATAATAATAATACACTTTATTTATATAGCACCTTTTAAAACATAATTTACAAAGCGCTTTAACATACAAATAAACGGACAGCAAGTGAAAAAAAAGAAAGAAATTAAACTAAACATGAGAATGCATAGTCAACAACATACTCCATCGGGACCAGAACCTCTCGCCACCTGAACAGTTTCTTCCCTTCTGCTACCGGCCTCTTAAACAAGGCCCGGCCCCCCCACTAACACTTGACCTCTGCCACATCATAGACTATATGCATTACATTAATGCACACAATGTCATACTCCTTTCTGCACATATTCTGATTTCACATTTCATAGTTTATATTCTAAAATTCATTCATAGCATTCTATTTCCATGTAAATTACTGCTTTATTTAATTTGTATTGCTATTTAACTGTATTTTATTACGGTGTAAAAGATTTCTTGTTTTATATTAGATTTCTTGTTTTTTATATTTTATGTATGCACCATGACATCAAGTCAAATTCCTAGTATGTGCAAACCTACCTGGCAATAAACCTGATTCTGATTCTGATAGCAGATAATAAAACATAAATACATAGAATGAGAATAAATGAAAAATAAAATAAGACTAAAAGTAGAGTTAAAGGTCACCTCTTATGCAAAATGCACTTTTTGATTTCTTTCTACATCAACATGTCAACGTGTCCCCGGTGTGTAAGGAGACTCACGAAGTGTCAGAAAATAAAACCCTCTCTCTTTTCCTCCTTACCCACATCTCTAAAAACGGGGGAACAACGGAGCTGATCCAGATTTGCTGCGGTCATGATGAAATTACTAAATGTGGGCTGGCTTTACGTTGAACTCCTGGCAACGTCCCACCCACGTCCCAACCTATCGTCCCCTATCAGAAATGTCGCTGTATCAGAAACAATGCGCAACGTGTTTTGGAAGTAATATGGTCTGTGTTTACATTAGCAAGCACCGCTAACACTCAGAGCTAACGTTGTACTGGAGAGAATATGTGTAAAGAAGCCGGATATAAAAGGTACTCACCTTGTGGTAAACCCACGAGAGAGAAAGCGTTTGAGCTCCATTCTGTTTCAGAAATAATGCTTGATGTGGTTTGGAACATAATATGGCGTTTAATCACGGCAGTGTTTAGCTGAGTTTCTGCTGGTAGACAGCCTTCTCTTCACAGAGCTCACTGCTTGCATGCTGACGCTCCAAAGGGGCGTGGCCACCAGCAGCTCCAAAGGGGCGTAGCAGCTCGGTTACATTTAAAGGGCCAGACCCAGAATCAGCACTTTAGTAACAGGGCTGAAATAGAGGGGTATGAGGCATGCTACAATGGGTGATCTGTTTGGTATTTGGAGCAAAACACTTCAGAGACATGTTTTTTATATATATACATTTTTTATTTTTTTATTTAACCTTTATTTAACCAGATAAAAGCATTGAGATAAAATCTCATTTTCAATGCTGACCTGGCCAAGAAGGCAGCAACGTTACACATAACACATAACACAAACATATAAAATACAGAGAACATAACTAAGAAAACAAAAGACGAAAAAGCAGTCACTACATTGTGCACATTAGGACAGTAAGAAAGGTACATACTTATTACTGCAAGAGCAGCTGGTGGTAAGGACGTCAGACCACTTCAATATAAAACCTGCTATTGAGACAAGTGCCCTCAGTTTTAGGCTTGATTGAAGGTCATTCCAAGACCAAGGACCATAATGAAAAAGACTCCTTTTTCCAGCCTCATAACATCATAATATATGCCTAAAAATATATATGCCTAAACATATTATAATAGGAGACCTTTAAGTGACTTAAAAGAGCAGAGAGATGCTGCAGCCCTGATCTCCTCAGGTTGTTCCAAAGTCCAGGAGCTCTGACAGCAAACAAGAAGGCCTAAAGGCCTACTGTTTGTCACTAGTATGAACATATTATTTGATGATTCATGATTTGAATGATGATATCGCGACACCTCGCAACAGCTTCAGTCTCACACCTCCACATCCCCCTCCCCTTCAGTATCTCACTCCCCCACACCTCTGACCTCCCCCGACACATCAGACTCTCTCTCAATCGATGAAAGGGATGTAAACAGACTATTCAGAAAACTCAATACCAGAGAAGCGGCTGGCCCTGACAACGTCTCCCTCACCACCCTGAAGCTCTGTGCTGATCAGCTGTCTCCTGTGTTTACTGACATCTTTAACACCTCACTGGAGACATGCCACGTCCCAGCATGCTTCAAAACATCCACAATCATCCCGGTTCCCAAGAAAACAAGGATCACAGGACTAAATGACTACAGACCCGTCGCCCTGACCTCTGTGGTTATGAAGTCCTTTGAGCGCCTTGTCCTGTCCCACCTGAAATCCATCACAGACCCACTCCTGGACCCCCTGCAGTTCGCCTACAGAGCCAACAGGTCTGTGGACGACGCTGTCAACATGGCCCTTCACTTCCTCCTCCAGCACCTGGACACAGCAGGAACCTACGCCAGGATCCTGTTTGTGGACTTCAGCTCCGCCTTCAACACCATCATCCCGGCTCTGCTGCAGGACAAGCTCTCCCAGCTGCACGTGCCCGACTCCACCTGCAGGTGGATCAAAGGCTTCCTGTCTGACAGGAAGCAGCACGTGAGGCTGGGGAAACACGTCTCTGACCCCCGGACCATCAGCACCGGTTCCCCTCAAGGCTGCGTTCTTTCCCCTCTGCTCTTCTCCCTGTATACCAACAGCTGCACCTCCAGTCACCAGTCTGTCAAGCTCCTGAAGTTCAGACGACAACACCCTCATCGGACTCATCTCTGGTGGGGACGAGTCTGTCTACAGGTGGGAGATGGACCATCTGGTGACCTGGTGTGGGGAAAACCACCTGGAGCTCAACGCCCTAAAAACAGTGGAGATGGTCGTGGACTTCAGGAAAAACGCAGCCCCACCCACCCCCATCACTCTGTGTGACTCCCCGGTCACTGCTGTGAAGTCTTTCCGCTTCCTGGGCACCATCATCGCCCAGGACCTCAAAAAAGCACAGCAGAGGATGTTCTTCCTGAGGCAGCTGAAGAAATTCAACCTGCCAAAGACGATGATGGTGAACTTTTACACCTCCATCATCGAGACCATCCTCACCTCCTCCATCACCATCTGGTACGCCGCAGCCACAGCCAAGGATAAGGGCAGGCTGCAGCGTGTCATCCGCTCTGCAGAGAAGGTGATCGGCTGAAATCTGCCATCCCTCCACGACCTGCACGTCTCCAGGACCCTGAGGCGGGCAGGGAAGATAGTGGCCGACCCCTCCCACCCTGGACACAAACTGTTCACCCCCCTCCCCTCTGGCAGGAGGCTGCGCTCCATCGGGACCAAAACCTCTCGCCACCTGAACAGTTTCTTCCCCTCCGCTACCGGCCTCTTAAACAAGGCCCGGCCCCCCCACTAACACTTTACCTCTGCCACATCATAGACTATATGCATTACATTAATGCACACAATGTCATACTCCTTTCTGCACATATTCTGATTTCACATTTCATAGTTTATATTCTAAAATTCATTCATAGCATTCTATTTCCATGTAAATTACTGCTTTATTTAATTTTTACTGCTATTAACTGTATTTTATTACGGTGTAAAAGATTTCTTGTTTTATATTAGATTTCTTGTTTTTTATATTTTATGTATGCACCATGACATCAAGTCAAATTCCTAGTATGTGCAAACCTACCTGGCAATAAACCTGATTCTGATTCTGATTCTGATATCAGTTTGTTAACATTGAGCATAGTAAACTTTCCTGTCCTACTCTCTGCTTGGGGACTATTTTCACCATCGTAATAATCGTCATTTTGTGCTCCAGTGAGTATATTTGACAGCGTGACAGTGTGTGTGTGAGGTAGAAAAGGAAATAAGGGGCAGTGTGTTCATGCTGTTAAAGGGATGTGTCACTCAGTGCAACAGCTTTTAAGCAGTGACCTCCTGCTGAGAAGTGAAGCTGATGGAGATGTATCAAAAGCTGCAGTTTATTGAACGGCCACCTTAACGGCCTCAAAAGGACTTTTAGCCCCCTCATATTCAAATACACAACTTTTCAGCATTTTTTTTGGACTAAAAACGGTTTTGTTCTCTATAGATTATTTTGCTATGCTATTTCATAGGGACTTTATTTGGGCAGAGTATCAATACAACTCATTAGTTTGAATTAAATAAAGGCTTAAAATAATGCATTATTAGGGATGTGGTTGCTCAGGGTGAGAGCTGGGTGGCATATACACACACACACACACACACACACACACACACACACACACACACACACACACCAGTTGTTAGTGGGATACATACATTGGTAGTTTAAGTCCTTTTGTGGGATTCATTGACACACCATTAGAATATCACCACAGTTACACACTACAACTGTTTTTGTCCACTTTCCATTATGAACATGTGTCTTTATAAAGATACTGTACTAGGAGTCCTAACTCCAACTTTCAGATGAGTAAACCAGTGCTGTGGAGTTTAGGACAGAGGTTAGAAACGGTTGAGGCTAGATTAGAAAAGCAGGCTGGAGGTTCACTTGAGGTCATTTTGTTGATTGCAATGAACCTTAAGGTTAATCATGTATAATCTTGAGTTAAACACTACTGTTCTTACGTGGTTGATATTTTTTAACAAGTTGATTAACACCTAACAAAATGCACAGAGAGAAAGGGGAGTAAACAGGGGTCCACAGTGGATTCTCGGCCCCGGGTCCACCCATGGTTTACTTAGTTTTGGATTGAATGCAGTGAGAATAAAGTGAGAGTAGGAACCTGTGGGGGGAGACAGTGGTTGTTGGGGGCCCTCATCATACTTCCTCAGTAGAGTCTTTTGTCATAACATTTTCTTCCTCCCTTTCCCCTCCTCCTATCCTCTTCCAATCCAGCACATCCCCTCATTCCATCCGTTCTGTCATTTCTCTTCTTTCTAGAAGTCTTGATCTACCCCCCACCCCTCTCTGTCTGTCCCTCCCTCTCCATGACATACACCTGACATGCTGGATTTGAATACATGTTTTCCTTTATTCTTCTTAAGGTGATGCTCTGAGTTAAATGAAAGCATTAAAGACACCTTTTGGAGATGGGCGATCATTTTTAGAGCTGTATAATAAACACTCTTCAGACACAGCTTGATGTTCTCCCTTTAAAGTGCCAGTGAAGTGCATTTTTTTGCGCCAAAATGAAATGGCAGTTTCATTTCTTACATATAATTGTACCTGTTCATGGCTAAAATAATTTTTTAGGAAGTGCGAGGGACGAGATAAACATCGCAAATTTTTCAGAGTCTGAGCCTACCGCTGCTGCAGACGATAGCGGCTGTGACGTCACAAGATGGGCCCAGTTGTGATTGTAAACATGGCGGAGACTTCGGAAAGTGATACTGGTGCGAGAGAAATGAGTGATTTTGACAGCTTTTCGGACAGGATAGATGAGGAAAGTGGCCATGGAAGTCAATTTAGTTGAGGACAATATATTGTCATAGATCTAGAGTAGATCTACACACAGGATTGGCCATCACCTGATCATACATTCATCTGTTCATAGCATGATGCAACATTCATGTTCACATGCAGTGTTGTGCTAGTTACTGAAAACCAGTAACTAGTTACAATTACTAGTTACTTCACTACTTACACCAAAAAGTAATGCGTTACTGTGAAAAGTAACTTTTTAGTTACTTAAAAAAGGGCACCCATTAATGCCCTTATACTGTAGCCTTCATTTCAGTACTGTTATTGCATCGGAGAATAATACAACCTGTTGATCAACTTGACATGCATTTGCATCACTGAACTCTGCTAAGCAATGTGGTCTATACAAACACAAACACAAAGATATGTTTCAAAGTGCCAATCCAGCCGCTGTTGCTTAGGTGGAGGTGGAGTGGCGTCGGATGAGTCTGGGTCTGTGGTCTTAGCTACTAGCTTCGTCCCAGCATGTTGTTTCTGCAGATGTTTCAACAGATTTTAATTGCTGTTTTGGGCAGTCGATAGGATCTTTGACCCGCCAAGACACAACTTACATTTAACTAAAACGTTCTTTTCTTTGTGCTCGACAAAAGTGAAATAGTGAGAATATCTCCAGGCGGAGAAACTCGACTTGAGCTCTGCCGCCGCCATGATAGTCTTGTTAGTAGACACAAACACAGTGGCCTTTATTTTTCATAAACAATCTACGAATCTACGAAACAATAACACCAGCCACTCACCTTCATCTTTTGGTAACAGAAACATCGCCACTTCGGCAGAATTGACATTACCACAGCCAGCGGCAATGCATCGCTTCCCGTGTGTTTTTCCTCCCTTTTTCTTCACTGTCGCCTCCATTGTCAGGTTTCCTCGATTGGCAATCACTTCCAGTCGACTGCGAAACACTTTCCAATAAAATACTCGCTCAAAAACGTTGGTAAATTCCACTTTGAAACAGAGACAAAATGAACGGTGGTGAATGTAAACACTTCGGCTGAGCCCATCTTCTGACGTCACGCAGTAGATCGCAAGCCACGCCCACGAAGGCGGATTTCCCAGCGGAAAATTCCAACTCGTCAAATTCGTTGCTATTCCAACATCTTTTATATGGGTTCCAATGGACAATTTTGGTCATTACTATACGTATTAGCATAACAGATCATGCACCGGCGCACACTTCACTGGGTCTTTAACCTCAAAAAGTTTGCCGTGAACCCGTTGACAAGCAGACGATAAAAGCTCCAAGCATTTATGTCGAACTTTACAGCAGATAAAGTCTGTGCCTACGTCATCTGTCGCTTAGTCTCCAGCGCTCTTCCGTGGCTGTGCCTATATTGAAATAGCTCTCCCTAACGGTCTGTAAAATCACACACAGAGTCAATGGGTGCTTATTCGCCATGTGCACCCTGGATTACAGTTTGTTATTACAGCCCTGCCTGCAGTTGTGCTGTATTGATAGCCCATACATCAAACCTCCTCCAGACAATCGCAGATGGCTAATTGGGACTTTTTACTGCCTCCCGGTTTATGCAGGGATTCTGATATAAATTAACCACACAAGGCAGCGTCCCCTTTCATGAAGCTTTACTTGGACAGGGCTTCATCTGATAAATACCTCCTTTTATTGGTGCAAAGACCTCCAAGACTCTACTGAGATGGAATATTGTTTTTAATACGTACCTGTCTGTGGTAATTAATTATAGCTTGCTGTATTGCCTCCAGTCAAACTTCCTTCGTCTCTCAGCTCTCTGCTTTCTCTTCGCGCTCTCGTTTTTTATTCCTCTGTTTTCTCTGCCCCTGTTTGTCTGTGCCCATCCCTCCATCATCCAGCGGTAGGAGTCTTGGGGAATTGCCATGGGGAAGCCAACAAAAGAGCATGGCCCTATAAATAAACACAAATACACACAGACAGAGACCCAAATGCGCACACACACACAAACCTAACTCATGACAGTGAGATTCATGGTTTGACAGTTTAACAGGCAGCTTAGTTTGTTCAGAAGCAGAAAGTTATAAGAGCTTCACATTCTGAAGATAATTATACAAATTTAGATATATCATTAATTAAAAATGAAATTAGAACAAGATCAAATGAAAGTAAAATAAAAAGTGCAGGGGACAATAAGGACACTGCAGTAGACTGCTTCACTCTCCATCAGTGGTGCAAACTTATTTTTTCTTTATTCATTTTCATATTAGCTGCCTTTATTCCTAATAGCCGGACTAACATGCTAATCCAGTATATCTCAACCATTTGGGCTCAAAACCCTTAAGAACAAAGTCATATGACTTTGGTGTGCTCAACATTTCTGTATGAGAGTGAATTATTTTATATAAAGGATCATTGTGGATCCCCTCTGAAACAACTTTATTTACTAGTGAACACCAAACCAATAGTTTTTCAAATGCACAAATGCAGATAAAAACTAAGTTTAACATGTAGCAGAGAACATACATTTACCGGCCACTTTATTATGCCCACCTTGCTGGTACCAGGCTTGATCCCCCGTCTGCCTTCAGAACTGATTCAATTCTTCGTGGCATAAACTCAACAAGGTGCTGGTAAAATTCCTGAGAGATTCTGGTCCGTATTGACATAATAGCATAAAACTGCTGCAGGTTTGTCAGCTGCACATCCATGATGTGAATCTCTGGTTCCACCACATCCCAAAGGTGCTCTATAGGATTGAGATCTGGTGACGTTGGAGGCCATTTGAGTTCAGTGAACTCATCGTCATGTTCAAGAAACCAGTTGGAGATGATTTGAGCTTTGAGACACGTTATAATGCTGGAAGGAGCATCAGAAGATGGAAATACTGTGGTCATAAAGGGATGGACATGGTCAGCAACAAAACTCAGGTAGGCTGTGGTCTTTAAACCATGCTCAATTAGTACTGAGGGGCTCAGAGTATTCCAGTAAAATATCCCTCACACCATTACACCCCCACCCCCGACTCTTTGAAACATCACTGTTGCCGGAAATACACCCGCGGAGGAACCATCAGTGTATCCTCGATCATAGCTCCTCCAGAGAGCCTCCTCGATGCTCGACGCTCGATCCTCGATGTGCATTTAGAGAAATGAGATGTCCTTCAACATGATTAGGAGCAAAAAGTATCTTGCCAGTTTTATAACTTTGTTTGGGGGTTATACTGGTTTGTTGTAGAAGTCAAGAAAGTGGATGTAAAAAATATTACCCCTTGATGCATGGAATATAGCAGATGTGCATTTTCATCTGATTTGATGTGAGACAAAAAAAAAGTACTTTAAAAGTAAATTTGCTTGCTATAACTAAAATAATGCATACATATTGCTTTAGCCTAGAAATTAGCTCTATAGGTTGGCAACTACTTTGATAGATAGTATTTATCAGTGTAGATCATTGATTGTTCACCTGAACATATCTGTTTGTACATAATTATAACATTTATATAGTTGGGGAACAACAATCCCAGTAATTTGTTTATTTCCAGCTGGCTGCCAGACAGAGAAGCTTTAAAAAGATGGGAGAGATATTGCTGTATATCCATCTTGGTTGGCTAAGTATCAGTATTTAAATTGAGTTTAACTGTGCTAGGTTAGTACCAATGTGGGTCACAGCCTGCAAGAGACACTTTGCATGATGGGATGCAAAGTGCCGGGGTGTCCATGCCAACGTTTTATTGACGATCCCGCAATAAGTAAAATCTTTAATGAGATCTTTTCATGTGTTTCCCAATCTCTAACAGGATTACCAGTTATGCTGAAACACCATGACTTGCCACTCAACATGCAATAGATGTCCTGTTTGTAAGTCATTATTGAAACAAATATTAATCTCACCCCAGACTCGTATTATTTGGACCAGAATAATTGAAAATATTCATATGTACCACTGTAAATGTAATCCGCATAATCGGCTGTGTTGATTACTGTGATCCCAGCCATATACGAGGATAAGGCTACTTTTAACTGTAAAGGGATTTACATGTTGGATTAGCACTAAAGCAAGGATATGTGGCTAAGTACAAAACATTTCCTAATATTTCCTTTTTTGTGGGAAATTGAATCAGAGGGATCTTTTCATGTTAATGCGACAAGCATGTGATGGAAAGTTTGGGGTAAGTCGGTCAAGGCAACAACAAACAAGTGTGTGTGACAGCATGTGTTTTAATCCCTGATTTTAATTCACTAATCGTTATTCTGATTAGATTGCCACAGAAGAAAAAGGAGGATATATTACAAATCTATTTGGGTGTATTAATAGCTGTCTTCATAATTCCTTTATTTGCATACAGGCATAAATACATGAATGCATAGCTCAGTACTTTGGAGCATATGTGCATTAAACTGTTTTCTTTTTCAAGTTTCCCAGGGGAAAAACTACAGCCGTGGTTTGTCTGCAATAGGGCAACTCTCCAAGTTTATATATATATATATATTTTTTTTAAATTAAGTAAACTTGGTTTACCTGGGTCCATAAATCCAGCCTCCTTCCCCTCTGGTCAGTGGATTTACCGCAGCAGTAATAACTGTCAGGCCAAATGCCTGGTAAAGTGGCGGGCAGCAGCGAGTGGAGGGAGTATTTATCACGCTATTGACTTTGTGACTGCCGTGTCGTGAACTCTTTTGTCATAAACTGGAGCGGCGCTGCAGATCGATCCGAGGAAAACTGCTGTCAGCTCGACTCCCAGCGAGCATTGCTTTTCCTACAGCCACTGAGAGGGCTGATAAATGCCCCCCCCACACACACACAGTCCACAGACACACTTGAGAGGATATCAGGGCAAAGTATACATGTTCACACATCCTTCCATCAAAATGAAAAGGTAAGAGTATGGAATTTTATAATTTTGAATCATGACACAAATAAGAGGCGGTTAACAATCCAAACTGTGAAAGGAGACCAACTGAGATAATTACGTGTTCTTGGAGCCATATCAAGTGCCTCATTTAAGAAGAATATGCCATTGATATAAATATACTGTTAAGATCCTCATTAAGGATCCCATTCTCCTGATGGTACGAGCTCTTCCTCTCAGTGCTGCATGGTGTTTCCGGGACCTTTTTCCCGTTATTCAGGGGCTGGGCATGCGCAATGTTCCAGGTTTGTGCCTGCAAACATCTTTTAGACTGAGCTCATTGTATTAGAAATTGCTTTTAATGTTTTGAAAAGTTAATTGGTAGAGTTTTTTACATTTTCATACATTATATTAACATCCACCCACCACTTACCTCCATCCTTATCTGTGTCTGCCTTTCCTTCCCTTATTCCCCCTTTGACTCAAGTATACGTTCCCCCTCTGTGACAGCCATGCTCCAGTTGTTTTCCCCTTGTTTCATTTTCATAATCATCCCTTCTTTCTTCATGTTTTGTTGTTTTTCTCTCTCCCTTATTACCCTGTCCCTTTATCTCTGCACCTCTCCTCTCCTTATATTCTCACCTTTTCTTACTCGTCAGTTCCTCTCTGCTCTTTCCTTTTCTCATTATTTTCTATTACTTTCTTTACTTTTCACATTTGTTTTCTTTTTATTTGCTTCTCCAACTTACACTTCCCTACTCTCATTTCCTGTCTCCCTTTTCTTTTTCCCTGTCCCCTATTTCGTTCTTCCCCTCCTTATCTTTGGTGTCTTTTCTTTTCCGTTCTCTATTCCTTCTCTAGGTACTTGGAACAGTATGTGTAGAGCAGGGGTGTCAAACTCAAGGCCCGGGGGCCAAATCCGGCCCGCGACCTCATTTTAAGTGGCCCGCAAGAGCTTGCAAAGAATATAATATACAATACAATTGGTGTAATTGTTGAATGTTTGCTTTCAATTATTTGCCCTAGACTTCTGCTTTCAGACGTAGTTATTTAGGAAGACCAGAACTGATAAGAATCCAATGCAGGGCCAACAATGTAATATAATACATTATTTTATATATATTATATATTTACTAGGGCTGTCAGTCGATTAAAATAGTTAATCGCGATTAATCGCAAATTAATCGCACATTTTTTATCTGTTCTAAATGTACCTTAGAGGGATATTTTTCAAGTTTTTAATACTCTTATCAACATATGAGTGGACAAATATGCTTTATGCAAATGTTTGTTTATTATCATTTGAAAAATGACAAATATTCTCATGAAAATTAAACACAACAACCTAGAACCTCTCATACAATACAATAATACAAAGTGTGTGTGTGTGTGTGTGTGTGTGTGTGTGTGTGTGTGTGTGTGTGTGTGTGTGTGTGTGTGTGTGTGTGTGTGTGTGTGTGTGTGTGTGTGTGTGTGTGTGTGTGTGTGTGTGTGTGTGTGTGTGTGTGGAGAGAGACTGTGATGGATCGTTGGAGCTATGTGCAACTCAAGGCATATGCTCGAACGGGAGCTGCCTGGACGCTGCAATCATGTTGCGCGCACTATCCGTGCTGAGTGTGCTGACTTTTCGTACAATGGCCCACTGTCTGGCTACCTGCATAAAGTCAAGTGCTCGGCGCAGTTGTCGGCGAAATGTCGCTCCTCTGTTTTCATTGAAACAGCTCCTTATATCCGTTAGCGCAGCTAGCTAGCACCAGATGCTAACAAGAACAATACACGTAAGGTGGTGTGCGCGTTCTCGCTCGCTCGCGCCACACATACACACACCCTCCCGGTCCTCCCGATGGCCAGTCCGGGCCTGCCGGTGAGCGTGGAAGTGTGGTCTGCCGCAAGCGGGCGGCAGGAGCGGGGCTGTCAGCGTCAGCTTGTAGATGGTATTTTAAACTCGATGCGCTCTGAAACTACGGGGCGGCCGAGGACAAAAAATACACATGCGTTAATCGCGTTAAAATAATTAGTGGCGTTAATTTTTTTTTGCGTTAACACGTTAACGCAAAAAACTTGACAGCCCTAATATTTACATAAAAACTTGACAGCCCTAATATTTACATATGTATATTTATATATAATTAAAATTACAACCGGCCCTTTGAGTGCAACCATAATGCTGATGTGGCCCGGGATGAAATTGAGTTTGACACCCCTGGTGTAGAGTCTGTGTTGACATCCAAAAACACATGCAGGTGCTGTGTGTGTGTGTGTGTGTGTGTGTGTGTGTGTGTGTGTGTGTGTGTGTGTGTGTGTGTGTGTGTGTGTGTGTGTGTGTGTGTGTGTGTGTGTGCTCCTGTAGAGTAGACACTGAGTCCTTGACCGTGACCCCTCTGTCTCCTTCCCCTGGCCCTGGATTGATGGGTCAAAGGTCAGGGATCAAGCCAGGGCCCCTCTGAGTCTATGTTGACCCCTCCCTTAGGCGTTAGATGGGTGTAGGAATGTGGGGACTATTGGAGCAACATGCAGCAGAAAGGAGGGGCAGCCTGGGCCGGTGTGATCCTCTGAGGCAGTGTGCGAAATACCCGTCAATAATCGGGGGGGTCCCCATCTCCCGTTAATTGCGCGATATACTGGTCGAAGATTTCTCAATATGCAGTAGGCCTATACAATATTTCATGGATGCAAGCCAAGATAATCAGTAGTCTATAGCAGCGTTTCTCAACCGGGGCGCCGTCTGGCGTCTTCAGGGGTGCCGTCAAATAATTCTATATTCTGACATTCATATGAATGAATGAATACGCGACCGTTAAAAAGTCTGTTGTCGATTCTATACGAGGAAATGGGGGGATGGGCAACTGGCGGCCCACGGGCCACACACAACATTTTTGCTTTGCTTCTAAACACTAAACATCCTAACTTTTCAGCCTTAATGTTAAGCCAAGGGTTGCGGTCTTTCCATTCGTCCACCTGCTTCGTTGTCCAACCAGCCGGCGGCAAGTCACTTATGGCGCGTTTCCACTACAGCGCGGAGCCCGGCCTCGCTCGGCCTCGCTCGGCCTCGTTAGGCCTTGTTAGGACCAGCTCACTTGATGGCGCGTTTCCATTACAGTTTAGGAACTGGGGCAGTAACTATAGTAACGCAGTGTAGGCGGAGCGATCGGCTTTTTGGTGGGGGGGAGTCACGCTGCTTAAAACTGCCGTGACGACTTATTTGTTAGAAGTGAGCTTTAGAACAGATAGGGACACAGCGCTTTCAAGCAAATAACAGAGCGTTAGAAAAAACGTACCATGCAGAGACTCCAGTAACGCCGTTGCAGAGTCCAGGCCTCCATCCCTCCCAACGCTAGCCGGTCTATGGCCGTAAATGGTGTCCATTAGCTCAAACCACTTCCAGTTTTTCCTACTGGCACCACTCGTGTTGTTATTATCTTTGACCAAGCGATATTCACTCTTCATCTTTTTGAGTTTTTCCCTACACTGCACGACAGTCCTCGAGTAGCCGCTTGTGGACATCTGTGTAGAGACCTCCTGAAATACTTTAATATTGCGAGTTGTCCCGTCGAGCTCCTGCTGGAACTTATCATCTGCAATGTAATGTAGGAACGTCGTCACTTCCTCGACCAACCACGGCGTGCTTTTCTTTGCCATTTTAGCTCCTCTGTTGACAAAAATGCTGTTTATAAAAATGCTGCAAGCTTCGCTATATATATATGCGACGCTAGGGATTATCTCGCGCGCCGATTGTGACGATTCTCTCTGACCAATCAGCAGTCGAGAGTGTTGACGTCACAACTCAGCCTGGTTGTTCCTGGCCCTAGAACCACGATTTTATGAGGCCAGAAAAACTGTGAATTAGGACCCGCCGGCCGGTACTAGGCCAAGTGGAAACGCAACCAAAGTCGGGCCGCTGACGTCACAGCCCTCTTAAACCGGGCTCCGCGCTGTAGTGGAAACGCGCCATTAGGCTAGCAGCAGTAGCAGCTACCTCCGCACCTGCTGCGTCTTCTGAGCTCTCGGCCTCAACTTCACCTCGTTCTCGGGAGTGACTGGGCGGGAGAGGAGCCCCCGACTCGCTAACGGTACTGGTAGCGAGTGCTGTGCTAGCTGCATCACAAGCATCCTCTCTGGGTGTCTCTTGGTCATCTCGTGGTGTCACTTTTTTGGATGTGAACCCAAAGTACGCGAGTGAAAAACTTTGGTTTAGCTTTCTCTCAGCCATTTTAGTCCTCTCCAACGTAACGTCTTTCTCCTCTTTGCCGCGCGTGGCTAATTTGCATATTTTTTGTTCACGTCACCCAGCGTGTGTAGGGCTGGCTCCACTTTTGCCAGCCAAAATAGAAGATATTTGTGAATAAATGTTTTGAATTATGAATACTGGACATAGTAAGCTTAAAAACATTTTAGTGACCATTGCAAGTGACAAATATTATAATTTGAGACCCCCCTCAAATTTAGCTGTTGAGGATTTCAGGGGGGCTCAGGTGTTAATCAGGGGGGTCGAGCTCCCCCGGACTCCCCCGTATTTCGCACACTGCTCTGAGGGACATCTGGACTCTCTGTGTACAGACTCTGACACAACGTTAGGAACTGATCCTCGCTGTGAGCCAGCCGAGGTTTTTGAGGACATGTGTCCAGTCATCTAGCTTGTATTCAGTCTTGTAAAGTAACTCTGTACATTTACTCAAATACAGTATTTAAGTAATATGTTTTGCTACTTTGTACTTCTACTCCACTAGAATTCAGAGGTAAATGGTGTACTTTTACTCCAAAAAAAACGGGAGAGCGAGGGACCGCTGCGTGTGCATGCGCCGCCATCTATTAATACCTTTAGTTACTTCGCAGATCTGGATGAATGATGTGAAATATAATCAAGTGTTAAATCAGACTTTAGTTCCACCTGGAGTTAATTCACAAGCTACCCTGCAGTATACAAAGTCATTCAAACTAGCTGCACCTTTACCAGCTTTGAGAACACTTTAATGATCAATCATTATAAAACATATCATATATATCATTCTGAAATGGACCTGCACAATGACTACTTTTACTTTTGGTACTTTAACTATATTTTGATGATAATACTTTTCTAGTTTTACTTGAGTAACATTTTGAATGCAGGACTTTTACTTGTAACAGAATATTCCTACACTCTGGTACTTCTACTTTCACTCAAGTACAAGAGTACTTCTCCACCTCTGGTTATTGTCAATACGTCTTCTGTGGGGAGGCAGACCTAATACATTTAATTACCAGAATAATGTGTTAATAAGCATTAATAAGGATATGCAGGGATTCCTCTGAAGTTTTCACGTGAGGTTGGATCACTTTCACTCACTGATGTTGACATTTAGCGAAAATGTACGGTTATTTCTCAGACTAAAAGATAACAATACTTATGAAAGGCCTTTATATAATAGCATATGCATTATCAACACATTTTTTCTATAGTTTCATGTTTCCATTCAAGTAGAATAGGGACCCCCCAGCAGGGCCTCTCAGCCCATTAAACCAGTGTTTGTCAAGTAGAACATGGCATGTCGACCATGTCCACTGTGGAAAATAAATCTAAGGAAAGTAAATATGCCTCTGTGTGGATGACACCACATGGCATCCGACTGTGACTCTATGCATGTACAGTGACCAAGAAATGTTTCCTGTATTCAAAGCTGGAGTCCACCTGCCCATAAAATCGATCTTTTCTAAGAGATAATCAATAAAACTCAAGGCAGGGTCTAACTCTTGCATGGCCTACTTCACACTGGTTGTTCACAAACATTTTTCAATAACTAGGTTGCCATCATCATATCAGCAATTAAATACAGTCCTACTCTTCTTAGTAAAAAGCTAACTGAAAGACAGCAACATTAAAACATGTACACAATTGAACACTAATCCATACACAACTTGCAATTATGCGAGCTGCAGTACTGTTTAACTAATTAAAAGCATAATGGCAGACAAAAGGAAAGTATATTTAATTATATATGACCTTCTTCGTGTTAAATGTATTGACCCTCTTTGGTCCGGGGTGCATTTCAGGTTCACTGACACACAGGAACATGCATGTGATTATCTCTGACATGGTTTCAGGGAAGCCTGCTTTTTACAGTGGCAATACAACCTGAACAGCTTGAGCTAACAGCGAGAACATGACTTTAACAAAGTTAGAGACAAGAGAAAAATAAGTAAATGTGTAGAGGCTCAGAGTAAAACGATTCACGAAAGGTGGGAGAAGGAAAGATTCCAAAGCAAAGGCAGAGGGAAATTACAGAGTTAATGTTCATCATTTAGTCAAAGCAGATGTTGGGCTCTCACGTTTGAGTTTGTCTGGGAGGTTGGGACTAAAATTAAATGGAGGAGGAGCATTCCAGATGATGAGGATCTTCTCCTGCAGAAAGACACATTTGTTTCGACAGTTTTCTTTCATTTTAAAGAATTTAAATGTTTGGAGGTGGACAAATGAATGACTTCTTGAAACTAAATCCATTTGTAATAAGCATATTTATTTTAAAGTTTTGAATTACAATAATACAACATGTCTTATCAAGATTGTTAAAGTGATACAAGTGATAGACAATGATAAACACATCTAACTGCGTGGCATTATGGTTACCTTGGGAGAAACAACTCAGCTGAAAGGGTGTGTCCTGCATATGTCTGCGTCCCCAGTAATAGATTTTGATTTTTGAGATGTAGAAGGTCTAAACCTGAAGACCTTCTACTGATCTGAGCTCACTGTGTTGTTGTCAGAGCAACCATGACCAAATCCACCTGGGTTTAAGGAATTCTCAAAGAGAGAACTCTGACCTGAGCTGTGCCCGGAACGTTGAGGAGAAAGAAAGAACGACATAAACAAGACAAAAGTATTTATGAGAAATTAATCAAGTTTGATGGGTCAAGGTCGAGAACACTAACCGTCTACTCTTAAATACTCAGGTATTTACGGAGCCCCTAAAGGGACATGGAAAAAAAAAAGAGAGAGAGAAAAAAAGTCGGGATAACAGGTTAGTTTCTCGTGCTTACGCCAAGGAGGAAGTGGAGCACACAGGAGGAAACAAGTCAGAAAACCATTTCATTGCAGACTGTTATGTTTACGTGGGGAAATTACAGTGTATACATTATTTTAGATATATTTCGAACTCAGACTTAATTTTATGGACATTTCGGCCAGGGGTGTAGAGCTATTCGTTTAATCACCGGATTGGCAAAACAGGAGAGTCTGTGAACCAGTCTGCTTTGATCTATGAATTAATGTCCGTGACTCTCAGAGTGCTGCCCGCAGCTGGTTTAAAGGGAAACAAACACTCCGAACACACACACACAGAGCAGAGCTGAGCAGAGCACAAACACACTCACATCATGCACCCTGGTGACCGGACATCTCCTTCATAAAACTAATAAAAGGGGGAGTAATCGGGCAGTTCGATGTGTGTGTGTGTGTGTGTGTGTGTGTGTGTGTGTGTGTGTGGAGGTGTGTGTGGGGACTGGCCATCTGTAGAATCTGGAGAATCACAGAACGGCCGGTCGTTGACGGCCAGCTCGGTTCGTTGACGGCAGGCACTGCCCTTACATTTTTATGTTTTTAAACGGCATCATTGAAGTTGCGCTGACAGGCGACAGAGGTCCACCGTTTCCCCGCAGTCTGCAATGAAATGGTTGTCTGACTTGTTTCCTCCTGTGTGCTTCACTTCCTCCTTGGTGCAGCGGTAACTTTCTCCAAAAAAATTAAAGAAAGTCAGGATAACGGGTTAGTTTCTCGTGCGCACAAGATACTTTCTCGTGCGCACGAGAAACTAAACCGTTATCCCAACTTTTTTTTCTCTCTCTTTTTTTTTTTTTTTCCATGTCCCTTTAGGGGCTCCGTAGGTATTCCAATCCTGCATGATAAAAAAACTCCATCTGATGTGACTAACATTGCATAAGGAAATGAAACATGCTTTATGTGCTCTCTAGAACCTAAATGAAGTCTACTGTATATCCCAAAATGTCAAGAGGAAGCTCGCTTGGTGTTGTTAGCATGTGAAATATTCCACGCATCTTTCGGACAACCAAAGTAAAAAATTCAACTCCATTCAAATGTTCTATAATGCAATAATGAACACAAAATACACAGTTCCATCAGTAAAGGCGCCCAGATGGGGAGAGGGAGACGACCTCCTGCAGCTCAGAGACCTCCGTCATCTCCATCCATCGCTTTCAGCACGCCAGCAGCACTAAGGAGCATTCAGGTAAACAGGGAGGCGTGTGGCGTAGTGGGTTGTCCGTAGGTGTTTGGATCAGGGGGTCACAGGTTCAAACCCCACTGCAGTCAGCATGTCGTTGTGTCCCTGGGCAAGACACTTCACCCCAAAATTGCTCCTGTGGGGATTGTCCACAGTATTGAGTATGTAAGTCGCTTTGGATAAAAGCGTCTAACAAGTAATATGTAATGTGAACTGTCCTAGTCTCAAACATTGGATAAAGGGTGGGTGGTGGTGGGGTGTCCGGTGCCTTGCTCAAGGGGACCCAGGAGGTGAACTACCTCTTCAAGTACCATATTTTAAGTCTGTTCGTGGACCCTACGGCTCCCCGTCCAAGCCCCGGCAACAGCAACGTGCAAAAATGACTTACTCGTGTTTAATCACACTACAAAGTTCAACTGCTAACACTATTATTTGTTCTCTCTATCTGAGTTTCCAAGTATCTTTTGGATGAGTCTTGACTCACTCATACTGACTGACTTTAAGGTTTTCTGATGGTACTTTTAACACCTTTATTATGTGAGAAATTACCCGACAGGTCCGAACAGAAAACAAAATGACATGGCGGAGGTTGGCCCGGTAGTAATTCACACTTCATTCCTGTTAAACCTCGTGATAATCCCAGAGTGCCTTTCCTTGGCCCCGGTCCAAAGCCCTCTGTATACAAAAACACAGACAAAATAAAAAATGGGGGATGAATACCAGCAGCAGTGTCACAGGGGAGAGAGATTTATAATGTGAACGCTCCAACTCCCTCGTAAATCAGAGCAAAAGGCTTTCAGGTAGGGGAGCTGGCATTTATGCAAGACAAGAGAGACAGAGAGGGACTGAAATAAAATAAAAAAGGAGTGATATAAAGACATTTGAGTGAGGAGTTGTGTGGAGGTGAAAATATAGATTTAGTGTTAATGATAGAACAGCCAAATTAAGAGCAGGGTAGAGGGGGTTTTCTTCTTTGTTGCTACGGAGCATTCATGCTCATGCATATCTTTGACACCTCAGTGGTTCATTAATGTGTTGGCACACAAATGAAAAGGCTGCTCAACAAACAGTATACAAAATGTTTTCCACAAAAAAAAGACTGGATAAAAGGTAATGTCATGGCTCTGACAAAGATATCTTCATGACGTTAACAGATATACGTAAAGTATACCATGTTAACCATTTTAGTTCAGCATATTAGTGTGCTAACTTATAGATGATGCAAAGTTAGTTCTACAGATATTATAAATTCTTATTGAAACGTAAACATGGACGTAGAAAAATCATGGGAGTTCATTATAGGAAATCAGGTCTGGACATTGTCCGTAACTTTTGTTTTGGCATATGAAAGTTTGTTTTCTTTTGGTTTTTCACCATCTGTTATTAAAACGTTTTAAACACACCCACTCGCTTGGCCCAGAGAAGGAGTAGATTAAACATGAGCTCAATCGGACATCTAATACCTCATTCACACCAACGCAACTCCGGTTCAAGCTCCGTGCTAGAGCTATTCAGGTTCAGAACCGGTTCTTCGGTTTAGCTCCGGCTCTTTTCACACCGCTCAGAGCCCACTGGTGCTGCGTCATTGCGTCCTCGTTTGCGTCATGACGTAACCGTTTGCGTGCCTGCTTCATAAAGCCAAACCGCACGGAAACCCCTCACAGCTCACACCGACAACAACAACAATGGCCGATCGTGTTGAAGCGCTACTCATTTTGGTTTTGGTAAAAACCAGCGGTTGCCATCTCTTTCTGCAATTGTTGGAGAATTGCTTTGGACCGCGTGCTCCCCTCCAGCTTCCTCTGTACCTCTTCGGAAGACCAGATTCCCAGTAGGTAGCTGGTCTCTTCAGTGGACCACTGCTGCTTGTTAAGTTTCTCCATCGTTGTGTACAAACTGGATAAAACGCGGGCTTTTTGTTGTTGTTCAGGAGTTGATCCCGCCCCTGCCCCTGCCCCCGCCTCGACGTAAGCGTGACGTATGCGGTGCTTTTTACTCTAGCCGGAGAATTTTTTGGTGCTTGAAACGAACCGGATTCCGGAGCTAAGAGGCTGCTCCGCTGCGGTGTGAACAGGAAAACCCGGTGCTTTTCAAGCTCCAGCTCCGAACCGGCCCTGAAACACCGTTGGTGTGAATGAGGTATAACAGACTGGAGCTGCCAGAATAAAGCCAGGGTAAAGATTTCTGACATTTCGGACTCAATCTGTTCAAATTCAACACGACAATCCTTACTTTCTATTGATATCTCAGTCTGGACCAATCTACTAACCACTGAAGAAGAGGTTATATCTCTCACAGGCTCCGCCCTCTACTGGACTCTATGGGTACTCCCCCATATCCTATCTTTGCACGCATTCTTTCACTGAGACTTCCCTACCCGTAGCCGGCCCCCTGGGCGGGCCTACCTGAATGCGCGCGCATACACCGCATAAGAGGCGACCTCGCCCGCTCACTGCTATCCCTTTCTCTTTCAGCTAAGCAGCTATTTGAGTAACTGAGCGAGAGATAACAGGATAGAAAAGAACAAGGAAACATTTTTCTTCGGACAATTGAAGTATGGACTCACCTGAGGAGCGCCCGTGTCCTTCGTGTCCGGGTTCTATCGGCAGTGATGATCCCCATACTCGATGTATCGAGTGTCTGGGGTCTGCCAATAATCTGGGTGTGTTAGCAGTGTCGCTGATTCCCCATCAGCGGGACGCCTCCGCCCCCCGTCTGAGGAAGGGAGTGATTATTCGGACCGCTGCGTGGGCCAGATGAATAATCTGGTCCACGGTATGGCTACCGCAGCCGGTCGGGTGATGGCCCTGACCACTGTGACGTCGCGTCATGTGTGGTTAGGTTTGACCGCCCTGGCTAAAAAGGACCGAGATGATCTCCTTGGGGCCCCCGTTGCCACGGGAGGGCTTTTTGGATCGATAGCCTCGGTCACTCAACGCTTCAACCGCCTGGAGGTGGAGAAGGCTCAGCTCAGCCGCATGATGCCGCTGGCTCACCCTCAGGCCCCTCCGCAAGGGGGAGTGCGTCCGGCGGTGGTAAGACGGAGAGAGAGGCGTCGGGTGAGAGTCCCGAAAGCGCCCTCTGCCTCCGCGGTCCGTCCCGAGGTGCTGGGTGGTACCGACCCCCGCAGGGACAGGCCGACAGAATCCGTCGGGCCCCTCCTCCGGTCCGCACTCCGGTGCCACAGCAGCGGAGGGGTACCGGGTGGGGAGCTCCGTCCTCCAGGAGTGGACTGACGGTGGGAGGAAGCGTCCCCGCGGAGAGAGTTGATTTCTCCGGCCAGGACGCGAGGGCGAATCCTGCCTCCTCCCTTTATGATCCTTTTATTGTTAAGGCATCGTTTGACAATAAAAGAGATAAATTGTATTCCAGTTTGAGTGTCTCTGTTTTTTCCACACACCCACACAGCCACGTTGTCATGTTGTCAGTACAGTTTCCCCACTCGCTGCCCAGGTTGTAACTCCAGTAAAGGAGGCAGCTAGTGCGCATGCGCGGGTGAGAGTGATAAACCGCACTATGCGGGTACAGGGACATTATGGCAGGCGTAACAGGGTTAGGAAACAATTAACGCCAAGTGTAAGAACTCCGCTGGATGTTTTTCACTGTTTGGGTGAGAACATCATGACGGAGCACGCGCTCCCACGGGAGTGTGCCGCGGCGCGTTCAAGGACCTCAGTGGAGAGTCTATCCAGGCAGCTAGAGCGGGATCCACCACAGCCTGTTACAGGCCAAAGTGGCTGGGATTCCGGCGATGGTGTGACGAGCGAAAAATAGAGCCCCTATCTTGTAAATTGGGATCTATTTTGTCGTACTTACAGTTGTTGGTGGACAGAGGGCTTGCTCATTCCACAGTGAAGGTGTATGCAGCTGCCATCTCGTCCAGCCATGAGGGATTTGGCGGCAGGTCAGTTTTTGCCCAGCCGCTGATGTTGCGGTTTTTGCGAGGGGTCAGCAGGCTGCGCCCAGTGGTGCGCGCCTCTGCCCCGCAGTGGGACCTGCCGCTGGTGCTCGAGGCTCTGGTCACAGGACCATTTGAGCCTCTGGAGCTCTCTTCCCTGAAAGCACTGTCATGGAAGACAGCATTGCTACTTGCCTTAACGTCAGCCAAAAGAGTGTCTGAGTTAACCGCTTTATCGGTGCACCCGAGTTGTTTAAACATCCGGGGTGACCAAAGCGGGGCGACACTCAGACCGAACCCCTCCTTTGTGCCTAAGAGCCTAAGGAGTACGTTCAGGTCGAGGGCTATCCAGTTGGGGGGTTTTAATCTCCTCCCCCATAGTGGGGCGAGGGAGGCTAAATTGCACCTCCTCTGCCCGGTGCGTGCGCTGGCATGTTATGTAGAGCGCACGGCTGTCCTTAGACACACAGAACAGCTGTTTGTGTGTTTCGGCGGTGGGGTAACTGGAAATGCTTTGTCCAAGAAACGCCTGGCAGGCTGGCTTTGCGAATGCATTGCACATGCCTACGGACAGGCGGGGAAAGCCTTCCCTACGGGAGTCCGTGCACACTACACGAGCCATGGCTGTATCAACAGCCTTATTTAATGGCGTAAGTGTGGAGGACATATGCAAGGCGGCATCTTGGTCAACACCAGGTCCCTTCATTAAGTTTTATCTCTTGGACATGTCTGGCTCCTTTTCATCGTCTGTGCTTGCTGGGGCAACGCACGACTGGTGAGGAGGGAGAGGGGGGCTGTGGGTCAGTGGGCATCTGACCCCCTCCCGGGACGTAATGTGCTTACATTAACGCGCACATGGGCCCATAGGGGCTGGAGGTTTCCTTTCCCCTGCATTAAGACAGGAGGAGGAAAATCTCTACGTTATGGCACACCTCCGCGGGGTAAGCGCATCAGGGTGTGCCCGGCCCGCCGCAGCCTCTTTTTCTCTCCTTGGCTACGGCCGAGGGAGAGGTGAGAGAGGCGCAGCGGATGCTAAGCAGAAAGCCGGTCAGAAACAGGGCGATGGAGCGGTATTCTCGCGGGACAGCAGAGCGGGTATACGTCGGGCCTGTGAGAGATATAACGTAGGGTTACGTATGGTAACCCATGTTATATAAGCACAGCGGAGCCCTCTACTTATGGAGCACTGCTGCCCTATGCTGCTCAGCTGAAAGAGAAAGGGATAGCAGTGAGCGGGCGAGGTCGCCTCTTATGCGGTGGATGCGCGCATTCAGGTAGGCCCGCCCAGGGGGCCGGCTACGGGTAGGGAAGTCTCAGTGAAGGAATGCGTGCATAGATAGGATATGGGGGAGTACCCATAGAGTCCAGTAGAGGGCTCCGCTGTGCTTATATAACATGGGTTACCATACGTAACCCTACGTTACTATCCAATGTAACTGACCCTTTAAGTAAGGATTTAGTTTAGAACTAACCAGACAGGATCATAAACATACAGTCTGATTAATTCACTCCACACACAGACATCCCTTCATATCTAAGCTTTGACAGACATGTTGTGTGCTGCAGACTGGACATGTCCTGTCGTCCCACAGCTGAGAGCCGGCGGCAGACTCATTCAATATTTGACACCAAAGACTCAGCAGTGGTTGCATCTTAATGTTTAGCCAGTTAGAATAAAGAAATATATTTAATTTGGATGATTACATTATTTTAAAATGTGTTGTTAGTGACTCTGGCATTTTTTGTTATCTGATGTGTCAGCTGGATTGGCTCACAGGGACACCATTTTCTAAATGCTTGGAATCAATGTTTACTCAAAATGTGAAACAATCATAACCAACTTTGATGACAATCATCTAATCATAAAAAACACAACAAATGAATATCAGTCTCATATGCTGCGATCACTCTAACGCACATGTGTCAAACTCAAGGCCCGGGGGCCAAATCAGGCCCTTGATGGATTTAATTTCGGCCCGCAGGATAATTTCTAATTACTATTAGATCTGGCCCGCCGGTATATTGCACGCACACCTTCACTCCATCCTGAGGGTCTCCTCAGCTCAGAGCCTGACCCCAAACATTGATGAACTTGCACCCAATATGAGATGCCAAGTATCTGGCTTGAACTAGCATCACAGAGCAGCAAACTGAGTTTCAATGGATGTTTCCTTCTGCACTTTTTTTCTTGCGACAACAGCGCATGTTTGTTTTTTTCTTTGAGGGAAATTGTTTTTTTGTTGTTGCCTGTTCCAAATGTAATCATAAGAAATAACTGAGGAAAAGCTGCAGATAGATCCATAAGAAATGAATGCAACTGATTATTTAATGTTTAATGTTGTTTTTATAGGCAATAATTTAAGCTTTGTTAGTCCCAGGTTTAATATGTGCAATAAGTTCATTTCAATAAGTTCTGCAATAAACATTTAACAAGTCCGGCCCTCCACTAGTACCGATTTTTTAATTTTGGCCCACTGTGTATTTGAGTTTGACACCCCTGCTCTAACGTATTCCCACCGCATTACTTCCATGTGATGCCATCAGGTCACATACTGTATAAAGATCTTTGTTATCCGCTGCAGGCCAGCTGTAAATGCTTAAATAAACACACACACTGTTGTGGTCTCTAATGCTGTCTGCTGGTGCTTCTCATTAAAGTGGAGTGTGCTCTCTGAAAGCTGCTCCTTGGACTTGCTAAGTGATGCAGGTGGCTTGCTTTGAAAAGCTGGAAATATTTTTAATTTCCTCCTGTAAATCCTTTCTAACACCTGCTAAATATTACACGTTTCTTTCTTTAAAGACATTTGCCCGCCTCTGTCTTTAAACGGTCTAAAGAAGCCCAGCAGTGAGCTGCTGAAAATGTTATATCTGGTGTTTTATGATGCTTTTAAACAGAAATATTGCCCTCAAGGTCATTATTACAGAACAGATGTGTTCCTTTTTGCTCCGCAGAAAATGTATCAACCACCTGTGAAACTCCTGTGTTTCATAGTCTGAAAGACGTGAACTTCAATTTCACCTCTTAATTATCCAAGCACACTGAAACATGTTTTCTGAAACAACATGCCACTATGCATCTTTTTTCTTTACAAAATGTTTTTTAAATGTTTACTTTCAACATGCTTTTATCCTTTGCTAACTAGTGTTAGCGGTTGCATCACAATGAGGAGGAGGTTTAGTAGAATAAGACTTTAGTTAGCAGGAGAACAAAGCACTCTAACACAGGACCTTCTCTTTGGGGTGATGTTATCCAGATTGTATTTCTGTAGGTCTTCCTTGAAAAAGAGATCAATGATCTCAATGGGACCTACCTGGTTAAATAAAGGTTTGAAATGAAATGAGATTATATCTAAATCAATTCATCAATGAAATTGTGCGTGCATAATCGTGTCAATAACAACATCACATCCAATCTGACCACACTTGTTAGCAGGAAAGTCAGCTTTTGAACAGTTGCCAGAGAAAGCCGAGGGGGATGGATGTGAGAGGAGGGTGAGAGAGTGGAGAGAGGGAGAGGAGCAGCGAGAGGCTAACGCTAATCCACTTATTCAGGCAATAACTGCGAGCTTGGAACCTGCGCCAGATATTAATACCTAATCACGAGTTAATTAAAGGAGGGTTAGTTAGCACCTAATCCTCTGTGATGGGGGGTGATAGCGGCGGGGAGCGACAGAGTGTCCTGAGGGGGTGGGGGGGTGATAGGCCTTCTATAGTGCTAAAGCTAAGTGCTAAAACCAGAGCTGTGGACTGAAGATATAATTAGCTGCAAGGTGCCAATGTTGCATTGAGCTGTCTTTAGACTACTTGAGAGAGAATACATTATCAAATGTGAAATTTCTCTGGGTGTTAGAGATGATTAATGGACCATAAGGCCAAGATGTAAGAACTACAGCGAGAGGGAGAGAGGTGTAAGGAGTACAACAAAAACCACATCCTGTTTATGTGGAATGAGTTTTCATCCACTTGGCCTTTGGTGCTGAATAACCCTCAGTGTGCAAGGCTTTCCTAATGTGTTAAAAAAAAATCTTTTGGCCTATGGATCAGCATTTCATATAATAATAATAATAATACAAATGATAATAAGAAATATAATAATAAAAACATTATTTATAAAACAAGTGCTTTCACAAAAAAACTGAAAAAAAAAAAATCCTTCTCATTCTCTTGATGCTCCCCCCCTTTCACACTCACTCACCAATTCGTCCTCCACCTTTTTTTTCCTTCCGCTTCCACCTCCTCTCCCCCTTCTCTTTTCCCCTCCTCTGTCTTTTTCTTGGATGTGTGTGTTCACATCATCACGTCTCATCTCCCCCTTGTGGCGCAGCTGTAAGTCATTTACACACCACACACACACACACACACACACACACACACACCACACACACACACACACATACACTCACACACACACACACACATTTACACTCTCATACACACACACACACACACACACACACACACTCAGTAGACTTTCCTTCACATAAGTCAGAACACACACTGCACTCCATAGTCCTGAGGATGTTAGATAGATATCAGCACTGTGAGCATTAGCATTTAAAAGGAGGCGAATTAGCAATCGCGCCTCAGTCTCAGTAAATGAGAGTGGATGTGAGGCTAACACAGCTTTTATCGGAGGACAGATTCACAGCAGAGGAAGAAGAGGAGGCAGCAGCAGAGAAGGAGAGGAGGAACACGCTTTAAATGCAGCTGTTGCGTCTCTTCCTTCACAACTATTCCCTGTGGGCCTGGATGTGGCGTTATATTTAATTTAAAACATGTTCCCTGCAAAAGAAGTTCCTCACTTGTTAGCTCCCACAAATAAAAAGAGAATCAATGAGGGAGATGTTAATCCTGCTGAGAGGAGGAATGGAGGGATGGAGGCAGTGTGGAGTGATAAAGGAGAAGGAGAGGGGTCAACAAACATCAGCTCCACAGAAACAGAGGAAACTGATTCAGTGATGGCCCCTCTCTCCTGTCTTCATTTCCCTTACTCACCCTTATGGTTGATATCATTTTTTTGTTCTATCCTTTTAAATCTAAATGAATTACATACGTACTCATGCCGAATGGTTTATGCTATGTGAAATGCTCAGTGCAAACAACTGAACATGCTCAGTGTGTAAAAGAACAGCGGGGTTATGACAAACAAGCAATACATCCAATGATATTACAGTAATAATGTGCCTGTTTATGCACACATGTTCTGTGCATGGCTGCAGGTTTACAGTTTCCTTTTCACAACTCAGTCTCTGCATGAGACACAAAGCACATCTTTATCTTATTTGGACTATTCAACTACTGTAACACAATCTTAATAGCTGTGCAATATAAACTTTTATTCTCCCAAATGTTATATGGCTGCTATCACACTACTCCTACAGTGTACACTTATTTTATTTGAAAATACTGTTACTGTACTTATTGTTGTCCACCTGCATGGGTACCTTTTGTGAATTGTAAATAGCACACACACACACACACACACCACACACACACACACACACACACACACACACACACACACACACAGAGATCACTGTACATGTAGAGGTGAGGTAACACCATTAAAGCCCCATGGGGAAATTATGGAAATATAACAGTAGCAGAATAAATATATGATGTCCTCCAGTGTTCCAATGATCTCACTTTTGAATATAGATGTATCCTCTAAATAATCATTGTATGTTGTGTTTCTATCTCTATGTCCCTATAATTGCTACACTTGTGTTTCCTGTGTTATTGCCCCATCCTAATCACTAACAGTATGGCTCTCCTGATGCTGCTGACTAATACATCAGTGTGATAATCAACAGAAAACTCAGCAACAACTGTGATAACAAAGTGTTAAAGTTAAAGCTTTGTTTTAAATTCAAAATGCCGAGAGATGTTCTCAGCACAGATGTTGATGTACATCCCTCAACAGATTCAGGCATTGATAGCTTTATTTATAAAGCATTTAAGATGTATTTCACATTGCACCATACAGGTACATATCATTTTATCTGTATTTAAACATTTTAAAATGATGCAATATGTATACAGTAAAAGCCACTGATTTCCTTGCTGTCAGAATGTGACAAGTGTGTGTGTCATCATTCATGCAATTCAAGTCCAGTTGCCAAACAAAAAAAATGTTTACTAAAATAAATATTTTATAATAAGATATCAACACAGTCATTCAGGAATGTTGTATTCAAAGGTTGACATGTTGATAAAAAACATATACATAATTGATCACCAAATCAGGAGAGTGCCTTTTACTTGAATATACCAACCCAGCCTCATATCTAAACGTGTAATAACTACGTTGGTCCACAACTTGGGACGTAGTATTTCTACAAAAACGCCTCTGAAATTGTAGGATCCCTAGTTTTTTTTCACCATTCATTTCCAATGGCTGGCGTCTATGTCACGTGATCTTCAACTTTCTCTCAGCAGAAAAAAAAACATGGCCGACCTTCGTTTTATTCTCGGTGGAAAATGCCTATTTTAAGGTTAGTTTGGCCATTAAAATGCGTTTTGATGTCATTTGATGCGAGAAATATGAGTTGTTATTTCAGATTATTTGTGCAGTGGATGTACATGGTCTTTAGTTTGCTAGTTATTACGAAGATTACTAAAGGAAATTGTACACATTCAACGTTTTCATGGTTGCTAAGGTGGTTGCCATGGACGCTGCTATCGAGTGCTGTTAAAACCTTGTCTCCTAAAAATTACGTTCCCACAGAACTAAACTGCATTCTCAATTACGTTAGAAACGTATTTTCTCCCACGTTACACATTTGAAATCGAGAATCGGGCTCGATATATGGTTAAATTAAAATCAGTAGGCGAGGCTGTCATTTCGCCAGCTGTTACTCTCATGAGCGAGGCAGAAAATAATAGTTTTAACATGCCTAAAATCTGCTGTGTCGTTTATTGCAGGACAGTAAAAGAAGAGCTCTGTGGCTTCAGGCTGGATCGCCGTTCAAATGACAGCGTTGGTTTCCCCAAAAGTGGGCGGGGCTGTAAAGTGACGTAGATTTTACTCATCTATTATTCAAAACCATTCTATTTATTCTAACGTAAATGACATGCCAGTGTGAAAAAATAGTATTCATACCCCTTAACTTTTTTCACATTTTGTTATGTTACAGCCTTATTTCAAAATGGATTAAATTCATTTTGTTTCTCAATATTCCACACATAATACCCCATAATGACAAAGTGAAAACGTTTTTAAAGATTTTTTTGCAAACGTGTTAAAAATAATCAAATGAAATATCACATGTACATAAGTATTCACACCCTTTGCTTTGACACTGAAATTTGAGCTCAGGCGCATCCCGTTTCCACTGATCATCCTTGAGATGTTTCTATAACTTGACTGGAGTCCACCTGTGTTAAATTAAATAGATTTGACATGACTTGGAAAGGAACACACCTGTCTATATGAGGTCCCACAGTTGACAGTGCATATCAGAGCACAAACCAAGTCATGAGTTATTCTCCTGATATGCTGTGGATTATCCTTCTGATTTTACCTGGACTCACACCGCTCCTTCTTCCACGGTCATCCGGCTCCTGGTCTCTGCTGCCCGGGTCCCCAGCATTAGATAGCTCCGTGCTAGCGCCACTTCACCGGATCATGCCGCTGCTCTACTCCCTGTCAGATCTCCACTCCTTTAATAACCGCCTGTCTCCGGACTGCATGGACATCCTCGCAGATAATGAAATACTCCGCAAACGCCGTCCTCCACACAGAGGCTCTGGCCGTAAGTTTTTCTTTCATTCCACGTCTCCACACTCCATCCCGTCCATTCGGTCCTGTCGCACGCCCACACTACGCCATCACAACAAACACGTGAATCTGACCAATCTCTTTCCACTCCCCCGGTCCACACAACCCCTCCCAATGCAACGTCACCTCAGAGCAGCCCTGCTCAACACACGCTCCATCCACAATAAAAGCCACATTCTGAATGAATTCATTAAAGACATTAACCTGGACTTTCTGTATCAGACCGAAACGTGGCAAAAACCCCTGGACTATTTTTCTTTAAATCAAATCACCCCAGCAGGATTCACATACATTGAAAAACCTCGCCCACAAGGGCACATCTGTTCTCCTCCTAGGTGATTTTAACATTCATGTTGACGACCCGACCTGCCTCTGAATTTATGGAAACCCTTCACTGCTGCAACTTCTCTCAACACATCAACTTCCCAACACACAGCCGTGGTAACATCCTGGACTTGGTCTGCTCCACTGGTCTCACCATCCATCATCTGTCCAGCCTCAATCTCCACATCTCTGATCACCTGGGCCCAGGAGTTCAAAACTTTAATCTCAATCAGATCCGATCAGATTTTGAAATTCCATTTTTTGTGATCCAGGATCAGACAACTCGGCCAGATTTTGTCCCTGTAGTTCAAAGCAATTCAGGATAGGATCACCCTGATCCAGATTACGACTTTTCAAGATTACTAGATCCTGAATATCAGTGCTTTAATCCTACCGATCGCCATCTAGTGGATATGAAAAATAATACAAGGAAGACAAGAGACCACATTGCAGAGACATCTATTGTCCGCAATTACGTTTGAAAGGTGATGACAGATGATGGACTTTTTTTTTGTTGAAGATATTTTTACTTTAATATAAATTACATTTGTGATTGACAATCTTTGTTGTGATACTTTTATGAGCATAAACATTTATGTCATCAACATTTGGTTGAAAACAAAATAGGCCACCATAAACGTGACCAAAAAATGAAAAATAAAATTGATTTCCCATGAAGGCTAAACATTGTGTATTATTTCAGTTAACAAACTTTGCCATCTTATTTAAATTGAAACATATTTTAAAATAAATTGTACAGTACATTTTGCTCTGGTAATCCACTGGAAATCCACCCCTCTGGTGGGATCAGGATAATCCAGTTTTTTGGGATCAAACTGATCCCAATCCTGTGTTGTCGGTTTGAACTACCCATTTTGAAGATTTGATCCAGATTAAAGCTTGGATTGGATTTCCTGATCTGATCGGATATCAAAGTGATCCTAATCCTGTTTTTTGGTTTTAAACTATGAAATCCAAATCTGATTTGATCAGATAGGGATTAAACGTTTTGAACTCCTGGGCCCTGGCCATCATCATGGACATCAACATCCCCATCCCCGCCCAAAATCAAAAACGCACAATAACCTACAGAAATCTCAAATCCATCTCACCTTCAGCAATCACTGCCTCCATTACCTGCAAGATGTCTGTCTCCCCCCCCCACTTTCTGAAAACCCATCTGAACTTGTGGACTATTAAAACATCACCCTCTCCTTCTGTCTCAATGAACTGGCCCACACAAAAACAAAATAATTCTCTTTCATACACTCCGCCCCCTGGTATACCCCCGAACTCCGCCAAATTAAATCAAGGAAACGTCAACTGGAACGCCAACACAAGAAAACCACACTAACAGTCCATCTACAAATCTACAAAGACTATCTCCAGCAGTACAGTAACGCACTCAAAGCAGCCCGGTCTAATTACTACTCACAACTCATTCAGTCTGGCTCCAGCAACCCCAAGCGTCTGTTCTCCAACATCAGCAAACTTCTCAAACCCTGTGACAACGCCACCTCATCCTTCACCACCGAACAGTGCAACTCCTTCCTCTCGTTTTTCCAAACCAAAATCAGCAACATTTACAGCAATCTGACACCCTCATCAGCACCCCCACCTCCCCTCCTGCCCCCCCCCTTCACAGCCCCTGTCCCACTTCTCCCCTGTGACCCCCATGCAACTGTCCGACTTCATGACTGGAATTAACTCCACCTGCAGACTTGACCCAATACCCTCCAAATTTGTTAAAGAGAGCCTCCCTGCCATCTCCCAACTCATCGCCACCATCATTAACTCCTCCCTCAGATCTGGATCAGTTCCCCCCTCTCTCAAACTGGCTGCTATGACACCCATTCTCAAAAGACCTGGACTCACACCTGACATCATGTCCAACTTCCGGCCCATCTCAAATCTCCCCTTTCTGTCAAAAATACTTGAACGTGTCATTGCCTCACAACTTAAATCCCACCTCAGCTCCAATGACCTCTTTGAGCCATTTCAATCCGGTTTCCGATCAAAACACAGCACCGACACAGCTCTTCTCAAAATCACAAACGACCTCCTCCTCTCCTCTGACTCCGGCAACTTGAACATCCTCATCCTCCTCGACCTCACCGCAGCATTCGACACCATCAACCACACCATCCTGCTGTCCCTCCTCGAATCATCACTCACCATCACCGACACTGCACTCTCCTGGCTGAAATCCTACCTCACCGACAGACATCAGTTTATCAACATCAACAACTGCACCTCCTCCACTGCTCCTCTGTCCCAAGGCGTCCCCCAGGGTTCGGTGCTTGGCCCCCTCCTCTTCATCCTCTACATGCTCCCCCTTGGCAAAATCATTCGTCGCCACAACCTTCAATTTCACTGCTATGCCGATGATATCCAACTTTATATCTCAACAAAAACCATCACCCCCACAACACACTCCACTCTCACTGTCTCTAATAAAAGCATGGATGCAAACAAACTATCTCCAACTGAACAGTGCCAAATCAGACATCATCATCATCGGCCCCCCATCCCGTACCAAAGCCATCCAGAATTTCAACTTCACCATTGGCAGCAACACTCTATCCCCCCCCCCCCTCACATCCGCGCAACCTCGGAGTCATCTTCGACAGTCAGCTCAAATTCAATCACCACATCAATCACATCACCAGGACCGCCTTTTTCCACCTCAAAAACATTGCCCGTCTCCGCCCATCACTCTCCTCCTCTGCTGCTGAAACCCTGATTCATGCATTCATCACATCACGACTCGACTACTGGAATAGCATCCAAAGGACAAGTAAAAATCTCAAGGCACACCTATTGTGCAAAATAGCCCTTATAACACGTGTTATCACTCATATCATGTAAAATATCTGTAAATGTGCATAATGATTTACTAATGCCAAATAAAATGTGACAAAGACAACTATATTACTCATGAAATATTTATTAACGAAATATTTCAGAAATTAATTTGAAACTTTATCAAATTAGGCTTCATCAAAGCAGCAACACACTCATTTAAACCAGACAGGTCACAAAATTAAAAATGAGGCAAAGGAAACTCAGCAGAAATTCAGCACAGAGAACTGTCAATGCAAGGAAGCTGCACTGGTCCTGAACTACAAATTATAAATGTAACATTTCAGCAATCAGCATTGAAACATGTGCTATTGTAAATATTTTGCCGACTTACAAATTAGTGAGATTGTTTTGTCAGAACCAGAGAAGGGCAATTCGAAATCTGGCTCCAGTCCAGCAGTGGTGACAGGGAGCCTAAAATCTATGGGTCCACTGGAGATGTGGCTCAAAGAAGAGTGTGAGTCTCCTTTTTAATGAGCTAGATGCAAAGCACCTGGGTATGCACACTCTCAGCAGAGGACAAACAATTCACTCTGAGAGAGGAGAGGAGACTCAAGGATTCGACCAAAGACGCTGCTGGTTTTCAACCTAAATGATGCAACAGGAAGCTAAATGAAGGCTGAATGAAGCACAAAGGAATCTACAATAACTCAAATAAAGAGGAAGGATTCAAATTTGAGTTGTCCCGTGTGTCCTTTTGGAGTGAATCAAGCCATTTTCAAGTTTAGGCAGGAGTCAATCTAGCAAACCAAATCCGAACTTGACAGTTGAAAACCACGCGGAGCAGCCTGGGCCAGAGGATAAAAGGCTTCAGATGTACAGAGAAAGCTGTTGACGCAGAGAAGGGGAGCTGTGGATTTCCATTAGCTCAAGATGGCAGAAGAAATCCTGGGGAAGACGGTTAAAGAGCTCAAGAAAGCAAGAACAACTGCAAAAGGCAACTTCAGGCCAACTACCTCAACCGAGAAGCAAGCAGCATGGTCGAGGCAGAGCTAAGGGAGGAATTCACCAAGCTGAAAGAGTCGTTAAGGAGGATTTTTGAGGCAAATGATGACTACATGGCTGGTTTGCAGGCAGACGCTCAAAAGGCTGGAGAAGAAGAAGAAGAAGAAGAAGAAGCTCTTGCAAAGCAGGAAGAGGGCGACATTGGAAGGACTGCAAATGAGGCTAAAGCCAGACTGGAAGAGGTGAGAGGCCTTATTCAAGATAACCTGTGGTCCAATTTATGGCCGATATGAGCTCATCACTGCAATTGAGGAAGCAGAAGAAGCCAGTGAACAAGCTGGAAATGCGCCTGTGGAAGGAATCAACCTGGAAGGCTACGGGGTGCTCCTGACCCTTCTAGAGAGGCGGATGAAGGAGGCCACCAGAGTGATGGCAGCTTGGGAGCGCTGGATACCCATGATGGCGAAGACGGATCTAGATGGCAGAGTCAAGGACCTCAAAGCAATGAGAAATAGACTTGAGATGAGGCAAGTTGAATTTGTCAACTCACGCAGATTGCAGCGGAGGAACTGGCTGCAGAAGCGTCAGGTAGAAGGGGAGGACTGCCATCACCAGCAATACCAGTCGTGAGGATTAAGCCCACAAGTCTTCCCATCTTCTATGGCTGCAGAAGAGAATACCACCGATGGAGGAAAGACTGGGAAAGCCTGCAAAGACAGGGGGAGCCATCTGGATCTTCTGAAGCTAAGAAAATTCATCTTCAAGACAGTGTGGATGATAAGATTTCAAAATAACTAAGACTCTCAACCTACAACACTGCTGAAGACATGTTCAGGATAATGGACAACAGATATGGAAATAAGTCAACTATTGCCATAGAAATCTTAGAAGAACTGGAGAGAATCCCTATGTGAAAGGAAACCAGCCAAGAAAGGTAATTGAGCTGATACAGCATGTGGAAAAAGCCCTTGCAGACCTCACAGAGCTGGGAAACTCAGGCGCCATCAATAACACATTCATGATCAAATCCATAGAGAGCAAGTTACCTGACTTTGTGAAGAGATTGGCTAGTCTTCATGGTTGATCCGAACAATAACGTCACACCAGACAATCACTTCGACATGCTCCTTAAATTCCTAAAAAAGCAGGAAGAGATTCTGGAGAGGCTGGAACAGCTAAGGATCGGTGATAAAACTGACAGAGGAGACCATCCAGACAGGAGGTATCAGAAGAAATATGCTTCCACAAGATCTGCAAAGAAGGGCGAGCATGGAGGAGTGTGTATTGTGTGTGGAGATGAGAGACACTACAAGATATTCTTCTGCAGAAAGTTCAAAGGGCTAACTCTGTCTGAGAAGAAAGCTGTTCTAAAAAAGCTAGGAGCATGCAGAAAGTGTCTTGGATGTCATGAGGAAGGAGGATATTGCAGAGACAATTACCTGTGCAGAAACAAAGACTGTAAAAAAGGAGACACCTCAGATCACCATTTCTTTCTGTGTCCACAAGGGGGAAGCAAAATGCCCTTTGAGGAGAGGAGTGGAAGAGACTGGAGAAGTAAGAGCAAACTCACAGAGGAGCAGGAGAAATTCTTGGCTGAGCTTTCCCCAGAGCGTGCAGGAAGGTGCAGGAAAGCCTTTACCAACCAAACAGCAGGAACAGGCAGAGCTGGAGGACAGTCAAGGCTTTTGGACAGGGAAATTCCTGTCATCATGATGCTGATGGAGGTCACTGCAAATGCAGGGCAGAAGATTGGAACTCTGGTGGACCTTGCCTCAGACACAAATTACATCACCCATAAGGCTGCTGACAGGCTGAGGTTGCAAGGTGAAAAAACAACTCTGATTGTGTATGGTGTAGGAGGAATGACCATCAAGGTGAACACAAAAAGATACCTCCTTAGGGTGAGAGTCAAGACTCCTAAAGGGACAGAGAAGGCACATGAACTTGTCTGCTATGGCCTAGAGGAGATCGCCAAAGTGCATAAAGTCATCAGTCCTGAAAAATTGCAGAAGTTCTTCCCAGAGGTCAAGCCCGAAGAATTAAAGAGGCCAGAAAAAGTCGAGCTCCTCATAAGCCACAGAGAAGGAAGACTTGCTCCACAAAGAGTGAAGGTTGTTGGAGACCTTGTTTTGTGGGAAAGTCCACTGGGAAAAACAGTAGGCGGAGCACACCCCGAATTGTTTGAGGAGATTGAAGTGGCAGCACATAGGTCCAACACACACTTTGCTCGCTCCATGAGAACAGCTGCAGTCAGGTATGAGGAGATAAAGCTTCCAACAAACAAACCAGCACAGTTGCAGAAGGGAGATATGGGTGAAGTAAAGGTCACAGCTGCAACTAACCGTGAGTTCCTGGAATGGTGGAGGTGGGACAGCATTGGAGCAGCCTGTGAGCCTAAGTGTGGAGGATGTCGTTGTGGAAATTGCCAACCAGGAGGTAAAGAGATGACCCTGGCGAGGAGAGAGAGCTGGATATCATAAAGGCAGGCCTAACCTACGTCAGGCAGGATTCTCATATTACATCACCACACTGGGACGCAAAATATCCCTGGACTGAAGACCCCACTTCTCTCCCCAACAACAAACGTGCTGTGGAGGCCACATTCATGCGGACAGAGAAACAACTGAAGCGGGAGCCGGAGTGGCAAGCTGCATATAAACCCAAGTCCACGAAATGGTTGAAAGAGGTGCAGCCATCAAACTCACGGACCAAATCAAGACCAACTGGAAAGGACCAGTGTGGTACGTAAGCCACTTAGTAGCACCAAACCCTCATTCAGTGACTACACCAGTACGACTTGTATGGAACAGCAGCCAGAAGTTCAGAGGAGTAAGCATGAATGACATTCTACTAAAGGGACCTGATGTTCTTAATCCGATCAGAGCTGTTCTGTTGAGGTTCAGAAGAGGTGTGCATGCAGCTCTGGGGGACATAAAGAAAATGTACAACTCAGTGTGGCTAGAGGAGCGTGAGATGCATATGCACAGATTCCTCTGGAGAGACAGTCCAGAAGAAGAGATATGCGAGTATGCTATCACAAGAGTCAACATTGGGGACAGACCAGCCGGTTGCATTGCACAGGTGGCTATGCGAGAAACAGCCAGTCTGCCCATGTTTTCCCACATGAAAGAGGAACGAAGAGTTCTTGAAGAGGACAGCTATGTGGACGACCTCTTAACCTCCCATAACAGTCAAGAACAACTGGAGAGGATTACAGAAGGAGTGGAGGAAATCCTGAGAGCTGGTGGCTTCTTCCTTAAACCATGGGTCCGGTCTGGTCAAAGTGGGAGGCAAGAAACTGCAACAGCACTCCTGGGAGGAGGAAAAGCAACAGCTGAAAGTAAAACTCTCATCCTTCCAAATCAGATGAGAGAGGAGGACAACAAAGCCCTGGGAATCGGGTACAAAGTGGAGGAAGATAAGCTCTACATGTTGACCTCAATCAACTTCTCCAAAAGGAAAAAGAAGATGAGAGTGGGCAATGATCTCTCCTGGAGCAAGTGAGACCTGAGACACCTAACCCACTGAGTAGCGGGAACTGCTGAGCCAGGTGGCTGGACTTTACGACCCAATTGGCTTAGTTACACCTGTCAAACAGAAGGGGGCCATCCTTGTCAGGAAGGCATTCCAGGAAACAGGGGGTGGAAAGCTGACCAGGGAGACCTGGGATAGACCACTCTCAGAGAGCCTCAGGGAGGAAGCCATCCAGCTATTTGAGGACTATGCGCAGCTTGGAAAGATTAAATTCCAGAGAAGCATCACGCCAGATGGCTGGAGAGGGAAACCATGGGGAGTACATTTTCGGATGGAAGTGAGAGAACCTATGGAGCTGTGATGTACCTGAGGTGGGAGACAGATCGAGGGACTGAGGTCCGATTTGTGGAATCGAAGGCCAAGCTAACGCCACTGGATCAAAAGGGAGATGCTGTCAAAGCAGAAACCTGCGGAGCAGTCTTTGCAGCTAGACTAAGGAAGTATTTTGAAAGGCATGGTGGGATGGAGATTGAGCGATGGTTCCACCTAGTGGACAGCCAAACGGTCCTGGGAGCCATTAAAAGGGACAGTTATGGGTACCAGACTTTCTTCGCGAATAGAGTTGGTGAGATACAGAAAGCTGGGCCAGCCGAAGACTGGTGGTGGATCCCAGGAACCCTCAATATTGCTGATCTCATTACAAGAGGAAGCGCTCCTGAACATCTAGTTGAGACGTCTACATGGCAAGATGGACCTGAGTTCCTGAGGTGGCCAGTGGAAGAGTGGCCTGTAAAATCAGCTGGAGAGGTGGCAGCGCAAGCCAGAGAGTGTGGACAGGCTCCAGAGGAAGGCATTCTCAGCAGCCATAACCAGAGCTCAAGCCGAAATAAATCAAAGAGATGGCCTACAAGACCTACAGGAAAACTAAAAAGAGAGAGCCAAGGGGAGAAACCTAGTGCCGAAGAGACTCCTACCAGGACACTCACAGGAAAGACAGTGAAGGATCTGGTGGAGGTGGAAAAGTTCAGCAGCCTTCAAAGACTTGTCAGGGTCATAGCCTGGGTGCGGAGAGCTGCAAAAAAGTGGCTGGAGATTAAGGACCAACCTAGGACAGGATCAAAGTTGGAAGTAGGATCTCCTAAGGAAAAGGTCAAGGGAGCCACAGTAAAGGAGCTTGATGACGCCCTAAGATATCTCTTCCTTGCAGCTCAAGAAAGTGCAACATTCCCCCACACTACCATAAGCAGGCTGGCGGTTTACAGACATGTGGAGTCAGGACTTCTGGTTTGTGGAGGCCGGATCCAGATGTTTAGTGAGGACAAGACTGCAGTGGCACTGTTACCATTTGAAGCATGGGTGTCCACATTACTGGCACAAGAAGCCAACAAAGCAAATCATGAGGGAGTGGCAGGAACCCTTCTCAGGATGAGGAAAAAGGCCTGGGTGATAAAAGGTCGAATACTTGCAAAGAAGGCGGTCAACAGCTGTGTTACATGCAGGAAGATCAGAGCAAAACGGTGCCAACAAATCATGAGTGACCTTCCACCTGAGAGAGCGGGCCCGGCTAAGCCTTTGAATTCACAACATTGGACCTGTTTGGCCCGTACGAAGTGAAAGATGAGGTGAAAAAACGGGTCAAAGTCTGGGGGATAGTGTTCTGTTGCATGGCTTCAAGAGCCATACATACTGATCTAGTGAGTGACCTGTCATCTGAAGGATTCCTGCTAGCTTACCAAAGATTCACTTCAATAAGAGGACACCCCGCAAAATTGTGGTCGGATCCTGGCACAAACTTTGTTGGGGCCAAACCTGCTCTTGAGCAGCTCTACAGGTTTCTACACCAATTAACCAAGTCAGAGCTGGAAGATGAAGCTGCAAAACATGGGACTGAGTGGACATGGAAAATCCATCCTGCAGATTCTCCATAGAAATGGAGCTGCAGAGGCTGCAGTCAAGATTGTAAAGCAGGCCCTGAGCAACCTTGGAGGAGAAGGAGTTTTCACATGGGGTGAGTTCCAGACCTTTCTCTTCATGGCCGCTAACCTAGCAAATGAGAGACCCATAGATGCCAGGACTCAGAGCCGAGAGGGCCTTGTGGAGTACATCAGCCCAAATTCCCTCTTGCTAGGAAGAGCAAGTCATTCGGGGGACACAAGGGATTTCGAGTTTGAAGGCTACCCATACAAGAGGCTAAAAACTATCCAAACAGAGGTCAGCAGGTTCTGGAAGAAATGGTGCCAGTTGGCTGGTCCAAATCTCTTTGTGAGAAACAAGTGGCACACCAGGAATCGAAATGTCGCAGTGGGAGATGTGGTGTGGCTGGCTGACCAAAATGCCCTGAGAGGACATTACAAACTGGAAAGAGTAGTCAGTGTAAATACTGATGGAAAAGGCATCGTAAGGGATGTAAATGTGAGAACCTTTCCCAGTTACCCGGTCCCAGTTATGAAGCATGAAGGCTTTGGAGGGCACAAGGGACAGCCAAGCAAGATCCCTGCCACAATTCTTCATAGGGATGTCAGGCGCCTTGTCATCTTACTTCCTGTTGAAGAACAGGCAAGTGTTGCAGAACTAGTGTGAGCTCCTTGGGTTCAGGAACCAGGAGATCAAGTGGGAGGTGTTTTGTCAGAACCAGAGAAGGGCAATTCGAAATCTGGCTCCAGTCCAGCAGGTGGTGACAGGGAGCCTAAAATCTATGGGTCCACTGGAGATGTGGCTCATAGAAGAGTGTGAGTCTCCTTTTTAATGAGCTAGATGCAAAGCACCTGGGTATGCACACTCTCAGCAGAGGACAAACAATTCACTGTGAGAGAGGAGAGGAGACTCAAGGATTCGACCAAAGACGCTGCTGGTTTTCAACCTAAATGATGCAACAGGAAGCTAAATGAAGGCTGAATGAAGCACAAAGGAATCTACAATAAAGAGGAAGGATTCAAATTTGAGTTGTCCCGTGTGTCCTTTTGGAATGAATCAAGCCATTTTCAAGTTTAGGCAGGAGTCAATCTAGCAAACCAAATCAGAACTTGACAGAGATACATGTGCCTGTCGGGGCGCGCAGATTTTGTTAATCCTTGGTGGCACTGAGGAGAGGGCCACTCGCAAGTCCTGTTCAACAGAGAGCCGTGACCTCCTGTTGTTCTTCATGTAAACCAGAGTAGAGAACACCAACTCACACAGGTAGGTAGTGGGAAAAAGAAGAAGTTGCTCAATCGCGTGGTGGGAGATGCTTGGGTACTCCGATGCAGAAGCCAACCAAAACTGATCCAGTGGGAGCTCACTAAATTTGAGTTTCAGTGTGCGGTCCACACGGAGCTCTGCGCACTCCTCTCTCTCTTTCATAGTGAGCTTTTCTGTTGAGGATTCCTGGTGGAATGGGTCTCGGATCCAGTCATAGACCTCGATGTCAGCCACACGTGGAAAATAGCGCTCAAACCTCTCTTTTAAGGTCTGAAGGTGTTCGGCATATACAGCGCGCTCCCTAGCTGCCTGCGGCGCAGCTGATGCCAGCGGGAACATGTCCATGGAGCCCTGTTCCAAAGCCTCGCGCCACAGGATAAGTTTGCCCATAAACCCCCGAATCTTGTCTGTGGATGATAAAATGTTTTCATTCCTGCCCTGAAGCTTGGCGTTTAACTCGTTGAGATGCCCAAATATGTCTGCGAGGTAAGCCAGCCTGGCGCACCACCTCTCATCCGCGAGCTTGTCTTTATGTGGGACAGCGTGTTCACGTGAAAACTCCAAAAGCTCTTCCCGAAGCCCATAAAGACGGGATAGGACTTTCCCCCGTGACAGCCAACGTACCTCTGTGTGGAGGATAAGGGTTTGGTGGTCGGCTCCCATCTCGGCGCACAGCTGGGAGAAGAGGCGAGATTTCAGGGGCCTTGATTTGATGTAATTCACCATCTGCACAGCCTGATTCAGCACCTCAGTCAACTCCGGGGGCATGGTTTTGGCAACTAATGCCTCTTGATGCAAAATGCAGTGGTTTGTCACGATATGTGGGTTTTGTGCTCTCACCTTAGCAATAAATCCTTTCACTCTCCCCGTCATGCTTGCCGCACCATCTGTGCAAAGACTGACGCACATATTCCAGGTCAGACTGTTCTCTTTTAAATAGTTATTAGTTACCATGAATATTTCTTCTCCCGTAGTATGGCTTTCCATTTCTTTGCAGAAGAAAAACGTCTCTGATAGAGTCAGCATCAACATATCTGACGTTTGCCAGAAGTTGGGCAGCCCCACTTATGTCAGTAGATTTGTCTATTTGTAGGGAAAATCTGCCGCTCGCCTGCAGTTTCTCTGTCAAATGTTGCTCAATGTCTTCTGACATGTCGTCGATTCTTCTTTTGATTGTATTATCAGACGACGGCACTTTGGATAGCTCATTTGCGGCATCTGGACCCAGCATGACACCTGCAATTCTTTTGCAAGCGGGGAGGATGAGTGTCTCCGCTATTGTGTGAGGTTTCTTCTGCTTTGCAATGAGCTCCGCTAGCATGTAACTAGCCTCCATTGCCTTTTCAGACACTTTCACACAATCCAACAAACGGTCTTGCTGCCTCTGGTTCAGATCCCGCGCTCTTTTGAAGTAGGGCAAGTTTCTCTGAACATGGAAGGGATGTTTGGTTTCCAAGTGCCTCTTCAGCTTGCTTGGAACCATGTTCGCATTAGCTAACTTCTCCCGACAGACGACGCACTCGGGCTGAGGATTGTTGACATCCCCGGTCCAACTGAAGCCATAAGACAGGTAACTTTCATGATACTGTCTGCTGACAGTTTTTTTCCTCTTTTCTTTCGGTGGTGGGTTGTCGGCAGTCTCTGCACTGGTGGTTGGTGGTTTGCTCCGCACAAGAAAGCGCTCCATTTTCCCTCTTGCGTGTTTCTCTGTTTTAATGTGTCACGGTCTTATAATTCCCACCTGTGCAACTGCGTTAACAGCGAAATAAGGGGTTCTGTGAGGATTTTTTTTAAATAATTGTTTTTAGGTATAGAGTTTGCCTCTGTATTATGAAATGAGTGCATACAAAGTACTGATATAGTAAATTAAATTTTTTTTATTTTTGTGTAGTTGTATATTGCAATAATAACGTATGGTTGTCACAAAATCCCACGGCACACCCGGACTTGCCTCACGGCACACCAGTGTGCCGCGGCACACCGTTTGGGAACCACTGCTCTACGGCATACCATCCAACCTCCTCAATAAACTCCAATATATCCAGAACTCTGCTGCCCGCCTCCTCACCCACACCCGCTCCCGAGACCACATCACTCCCGTCCTCCAGAACCTCCACTGGCTCCCCATCCATCAAAGAATCGACTTAAAAGTCCTCCTGATTACTCACAAAGCCCTCAACAACCAGGCCCCCCCTAACCTCACAGACCTGCTGCACCACCACACCCCTTCCCGCTGCCTCCGCTAATCAGAAGCCAACCTCCTATCCATCCCCACCCGCATCAATCACCGGACCTGGGGGGACAGCGCCTTCTCCGTCGCTGCCCCCTCCCTCTGGAACTCACTCCCACAACCCATCAGAGACTGCACTGACCTCACCACCTTCAAAAAACTTACAAAAACTCACCTCTTCAATCTGGCTTTTAATGTGTGATTGTTTTTGTATTATTTGACTTTATATATATTTATTTGTTGTTCTTTTCTTTTCACTATATCTGTAAAGCGTCTTTGAGGTCCTGTAAAAGCGCTAACAAAATAAATCTATTATTATTATGAGGTCCAATAAATTGACTGTAGACCTCAGAGACAGGATTGTATCAAGGCACAGTTCTGGGGAAGGGTACAGAAAAATGTCTGCAGCATTGAACGTCCCAACGAGCACAGTGGTCTCCGTTATTTGCAAATGGAAGATGTTTGAAACCACCACGGCTCTTCCTAGAGCTTGCTGTCCAAACCAAACTGAACATCGGGGGAGGAGGGCCTTAGTCAGAGAGGTGACCAAGAACCCGATGGTCACTCTGACAGAGCTCCAGTGTTCCTCTGTGGAGATGGGAGAACCTTCTAGAACAGGGGTATTCAACGAGGTCCAGTTAGAGAAAATCTCCCCATGCAAAGGTCCGGAACATCAAAATGTCTAAGTTGCTTTATGAATTAGTGTGATATTGAAGTAGCCTGTAGCTTTATCAACGTCTGCATGTAATCAACAGCTGACTGCCAATCAAATAAATTAAGTACAATTCATAAACAACAATATTTATTGTCAATTAACATTGAACTATACAGATACACAGTAAATACTGTGGATATGTGTAATGTTCCTCTCTGGCTGCATTTAAAAATAAAATAGGAGAAAATAAATAAAATAGCTTTTGAAAATGTGTGCATCTTAAAAGTGCTTAATTTTAGATAAATAAAATAAAGTGTAGCAGCAGCTTGAGTTTCCCTTTTTCTTTGTTAACCGTTTCACATCATGACTTAACAGTTTCAGCCGATTATAGAACAATATCAGTCTTTACACATCATAACAATTGAACAGTTTTAAAGTTTCTCTTTCTTTCCCTCTTATATTGCAGTCCCTCACTCACTTTTTTTTTAATTCAGTGCGAGAATTGAGCTGGAGCTTGTCCTGCCAGGAGATTAAATCTGGGCTGAAATGGTGTCAGGGCCATTCTCATACACACATGCAGGTGCTCATTGGTTAGCCTTGGTTAGCCTGCCCTGGAACGATATTTAGTTTTCATTTTGATCCTGGTGGACTGATCATATCGGGCTCTGAGACTGCTTATTTTTTGTGACCTCAGTTCTGACTTGAGAGGGAATGTTTGGTCAAACACTTTGTGTTTTGTCTCATAGTGGCATTTTGGCACTTTTAATGAGCGCCACGGTCTCTGAACAAATGAGACACACTGGTTCTGTGCTCCCAGTGGGCAGGATGAACATGAATGAGTCCGTCCACTCAGGGTTAAAAGCTCTGTTCTCACTGTCCACTTTCCTCTTCTTGGAGAGCGCCATGTGTAATTATTTGTCTCTCCCTGTCTGCCGCTAACACGCCTGTTCACTCTCCTCTCCGCTTCTCTCCCTGTATCGCTAATTATTCTCTTCACTCACTTTCCTCTCCGCTTCTATCTGCCGCTCTCTCGTCTCTTCCTCTGTGTTTCTCTCCCTGTATCGCTCACTCGTCTCTTTCGCCCCCTGTCGGCGGCGGTTAAAATAGAATCGCCCCGTCAAAATTGAAATCCCCTATTAATGATTTATTATAGGTCCGGGTCCGTATAGGTCGGCGTCTGGGTCCGGATCCGGACCGCGGTCCGCCTGTTGCCGACCCCTGTTCTAGAAGGACAACCATCTCTGCAGCACTCCACCAATCAGGCCTCTATGGTAGAGTGGCCAGAAGGAAGCCACTCCTCAGTAAAAGGCACATGAAAGCCCCCATGGAGCACCTAGAGTACTCTCAGACCATGAGAAAAACAAATTGTCTGGTCTGATGAAACAATAATTGATCTCTTTGGCCTGAATGCCAAGCATCATTTCTGGAGGAAACCAGACCTGGCCAACACCCTCCCTACACTGAAGTATGGTGGTGGAAGCATCATGCTGTGGGGATGTTTTTCAGCGGCAGGAACTTGGAGACTAGTCAGGATCAAGGGAAAGATTAATACAGCAATGTACAGAGAGATCCTCGATGAAAACCTGCTCCAGAGCGCTCTGGACCTCAGACTGGGGCGAAGGTTCACCTTTCAACAGGACAACGACCCTAAGCACACAGCCACGATAACAAAGGAGTGGCTTCAGGACAAGTCTGTGAATGTCCTTGAGTGGCCCAGCCAGAACCCAGACTTGAACCGGATGAATATCTCTGGAGAGATCTGAAAGAAGAATGGGAGAAACTGCCCAAAGATAGGTGTGCCAAGCGTGTAGCATCATACTCAAGAAGACTTGAGGCTGTAATTGCTGCCAAAGGTGCTTCAACAACGTATTGAGTAAAGGGTGTGAATACTTGTGCCCATGTGATATTTGAGTGTTTTATTTTTAATTCATTTGCAAAAATTATTTTAAAACATTTTTCACTTTGTCATTATGGGGTATTGTGTCTAGAATGTTGAGAAAACAAATTAATTTAATCAATTTTTAAATATGGCTGTAACATAACAAAATGTGGAAAAAGTGAAGGGGTATGAATCATAGACTGTATATATAAATGGACGTAGTGTCCGTGACGTCACCCATAGGATTCTGCAGAGTTGCCGAGAAGCCCTTAGTAGGCGGAGTCGGCCACTAACGTCTCGACAGTGACGTCAGAGTCTAACTGATCCAAATAAGGGCAAAGAGGCGGAGCCGAGGCGGGACCTGCTGCCACCGAGCTGGAAGTTCCAGAGCAAGCTCAGGCTAAGAAGCTAAGCTAACATGCTCCCAGTATTAAGCTAACAACCCAGCTTGCGGTCACTGCTCCTCGTTCCCGGTATCTTCTGAAGGTAAGATACCCTGTAACTTTACAAAACTTGTCCCTTTGATTTAAATGTTCTTGAACCTACACTATACAATTGTTTTTTAAATGCTTTACCGTTTTTCAAATATAAATGTCATTTGTAACTAAACTTTGTAAACTAGCAGAGATATGGCCAGTGTTGCGTGAATTAGCCTATGGAATTAGCCATAGACTGTAGCCTATATGTAAAGGAATTAGCGTATCGTAAACTAAGCTGTACGTTTAGTTTTAGGATAATCAATTTACCTACATTTCGACTTTAAATTAGCAATTAACACATAGTTAATAAGATTATTTATATGGATGGTTACAGTTAATGTTGTATTGATACCGGCTTGCATTCTTATAACTATTATTGCTGTGCAATCTGCAGTATCATACAGTCATTACTATGCCAGTGCATAAAACAGTGTTGTATGCTCTGGCTAACGATTGCAAAATGCGCATATTTATACTTTTGACAATGAATTGCATATATAAAGGTTTTGACACTGCATCCACTGTAGACTGAAACTTAATCCAACGTTATTGTTTTTCAAAAGTGCAGTGCCAGTCTAACTTAAATATGACTGTAGATAAAGAAAGGGCAAGGCGCTTTGATATTTATGAGACAATGATTATTTATTTCAGTGCTAAGAAGAAGATGGCAACCTCCTCCACGCCTTCTTCAAAACCTCCAACCTGCACAACCTGTAAATTGATTGTCCATGACTTCAGATGATTGACATCACATACTCTCTCTCACACACACGTTATTGTCAATGGAACAAAATTAGCAACCCTTTATACTTAATTTCATTTGCCTCATCTGAAGCATTTGTTACTCTCATTTATTTTCCTCCCATAGTGACTGTATGGATAATCGGTGACAGCTGTGGAGCCCAGAGAGCTGCAGAGACCATCGGCAGCAACCTGGGCCTCAACCTGAGGGTGTGCTGGTTCGGGTGGGGGGGTTCCGCTGGAGAGGTCTCCTTCCCTTCTTTTCCCACTCCCTGCGAGGAAGAGCAGCCCCGGATGTCCTCCTTATCCACTGTGGCAACGATTTACAGTTATTTACTGCAGTGTTTTTCAGGCATCTCCTTCCCTAATAAAAATAATAAACAAAAACACATAAAATAACTTTTTGAGGTCTGTAGATATTCAACTTTCTTTTGAATAATGTTGTTTTAAATGTAAGAGTGCATTATAAAAGACAATAGAGGGCCAACATGTTAACTATGCAGTTAATCCATTCAACAATTACATGTTTCCAAGATTCAGATTCAAAGGTTCTGTTTCGTCCCTACTGACCGCCAGAGGTGGTGCTTTAGCACTGGATATGTCCATCGCACGCATGCGCAGTTCGAGTACCTAATAACAACAAAGTCACCTGTGACCCACGTGACACCGTCTACATAGGCCGGCGTCATTAGAGGATCTGTTCCTTTTCATCTTCTCGCTTCGCGAGAGTACCGTGGTTGCATTTTTGTAACCTACAGCGTTCGTTTGAACATTAGATCCAAGGATTTCCCCGCATACAGCCGGCTGCGTGCAGTTTCGCGACTATTCCAGTCGGGGCTACGGGCTACCCGTCCCCCAGGAGCTGTGGCCGGCTACGCGGAAAACTTCGACGGACAGGTTGGTGTCGGCTTGGTCGGCGATGACAGTGTTTCCGCTCCCTCTCCCAGCTAAGCTGTCCTGATTTCTGTCTTGTTTACTATTTGGCTTTAACTTTTTTGGTGACGGCAGCGTTACCGCTCCCTCTCCCAGGAGTTGCCCTTGCTGTGCTATTTTGTACTTCTGCTGACCGTGGCGTTGTGCCAAGCTATTATTAGCATTTTGAGTTTCCAGCTTTAGCTGTGTTTCCTTGTTTAATTAATTAGCAGTAGCTTGGCTCAGCCTAACCGTGTCCTGGCGCACAGCCACTTGGCTGACGCCGGATTAAACCGGGATTACCCGTGCTGTCTTGTTTGCTATTTTGCTTAAACTTTTTTCTTTGGTGACGGCAGCGTTTCCGCTCCCTCTCCCAGGAGTTGCCCTTGCTGTGCTATTTTGTACTGTTTCTGACCGCGGCGTTGTGCCGAGCTATCATTAGCATTTTGAGTTTCCAGTTTAGCTGTGTTTCCTCGGTTAACTAGTTAGCAGTAGCGTGGCTCAGCCTAACTGTCCTGTCGCACAGCCCCTTGGCTGACGCTGGATTAAGCCGGGATTATCCGTGCTGTTTTTTCTTTAGAGGCCAGTTTCTGGTTTTAGCCTGTGTTTACGCTTAACTTCGTTATTATCCCAACCAGTGAAGGCAGTGTTTTCGCCCCCGCTCCTGGTAAGCTAAACTGTCCTGTTGAGCTTCTTTATTTTATTTGTATTCAGCTAAGTGAAGGCAGTGCTCTCGCTCCCGCTCCCTTTGCTGGTAACATGGGTGTAGGACATTTACATCCCTCGTCGTGTTCGGCGAGTAGGAGCATTGCTCTACTCTTCCCGTTCAGCAGGTAGCTGGTGAAGGCTGTGTCCTCGCACCCGCTCCCGGTTGCCCTGCATCTGGCCACCTACATAATGGCTCATTCATGTAGTGCCTGTATAGCTCCTCTTGAGCCCGAGGATGGCCATGACCGCTGCCCCTCTTGCCTTGGCCTCGAGCATTTGAGGGAGGGTCTCATGCAGAACGCCTGCATGAACTGTAGCTGTATGCCTCGGGCGCTCAGAGTAGCTAGAGTTGCAGAGGTGGAGCGTTTGGCAGCAGCCAACGGACACCTCTCCTCGTCACATCTTCCTCCAGAGTAGTTTAGCCGTTCCCAGCGACGCGAGGGAACGATGGCTATGGGTTCCCCCCCCAATAGGAGGTCTAGAAACTGGCTGTCCTCTAAGGTGGATCAGTTAGCTGCCGACATGGGCATGATGAAGACGCTCCTCTTGGCCTTTCAGCCAGGGGCCGGCATAGGGGCTGCTAGCTTGCCGCCCGCACATCCACATGACGATGTCATGTCACTAGCGGCTTCGGCTAACCTCTTCAACGAAGAGGTGGAGGACGAGGCCCCACTCACTCCCGAGGAGGCTTCCCACTCCTCTGCTCAGGGTTCTCTGCAGGGCGCGGAGGACGCCTCCATGGCGGCCATTATTCGTGCGGCCCTGGCACACTTACAGCTTCCGGTTCCGCAGGCCGACCCGGCTCAGGCTAGCGCCTTCTTCAGGCGTAACCCTGCCACTGTCCCCCTCACTGTTCCTCCTTCAGAGGAGTATGTGAGGGAGCTCCATGCATGCTGGAGAGACACCAGGGCCTTCTCCCACTCTGGCTCTGATGCCCGGACCTTGGCTGCCATGCAGGATCCGGCGAGGGTGGGGCTGGGTCGCATGCCACCCATTGAGCCCACCATCGCCTCCCTGATTCTGGCTCTAAGGCCTGATGCCAGGTGCCCTCGGCCTCAGTGCAGGGTCACAGACAAACTGCTCTGTAAGGCCTACGACGCAGCGGCACGCATGGGTGGTATCGGGAACTCCCTCTCCCATTTAATGCTGGCCGTCTCCACCTGTCTGCAGCAGGAGGCGGACTCCGGCGGCCACCACTGGGATAATTGGGTCCCCTTTTAACATTTGCTCCCGTTTAGCATTATGGGCGTCATAGCCATAGACTATAAAAGTCTTACCCAAGGCTGAATCATAAACTAAACTGTATATATATACACATGTATAAAGGGTTGCGTCCTTAGCTGGCTAATAAGCTATATATTTGTGTGCTTGCTAACAAGCAAGCATATTAAAGGGTCAAGTACAGTAACTACAACTAGCTAACGTTGTAGCCTAGCAGAGTGGACAAGTTGCTGTTAGCTGACAGTGAGGCACGTACCTTTCCATCAAAGTGACCACGCCCTAATTTATGCAAAAACTTGAAGACCTAATATAAATAAAAGGGTCGCGTTATAAAACAATTCACTCACCAATTCATAATCATGAAGGTGGAATCTAACTATATCCCGAATAATTTTTATTGCATCCAGGGGTAGAAACTAGGGCTGCTCGATTATGGCAAAAATCATAATCTCGATTATTTGGGTCAATAATTGATATCACGATTATTAAAAACGATTATCCATTTACTTTGAAAACACCCATTCATTGAAAAAAAAATGTGAACAGTATGTTTTTAACAGTTGAACTTTAAGTATAATTCAACTGAAAATCCAATAAAAAAATAAATAAAAAATATATAATCGTTTTATTTCGATTATGTTGTTTTCATAATCGTTGCAAGCCAAAATCGTAACTGCGATTAAAATACGATTAATTGAGCAGCCCTAGTAGAAACTGCTGTATAGTTGGGCATTTTAACATGGGGGTTTTATGGAAATTGATCCTTTCTGCAGTCATCGCCTATCGGCCAATAGATGAACTGCAGTTTGTGGCACTTCCTTATTGGCCTCCCGGCTCCGCCCCAGAGTTTGCCGCTTGGTATGAATACTTTCCGGATGCACTGTAAATATAAATATCATATAAATTACATTATTATAAGTCCATAATCCAAAAATAAAAGCCCAATAAGATGAAAACTTCACAAATATATAAATGAACATGCGGAATGTATAGGTAGTAGTATAGAACTAATGAATGGTCACACCAGTGTGTGGGAAGATGGTGCCTGTGTCGGCTCGCCGCTCCCTCAGCTCTCTGCCTTTAGCTATCCTGCTTTTGTTTTATGTTTGTCAGAATGTCTCTGCTCTGCTCGTCTACGATCGCCAAACTCTCCTCCACCTCAGACCCTCCCTGGAGTTTATACTGCTGCCCAAACCTACATCTGGCAACCATAAATCGTCCGTCCCCCCCTCTACTGTCGGATATTCCCACCTACCTGCGCCGGTTGCCCTGCATCCTGCCTCGCTGAAAGCGCTTTAGACGACGGGGAAAGCGTGGTGGGGCACTGGTCCATCAAAAAGCATACCTGACGGCTTCTTCTGGGACTTATCCACGCATCAGATGTCATGGCCCTCCCGCTGCACGCCATGTGAGGGATCGATGGATTCGCCCTGTTTTTCCGGAGCTGCGGCCTCTGCTGGGCCCGCTGACAGCTCCTCCTGCCCGACTGACTGCTCCCGGCCCACGCGGCATTCAACACGCACATCTTCGTCAGCTGAGACGCACTACACCTTCGTCAAGCCCGGAGCGAAAACTTTGCATGGCTCTGCTGAATGCTAGGTCGATAGCAAACAAGACGTTCCTGTTAAATGACTTCTGGATTTTATGTTTCTGATGGAGACCTGGGTCCACGCTGGCGAGTATACACCGTTCTCTGAACTTCTTCCTCCTGACTGTACATTCTTCAGCTCCCCCCGTACCACCGGCCATGGTGGGGGCATAGCATCAGTGTTTAGAGCTAGCCTCCAATGCCGATTGCTTCACCCTGTAACTAGCTACGCTACTGTAGCTTTGAGTTGCAGCTTTTTGAACTGAACCCGGCCTCGCCTATACTCTGCGCAGTCGTGTATCGTCCGCCAAAGTACAATAAGGATTTCATAAATGACTTTTTTGACTTTCTGTCCGGGATCATGGTGAAATATGATCATGTTTTGATCTCCGGCGACTTCAATGTCCATGTGTGTTGCGAGTCCAAACCTCTGGTTAGGGACTTTTTAAATCTCCTTGATTCTTTTGGTCTCGTTCAGTCCGTGGCTGGCCCAACACACGAAAAAGGACACACTTTGGACTTAGTATTATCGTTTGGACTGTCTGTCTCTGTGGATGAAATCTGTGCAGCAACGCGTATCTCAGACCATTTACCGGTTCTGTTTACAACTTCGATCCCTTCCGCAGGAGTCGAATCACGTGCCCCTGCGCGTCGTCTGCGTTCAATTAACCCTTGACTGCCTCACAGTTTTCTGATGTTTTTAATGCTTCCCTGATCTGTAAATTAGAGGTGAACTGTGCTTTAGTGCTGATGAGCTTATCTCCATGTTTGACTCGACATGTACCCTAATACTGGATTCTGTTGCTCCTTTTACGCTTAGACGCACCAAAGTTCTCTCAGAGCCGTGGCTCAATGACTGTACTCGTGCTCTCAGACGCACCTGCAGGCGTGCAGAGAGAAAATGGAAAAAGGATAAACTCCATGTCTCCCTAGAAATCCTTCGTGCTTGCCTTTCCGACTACCAGACGGCAGTCAAAGCAGCCAAAACAGAGCACATTTCTCTGTTAATCTCCAAAAACAGCCATAAACCTCAGGTTCTTTTTAATGTCCTCAACTCTATCATTAATCCCTGTGATGTTTCTTCAATTGTGCCATCGACTACTCTCTGTGATAAGTTTCTTAAATTTTTTATTGAAAAAGTATCTGCTCTTAGGCTAGCCCACACTAGTGCTACCCCAGATCCTGCTCCTTTTCTGTGCCCTGCTGTCCTCGACCACTTTGAGCCTGTATCCCTCTCTTCTCTCTCGGATGTAGTCAAGCACCTGCGGCCGACAAACTGCACCTCAGACAGCATTCCCTCTCGCCTTCTCAGAGATGTTTTCGAATCAGTTGGAGCAAGTATTTTATTACTTATAAACACCTCTCTTAGCTCAGGATGTGTCCCAGCTGCCTTCAAACATGCCGTGGTCAAGCCACTACTTAAAAAGAAAAATCTCGACCCCTCCATTCTCGCAAATTTTAGGCCCATCTCCCAGCTACCTTTTTTATCTAAAGCCCTGGAGCGAGTAGTCTATGTCCAGCTACAGTCGTTCTTAACCACGCATGGCATCCATGAAAAGTTTCAGTCTGGCTTCAAACCTATGCACAGCACTGAAACAGCCCTTTTAAGAGTTTTTAATGATCTGCTCCTAGCCGCCGACTCAGGTAGCCCAGCTGTCCTGGTGCTGTTAGACCTGACAGCTGCCTTTGACACTGTGGACCATAGCATCCTGTTGTCACGGCTTGAACAGTCCGCAGGCATCACAGGCTCTGCCTTGCATGGTTCAGGTCCTACCTGACAGACCGTAGCTTCTCAGTGCAGCTAGGTGCCTTCTCCTCTGCCAAAGCCCCTCTTACCTGTGGGGTTCCCCAAGGCTCTATCCTGGGCCCCATCCTCTGATATACTGTACATACTGCCCCTAGGTTCAATTCTCACTAAACACAATATTCCCTTCCACTGCTACGCCGACGATGTACAGATCTATCTGCCTCTCAAAGCAAATGTCAAACACTCACTACAGCAGTTGATGGACTGCTTAACAGAGATCAAATCCTGGCTGAGCCAAAATTCCTCAACCTCAACGAGAGCAAGACTGAGGTCATCTTTTTTGGACCCCAACCTCCAGCCTCTCCGGTTGATATTCTGGGCTCTCTCAATGAAAACATCCTCCCCTCTGTCATGAACCTTGGAGTGACCTTCACTAGCACTTTTAAATTTGATAAGCAGGTCAGCACCGTAGTCAAATCCTGCTTTTTTAAATAAGACTATTGGCCAAAACCAAGTCCTATTTATCTTTTAAAGACTAGAAAGGGTTATTAACGCCTTTGTAACCTCAGACTGGACTACTGCAACGCTCTGTATGTGGGTATGGACCAGGCCTCAATTAGACGCCTGCAGCTAGTGCAGAACGCAGCTGCACGTCTTCTGACTGGCCACAAAAAGCGTGACCACATCACCCCAATTCTGGCCTCACTACACTGGCTTCCAATTCGGTTCCGAATTGATTTTAAAATCCTTTTATTTGTTTTCAAAGCCCTAAATGGGCTGGCTCCGGCCTATATAGCAGAACTCCTCCATCGCTACACCCCAGCCAGAGCTTTAAGGTCTGCTGACCAGCTGCTGCTGGTAGTGCCCAAGAGCAGGCTCAAAACCCGAGGTCACCGAGCCTTCGCAGCAGCTGGCCCCAGGCTCTGGAATAGTCTGCCCCTCCATGTGAGGTCAGCGGAGACACTAGGGGTTTTTAAATCCTCACTAAAAACTCACTTCTTCTCCCTGGCCTTCTAGTCAGAGCGGAGCATGACACCTGACTATTCCCTGTGTTTTTGTTTTTTTATATTTCTGTTGTAAATTATTGTCTTTTATTGTGATTATAGTAATGTGTTCTTATTACATGTACAGCACTTTGGCTCGACCAAAAATCGCTTTTGATCAGCTCAACTTGATTTGATTTGAAGGAAGGGTGTGCAGCACCTCAGTGGAATATAAGTTAATAAAAGCAGCATTAAATACACACGGTCACTATTAAAGGACTATTTTGTGTTATAGAGACCAGCGTCGGAATACACGGGTTATCTTTCCATGTCACATCACAGAGCCAGGACTGAGGTGCTTGGAGCTGAGGAAGAGGAGGAGGAGGTGGGGGAGTGGGACCTGTATTTCAGGTCATTAGCTGTGATGAGGCTTATCAGATTCGTCTATCTGAACACATCCATCTTCTGCCTCTCCAAATAAATTGCTCTTTATTACTCTATCATTCAGGTTATTGCCTATGAAATAATGAGACACTCCTGGTCAGGGCCAGCATAATTGATTTTTCTCTTTCTCCCTTTTGTGTGTTTGTGTGTGTGTGTGTTCACGTTATTGTTAATATTAATTAAGCCGGGGATTACTGAGAACATAGGATTGTGGGGAAAAAAGCAAAGCAAAACTAACAATGCAAATACATCAACAACTTGTTAAAAACATTCTATATTTGGTGTTAAATATTTTCTATCTTTAGGTTGCATCTGATTCTCTCTCTCTCTCTCTCTCTCTCTCTCTCTCTCTCTCTCTCTCTCTCTCTCTCTCTCTCTCTCTCTCTCTCTCTCTCTCTCTCTCTCTCTCTCTCTCTCTCTCTCTCTCTCTCTCTCTCTCTCTCTCTCTCTCTCTCTCTCTCTCTCTCTCTCTCTCTCTCTCTCTCTCTCTCTCTCTCTCTCTCTCTCTCTCTCTCTCTCTCTCTCTCACACACACACACAGAGATCACAGACGATACTGGGGGAGGGGGGGCCGCAGTATAAATGTTTCATTCCTCCTGAATGGCAGGTTAAGTGAGGATACGATAATACTGCCGACAGTAATGGCAACTTTAATTTCCTTTTCCTATTGTGGAGATTTATGGAGAAATTAAATTCCAGCAGCTCGCAGGGCTCAATAATCATTATACAGAGCAGAGACTGAAAGGAAAAGGGAAACATCTCCATGGTCACAATATATAAAAGTAGCAGGTTAAGCACCAGGGAAGAGAAGGTAATCTGTGAGGGCTTAATAAACACAAAATACATTAGACTGATTTTTTAAAGTCTCAGAGCGCTGAGTAAAATGAACAACATGCTTTATAAATGAGCTGAGGGCGATCACCAGTTGGGAGTCGCCTCCAAAGGCTCACAAAGACTCTCTGGGAAACTACCTCCACCCGCTACACCCATAAGTAAGTACATTTCTTTATTGATTGATTGACATCTGACACAGCTGATGGTGAAAGCCCCTTTCTTTTTTTTCTAAACAGCCACTGGATAACGTTTTTGACAGGCGATTGTCAATGAAATTGTGAGACAAGTCACACATGAAATGTTGTGCAGTCCAGCACAAAGTGTTGGTAACCCTAACACCATGGCAGTATTCTAGAGTCAGCTTCATTTCCACTAGGACAGTTTCTAGTTGGGGTCTTTGGGGGCCAACGTCCTGATTAGTATTGAGTATTATTTCTACATTGCTATGTCATCAGCAGTGGGACACATAACCTTTGCATTTAGCTCTCAAATGATTTTGTTGTACACTGTCAATGAGAATTTTTAAACATGTGATTTTGCCTAATTTATTTCAACGTCTCCTCATATTAGATATTTCCTTGTTGTGGTGAATAGAGTGATGTATTTCATTTCATTTCAAACCTTTATTTATGCAGGTGAATCCCATTGAGATCATTGATCTCTTTTTCAAGGGTGACCTGCTGAAAACCTGATGTCCAGTAATGATTGTCGGAGCAGTTTACTTATAGAAATGTGCAGATATGAGAGTATTTTTTATTAATTAATGTATTATTTAAAGTATTAAGGTCAGCTCACAAGAACCTACAGCTGTGTCACTAATGTCCACTTTATTTCTGTGGATATGTTTTAATGAATGTCCCAATCCTCTGATTGGTTGCCTGACTCCAATTGGTGAAAACTGTATCAGTTGGTCAATTTAAGGCCAGATTAAATCTTTGAACAAATCAGAGCCATGGGTGACTGATTCAGTGGTCTGGAAGAAGACAATATTAATCTCAGATAAAAACACAAGTAAATGCTAGGCTTGGATTTTGGTTGGTAAAAGGTGAGAGCAAGAGCATTTCTAGTAATTTGTATTCCACCATGAACAAATGAAACAGATGAAGCCACTGCACAAAGCAAAGTGTGCGTGTCCACCATAGACTGTATATATAAATGGACGTAGTGTCCGTGACGTCACCCATAGGTTTCTGCAGAGTTGCTGTGAAAAACTTAGTAGGCGGAGTTGGCCGCTGCCGGCTCGACAGTGACGTCAGAGTCTAACTCCCGCCGGAGCTAGCTGAGGCTAACAAGCTAAGCTAACATGCTCAGCAGTGCTGCTCTGCGATGCTAGCCGGCTAACCTACATCTGTTGCTCCCGGTCTGCACATTTTACGTTGCTTAACCTGTTAAGCCCTGAGCCTGTTTTTCAGGTCTCAGGCTCGAAAATGACATTCCCAGAACAAATGACCATATCTTCCCTTCTAAAAGGGTTAAATTAATAATCTTTTTTCTCAAAGCAAGGTTACATCTGTGAGTTCGATGTAGAAGTGTCAGAATCAATATAGATGTTTTTATTTTAAAGTAAATTCAGATTGAACACAGTAAAAAACTGTAAATTATAGTGTCCGTCCCAAAAAAAAAATTACTTATAGTGAAAACCACCCTTGAATGATGGGATGGTAGACTAAAAGCTTTAGGAATCCAAACTACAACATATAATAAGTACCCTGTATCAAGATTGATGCAAAACAAGTGAAATTTGACCTTTTTAGAGAGATTTAGCAAAAAAAAAACACTTCTGGGGTCATTTGGGTGGATTTTCCATATCTCTGGCCCCCCTTGGTCGATTTTGATGATTGAAATCTCTTTATAACCGCTAGAGCCAATGGAATCGAGGGAAAGTTCCACATACACACACACGTTACCAAATAAGGAGTGAGAGTGACGCGTAGCCAAAACCGGAAGCTGCGATAACTCTGGTGGCTACCATTAGCAGCTAACTTTTATTCTCCGATTTTTACATAAAAATGGAATTATGGATTATAAATATTTTTTTCAAAGTGACAGACACATGACAGACACATTGGATTAACCTAGCAGCAACGTTTTTATCGTTTTAATGCCATTGAACATGATTTTTGATCAGAATATCAGCTAAAGTGAGACGATCTCCCGTAAATGCTCCGTAAAGCTACTGTTGTGATGTCTGTGTTCGCTTCCCCTGTCGCGAGTCCTGATCGCCCAGTGATGATACTATACCTATATAATCTGTGGAGTCTCAGCTTTAATCGGATATATTGTATGTGCAGTTACGATAAGCAACAAGGGTATCTTTATCTTGAGTTCTGTGCCAAACTGCGTTAGCATTTTTTCGCTCAGGGGTCATTTAGACGCTTCTTATGAGACATGTGTTTTGTTTTGGTAAAAATGGTTCGTATCGTCAGTTAGCTGAGATTCTTCCCGTTAATCTGGTGTGACACAATAGGTTTCATAAATGTTAAGAAGCCCTGAGACACAGTCTCGAAAAATAACTTTCACGAGCGCCGATCGGGGGGCTGCTCGTCCTTAAGAGGTTAATGATGAATGTTCCTCAAGATGCTTGCTCACCCTCCTTCAAATTTGAAAGACAAGTAATTACTATCATATATCAAAATTCAAAAGAACAGTTCAGCGCCCCACAACTTCATTGCAAACAGTTACAACCTTGACTTTACATCAGAAAGAACAAACATTAAAGTAGTGTCTAACTGCATCAGTTAGGGTTAAAAAACGTGTATTCAGCTAAAACATATACATCGCTGCAGTTATTATCCAGTGGAATGGCCTTACCTACTGGCCTAGTTCAATCAAAGTGGTTAATCTTTTTTTGGCTGGGCAGTGTAGTTTTACACACCGTCTTATTTGACTTTCTCAGGACTTAAAATAGTTTTTTGGGGGCAGACCCCCTCAAAGAAAAAAATATATACACATACACACGTAAGGTCATCATCTTAACAGTTTTTTATGCTCATCAAGTCATCCGTGAGCAGATGTTATGAACTGAGACACAGGACACAGGACCCAAAAGCAGAACTCGGAGACAGTTGTCCAAAAATAGAATGTGGTTTAATCAAACTGAGTTGTATTTGCAAAAACAAAACTCTCTTGACAAAAGGGTATAACATCCAAAACAACACTCTCTCTTGTCAAAAGGGTATAACATCCAAAACAAAAGTCTCTCTTGACAAAAGGGTAAATTTCCCAAAGTACTAATTTCCAATAGTCAAAAGGCCCAGGTTCTCACGACATGAAAACTTACGAACTGACAAGGGAACAAAGAAACACAAGAGCTATTTATAGGTGAGGAGGATGGGCACAGGTGAAAACAATCAGGGCAGGGCCAAGCAATCTCAATGGCGGGAAACACACAAAGGCAGGAAATGTGGGATCTGGAATGAGAGGGAAGGATTACTTTCAAAATAAAAACAGGAAGTGACAAGATCAAAACACAAGAGTAAAAAACATAACTTAACCTAACATAACTGTCGAGTCACAACAGCAGAGCATCAAGTTGGCATGCCTATAACAGCTGAATGCGGCGATTACCATGTTGTTCAGCAAAACGCCTTATAAATGTATTAAGATCTAAAGCTTTAGTGCGTTTTGATTCAATGCTGAGTACAGCCTAACTTGAAAGTCTCTTCTCTGTCATTGTAGACCGCAAATATCTCATTCCTTCCGTCTACTTGGGTCCGAATGCTTCTCGTTTGGCGCCGTCCCGTTCAAATTAAATCGCCGCCAATCACATTTCCACGCTCGCGCCAGGGCCGGGGGAGGGGTTACAATTGAATATGCTAAAATAGTGAGAGAATCGCTGGCAAGGGGGCTACAACTACAACACAATGAACATATTTTACCGTGATTTAATTGTAATACACGTTTCAAAATGATGCCGAAGTAACAACATACTGATACCGGTCAGTAAAACCCATGAATTAATGCTTTGACAAGTCTGCAGACAGACGGCAGGCGAAAAACCTTTTAAAATGTGTGTTTTCTGAATGGAGATCGGTGGAGATTTCTGTGGTTCGCATTGAAGATGACGTCACGGCTCCGCCTACACTGCGTTACTATAGTTACTGCCCGAGCTACTAAACTGTAATGGAAATGCAGCTTAAAGTGAGCCTGGCCTACCAAGGCCTAACTATACCGTACGAGGCCCTGCAGTGGAAATGCGCCATTAGTGTGTTATTTATGAAAGAGGTGCTTTAGAGGGCTGTAGAAATAAATACAACATTATTTGAATGTGTTTTTTAAATTCATCACTTTGTACTACAAAGATAATCATATTATGAATGAACAGTCTGCAGTTAATCAACATTAAAATATATGTTATTATTAAAATAATATTCAACTGTTATCAGAACTCAGTGGCGAGCCGTGACTTTTATACCTAGGCAAGAAGAGTTATTACTTCACAGCGTATACTTCAGCGGAATATCAAAACAACGGCCCGGGGTGAAAAAACGCATCAATGACAGCGACCCTCTACCACACAGAACAACACCATTTATATAAACACCTATCATGACAAGGCACCCACAGCTAAGTAACAATTAAAAATGAATTAAGTCGGCACGGCGGCCCACATTGAAAATGACTTAGGCCTACCTTTGATCAGTGGCGAGCCGTCAGGGCCCTCTAGGCCTCTGAGGGCCTAAGATATTCTAAAAAATAATATTTGAAAACATAAAAAAAAAACATTTCTTTTTAAATATTTTTTATATTTTTCATTAGTTTTACCAAAATAACTTGATTTAATTGTATTTAAAATAAAATTTCCAAAGAAATAAATCCTTCGAATCTGCCTGTTCAGTTTCTGTTGGAATGTGAAGGGTTAAATGTCTGCGAGTTACTGTGAAGATGGGAGAGCTTGGTGGTCCCTCTGTAAATTCACAGAGGGCCCACTATAGTAACTCAACGAGAGAGCAATGTCAAATGACAGTACAATTGACCAATCATATCTTCCCTCTAAATGGGTGGGCTTTATTTTCGCGGACTTTATGACAAGTTCCGCCCGCTGTGAAGTCTATGCAAGTGGTGCAGTGACGCGTCCTAAAACCCGGAAGTAAGCTGCTGGTTCCCTCGACAAAAAAGCAATGGGATTTCTCCAGAGGGTTTTGGAAAGTAGCTCGAAATAAGGTCTGTGGAAAACGAACCTGTTAGATAAATGCACGTTTTGTTCAGCCGGATAATATCCGCATGTCTACCCTACTTTTATAATTTTCGAATCATAAATCTAATCGATAGATTTATGATCGATAGATTTATGACTAGCATAAGTTCGTTCATGATGGCTCATGTCAGTGATAGTGATGACATCGTTGCGAAATTATTTAACCGAGTCATTTTCAAGATTGAGTTACAATGATAAACTGGAGTGGCAAAGGATCAGCTGCATGACCCGCCATCAAGTGCTTCATCCAAAAGGACAGGAGGATGGACTTTGTGTTTAAGTGATTTGTTTTACAGACAATATGTAGAAACAAATGGTAGTAATTTTCACAATGTAAAATAATAATTGCCTTAAATACATTGAAATGTGAAAGCTGACAAAAAAATCATGTTTCTTGTTGCTTGGTAAAATCTAAATGTAACCTTTTGCAAACGTATTAGCATCAAGATATACTTAAAGTAAAAGTACTCATTATGCAGATTGGTCCATTTCAGAATCATAGATGTTTTGATGGTAATTATTGATGCATTAATGTGTTTATCAAACTATTCTGTTTCACCTTCTTAGCATCCACACAGCTGTACACAGCAATTTGATTTGTAATCCCAACCCTCCTCTGATTTGATCTGTTCCCTCTTCCTCTCCCGGTATTATCTTGCACAGCACATTCGTCATTTCCTCTGCATTTCTCTCAGCCAGGTCAACACTGTAATGATGCAAGCTCCACGCAACTGATGAACACACAATTAAATTAGAGAGACCAAAAGCAGTGGAGAGAAGAGAGTTTAAAACAATAAAGGGAATAAATAAGAGGGGCCTCACCCTCAGGAAAATGTCCCTCTTAATATTCATTAACAGAGAGCGGCGGGTGTGTGTGAGACTTGCCTACCCGACATGAACACACGGATTGAAATATTTAATGGATGATGTAGGCCGCTCTGCAGGGAAACACTTCAGACAGATCTGTTTCTGGTACCCAACATTTCTGTCATCATTTAACTTGGTAACAGACACTGATGCCCTGTCACCAACTTGGTGTCTCTCTTTGTGTACGTGACGTGTATGTGTGTGGTCTGGGGTTAATTGTTTGTCTTTTACGCTTTAATTCCTCGTAAATCTACCCTTAACTGCATGGAAAAGTTGAGGCTGCTGCTCTCCACAGCCAGCACTATTGAGAGTGCAGGCACCTCTTACTGACACCCCCAAAGCATAATGTTTCCACCTCCATGCTTGACGGTGGGGATGGTGTTCTGGGGTTATAGTCAGCATCTCTCTTTCTCCAAACACGGCGTGTCGAGTTGATGCCAAAGATCGCGATTTTGGTCTCATCTGACCACATCACCTTCTCCCAAGCCTTCTCTGAATCATTCAGATGTTCATTGTCAAACTTCAGACGGGCCTTTCATGTTCTTCTTGAGCAGGGGGCCTTAAGGCGCTGCAGGATTTGATCCATTATGGTATAGTGTGTTACCAATAGTTTTCTTGGTGACTGTGGTCCCAGCTGCCTTGAGATCATTAACAAGTTCCTCCTGTGTAGTTCTTGGCTTATCCCTCACCTTTCTTATGATCATCAATACCCCACGGGGCGAGATCTTGTGTGGAGCCCCAGACCAAGGGCGATTGATGCTCATTTTGTGTTTTCTTCCATTCCGAATCATTCTTCTGAATAATGTGCGTGCCCCGGGCACCGTTCATAATGGCAGCCCACTGCTCCTAACACTAGGATGGGTCAAATGCAGAGAAACCATTTAGTTACATAGTACCTGTACTGTGTAATGACAATAAAAGTGCAAAAAAATAAAATAATGGCACCAACAGTTGTCTCCTTCTCACCAAGCTGCTCTCTGATGGTCTTGTAGCCAATCCCAGCATTGAGCAGGTCTACAATCATGTCCCTGAGGTCCTTAAGGCCGCTACACACCAACCTGAGACCAAAGAACGCGTACCGAAGGCATCCCGACTTTTACGTCCGCTACGCCGCCCGCCTACGAACACACCGCAAAGACTTCAGTCGACGAGTGGCAATAACTGTCCTTACCAGCAGGCAGCGGTAGTGTGTATTCGTCATTCAAAAGAGGCAACAACCGGAAGACAGACTGCGTTTTATACACCGAGAGAAGAAGAACAGACTGCGTGATATAAACAAACAACAAATAGCGTCTGGGTTCCATTTTCACTCTCTCTCGTCGATCGAAAACATGTATCGTATGGTACTGGCGTTATCAGCAATTGGAGTGTTGCTTGCGGCTGCAAAGATTAAGAAGCGGAAGCGAAAAATCAGGAGAAACCGCACTAAATGGGTGAAAACATGGATACTACAGCGAGAAGCTCAGGGGGCTTTCCCGAACCTGTGTCGAGAGCTGTCCCAGGAAGATGGAGACAAGACCCTGAACTACGGCAGGCCACCCTGCCACACGGCACCAATATTCCAGCTCGAGCCAAGCAGCACAGGGATGAACTATGCCAATATTTTAACGGTGTCGGTGCAGTGCCTTTTCAGTGGGATAAGATATAGCAAATATGTCTAAAGAACTGTACAATGTAAACAATCGACAAAAATACAATACAATAAAAATAGTGTGTAATACAATAAAAAAAGAGTTTGCCAAATATGTCTAATGCTGTGTTATCAATGGCTGTAGTATCAAGGTACGAAAAAAAGTTTTGTATTGCCTATCCTGCTATTTGTGTTTATTCTTTTAATCACACAGCGTTAATAAAAAATGTGCCTACATAACTGTCAGTTGCAGCCGTACATTATTATTGGTTTAACTACTAACAGTATATTTTTAACACATTTTAAAATGACCATCTTGAACTGCTACAACGTTAAAATACTTCTAGGCAGATTGTGGAGGATAATGGGAGAAAGAATAGAGGGGCAGACAGAAACACCCATCTGAATAATGGCCACTTCTTGCAAAATTTTAATTTCCATGTGATGCTCACAATAGGTAAATGAACAATGAACAGTGGTAGACAGTAGCTCTGTCTGTCTGTGTGTGCCTTCTTAATCGTTTGTTTTGGTCCCTCACTTCCGCTTTGCTTCTCATGCACTGATTCGCTAAGCTGAACAGCCAATCAGAGTGATTTCTTTGGCCAACTGTATGTTGAATCGGCCGCGGGGGGTGTGGAAATGTGCCGTAAAGAGACGACGGTGCGGGACACACCAACCTGAGTAGGGCACCGCAAATGCCCGACTGCCTCTGACTCCCAAAATCGGGTTGGTGTGTTGCGGTCTTTAGACAGCTCTTTAGTCTTGCCCATGGTGGAGAGGTTGGAATCTGATTGATTGATTCTGTGGACAGGTGTCTTTTATACAGGTAACGAGTTGATATTAGGAGTACTTTTTAAAGGAAGATGACTTATTTAACCGGTCTGTGGGAGCCAGAATCCTTGTTTGTTGCAAGGCGATCAAATATTTATTTCCCACAGTTAAATGCAAATCAATTTTTATCTTTTATATAATGTCAATTTTTGGATTTTCTTTTTGATATTATGACTCTCACTGTTTATATAAACTTACCAACAATTTATAGACGTTCATTTATTTGTAAGTGGGCAAATTTACAAAATATGCATGGGATCAAATATTTATTTCCTCCACTATATATTAAAGTAACCTGTATATCCTATATAACCTGTTTCAATAATTATAACCTGTTTTAATAATTATAACTTTGTCTGTGTAAAATGTATACTTATGAAACTAGACCAAGTGTTCTTATTTTGTTTTGTTTGATGGTCAATTGTGTGTGCGTTGACTTAGGAATGTAGAGGATCCAGTCGCCCCCCCGGGTTTTTAATGGGCCGGATAGGAGCATGGGGGGGTTGCAGGAGAAAGGTAATAAAACTGACACCATTGAGTCTATGCAGAGATTGTACTGAGAGAAAGATTGGGATGCGGAGTGGTACGGCCAGGTGCTGAGGATAAACGAAGATAAGGATTGGTACCTCACCCCCGTTCAACCCAGAATTGTTTATTTTATGGCTGCCATAAAAGATGACCTGGGACTGATCGCCGGCGCAGGAGATCCAAACTTCCCACACCTATGGCTGACTCACTCTGATTCGCTGTTTAGACCTCATCAATGGCTGACTCACTCTGATTCACTGCCTAGGGCTCGCCCAGGAGTGAGTCCACCAGTGGATGAACACCTAGGGAGGAGCAACCGACACAACTCCTCCCACACAACTCCTCTCCGTTTGTGGGGATAAATATTGTGAATTCTGTACACTCGCGGCCTCTGTTCGGTCTGACTGTCTGATACGTACATCGCACGGTGGAAGAGCTGAGGCCCGAAGTACTTCGTTATATAAGTACTTCGTTATATTGTACTGTTGTTTCTACCATTAAATCAGCTTATTGTTTAATCTCATATCTCTGTCTGAGTCCTTCCTTTTTATAGCAGACCACTCATCAAACGAACAGCGCGGAGCGGGCTCGAACCTTCAACAACTGAAGGGTGCTTAAACCCAACAATATATATATATATATAGATAGATACATAATCAAACATAGACACATACACATTAGGAGGCATAAATAAAAGGCACTACAGTCAAAAATAACAAAATCACTTCAAAACAGATTCATATATTACAACAGTAAAAATATGTACAGTAGTAGAAAAGTGTCTGGTGCTGGATGTGTGTGTCTGTGTGTGTGGGTGTTACAATCCAGGTCCAATGGGGGCAGTGGGGAGAGGTGGGAGAGAGGGAAAAGTTCAGCCTCCTGACAGCCTGGTGAAAGAAGCAGTTTTCTAGTCTAGTGCATAGTCTGTATATATAAATGGACGTAGGGTCCGTGACGTCACCCATAGGATTCTGCAGAGTTGCCGAGAAGCCCTTAATTAATTCAGATTAATTTTTCAATAAATGATTCCACAAACAACATAATTATTACATTCAAACAAACTACTTGTAGTAGATGAAGTACATTATTCAGAAGTTTACATTAACTTTGAATATTAACACGGGAGTAACAGATCCTCTCTTTTCCTCTCTCCCTCCCTCTCTCTCCTGACAGCCGTCAGTTTCTCATGCAGCTCGCTAAACAGTGGGCGGGGCTTCAGGTGATTATGCAGAGCTGCGTGTCTCCGTCTGACTCAGCAGCTGATCTGATCTCTCTCGCGTCCGGTTATACTTCACTCGCGTTTATGTCCATATCGATCAGATCCAGCTCTCCTGATCGGCCTTTATAGAGAGCACCGATCAAACTATTAAGAGTGAATATCGGCCGATAATGACCGGCAGCTGATCGATCGGAGCATCCCTAATTATTACCGGACATTTTGACCGGCAGGTTTTGAATTTACCGGTTTTTAACAAATGTTACCAGCTAAAAACCGGTAATTACCGGCTAACGGAAACCCTGATATATATATATATATATACATGTATAAAGGGTTACGTCCTTAGCGGGCTAATAAGCTATAACAAGTACAAGCACACAAACACCTGCTAACATGTATAATATTATCATTTTACTCACCGAAAAAAGCTGAGTAGACTTCTTTGAAGTTCTGTTAGTACATTCAACCGCAGAGCACAACATTTTAATTGTCTGGTATTTGTAACAACATTCCCTAAAAGGCACAATCACCACGAACACGGCTAAAGGGTCAAGTACAGTAACTACAACTAGCTAACGTTGTAGCCTAGCAGAGTGGACAAGTTGCTGTTAGCTTACAGTGAGGCACGTACCTGTCCATCAAAGTGACCACGCCCTAATTTATGCAAAAACTGTAAGACCTAATATAAATAAAAGGGTCGCGTTATAAAACAATTCACTCAACAATTAATAATCATGAAGGTGGAATCTAACTATATCCCGAATCATTTTTATTGCATCCAGGGGTAGAAACATGTTTATTTCTGCTGTAAAGTTGGGCATTTTAACATGGGGGTCTATGGAAATTGATCCTTTCTGCAGTCATCGCCTATCGGCCAATAGATGAACTGCAGTTTGTGGCACTTCCTTATTGGCCTCCCGGCTCTGCCCCAGAGTTTGCCGCTTGGTCTAGTGGAGCTCTACCGGAGGCTGCGGAACCTCCTCCCTGAAGGCAGGAGGGTGAAGAGGCAGGTGGAGGGTTGGGTGGGGTCACCCACAATGCTGAGTCCTCTGCGGGTGAGGCGGATGTTGTAGAGGTCCAGGAGTGATGGGAGTGAGGCACCGATGATCCTCTCAGCAGTGTTCACTATTGCCCCTTTCACACCAATGCAGCTCCCGTTCTAGATCCGTGCTTGCGCTCTTTTGGTTCGGAACCATTTTTTCTTTTCAGCCCCCGTTTTGTTCACACCGCCCAGAGCCCGACTGGTGCTGCCGCTGCTGCGTCATGAAGTCACCTTTTACGTCGCTGATTTTCTCCCCAACGGCGCTCACAACAACAACAATGGGGGACTGCGTCGGGTCGATGATCGTGTTACTGTTAATCATACGAAGCCAGATTAAATTAAATAACTACTTCTCAACCCTTGTACTTTTCTCCAGAGTGCCGTGGTTCATTGTTTATTAATGTGGTTCAGCGGCATTTACCGTCCACCGGAGTTTAGTCTCCCGTTAACTCACGGCAGCGGCCGCTGGACTGTCACACAAGCAGCTGATAAATATCCCCCATCCCCATAAGTGAATTTGTTTCAGTCTGAATTGACGCTGTTTGGCATCACAACGCTGTTATGAAAGTTTCTCTGGTATAAAATGGGTGATGTTAGCATAGCAACCGAAGCTAAACTGACTATCTTGACTACTTGTTGCTCTCCTATTGTGGCATAAGCCGTTTTCTACAGGCACATTTTACCAGCGTATTTTTCATTATGATTCTACTTGTGATAGTCGGACACAGGCCCGGTTCCAGAACAAAATGACTTGTGGTGCAGCAGTAGTAGGTTTACGTGAGCAATACTGTGGCCGCCAACAGCAATGAAAATAGCATTGAAGTTATGGTCCCCAATGAACAGATTATGGCATTTGTTATGTTTTGAAACCAAGCAAGTGAGAACATTTCAAGTGTGTTAAAAGTGCAATCCTGAAATATTTCATCCAGTCCAAAGTGGACTATGGCAAGGAAAAGCACAAAAGCTTCCAAACTGTACTGATAAAACAAATGAGAACATATTGTAAATCAAGGCAAATATGATTTGAACCAGCTCATGGTTTGAAATGGCAAACATTGAAAGGCAAAAGTATTATTAAAACCATGTACATCATTACCTTGGTCCCATCATATACTCTGGGAAGAGAATATTTACTGTGCTTGAAAACTGGTATCACATCATCATGTGAGGTTGACTTTGTGACCTGGAGAACATTTCAGCTGCAACATCAGCTCGTTGATAAGCTTGGGGTATGAGATATTTTTGTAGCCATTCGTGGTGAAGGCATCTGTGCTATTGTATGCATTATTTGACCCAACATTTATACAGGCATGGCAGAATGTGGCACTATTTTCACATGAATATTCTAGCCATTGTCTATTTTTCTACCACGAGCTGCAAAATGAGCGCCTTACCCCACTGTACAGGCGAGTTGGGTACTTCTTTAGATATACCTGGGCAGGCTCTGTTTTGCCGAGGGCACCTGTGTGCCGCCGAGGGGCGGCGGTGTTTGGGGCGACGAGGACGTGATGTCCCCATCTGACCTGTTGCTATTGTCTGCAGTAGATGCAGGTGTTGCTGGCGTTTAGTGATGGTTGCTTTAACCATTTTCGTATATCCGTGATTATCCACAGATGTGTCACTGCTGAGGAAGCCTTTGGAAATGATGCACGCACAGCGGCGCAGGTCACGCGCAACTGACACAATTTGTTTTATATTGTATAATATTTTTCGCTCCCTTCTCTTTTTTGAATAGAGGGTGCATAACATTCAACTGAGGGTGCAATGCATGCCTATGCACCCCCGTAGAACCGGGCCTGGTCGGACATGACAACCTGTGCAGCCCATGTATTGATCCCATCAATGATCCCATCAATGATCAATAACAGCGAACGGATGGTCAAAGTAAGTTACAAATAAACAGAATCACACGAAGCCTGGTTAGTGTTGCCTGACTTTATAAAGTGTGTTTTTTTTAAGTGTGTGGTTGCGTTCTAGTCACTTTGCTCAGCGCTACTGCTTGTTACAACTTTTATTTGCCGTACTCGCCATAAACTGTTAGCTCAGGTTAATCTCGCCCCCCTCCGACGTAAGCGTGACGTATGCGGTTCTTGCTTCTAGACCGACAATTTTTTCGAGCTTGGTAAGAATCGGTTTTCGGGGGAAAAGAGCCGGCTCCGCTGTGGTGTGAACAGGAAAAACTGGTGCTTATCAGGCTCAAGCTCCGAACCGGCCCTGGAACCGCGTTGGTGTGAAAGGGGCATATGGGAGTGAGGCACCGATGATCCTGTCAGCTGTGTTCACTATGGGAGTGATGGGAGTGAGGCACCGATGATCCTCTCAGCAGTGTTCACTATGGGAGTGAAGCACCGATGATCCTCTCAGCAGTGTTCACTATGGGAGTGAAGCACCGATGATCCTCTCAGCTGTGTTCACTATGGGAGTGATGGGAGTGAGGCACCGATGATCCTCTCAGCTGTGTTCACTATGGGAGTGATGGGAGTGAGGCACCGATGATCCTCTCAGCAGTGTTCACTATGGGAGTGATGGAAGTGAGGCACCGATGATCGTCTCAGCAGTGTTCACGATGCGCTGCAGTGTCTTGCGGTTGGATGCTGTGCAGCGTGATGCAGCTACTGAGGATGCTCTCGATGGCGCCTCGGTGTGCATGATGTTGTCTCCACATTGAGAAAGAGATTGTCATCTATGCACCACGTGGCCAGCTGGTTCACCTCCCTCCTGTAGTGGGTTTCGTCATTGTTGCTGATGAGACCCACCACGGTTTTGTCATCAAACTTGATGAAGTGGTTGGAGCTGTGGGTGGGTGTGCAGTCGTGGGTCAGCAGGGTGAAGAGCAGGGGGCTGAGCACACATCCTTGTGGGGCCCCTGTACTCAGAGTGATGGTGCCTGATGTGTTGTTGCCGACCCGTACAGATTAGGGTCTGGCAGTGAGGAAGTCCAGCAGCCAGTTGCAGAGAAAGGGGCTGAGGCCCGGGTTTGTTCGTTTACAAACCAGCTGCTGGGGGATGATGGTGTTGAACGCTGAGCTAAAGTCTATGAACAGCATCCTAACATATGAGTTATTAGTGTCCAGGTGGGTGAGGGCTGGGTGGAGAGCAGAGGAGATTGCATCCTCAGTGGACCGCTTCGCTCAATATGAAAACTGAAACGTGTCCAGCGAGGGGGAGAGAGTGGATTTTATTTGCTTCATGACTAGCCTCTCGAAGCACTTCATGATGGTGGAAGTCAGCACTACGGGGCGGTAGTCATTGAAGCAGGAAGGTGATGACTTCTTCGGCACAGGTGTGATGGTGCTCAAGAAAAGTACAAGTATCTCAAAATTGTACTTAAGTACAGTACTTGAGTACTACTTAGTTACTTTCCACCTCTGCTCCTAGGGAATGTTTTCTGTGAAGGCACTGCCACATGGTCAAAGCTGATATAATGTCCTTATGGTTGTACAATAGAAAAGTTGAAATAGGGTGCAACCATAACGCCAATATGCCTTAAAAGAAAGGACTATTGACAGCAAGTTATGCATATCTACAACAAATTTCAAGGCAAACACCTTGTATTCACCACCGATTAAGTATGTTTAAATGTCTTTGAGGTGTTTTTCTCAAAATACCTAACAGATCACCCATTGTAGCACGCCTCATACCCCTCTATTTCAGGAGGGGTATGTAAGGAGGAAAAGAGAGAGGGTTTTATTTTCTGAAGCTTTGTGAGTCTCCTTACACACCGGGGACACATATTTATGTCAAAAAGTGCATTTTGCATAATAGGGGACCTTTAAGTCAATTTGTTTGACCTGGTAGAGGCTCTAAAAGAAAAGTCAAGTGATCCCTGTCCAGTATTTTTGTATCTCTTGTATTTGAACAGTGTCGACTGACACTGTTCAAAGACTGACAGGGACAATCACTCTTACTTTGATTCTTGTCCTCTGTCACTTTCATTATTGTGGAGCTTGTTTGCTCTCTCTAAATCAAATCACAGAGGTTATGTGAGATGACTGCAGGTATGTGCTGACACGGCTGCCAGCCCTCATTGCAGCTTTTTCCACAAACACATGTTGCCTGGACCACGACAAGTGTTGTCCTGATTAAGAATTGCCTGACATACTCACACCTAACCTGTTGTCCCTGCTAATGAGACATGGTGCTGCCCTCTCCTCGTGAAACAACACTCCCCCTTCCTATCACCCATAGGGTGTAAACCACAGCAGTGTGGTCTCAGACCTGATGAGATGACTGATGCGTCTGTGCATCAGAGCTAATGACATATGGAGGGGAAGAGGGGACATGATCCTCCTGTATCCTCCATGTAAATGTTACGGGTCCCAAAAGCTTGGGTACCACAGCAACAATAAAGAAATCTGCAGAAAACAGAAAAGTGCAGCAGCATGAATTAGACACAGGATCCGGTTGATCGTCTGGATTGCTTCTTATTCAAAATTCAAAGTACACATAGTTACATTCAAATAGCTGTACTTTACAAACATATCACATTTCTCGATTTAAGTTATCCGTCTATGTCACAGTCACTTACTGTATCTCAAGTGCAACATCATTCCCAACTTAAACATGTATCTCCCTCACTAGTATGTGACACAGTTTTATACTTCTCAAAACATTCTGTATAATATCACATGTGCAATAGCGAAGCAGGGCTACTATAATATGTAGTGCAATTAACAGTAATACTCACTGTATAAAGGGCAAATGTCTAATCTGCACACACTGGGGAGTTACACTTAATTTATACAAAGCTGTTACTCAAGGAGAAATTCAACATAGTCAATATAAACACATAACGCTATCAAATAATACTTTCTATCAATATATATACCTTTAACAAATATAACATATTATTTTACAATGACAACTGTAAGTTTAACTGTTTAGTTTATAAAGCATTCAATGAAAGGCCACATTTTTATAGGTGTCGGAGCTCACATAAATACACTGTCAGTGTTAATAAACTAAAAAGACAAGGCGATGTGCCTGTAATGGCGCGTTTCCACTACAGCGCGGAGCCCGGCCTCGCTCGGCCTCGCTCGGCCTCGTTAGGCCTTGTTAGGACCAGCTCACTTGATGGCGCGTTTCCATTACAGTTTAGGAACTGGGGCAGTAACTATAGTAACGCAGTGTAGGCGGAGCGATCGGCTTTTTGGTGGGCGGAGTCACGCTGCTTAAAACTGCCGTGACGACTTATTTGTTAGAAGTGAGCTTTAGAACAGATAGGGACACCACGCTTTCAAGCAAATAACAGAGCGTTAGAAAAAACGTACCATGCAGAGACTCCAGTAACGCCGTTGCAGAGTCCAGGCCTCCATCCCTCCCAACGCTAGCCGGTCTATGGCCGTAAATGGTGTCCATTAGCTCAAACCACTTCCAGTTTTTCCTACTGGCACCACTCGTGTTGTTATTATCTTTGACCAAGCGATATTCACTCTTCATCTCTTTGAGTTTTTCCCTACACTGCACGACAGTCCTCGAGTAGCCGCTTGTGGACATCTGTGTAGAGACCTCCTGAAATACTTTAATATTGCGAGTTGTCCCGTCGAGCTCCCGCTGGATCTTATCATCTGCAATGTAATGTAGGAACGTCGTCACTTCCTCGACCAACCACGGCGTGCTTTTCTTTGCCATTTTAGCTCCTCTGTTGACAAAAATGCTGTTTATAAAAATGCTGCAAGCTTCGCTATATATATATGCGACGCTAGGGATTATCTCGCGCGCCGATTGTGACGATTCTCTCTGACCAATCAGCACTCGAGAGTGTTGACGTCACAACTCAGCCTGGTTGTTCCTGGCCCTAGAACCACGATTTTATGAGGCCAGAAAAACTGTGAATTAGGACCCGCCGGCCGGTACTAGGCCAAGTGGAAACGCAACCAAAGTCGGGCCGCTGACGTCACAGCCCTCTTAAACCGGGCTCCGCGCTGTAGTGGAAACGCGCCATAAGACTCCACTCAGGTAAACAAAACATATGACCCGTGCGCAGCAGCTAACCTGCCTGCGAGCCTTTGCTCAGGTCACATTTACAAACGGCGCGGTGCGGCTGAATCCCGTGAAAACGGCATCTATAGTTGACGACAGTTTAGTATTTTTAAAGTACCGTTACTATGTCAAACATGCTCAAAACTTTCTGAAACACTCTCTTAAACATCTCTAACATTATATCTCATTTACACAAGTTAACATCGATCATTTTCATCATGTACTGACCTGTAGAAAACAGAAAAGTGCAGCAGCATGAAATAGACACAGGATGTTTCTCAATCTCGAGTAAAGCTGCTCCAGAGCCACTATTTCAAGCATACTACGTCATCGAGTGCCGCCGAAGTACTGTTCCAATGTCCAGCATACTTGGAATTCTACCGAGCCCGGCGTACTTCGTTTGGAGAAATTTCGAGGCTGCACCAAGCGGCAAACTCTGGGGAAGAGCCAATACGGAAGTGCCACAAACTGCAGTTCATATATTGGCCGATAGGCGATGACTGCAGAAAGGAGAAATTTCCATAGACCCCCATGTTAAAATGCCCAATTTTACAGCAGAAAAAAACATGTTTCTACCCCTGGATGCAATAATATTATTATGGATATAGTTAGATTCCACCTTCATGATTATGAATCTGTGAGTGAATTGTTTTCTAACGCGACCCTTTTATTTATATTAGTTCTTAAAGTTTTTGCATAAATTAGGGCGTGGTCACATTGAGTGACAGCTCTGTCAAGTGACTGCTAATGTAAGCTTCTTGTCTCTCTGCTAGCTGCTCCGTGAAGCTACAGGGACTCTGCCTGCTCAACCTCACAATAAGATGTGTGTATATTACAATTATTAATGTCATATTTCAAGATGATTACTTAGATATTACAATATGGTTGGTTGAGCTGGAGTTCATTATTGAGCTTACACGTTAACGTCACAGTCATATCTGAAGAACGAACCCAAACCTTGTTGTTTTTATTAATTGCATTACCAAATTGGTATCAAATAAACAGTAAGCATTGGTTACACAACTTCCAAAGTTACAGTAAAATAAAAAGGACCCTGACTCGGACAATACACAATCCAACATTTTCAACAGAAGAGAATAAGTTATATTGTTTGTACACATGGTACTTTACATATGTCTGTTTGTTTAAAGTGTCCAGGTGATGCAGACAGGCTGGACCAGAGAGTGAGAGACAGAACTGGACTCCTCACAGCAGTGAACTTCAGCACAGGTATAAAGACTCTTTTCATACTGTACAAAGAATCAAGAAACATATTGGTTTAAATAAATGAAGTATTGACTTTAATACACTGATATACATTCCATTAAACAATACTAAATACTAGATCACTTACGCATCAGTGAAGTTGAGGGTTTTTTCCATGCAAAAGGTTACATTTAGATGTTAACAAGCAATATGACTTTGTCAGCTTTCTAATTGAATGTATTGAAGGCAATGATATTTAACACATAGTGAGAACTGCTACTATTTATCTCTCAATATTGTCTGTAAAAAACGTGGTAAAAGTTATTCTTTCAGTGAGACAACAGAGCAAGCTTCTACAGTTGCACTACGTTTTGATAACAGTTAAATATTATTTAGATAATAAAATATATTTCAATGTTGATGAACTTCATACTGTTCATTCATAATCTGATTGTCTTTGTAGCTCACTGTTGAAATAAAAAAAAAACATTACAATTACAAAATAATTATATCTACAGCCCCTAAACACACAAACACACCTCTTTCATAAATAACACACTTGTTCTGCAATAATATGTTTTATGTTTCCTGTCATTTTTGTTAGGAAAGGACATGCCTGAAAGACACGACTCAGCATGTTCTCCTTCTCTGAGGGTCATGAAGAACTTCCAAGAGGAAAATGAAAAGCTGATGTTATGAGATTTTAAGACCAGTACAGGACATTCACTAAGAAACTACTTTTATTGTGAAAACAAAGTCAGCTGATCGAATGCACCTATTTCCACATCTACACTCCATCAGCTGATTATTTCTATTTGCCTCACTTTATGAGCTTCACATCACTCTTACCTTGTACCGCAGAGTTTGCAACGTCACAAATAAATGGGGCCAATCTTCAGTCAGATGTGAATGTGTAATCTAACATTTTCAGTAAGAATAATGGACAAAAGGAGTGCAAATACAAATTCAATTTATTGAAATGTGAACCAAAAGTTAATCAAAAATGTTTTAAATAAAAAGCACATATGGACAGAAGGTGTAAACCTATTAAATGTATAAGTAAACACATTCAGTCAAATAAAGTGACAGACTAGGCCTGTGCAGATGGTATCAGCTATGCCCAGCATGGGCTGCTCCATCAGGCCTGGTCCTCCTCCATCAGGCCTGGTCCTCCTCGCAGAGGAAAGACCCTCAGTCCTCTCCAAACCAACAGACAGGACGTCCATCACACGGAGGTTTCTCCCTGAAGTCTCTGCAGCTCTCTGGACACCACGCTGTCTCAATCCGTCCATCACACGGAGGTTTCTCCCTGAAGTCTCTGCAGCTCTCTGGACTCTCAATCCGTCCACACTGAATATGAGGGGAAAAATGAAAATAATAAATGCTTTAGACAATAAGAAATATAAAGTTGACTTTTGAGTTGCTCAGTTTTTTTAGATTGTCAATACTATTACTGTATAACTAATATCCCAGGTTAAGAGGCACCTTCAAATAAAGATTGGTCTTTAAATACATGTTGTCTTTTGAATTGTTTGTCTAAAGTCAAGGATCTAGAACTGGTACTTAGTTTTAATGATAGTCTGGTTATTATGCTGTTTGGAGGAGGCATCACAGGTAAGAGCACTAACTAGCTACCATCTTAGCTTGACTTAAATGTATTAAACGTATAATTAAGTGACAGCAAAATATAAATAACTAATGTCATGCAAACATATTAATATTTGCTTGATTCCAGTGTTGCATTTAGCACAATTGCATACAAACCAGGGGCGGAGCTTCAGGGGGGGCTGTAGGGGCAGGGCTCCCCGGGCCCGGGACGGTCGGGACCCAATGGGGGCCCGTCGCCGAGGCAGCAGGCTCCGCCCCCGAGATATTCGCCGGCGGGCCCTGCTGCCTCGCGCCACTGAGTGCACTGACGTTCGTGGTCATATTAGGTATAAAGCATTGTAGCCTATAATATGAGTTGAACTTGTGCTGCTATTTTCACACTCACATTTAACATTAAAACATGAAAAATTGCAAGTGAATCCCTTCTATTGTCTCCAAATGTATTTTGGGTAAATTCGTCATAAACAGCCATCAACATCATACGTAAATGAACAACGTCATCAATCAATCTTGTCATTCAACAGAGCACTGCCTAAGCATGAGCAGTTATAAACATAAAAGTGGAGCTACAAAACGCAAAGAAAAAGATAAAAAGGACCAAGGAAAAGCCAAATTGTCCAAGCTAGATGGATATTTTTTCGCCCTACTCCTCCTCCTGCGGGAGATGAACCTGAAGTTGTTGCCACTGCCAGCCGTGTTTCATCCCCGAACGACTCTGTTAAAAATGTCCCTGGAGTGAAGCAGTTCTATGACACTGTAGAGACGCTCTACAACTTTTTTGGTCACAGTATCAAACGATGGGCATTGCTCAGTGAGTTAATGACGCCAGAGAGCAGAACTATCAATCAATCAATCAATCAATGTTTATTTATATAGCCCAATATCACAAATGTTACATTTGTCTCAGTGGACTTCACAGTTTGTACAGAATATCAGTAGACAATACGACACCCTCTGTCCTTAGACCCTCACATCGTACAAGGAAAAACTTCCAGACTTTTTAACTACCACATTAAAACGCTTATGTCCCACTCGCTGGTCATCTCGCCATGATGCGCTTGTTGCGTTAAGGCACAGATATGGAGACATTATAAAAGCCCTCGTCAAAATATCCCTTACCAGTGACAAAAAGGATGAGCGCAATGAAGCAAGTGCACTCAAGAATGCCATAAGCAAATTTCGCTTTCTATTTTTGGTCAACATGCAGACCAAGATTTTGGAAAGCATAAATTGTGCTTCACAGTTACTGCAAGCAAAAGACGCGGATATTCTCAAAGCATCTACTCTACTGCAAAATGCCATCAGTGTTTTGGTGGAGTATAGGGGACAATTTGATGAGGCGAAGTCCGCCACTCTTGCCCTGGCTACTAAATGGGGAAGTCAAACACAGTTTGAAACAACCAGGGCCAGGAAAGTTAAGAGACACTTTGATGAACTTTCTGAAGACAGCCGCCTCACTGACGCAGAGAGCAACTTTCGGGTGACCGTTTTCAATGCATGTCTCGATATAATCATCCAGCAACTGTCCCAAAGATTCACCAGCTTAAATGCAACTGTGAACATGTTTGAGGCAATTCACCCCAACACACTACTGCAAGCAAAGGATGAGGATTTACACCAAGCTGCCCAGCGGCTTATAGAGCACTACAGTCGGGACATCGCCGCCAGCTTCCCTGGCCAGCTGCTTTCTTTCAGAACCTGTTTCAGGGACCAAATACAAAAACTAAAATCTGTCGCGGATCTGGTAAAAATGCTCATTGTTTACAACCCAGCAGTAACATCTACATTCAGTGAGGTTTGCACAGCCTTCATCTTATTTCTGACTCTTCCTGTCACCGTGGCAACCGCCGAGCGCTCTTTCTCCAAATTAAAACTCATCAAAAACTATTTGAGGAGCACGATGGGACAGGAGAGACTGAGTGGACTGGCCTTGCTGTCCATCGAAAGTGACCGAGCCAAGAAATTGGACATACAGCGGATTGTGGACGAGTTCGCGGAGCGCAAGGCTCGCCGAGTACCCTTCAAGTAGTGGTGAGTACACTTCAAATTTAATTTGTACAGTAGCCTACTTGTACGTGAATGTATGGGCCGCCGTGCCAATTTTACACTGCTCTGCTCTCATGGTGGCTGCTGGCTGTCCATGGTGAATGGTGTGTCAGAAATGTAGTCATTTTATTAGGCTATGTTTTCGTTGTCCTTGTGGTTTGTTGGACTTTATGTCATGTTATATCATTATTATCTCTGATATATATTTCGTTTCTATACCCTTTGTAGAAACGAAATCTTAAATATTACACCTTTTCTTTAGTTACTTTTCTTTCAAACATTGTTTTAAATTGTAATCTTACTGACTGAGCGACTTTTTACGCACGAGCGTCAGATTACCACCCCGGACTCCCGATATTTTTGTCAAGCTTTATTGGGTTTAAAGGGCCCGGTCATGTGGCCCCGCCCCCCGGCCCGGGTCTGATATGTGCCGCCAGTGATACAAACGTCAAGGGATTTTAAGATTCTGAAGAATTATGCTAAAAACTCAATAACTTAGATTATTATTTATAGTTTTGCTGAATAGTTTCATGTCCACTTACCTTAGAAACGTAAAAGGCGACGGCAGTGTGCAGCCGGGGAGCATGTTAGCTTAGCTTGGTAGCTTCAGCTAGCTCTGGAACTTCCAGCTCGGTGGCAGGAGGTCCCGCCTCTTTGCCCTTATTTGGAGCAGGCTGGAGCAGGCGGGAGTTGAACTCTGACGTCACTGTCGAGCCGTTAGTGGCCGACTCCGCCTACTAAGGGCTTCTCGGCAACTCTACAGAATCCTATGGGTGACGTCACGGACCCTACGTCCATACAGTCTATGGGCTGCACATGTTTAGACTCCGCGTTCTTAAAATCCCCACAATGCTTTGCGCATGGACCAATTTCCAAATCTTTGGCGGAAATCGCGCTCCATTTAAGGCGGGGCCTCGCATATGACGCACACCTGCACACCTGTTAGCCTGTTCCACAATTCTTCATTTTCCGAGGCTAGGACGGATTCTTGCCTCGCTTCTGAAGCAACTGACTCGGAAGACATGTGCTACCAAGCCTTGGTTCTGAAGAGGGGGCGGAAGTGTCGCCCCTAAGATAACCCAGGTGTCACCGCTCACCTGCCAAAGGTTCCACCTTGGCGCTACTTACTCTTACTGTTTCTCAAACAGTACAGATAAACCATAAAATGATATGAATGTCATCAAAATAAATACAGATAATGTTGAGCTTTTCAAAACAATAAATTCACTGTTTAGCAAAAATAAATAAAAGTCAATACACAAATAATTTAACCATTTTTGAGGTGTACCACATAAAGAAGAACACCAATCACATCCTGTTAAACATGGGGTCACGTTGGACATGTCAACCCACTCTGCTTTGTTTATCGCTTCTACTTCTTATTCCTGCTTTACTCATTCACAGACCACCAAGACATTTTTGATGAAAAGAACGCAGAAGAAAAGCTCTGTAATGAGTTACTCTCACTTCTCCTGTAATGAAGTTAACAAACATGATCCCGGCAGACAACAAGCTGCAAAGTTCTGAGCAACCACCAAAGTTAAGGCTATTCAATGACCTCTGGAGTTATCAAGCAAACAGCAATGTTCTGCAACCTATACTGACACTGAACAAGCAGAAAGGCAGTGTACAGAGAAGCAACTCACATATGGCAGTTGTTTATGGCTTTTTTAGATCAACTAATATAAATGGAGGTCAATACACTTCTTAACATTCACAGGTTTCATTTAGTCGTTGACATAATCCTGTTGGCTAAAGCCCAACTTTCATAGACCAAACTGCTTTGCTGCATTGTGAAAGAACTTCTACCATACTACAAGTTACCCAAACATACTAAATATAATGGGTCAGCTAGAACAGGACCTATTGCTGCCAGAACTGTATACTTACAGTATTTGACAAATTGAACATTCAATAAAGAGCTAACACTACTTCCCTAATGTGATGTATTTCCTTTCCGTTGAAACAGTTGGTAGGCCATGATGCTTGTAAGATAAACTAAATAATCTAAGAGCTGCATGCATTATCTCTTTTGAATGCCCCTAACACATCCAGGAATTTTGACCAATACTTACATTTTATCTGAAGATGTTTTCACAAGTGATCCCCAAGTGAAGGTTGTCTACATTTAAAACTAAATTATAAAAACACTGCTGAAGTGACAAAGAAAGTGTAACATTATCTTAAAAAGAATAGTAAGCCTAGATAATTTTCACTGGTGCAACAGGGTATTTCCTGTGCATTTGAACTGGCTGAAAGCCAATGTACAGTATTTAGCAGCCTTTAGGCTCACCCTACTCTCACTGTCACGATTGCTGTGGAGCTTAAAACTGGATCAACAGACTAAAAAACACTTTGGAATAATATTGACAGATAAACTGTATTTGATGCTTCTACTAATATAGTTTTAAAGGTCCCATGTCATGCTTTTCCGGTTATTACCCGTCCCCTTGTGTGTTATGAAGATTGTTATGCATGTAAACGGTCTGCAAAGTTACAAACCCTCAAAGTACACCCTGTAGCGAGTAAAACTCTAACCCCTCGATTCCACCGGGTCCTTCTGCGTCGCGTCACGGCTGCGCCGCGGTTTTGGTCCGGCCTCCTCCGGCATCATACCCTATTGGGCGCGTTTCAGAAGCATTTCAGAAGCCGAGCGTCTTGCCTGCTGACTCACAGTTTTTGTTGATTTGGGCATTTTTCCTGGACAGGCTACTTTGTACAGACAAAGTTAATAAAAATTGTAATAACCCAGTTATAAACGACATGAATCAAAGATGTGTTGCTGTATTTTAGTGGTAAAAAAATGCATTCATCATCATAATTATTCTATATATATAATTTACACAGTGCCTGTTAACCGGAGGAGAATGCTGGCATTTCTCCTCCTACTTGAAAGACTACGGAGGGATAGGGTCTGCAAAATTAGTTTATTTTGGGGATGGGCTGGATGCTCTGACCGGTCCACTTCCTGCCCGGCACCTCTGCAACGCCTCGCGTCGAAAAATAGCCTTGAATCCTATTTTGAGCGGAGCCTAGCGCCAAGACGCTTCTGGGACGCTTCTGAGCCGTAACGCGGCGCGTCTGGTGGAATAGCACCCATTGACTAGAGTGGCCGCGATCTTTGCGAACGCCGCTGAGAAAAGATTGAGTGTGTGTGTGAGGAAGTCCGCGGATTGGTCCATTTGGACCAATCCACGGACTTAACGTAACGGCTCCGCGGACGTAACGTAACGGCTCCACGGATTGGTCCATTTGGACCAATCCGCGGACTTCCTCACACACACACACTCAATCTTTTCTCAGCTGCAGCTCCGCCGATTTCTCCTCCCTGAGACGGCGGGACGCGGAGAGGCTGTGAATCTGTGTGTGAGCACACACAAAAACTCCCAGCCAGTCTGCGGGTGTGTGTGTGTGTGTGCTCGGGCTGGTTTTGGGCTGGGTTTTGCTGTGTCTCGCTGTCTCGCAGACGGCCACTGGGCTCACAGGGAGGGGGGGGCAGGAGCTCCAACAAGCCGTTTAGGACAGAGTGAATACACATACTATACAGAGATGCTGTATGAGAAACCAATGTGAGTTTGGAAAATTGCACAATATAAATCTATTTTAGTAGACCTCAACAATGGAATTATGATCAGTAGAAATGGCCATGACATGGGACCTTTAACTGTATTTTTATTGAATTGAATTAGTAAAATAAACATAGTGATCCATCATTTATCAAGGACTTTACATTTACTCAGTGAATGATAGATTTCCAAACAAAACTCCTAATTCTGCAAAAAAAGCAAATGACAAAATATATTTTAAGATATATATTTCTGCAACTCAAATAAATGTGTCACACATTTGGTGGTAAAAATAAATATAACATTGTAAAATACTATAATACAATTAAACACGTCTGTGCACTCTGTTAATCAGCTGTATATTACTTATTTACTCAATGTGTTTAACCCTCTGGAGTCTAAGGGTATTTTCTCGATTTTTAGATGTTTCCTTAAATCACCTTTTAAATGTACTTGTTATACATGGCACCCCATGTGTTACATATCAAAATATTCAGGACAATCTCTGGTCTTGCTATAAATGCAAATTACTTACCTTAGAGCACTGTGTGATGAGATAAGTAGCTCTAAAGCCTAACATTTGACATCCGATTTTCGGAAAATCTTCAGAACTCTTGTGAAAACACAAATTTACTAATTTCATCAATTTTTTTTGTTGTTTTAGATTTGGTTACCAAAGTCTTAGGATCTGTTAGAAATTAAAATCAATGTTTAATGACGTAATTTAGCTTAAACACACAGTAAGTTTAAAACTGTTTTATTCTGAAAACAGTTCCGGTTAAAGTTTATTTTGAAAAGCTGTATTGAAAGAAGTTGCCGTTGACAACAAGGAACACTTCCGGTTTATCCGTTAACATCCACTACAGCCGTTAAAATGCATTAAAAAAAAGTCATGAAAGAGTGTATGAGGAGAAAAAGGCGTGTGGAGTGATGCAATGAATACACAACGTCTAAATCCTCATGTTTTACGCGATATTGGACATAGAAGACCGAGGCGGGAGGACCCCTACGTCACCGGCCGCCATTGAAGAGGAAGAGTCACGGATGAGATATATAGCTAGGTTACGGGGCTTTGTGGACGCTTCCACTGGAACCACTGCGAGACAACAGCTGCTCTGTCTCCACCACTTCTCCTCTGTTTGTTTCATTCCACGCTACTTAATTAAAGTACCAAATTGAACCTTTTCAGAGACTCCATTAGTCTCTTTATTTTAACTTCTCTCCTGGGACGTGAGAGAATCAACACAAATCAACAATTGGTGACCCTGACGTGATTTCGCTACACCGGGAGAGAAGCTAGCCAGTTTTCAGGAGACACTGCAAACCACCGACACACAAAGGGCCCGGAAAACACATGGTAAGAAGTACCAGTTAAATCAAAATCTTCAATAGTTTATGTAGGAACCATTAGATTTGTTGTGTTTGATGGGCAGCAGATCTGAGAAGAACTGTTCATTTAATGTTAAAAAACCTAAATTTGCACAAGAGATAACACGTGGCGTTGTTCTGAGACAAGCAGGGTGAGTCAAATGTATTTTCTTTGTTCTGCATGCCTGATATTAATGTGTGTGTTTCTTAAGCCGGATATATATATATATATATATATATATATTAATGTGTTTTTAAGCTGGTATTTATTGTTTGTATTTTTATGTGTGTTGCTTGAACAATCTGATGGAGTCTATTGTTCTAAGTTCCTGAATGAGAAAGATGGTATCAACTTAATTCTTGTAATAGTGTGTTGGTCGAACAATCTGATGGAGTCTATTGTTCTAAGTTCCTGAATTAAGAAAGATGGTTTCTACTTAATTCTGGTGGTTCGGATGGCATCCGTTGGTTTAGTCCCAAATAAATGAGATGGTCTCTTGTTAAGTGATAAAGTCTGTGGAAGTCCGAAGTATACGTTTTAAATCATTGCGGGTGGATTACGAAGGGAAATGCGGCATTCTTACGTTAAATAGACGATATTCTTTTAATAGTTTTTGACTAGCTTCCCATTTGGTCCCATACTAGCGTGTGAGTTGCATCGGACGTCCATAGACTAATAGTTTTGATGGTCTCTAACTATTTGAATTGTTATTGTTAACTTGTTTTAAATTGTTCAGCATTTTGGAGTGTGTTTTGCTGTTATACTACGCTAAAGTTTAGCCTGGTATCTGGTCCTTTTGTTAAGATCAGCAACCTCATGATTTAATCTCATCTGTGAGAGTCCATTGAGTTCCTTAAAAGCTCTTTGTTCTTCAGTTCAGAGGTTGAATTAATCAGTATCCATCTTGTTTTGACCCCATGAGGACAGTCGCCATTTTGTGAAAGGCGAACCAAAGGACTCCTTTGTTCTCCGTCACTCATTTGGTTCAAGTCATTCTTTCTGACCTCCATCTTGTGAAAGTTCTTTTGTCACAATTTGATTTAGGAAAGAGTTCATTTTGCTGAAACGGTTTATCTATAAATATTGTTGTTGAAATATTTGGGCTTGCAAATGTGTTTTGGCTAAATGCTTTATTGTTTAATCATATTGTGAATTTTCTTCCCATTTGAAAGATATTTTTAAGAAACAGAAGCGTATCTTTGGCGCCGCCCGATTAATGTGAATATTATATAGGATTAAGACCTTCTGAGGAGGCACTAGATTTTATCTGGTTTACACTGGCGTAGTCTGGTTTAATAAAGTATATTTTTGTGTGGTGTTTTAAGCCGAAAAGATTGTGTACAAGATTGGTATACGATCAGCTTTTAAGGTCAGCATCTATAGAATTTAGAGTTAAGATAAATGAAGATTGTGTTGTTTTGTATTGAAGTTTAGTTTTTCAAGCAGTGTGGTTTTTATCTGCACATGCTGTGTTCCCATTGTTCCCCTCCCCTTCCCCAGTCACATGAGGTTAATGCTATACTGCTAAGCTAGTTAGCTAGCCAGTTAGCATTACTAGATGGTGAAATAGTTTAAGACAGAGTAAGACACAACCGGTAACTACTGATTAAATACACAGGGATAGTGTAGATGAACATTGAGAGTAGATTAAGTTGTTTGGTTTCTCATGCTTTTCAAATAAAGTCATTTGCACTTTATTATTTGGGAAAATAAACCGGAAGTAGGTTTATGAACCGGAAGCACTAGTTCATACATTTGAAAGGGTTTTAAAATAAACAGCTCCCCTAGCGGACATAAGAAGTATTACAGTTAATACATTCCTCACCACACAAAAATAGAATTACATGTGGTTTAAAATAAGAAACCTTACATAAATAGTCTTTCAACCTAGACTGTAGAATACACAAACACCATTTTATTGAAGTTAACACAGTTTATGACATTTGCATAATTTCATACACTTGAGTATACACTGTACACAGTTTATTTAGATTTTCACCATATTCCTATTTTCATATTTTAAAGTCAAAACCATACACTGTTCATTTTAATTTTTAATTTCCTTTCAGATTTAAAATTTGCATGATTTCAAAATCTTTAATTTAGCTTTCCAATTTCTGTGTTTACATTAAAAAAAAAAAAAGTTAAGCTCAGATGACAGGATACAAAGGTAGTATTCAGTGGATTAGTAATTCATCTTTGAGAACTTAATAATTCGATCCAAGCATTTAAGAGATATGTCACCAAAAGACACCAAGTTAAGAGCACTCGCAGTGCCAGGCTCAACTGCAGATATCAAGGAAAGGGTACACATCAGATCAGATGCTACAACACATCCAAGTGATAGACAGAAGATATGGAAACAACTACAGGAATTGTTGACACAGTGGCAAACAAGAGGATTGATTCCAGCAGATGATCAACCTGGACCAACAAAAGCCCATAGAAAAGCTGTGATTGAATATGACGAGGGAGAATACCTACAACAGCAAGAAGCATGGGTGAAAGCCAGACAACCCCCTTGGTATGGACCTGCTAAAAGCGCTATGAAAAAAGCTGAAAAAAGACAAACAACAATTACACGTCTGTTACTCCATCTGAAATATGTCAGCCAAGGATCGACAAATAGCATGCATGTGGTTCAAGCAGCAGAACTGACAGCAAAGGAGGAACTCAACAGAAGAATGGAAGAACTCGGCAGAAGAATGGAAGAACTCAGCAGAAGAATGGAAGAAAGACAAAGACAAGAACATGAAGAAAGAAAAAGAACAAGAAGAGAAACAATTCCGAACTGGTTACTCTCCTGAAACAACAAATTCCGCTGAAAAAGAATCTCAAGAAACTGGGACGGGGCCCATAGCTGGAAGACTCAGGGGAACCGTACACCTGCTACCGCTGATATCAGCTGGAAGAGAAGGATCGAGATATCAACCATGGAATCACAGGGACATGGAATCACTAGTAGCAAAGCTACCCCCACTCTCGGGGGGGGGGGTCAAAAGTGGTTAAGTGACCTAGAGAAGTACACTGCTCAAGATCACCTATGCTTGGGAGATCTAAGGGCACTTATTGAACGTGTAGAGGGAAGACCAGAGGCCAGACAGATAGATGCCAAATCCCAATGTAGTGACGAGCCAGATGACACTCCATTTAACCATTATAGGACGAAGTACTGGGAGGCCATTCGTCACATCTACCCGACAACACGCAGTTTACATGCCCTTACCAGCCTGAGGAAAGAAACGGGGGAAGACATGCATGCCTTCTTGAAGAGATGTGAAGGAGTGTGGGAGGACAGCACGGGAGAACGACATGATCTTTCTCCATCTGTTGAAATGTTGTGGAAGAACGCTGTCATTAAGCCTTCCCCCATCAGTGCAGGCACGCCTGGAAGACGTGGTGGGATTAGACACTAAACCCACTGAAGAATGGAGACAACATCCTTCACCACGATGTCAAATACCAGGCAACAAAGATAGAAAATGATGAAGAAGTGAAAACTAACTAGAAGACTTTTCAAGATACAGGTAGCTGAGAAAGATACCGAAGCTAATAAAAACAATAAATCGACAAAGCAGATGGCAGCTAAGATAGAGATGGCCATACCAGCAGAGGAGTCACGGCGGACACCTCCAACAGTTCAAACTCAGGCAGAGCCAGAGAGTCAGGAGCCGAATCAACAAAGAGGTGGAGGAGGTTTCCGAGGAAGACAAAGTGGAAGGGGAAGAGGATGTTTTCGCACAACAGGAAGAGGTTCCCAAGGTGATGGATGCTTTATATGTGGTCAGCTGACACATTGGTCCAAAGAATGTCCACATCACCGGCAACTACAAGTACCAGAATATTGCCCCACAATATCAGCAACAAGCTCCAAACAACGGCCCTCCACACAGTTACCCCAGGGGAGGTTTCCATGACTACAACAGAGACAGGGGGTCTCAGGGATGTCAAAGAGGAACAGGATTTCCAAACATGAATCAAATACCACTACAGCCTGGTATCATGAGCAACAATGAGGAAGCTCATAGGGCCAGACCACCAGGTCATTCATCTTCAGCCCAGAAGGGAATCTTGAAATCCAGCTATATTGAGCCATATCTGTCACCACAGGAGGGAAAGATTGAATGTTATTAAAAAAATCGTGAGTAGCATATTGCATTTAAATATAAAGCATCCACAGATTAGTAGAAGAAGATTAAAACATAGTAGAACATTTAGCAGACTATTTTTGTAATTATGAGAAGGAAAGAGATTACGAGTGATGTTGTTCCCCCACACAGAAAACTATTGTGTCCACACAGCTAGTGAGGTCAAGATGATGGGTTTTCACCCAAAAGATGAAGAGGAAAAACTTAGTACTCGCCCAAGACGGAGGGTCCTTACCAAGTCCTCCTGTTTACACCGACTGCAGTTCAAGGGGTGAAGATACACCTGATGTGGAGCTGTTGACACCTGAAAACAGAAACTCGATTCTGCTGTGTTGAAGTCTGGCTACAAAGGGAGGTGTTCCGATAAAGTCAACAAGAACCCAGCGGAGCTAGAGAGTGACTGTTAGCGGGAGAACAGTGACAGAGCGACAGAAACTGACACAACAATTACCAGCCAGTACAGATAGACCCGGTCAGAAGACCGGGGCTGTGTTTAAAGGGGAACTTCATTTATTATTAGTTGAAGTATAGTTTTTTAGTCAAACAATTATGTGATATATGGAGTCAGATTACAATTCTCATAAACACATTTTTATAATCAGAAGCTTTTGTTTTAAAGCATGAGCTGCCAACTCAATAAACTAAGACTAATTAAGCGCTGAGATGAAAGGTTGTGGTGTTTTTTACAGCAGTTTCAAGAATCAGTCTTTATTTGTTTAATTGATTTAGCAGATTTATAATGTAGTGTATAAGGCAATATATCTCATTTTAAGTGAGGGGCACCAGCCCTTCATGTTCTTCTGCATGTAACCCTCTGTGAGAATAGTTTGAATTTTCCCTCTAGGTTAGAGAGATATTATTTTGTCATGATATGTTTGTCCAGCTGCACTCAGCAGTGTAAGCCAAGCCTCTAGAGCAGAGATGGCAAACATACGGCCCGCGGGCCGGACCCGGCCCGGGAGGCATTCCAGCTTGGCCCAAGGAGCTGAAGGACTTTGCTAAGTAGGCTATGAGAGGAGGGAAAAAAAACTGCTATTTTGAATCCGTCCACTAGTGGGCGCACTACCGCACCGGTACCAGTGAGAGCGCAGCCAGACTGTAAAACAAGTAATGAGTAAGAGTAGTGATTCCAGTCAATAACCTCTGACACCCTCATCCCCAAATGTCTCTATCAAAAAAGAAAGAAGTGGACACGGAGTGCCGAGTTTTCCAAGAAAAATGGACCGCATCCTATTTTTTTACAGAGGTAAATGGAAAACCTGTATGCTTGGTGTGTTCGCAGCAAGTTGCTGTGCCCAAAGAATATAATATTCACCGCCATTATGAGACTCACCATGCTGAGAAATACGACTGCTTGCAAGGACAACGGAGAAAAGAAAAGATAAATGACCTGCTATCAGGTCTAAAGAAACAACAGGCCGTTTTTACCCGGAGTGACGCAGCAGTGAAAGCCAGCTATCTCATCGCTAACGAAATAGCATCAGCCTCAAAGCCATACTCTGAGGGTGAGTTCGTGAAAACATGCATGCTGAAGGCTGCAGAAATCGTGTGCCCTGAGAAGCGACAGGCTTTTGCCAACATTAGTCTAACGAGGAATACAGTGAAGGATAGGATTGCCGATCTTTCAGCAGATTTGGATAGCCAGAAAAAAACTAAAGTCAAGTCATTCGTAGCATTTTCAGTTGCAATCGATGAGAGCACTGACATTACAGATGTTGCTCAACTGGCCATATTCATTCGTGGTGTTGATGAGACTTTGACGGTCACCGAAGAGTTCCTTGAGTTGGTTCCTATGACAGACACCACTAAAGCGGATGACATTTTTAGCACTCTCGTTGAAGCACTGGACAGGGTCGGAGTGGACTGGACCCGTGCTGTCAGTCTTGCTACAGACGGCGCACCATCAATGATCGGGAAAAAAGCAGGTGTTGCGACAAAATTCAGGGAGAAAGTACAAGCAGCAAATGGAGGAGATCGTTTTTGGACATTCCACTGTATTTTGCACCAGGAGGCATTGTGTTGCAAGTCGTTAAAAATGGATCACGTCATGAAAGTGGTTGTCCAAACTGTTGATTTCATCCGAGCCAGAGGGCTGAATCACCGTCAGTTCGACAGCCTCCTCAGTGATAAAGACATCACCTGTAGCCTACCATATCACACTGAAGTAAGGTGGTTGAGCCGAAGTGCCGTGCTGAAGCGTTTTTCTGATCTACGAGAGGAAATTGGACAGTTCATGGAGAAAAAGGGTAAGCCAGTGCATGAATTAAAAAACCCAGAATGGCTGCAGGACCTTGCATTTATGGTGGATATTTCAGAGCACTTGAATAATCTGAACATAACGATGCAAGGTCGCAAAAAAGTTGTCACAGAATATTATGACAGCATACGCGCATTTAAGTTGAAGCTGGCTTTGTGGGAGACACAGCTGTCAAGTGGTGACCCTGCTCATTTCCCTCATCTAAGAAATGTGCATATGACCGGAGTTACTGCTGACATGAGTCGGTACAAAGACAAAATTACGGAATTGCTGCGGGAGTTTGAGCGGCGGTTTCAGGTCTTTGGTGAGCTTGAGACAGAGTTTGCAGTTTTTCGCTCGCCATTTGCAGTTAAGGCTGCGGATCTGCCCGTCGACATACAATTTGAGATAATCGACTTACAATGTGATCAAGATTTAAAGGACAAATTTGCCTCGTCGGACTTGGACACATTTTATCGGTATCTTTTGCCAGGATACCCCAAATTGACAGCCCTGGCAGCAAAAGTTTTGAGCATGTTTGGGACCACCTACCTTTGTGAACAGGTTTTCTCTGTAATGAACATTACTAAAACAAAGCTGCGTTCAAGACTCACCCACAAGTGCCTGAATGAAATAATTCAATTGGCTGCTAGTCAGGATTTTAAGCCTGATAGTGATGCCCTTGTGAGGGCTAAAAGATGTCAAGTTTCAGGAGCAAATTAATCAGTGAGTTGACCTACTGTTCTGTGACCTCAGTTCTGTGAAAATAAGAACCTACTGAAATATTTGAACATTTTATATTATTATGTCACTGAACATTGTGTATTATAATGTCAATCAGCAGCTTCATTAGGCAAAAAATAGTTTGATTTGATGTGACACTGTGGCTGCACTGCCCCAACTTTTTTTCAATATAGAAATTCTATATTTTCAAGGCAAGGGAGGTAACTCAAACTCCTCACTTAATAGCTCCCACGTTTTTATTTGTATTTTGTGGTGAGTCAGTTCAGGTGGAAACTGTGATCTGTTGTAAAGAACATGTGTGTAGCACTTGAAATTGCACTTGTTTGTCTTAATACATTTCAGTTTGTTAATAACGTTTAGCGTCTCATTACATGTGGACATTTTCTGAATGTACTTGTAGCCTACTTATTTGCACTTAAACAGAAATATTGTCGTTATGTAGGGCCTGTGGGTTATTATGCTATGATTTTACTGGTCCGGCCCACTTTAGATCAAAGTGGGCAGTATGTGGCCCCTTAACTGAAATTAGTTTGCCACCCCTGCTCTAGAGCCATTAAGACACATTAGCAACACCAGGGGCAGGGGCGGAGCTTCAGGGGGGGGCTGTAGGGGCAGGGCTCCCCGGGCCCGGGACGGTCGGGACGCAATGGGGGCCCGTCGCCGAGGCAGCAGGCTCCGCCCCCGAGATATTCGCCGGCGGGCCCTGCTGCCTCGCGCCACTGAGTGCACTGACTTTCGTGGTCATATTAGGTATAAAGCATTGTAGCCTATAATATGAGTTGAACTTGTGCTGCTATTTTCACACTCACATTTAACATTAAAACATGAAAAATTGCAAGTGAATCCCTTCTATTGTCTCCAAATGTATTTTGGGTAAATTCGTCATCATAAACAGCCATCCATCAACATCATACGTAAATGAACGTCAACGTCATCATCAATCACTTGTCATTCAACAGAGCACTGCCTAAGCATGAGCAGTTATAAACATAAAAGTGGAGCTACAAAACGCAAAGAAAAAGATAAAAAGGACCAAGGAAAACCCAAATTGTCCAAGCTAGATGGATATTTTTTTCGCCCTACTCCTCCTCCTGCGGGAGATGAACCTGAAGTTGTTGCCACTGCCAGCCGTGTTTCATCCCCGAACGACTCTGTTAAAAATGTCCCTGGAGTGAAGCAGTTCTATGACACTGTAGAGACGCTCTACAACTTTTTTGGTCACAGTATCAAACGATGGGCATTGCTCAGTGAGTTAATGACGCAGAGAGCAGAACTATCAATCAATCAATCAATCAATCAATCAATGTTTATTTATATAGCCCAATATCACAAATGTTACATTTGTCTCAGTGGACTTACAGAATATCAGTAGACAATACGACACCCTCTGTCCTTAGACCCTCACATCGTACAAGGAAAAACTTCCAGACTTTTTAACTACCACATTAAACGCTTATGTCCCACTCGCTGGTCATCTCACCATGATGCGCTTGTTGCGTTAAGGCACAGATATGGAGACATTATAAAAGCCCTCGTCAAAATATCCCTTACCAGTGACAAAAAGGATGAGCGCAATGAAGCAAGTGCTCAAGAATGCCATAAGCAAATTTCGCTTTCTATTTTTGGTCAACATGCAGACCAAGATTTTGGAAAGCATAAATTGTGCTTCACAGTTACTGCAAGCAAAAGACGCGGATATTCTCAAAGCATCTACTCTACTGCAAAATGCCATCAGTGTTTTGGTGGAGTATAGGGGACAATTTGATGAGGCGAAGTCCGCCACTCTTGCCTTGGCTACTAAATGGGGAAGTCAAACACAGTTTGAAACAACCAGGGCCAGGAAAGTTAAGAGACACTTTGAAGAACTTTCTGAAGACAGCCGCCTCACTGACGCAGAGAGCAACTTTGGGGTGACCGTTTTCAATGCATGTCTCGATATAATCATCCAGCAACTGTCCCAAAGATTCACCAGCTTAAATGCAACTGTGAACATGTTTGAGGCAATTCCCCAACACACTACTGCAAGCAAAGGATGAGGATTTACACCAAGCTGCCCAGCGGCTTATAGAGCACTACAGTCGGGACATCGCCGCCAGCTTCCCTGGCCAGCTGCTTTCTTTCAGAACCTGTTTCAGGGACCAAATACAAAAACTAAAATCTGTCGCGGATCTGGTAAAAATGCTCATTGTTTACAACCCAGCAGTAACATCTACATTCAGTGAGGTTTGCACAGCCTTCATCTTATTTCTGACTCTTCCTGTCACCGTGGCAACCGCCGAGCGCTCTTTCTCCAAATTAAAACTCATCAAAAACTATTTGAGGAGCACGATGGGACAGGAGAGACTGAGTGGACTCGCCTTGCTGTCCATCGAAAGTGACCGAGCCAAGAAATTGGACATACAGCGGATTGTGGACGAGTTCGCGGAGCGCAAGGCTCGCCGAGTACCCTTCAAGTAGTGGTGAGTACACTTCAAATTTAATTTGTACAGTAGCCTACTTGTACGTGAATGTATGGGCCGCCGTGCCAATTTTACACTGCTCTGCTCTCATGGTGGCTGCTGGCTGTCCATGGTGAATGGTGTGTCAGAAATGTAGTCATTTTAATAGGCTATGTTGTCGTTGTCCTTGTGGTTTGTTGGACTTTATGTCATGTTATATCATTATTATCTCTGATATATATTTCGTTTCTATACCCTTTGTAGAAACGAAATCTTAAATATTACACCTTTTCTTTAGTTACTTTTCTTTCAAACATTGTTTTAAATTGTAATCTTACTGACTGAGCGACTTTTTACGCACGAGCGTCAGATTACCACCCCGGGCTCCCGATATTTTTGTCAAGCTTTATTGGGTTTAAAGGGCCCGGTCATGTGGCCCCGCCCCCCGGCCCGGGTCTGATATGTGCCGCCAGTGACCAGGGGAGTTGTTTTTCGCAGCAACAATGATACATAATACCATGACAAAAGCCATTATTGAACTAACAACATGTAAACTATTTCTGGGCTAATTCCAGGTTTTAGTAAATATGCATTTATAACCATCGGACAACGATACATCACATAACATTTCTGTACGCCTTGTGGGTACACGGAGAAATTTATATTTACACCATGCAAGGTTATGGGTTTTCCATGTCCTATTCAAAATAGGGTAATCATTGCAATATTAATTGAGCAGTTTATGCTCAAAGGAGGGAATGTCATGATTAATCAGATAATTGGTTTCGGTGACGTTGTAGTTAATAAATAATAACATGTTGTCAACAATAGGTCACATAACAACAAAAGATATGCCAAAGCTTGGGCCTCCTCCAAGGAGGGAGTGGTCCAGTTTTAGATATTAGACAAATAGAAGTGGATGAATATGTCAGAGCTCTGGGTAATATTATCCAAGTTTGTCTACACAGGCTCGAAAAAACGACGAGACACCAGAAGAGACTCCTGGTCGGCCAGGTGATTGGGTGAGGGTGAAAGTTCACAAAAGAAAGTGGGCTGATCCCCGGTGGTCGGAACCGTGAGAAGTTGTAACGAACTTCACACGTTCTCCGGTTTAAAGGTAAAGAAAAAAGGAGCAAATTGACACCACCTCACACATTGTCACCCTTCACTGGCAACTTCCAGATAATTCTTGGAAGTTAGGATTGATTTGGCAGAGCTGGAACAAAACAATAAATAGAAATAAGATCAAGAGACATTTAGATAGAAACAGCTCAAAAGACGAATTGTCTTTAGAATTTTATAGATTGTACACTAAAGTGAAAACATATTTTTTTGTTTTACACCTGAAAAAGAGTCCAACGTTTTGTTTCTATTTTTGTATACGTTATTTTTGTAGTCATCATTTTAAATTCTGTAACTGACACAACCATGGATAAAATAGAGATTATGTCAAGAACAAAGCCAAAGCAATTGTGGGGTCCCCTAGGGATAAGAGTCAGAATAGCATTGTTGATTGTGTTCATTACATTTGGCACCTTTCTGGTTGGATGGGGAGTACAATATCATGAAAGACATGGATCCATTAGTTCACTCATAGAAAATGCCCACATCACTAACAAAACTCCAGCTGTGTTTCAGAGAGATCGGGATATTTAAGTGATGGGGATTTACAAATTAGGGGAATCTCCAAATACACTGGATCCATGTTTTAGTCTGTACCAGAAACACCCCCTGTTAAGTCAATGGACAATCGACCGGTGACCTATCTGATCCCAATTATTGAAAAATTATTACAGTAGAAATAGGCTACTAACCCACGACGACAGCTGTGTATGTACAAACTCTATGAACAAGATTTCCCAGCAGATTGTGGCTACACCACAGATATATCCAGTCACAAAAGTTACTAATGTTCTAAATAACAGTGAGATTTAAGATATTGGAGAATATATGGGGACGTTCTTTTATAGTGTGTGAAACATGTGATGCTTGAAACCAGTGGGTATTTCAATTTATAGAAGAAAATGGTTTCCTGAAAGAGTTATTTGGAGTAAACATGTTACAGTGGGTGAAAACAATGTTTAGGGATATGGTAAAATTTAGTAGACATTAATTGTGTTTAGATGGCATTTAACATCTAAGACAGATAGTATGATTAGTAAAATAGAGTGGAACCATTGGATTTATTTTACCTCAGTGTGTTAGAATTTTCTATAGGTAATACGTCCCGAGACCTGGACTCTCTCTCTCTCTGCCTGTCAGACCGCTACGACCCCTATCTTCCAAGCAGACAAAATACCTCACCACAGGAGACTCCTCCTTCTCCATCGAACAGACAGAGAACCAGAGCTGAACCAACAATGACGAGACTGCATCCAGAACCATCTCCACCTGAGGCATCCAGAACCAAAACAGCATGCTGACATAAAGAGGCATACTCTCATCAGTCCCTCAGACAGGACAAGAAGTTCCAAGCTGAGCCACGAGATTTGGCACAAGAGCAGAGTGTGGGACATAAGAGCGGAATACGCTCTCCATGCAACAGCGAAGAGACTGTAAAGGAGGAGATGAAATGCAAAGCAGTTGGGCCCACTGAAAAGAGTTACAGCGGAAGGATTCTAGAGCGGATGGACTGAGGAGAAGACAGAACCAGAGGAGAAGACAGAATCAGAGGAGTTGGCATGGTCTAGCAGAATGTGAGGGGGTCGTGGCTTGACAACCAGAGGGGGAGAAAAGGAAAACGTGAGTGAGTTTACACATAAACACACTTATTCACAAACGCACATAAAAAGGACCACATTTAAAGAACTTGAACAGACTTGAAAATACGTAAAGAAAAAAGATTTATTAGCCAAGAATTAATCAATTGGTAAATTTAAAAAGCAATAAAGAGGAAACTATTAAAGTAGAATGAGGAAATAATCCTAAAAACACACTGAGGGTACTGTGGGATAAAGGGATAGACATGATGGAAATATTCACCATACTTCAAGCAGTGGGTGTTTTGGACTTAGGAGTACAGAGTAGAACATATTCTTCAATCTTTTCATCATGTAAACAAATTATTCTTTAAGAGATTCTTATCCATGTGCGAGTTTGGTAAAGATTTAATTTGTTATAATATTGATCTACAGTATAAAGGGATAGTTTTAGTAACCACTCTATAAGAGCAGACAAATCCTTATTTGTATGGAAAATGTTAAAGGTAGAGCTAGTACCAAATATAGTATTCCAATCTAAAGTATTGATTTCACCATTGTAGCATAGTTATTACCATAGGAGAACTGTTAAGGTGGAAATAACATTTGTTTGTCGTCCAAGATGTAGAGTTTTAAAAAACGCTGGGCAAAGAGCGACTGCAAATTTTAATTTTGAAAAAAGCAATATAATTGGGAGAAATACATGCGGGGCCTTGGATTAGGCATTGTAATGGTGCATGCATATTTTGACGACCAATATCGTTTAGGGAGAAGGGGTCACTCAACCCACCCTGCAGATGGTTTAAATCTTACTTGCAGCTTCACAGGGAGCGCACGGCACCAGATTATGAGTTTTAAAAGACAAGCGCCACCACCTCCTAATGGTCATCCATTTAATCAGTGATGACCTGAAATTTAGAGATGTTATTTAAAGTAGAAACATATCTGCCATAAGTGAAAATTCCTAAATTGAACTACAAACCATTGATGAAATGACTTCTGTTTAAAACCCTTGATAAAGGAGGGAGTAATTATCACATGCTCGGACACCCAAGGTTCCACACACTGTTAAAGAGGTTAGTATAGTTCTTTAAGCAGACCAGAATTGCAGAGAAATGAGTATAATGAGTTATTGATATTCCACCGGTTTTCACACCATTTCAGGGACTTTATCACTGCATTATAACAGACCACTTAAAAGGTACTGAAGTAGGAACTTTTAAGTGATGCAATTCTACAACTGCTGTAACTGACCAAAAGCTTCTCCCAGAAATAACTATGTCCAACATGCAGTATCCCAGAGTAGATGTTGGGTGGTATCATGGAACTGAAACCTTGTACCCAGTCTTGCCACAGGATTGGACTGGGATCTGTGCACTCGTACAGCCGATTGATCACTACGGCCTTTTCTAGAGAACATATTACTTACATACCTTAAAAGGTATGCAAGGAGGGAGGGTACATTTCTCATGAGGAAACAGTTACAAATGCTAGCAGAACAAGACGACCCACCCCCATATACAGATATTGATGTAAATGATGAGATTGTTTAAATGATGTTAAATGATATGGATGTTCAATGATGAGATTCTTCAAAGAATGTCCAAATTATGTGATACTTCAAATGATGAAATCATTAGAATGAAGAACCAGCTACAATGCTAATATGGAGTGAATTCAATTTATGTTTCACCATTCTAATAGTGTATTCTGTTATTATTGTTACTATTCTCGAATGGTTCGTTTCTTTTATACTTTGTAAAAACAAGTGTCTTAACACTGAATGTGGTATAGGAACGATCTGTGAAAGGAGGAAGTAAGAAATGTTCTGATACCAAGCTAATTGTTGCTATTTTGAAGAGTGATATTGAATGTTAAAACTAGAAGTTATGCACAAGGAAAAACTTTTATGTTTAAGAACCAACCAAAGTATTTTTTGTATTTTTGATGACGTATATTGAACCATTCCATTTTTGATTGTATGTTTTTCATTTGAGTTATGTACTATGCAAAGTTCAGATGAAGAACTCATTGATTTCAGTATTATTTACATACCTTAAAAGGTATGTAAGGAGGGATTGTTAGAAATTAAAATCAATGTTTAATGACGTAATTTAGCTTAAACAAAAAGTTCTGGTTAAAGTTTATTTTGAAAAGCTTTATTGAAAGACGTTGCCGTTGACAACAAGGAACACTTCCGGTTTATCCGTTAACATCGACTACAGCCGTTAAAATGCATTAAATAAAAAGTCATGAAAGAGTGAATGAGGAGAAAAGGCGTGTGGAGTGATGCAATGAATACAAAACGTCTAAATCCTCATGTTTTACACAATATCGGACATAGAAGACCGAGGCGGGAGGACCCCTACGTCACCGGCCGCCATTGAAGAGGAGGAGTCACGGATGAGATATATAGCTAGGTTATGGGGCTTTGTGGACGCTTCCGACTGGAACCACTGCGAGACAACAGCTGCTCTGTATCCACCTGTACTCCTCTGTTTGTTTCATTACCACGCTACTTAATTAAAGTACCAAATTGAACCTTTTCAGAGACTCCATTAGTCTCTTTATTTTAACTTCTCTCCTGGGACGCGAGAGAATCAACACAAATCAACAGATCACAAAAGTAGTGAAATATTTGAATTACACTGTATATAAATGTGTAATTCATGTCTAACCAACTATTCATTATAAATGTCAAGACAGTGTCAAGGTCTTTGTCTGTCTTCCAAAACAGTGGGTCTGGCTGCTGAGTGTAGGTGCGGGTGATGGTGCATGGGCTGCTGTGTAGGTGGGGGGGTACAAGTGCTATACGAGACCTCCAAGAGACCTCCTTGCTGGCTGGGTTGATGGTCATGGCTGTGGTGGAGCCTTTGTTCTGAGGTGTATCTTGACCTGGTGGCAGGCACAGATGGAGGTGGAGGCAGCTGTAGTGATGCTGGTCTGCTGGTCCTTGGTGGTGATGGCTCTGGTGAAGGCCCTTGAGCCACGGTAGATCTTGACCGGGGGGCAGGCACAGATGGATGTTCTGGCTGCTGGATAAACGCCGCCTGTGGGCCACTAGGCCCAGGCAGCTGTGAAACATCTCTGTAAAACAAATTGAAATGTAGGACAATAATTACTACTAATTCTATTGAAATAAAGTTCAAGTAAAATGTTGCTCACGCACAAATAACAATGCACACACAAAAAGAAAGTTTGGGAGGTTGGACAGGAGTCTCTCTCTCACACACACACAGGTATTTCCAGTTACTTTACATTCAGTATAAAATCACAGACACACATATACATACATCTGATAACAAAGTCTCATCTGTACAGGACGGTAAAATAATCACAGGCACACATATAAATAAATATATGACAAAGTCTCATCTGTACAGAACAGTATGATAAAATAATCACAGGCACACATAAATAAATCTATGTCAGTCTCATCTGTAAAGAACAGTATGATAAAATAATCGATGGCAAAACACTTCTATAGCCACTGTAAATGTCTCCGTTGTGGGACGAATAAATGATTATTTGAATCATGTAATCTCACTTTTCCGCACCAAAAAAACGTTTACACATAAAACACGTAAACACATAGTAAACGTTGCTAATGGGGAGTCTATTTTGTCCCAAAAAAAAGTTCATGACTATCGATAAAAAAAATATATCAATAAACCTATTGTTCATTTTTGCGGTATTCCCCACACATTGCAAGTACATTATCACGGCCCGTCCACACAGCGGCGTGCGTTGAAGCTTGCCGGCGGGGGGGGCTGAAACTCGACCAACAACCAATCACATGAATCTCCCGCCCCGGACACACAAGCACGCAGTTTGATTGGCTAGAGCTTGTACTGGCATATGATTCGATTGGCTGACACTTCCGCCGAAGCTTCAAAAGTTGAACATTGCTCAACTTTTGCAGCCAGCAACGCGAGCAAAGCTACGCTTCGCTCCCACAATGCAGTTCGGCGAAGCGTGACGTCACCCCATTCAAAGTGAATGGGCAGAAGCGTTGAAGCTTCAACGCACGCCGCTGTGTGGACGGGCCGTTACTGTAATATTTACACTTACCCATGTCCAAATGGATCCTTGGTGTTGTCTTTGTATTCTTCTTCTTCCGAAGAGTCGAAGACTTCATGTTCTGAGGCTCTATCTTCACTGCTGCTATCGAAAAAAATCTCTAGCGAAGTCCGCAACTGTAAAAAAATGTTTAGCCATTTTCTCTGTCTCTCTCTCTTCCTCACAGACGTAAACTGATGGGAGACACGTGGTTTATGTTTTTTTTTCTTGGTGGGTAGGTCTTTAGTGATTTCTCGATGTCCATTGGTCATTTCAGACCAACATGGCCCCCGGCCGAGATTTCCTTGACGGACACACGAATCCAACAATCCCACGCCGAGTCTACAGTAGCTGCTTTGAGTGGCCATATTGGCTGCTGTGCCCTGGTTACAGTCTCACAGGAGGTACCGCTGGAAAGCTACACTTCCAGCGATTCCGCGGATATCTGAATCATATTTCTACTCGAAAATATATGATTAATTACGTAAATGATGTGCACCTGGACGCGCCGGCGCTTCCACCGACTCCAGAGGGTTAAATACCAAAAAACCACATGGGTCACAATTAAATACTTTTCTTAAAAGGACTGGCCAATTTAGCAGTTCTGGTACCGCACTTAGTTTCAAGCTGAACCTCACAGCGTGTTCCTACGTTCAGTTTCTAAACATACGGGCCGGAGACCTGTGTTGTGTTCAAAACTTCTAAGTTTAACTATTTATTATAAGAGAGCAAAAGATATATTACTTGGCCAAGGACTCCGTCAGGTCATAGAAATCAAAGGCAGCAAAGCTGTAATATGTAACCACTATTTCCGTAAAAAAGCCTCGAACCTCGTGCGTCAATACATTTTATTACACAGGGCGTTGCCCGTACATTTATGATTGGTTGAGACTAGTTGGGGAGGGCCGTGGTTTAAACTTTGGCTTCCCTGGTTGGTGCACAGACTTAGACAAAAGTTTCTTGGCAACACGATCTTCCAATCAGCATTCGGCCGGCCTGTGAAGGTTCCTCCCTAATCTGTCGCTATCGTAGTAATTTGTTTTTGCTAAAGTTTCTACAGAAAAAGTGGAATCCTGGTTATACTGCTTCCCAGCTAAGCGTGGGAGCGAAGCTCACCCACACGGCCAAGGCCAGAGCCTCAGTAACTCATTGTCCTCTTACAGTGTCTGCACCTGGCTTTGCTACATTAGTATTGCAAGCTAAAAACTCTCATATGACTGTCCCCTTCGTTTTGTATCCAACCCTTTATAGTCATAACAACATCTCATGAGCACAATAATGCATATAATGTAATAATAAGAATCCCTCTTGTAATGTTATATAAAAATAGACTCCACACCTGTCAGAATGACTGCACACTTCCTGTGTTATCAGCCCTGACGTTAAACAGGTCACTGACTAATGCTCTACATACTCTTCCACAGTAACATCTGTGGTGTGAGCCACCTCAGAACTTGACACCTTTTTTTTGTTTGCCTTTGCTGCACTTCTTCAACTGACTACTCTCTTTCCAACACACTCTCTTCAGTCTGCGTACAAATGACACGACTTTACACATTGGAAATGCGTGCAATAGATACGCAGAAGTCCGATTTTGCGTGCATATGATACGCTAACCATTCCCATTGAGTTCTGAGGCCGAGTTTTGCGTGCATATGATACGCCACGTTTTGTCCGGTCGGGTCTTGGTAGACCGGAAGCTGTGTGGTTCATAAAAAGATGTTCTTACTCAATACCAAGCCACGATTATTGTTTTTATTTTAAATCGTATAATGTCGGACTTTTTTTGCCGTCCGTTAGGAAAATAAATGGGGCTCAGAGACTCAGAATACTGAAATCTGTATTTTTTTTAATCTTTTTTTCCTTCTAATTTGTTATTCTTTTCTAAATAACACACTGTTATTTAATCAACAATAACACCAAATTATCCTTGTTTTTATTTATTCGTTTAATTCTATAATCTCGGGCTTTTTAGCCGTTCCTCAGGAACTAAATTTCAAAATAAAGTCACCGGAAACAGACGTAGGCCTATAAGGGACATTTCGAGCATCATTGCAATACACACCACACACCCACTAAACTGATTACCCAAGATCCTCCGCTAGAAGCTCGGTGATTGGATGTTTTAGCCGCAATGCACGTTGGGATATGGTGTTAATGCGATATGAAATCCGAAAAACATTTTAAAAAAAAGAAGAAAATAATACTTTATTCCGAGTGTGCTTGATTTTCTCTTTGGAAGTCATCACATAACGGCATTGTAATACACAGTTCGGCTGCATTAAATATTACACATTCTTTATTCTTTCTTCGTTCTTTATTTATAGAGCCCTGATTAGAAGACTTCTGGACAAACTGGAAGAAATGCCGCCGAAACTGAATATGTGACGTAGATCATAAATATATCAGCAATTAAACAACATCTTCAATTTCTCTTCACACAATACGTCTCCTTGCAGTATCAATACTAATTCGGCTGACTTTTATATTTGATCCAATTGGTAGATAGGTTATATTTACACCATAACGGTGCACAGCTGATATAAAAGGACTTGTAGTTTTTAAAGATATTACTGATTTTCTTTGAATATAAGAATGTTAATACTGAGTTGAAAGAATAGTCAGGGGTTTTGGGTGATGGGAGACACATCTATGGAATCAGAATTTCAATAGCTTACCATTATATGACAGATATACCTTTCTGTCTGTGATTTTTTACAAATCAGATATTAATGTGTAGAAGTAAAACATGAGAAATAGTATAGCAATATCCTGTAAAATGATGTGAAAACATGAATAAAACTACACATCTTCAGATGTTATACATACATAAGTGTCCTACACTAATAATACAAAGTTATTATTAGTATGCTGTATGTACCTTGTGTGCACCGCCTGTGGTGGTTAAAGCAAGTTATTGAATTATTTTTGTTGAATAATGTTATATTTGATGAAAAAAATATTAAGAGTACATACTCTACATACTATAGGGGGAAAGTAGAAGGTCAATGATAGAAATATAGAATATAAAAAATCAAGAAGATACTTTAAGTGATCTCTACAATAAAACAGTTTAGTGCCGGATGTACAAAGATATTAATAGGAGGATGTGCAAAACAGACAAACTAATTAACCTTTATTTAAACATTAAAGAATACTTTAGGTTAAGGTCTTCCTTTAAATAAGAAAAAAGCTTTGGGGGTATCTACAGATAAATATTAAGCCTGACAAAGTACTTAACGTCTAATATATTGCTTTCCTGCAATGTTAACTATGTTGAAGCACTTATTTTAACTGATATTATACATATTAATTATACTCTTATGTATGTAGATAGAATAAGAAATGTGCAGAATACGACAGTTTAATGGTGGAGGTATAGACACATATTGATAGATGTCTTGTAATGCACTGTTGAGGAACCTGCGACCAAAGTGTTTCATTCATTGCATAACTACACCGTAGTTGTGTATATGATACATATGTCAATAAACCTTAGAAAATCTTGAAATCTTGAAAGGGATGTGCAAAATAGCCATTATATACAGTCTTTAATTAACTATTAGAGAATAACGAGTAATGAATATACTTTATAGAGATCTGCAGATAAATGTTTAGTCTTCTCAAGCACCAACTATCAAATATCTCGCCTGATTGTTTGCACTTGACAATCACCTTCCCTGAATTTTACTCAGGTGTAAATAAAGCCTGATTTAAGGGTTGTTTATATTTCACATCATTAATCAGAATCTGCAAAGTAACTAAAATAAATGTAGTGGAGTAAAAATACCAGGTTAACCTCTGAATTGTAGTGGAGTAGAATTACAAAGTAACAGTGAGCTGTCATGTGGGTATATATTAATGCTGCCCATTATGGACAGAAGCAATTTTCACCCATTTATTAATTATATGTTTTAAATGTGTACACACCAATGTGTTTCCTATTGCCTAAACCTCCAGGGGTGTACACAGTTTAATACTGGCAACTTCTAATTGTGGGAAAAACGAAAACGTCTTTTAAAACTACAATTCCCAGTAGAGACGTGCCATAGAACATGTTGCGAAACACAATAGCCAGCATGTGTAGTTCTGGGGGGGGGGCCTGTTCGAGTCCAGTTTTCGATAGTCTGCCGTGGTTTCGTTCGATTTCAAAGAGCTGTTTGACGCTCGGCGTAACCTTGGCGCACTGCCACTCCAACATCCAATCCCAGAGCTTGAAGATTAATCACGGGGTTTGTCAAGCAAAGGGACTGTAGTCCCAAACGATAGCTGAGGATTATGGGTAGTGTAGTGTCTTCGGCTATCCTAAACTCTGAAATGTTTTTAGGATTTCATATCGCATTAACACCATATCCCAACGTGCATTGTGGCTAAAACATCCAATCACCGAGCTTCCAGCTGAGGATCTTGGGTAATCAGTTCAGTGGGTGTGTGGTGTGTATCGCAATCAGAGCTGGGTGTATAATAATATTACTATTACTATTAATATTACTTTTGTCGGTAACGGACTAGTGTAACGCGTTTTATTTTATAATACTTTTATAATTCAGTAATCACACTACAGTTACTAACATTGCCCGACACGCGTTACTTCGTTACTTTTATAAAATCAGTAATCACAGTACAGTTAGCCTACTAACAAAAAGAATTACTAGATTCTCCCAGAGCCGTGGATTCTCCCTTTGACAGACAAGAGGGATTTCCGCCGCAGGTTTATATTTACGTAACATTTGAGCGACTTGCGCGTCCACATGCAGTGCATAAATATGGCTCAGTCAACAGCGATAACTTTCGAGGGGTGGACGTCTGCCCATTATTTTGAGTTTGTCCGAAGAAAGGACAGGAATGTGACGGTGAGGTGCAAACTGTGTCCAGGCCAGAAGCTTCTATCCACTGCTGCAAACACAACGTCACACACAACGTCAAACCTCAACAAGCACCTGCAAAGACAACATGCTAACGTGAAGCTAATAGCTAAGGACCCCCGAAGCCAGAGGGAGCATGTAAACAGGGCCGCCCCCTCCCGCTCCCTCCGCAAAATGAAGCACCCTCCGCAGTCTGCGTGATCTGCCTCTAGGGAGGGGCGGCCCTGCGAGTAAAGTAACGAGTAATGTAACGAGTAAAGTAACGCGTTACTTTATGTAGAGAGTAACGAAGTAAAGTAATATATTACTTTTTTTTAAAGTAATATGTAATATATTACTTTTTTTGAGTAACGACCCCATCTCTGATCACAATGATGCTCGAAATGTCCCTTATAGGCCTACGTCTGTTTCCGGTGACTTTATTTTGAAATTCAGTTCCTGAGGAACGGCTAAAAAGCCCAAGATTATAGAATTAAACGAATAAATAAAAACAAGGATAATTGTGTGTTATTGTTGAGTAAATAACAGTGTGTTATTTAGAAAAGAATAACAAATTAGAAGGAAAAAAAGATTTAAAAAAATACAGATTTCAGTATTCTGAGTCTCTGAGCCCTATTTATTTTCCTCACAGACGGCAAAAAAAGTCCGACATTATACAATTTAAAATAAAAACGATAATCGTGGCTTGGTATTGAGTAAGAACATGTTTTTATGAACCACACAGCTTCCGGTCTACCAAGACCCGACCGGACAACAATAAGTGGTGCAGGCACGAAACGTGGCATATCATAGGCACGCAAAATCGGACTTCTGCGTATCTATTGCACGCATTTCCAATGTGTAAAGCACTCTCACACACACATTGCACACATCGAGTCAAAATCATTTTCTCACCTGCTAATACCACAAAGCGGTCGTTAGCTAACAGCAGCACTGATACTCATCAGGCCTGCAGCCTCACTAACCACACACACGCACACGCACACACACACAACCACAAACACTCAAAAGGACCCCATGCACCTACACACAAACACAAATTCCATCACACATATCATTGCATGCACCCTTTATCTCTTGCTTTCTACATATTACACACATCAGCTATAGCTCCTGTTGGGTTTAAGCACCCTTCAGTTGTTGAAGGTTCGAGCCCGCTCCGCGCTGTTCGTTTGATGAGTGGTCTGCTGTAAAAAGGAACGGCTCAGACAGAGATATGAGATTAAACAATAAGCTGATTTAATGGTAGAAACAACAGTACAATATAACGAAGTACTTATATAACGAAGTACTCCGGGCCTCAGCTCTTCCACCGTGCGATGTACGTATCAGACAGTCAGACAGAACAAAGGCCGCGAGTGTACAGAATTCACAATATTTATCCCACAAACGGAGAGGAGTTGTGTGGGAGGAGTTGTGTCGGTTGCTCCTCCCTAGGTGTTCATCCATTGGTGGACTCACTCCTGGGCGAGCCCTAGGCAGTGAATCAGAGTGAGTCAGCCATTGACGAGGTCTAAACAGCGAATCAGAGTGAGTCAGCCATAAGTGTGGGAACTTTGGATCTCTTGCGCCGCCGATCAGTCCCAGGTCATCTTTTATGGCAGCCATAAAATAAACAATTCTGGGTCGCACGGGGGTGAGGTACCAATCCTTATCTTCGTTTATCCTCAGCACCTGGCCGTACCACTCGCATCCCAATCTTTCTCTCAGAACAATCTCTGCATAGACTCAATGGTGTCAGTTTTATTACCTTTCTCCTACAACCCCCCATGCTCCTATCCGGCCATTAAAACCCCGGGGGGCCGACTGGATCCTCTACATTCCTAAGTCAACGCACACACAATTGACCACAGCAAACAAAGGAAAATAAGAACACTTGGTCTAGTTTCATAAGTATACATTTTACACAGACAAAGTTATAATTATTAAAACAGGTTATTATTAAACAGGTTATATATGAAACAGGTTACTTTAATCCCCCTTTTGATCTCACCTCCAGAGATCAATTCACACAAAGCATTCAAAACATAACCACTGTCATTCTTTTCTACTGCGTCTGTCCCACAATGAGCGGATACAAGGCACACAACAACAACCACATGTTACTAAAATGGCAATACAAGTAGCTATTGAAATCAAAAGAGACATTATTAAACCTTTCCATTGACCAAACATGTTTGTAAACCATTCCTCCAAGGGGTTGTGTATCCCTGATTGTTCATGCATAGTTATGGATAGTGTGCGAAAGCCTTCTAAAGCCTTTGTGACGGAACCGTCCGGAGCCGTATTGTTTGGAATGAAAGTACAACACATATCACCAAACATTGAACACACACCTCCTTTCTCAGCTAACAGCATGTCAAGGGCCATTCTATTCTGTTTCAGCCATAAGGGAAGTCGGCCCCAGCTGTTCAGCGAGTCCTTCTACAGGTCCCTAGTGAGATTAGCTAAACGGAGCACATTGTAATGTACATAGTTGATCCTGTCTGCATTATTCCATCACTACCTGCTTGGAAAGTGAAGGTTTGTTTAGGAGACATTTTGGTAACAACTACCTCATGTTTGGCCCGTTTGACCCTAGTTACGGACTCCTCTGGCGGGGGAATGGAGTCTGGGTGGTCAATGGAATCATTAAAACAAAAATAAAGGCAAGGGTGAACACACATTATTTCTGTTATTAATAATAGGAGATTTACTAGGACACAAGGAATTAACACCCAATCAAATAATAAGGCAATTCGCTAATGGGCCATATAACTAAGAATGGTGTTCAAGATACAAACAGTGTCCCAAGTAAAACCACGATTCCCACTAGCAGAGTACACCAACAAACAATAAGGAAGTGTAATCCACAGTCTGTCATTGTTGAGTACCTTTAATCAGTGGTCCGTGTTATTGTAATTAGGTTGAACACAATGCTAAAATCTCCTAAGGAGATTTTTTAAAACTAGGGTGTAAAATAGTACCCTGTAATGGTAAATACTGTGCTCCCAGAACCTGTTAAATAGAAGGTCTGGTGAGTGGGGAGACTTCCACTGCCCTTTAACTATAGGGTAACCTCTCGTTATATATAACCTACTACTCTTATTAGAAAGAGGCCCTATAGGTGGGCATAAAAATGCTGCTACTTATTGGAAAGTGCCCCTAAAGGTGGGAGTAAAAAAGTCGGGTCCTATATGGAGTCGTGTGTTTCAGAGACTCGTGTCCGCCTCCTCGCCGGCCGTAATCTCCTTTCCAAGATCGCCTGTTGTTACCTCTGTGTCTTTGTCCTTGTCATCTGTTGTATGGGTCGTTGCTTCTGCTGGGCTGTCGTCGTCAGATGTGTCGTTCTCTCGTCCTGCTGCAGCGATGTCAGTTCTGATGTCGTCTAACGTCCTTGCTGGAGGTTTTCCAACGGCGCACTGGCTCCAATGATACCACGTTTCCCCCTTTCCTTCGAGGCGAACTGCATGTGATGTCCTCTGAGTCACTCTGTGCGGGCCGGTGAACCTTGGGTTGAGCCACTTCGGACGGATGACCTTCAGCCAGATGAATTCTGCGGTGTTAGCCTCGTGCTTCTCCGGTCCCCCTTTGGCGTCAGCCACCTGGGTGGAGAAATCTCATACCAAGCCCTTAAGTTGCTGGTAGTATGGTTTGCTATCCATCTCTTCTACTTCTTTCCCTACTGCTAATGCTCCAGGACCCGGAAACTGATGGCCGTGGGTCAGCTCAAATGGGGAGAAACCTGTCCCTCAGTTAATGTGTTCATAAACAAAGTCCGACACCGGCTATATCAACCTGTTTCAGAGGAAGGTGGAGTCCCCTGTGCCGTCTTGACTTGCCGTGTCTTCGTCAGAGGCAGAGGTTTCATCCTTTTTTTTTTTAGTCCTAAAAAATTTGACGCGTTTTGCAACAAAGTCAAGTATTTCTTCATCTGTAGGTGTATGTGTTGATACAGGTGTTCCTTTAATGTCATGAGGGGAACTGGGTGAGGGGGGGTTAGAGGTGGAGGGAAGCGTATAGGGAGGGGGTCGGGTCTTAAAGGGGTTGTATAAATCTGGATAGAGGAGGGGACCGCCCTCTGGGATGTCTGGGAGGGGCCCACCATATGGCTTCTCCTTCCTGACTGGCTCTATCACTTCTGTGGGAGGGGCTGGTGCAGGACTGGGTGGGGCTGCTATGGCGGGCAGATTTTTGGCGGGAGTTTTGCTCAGAGAGCAGGTTACTGCCACTCCATTCATAACTAAGGCTGCGTTATGGCCTATTCTCCTTAGCTTGTCAACTAGCTCCCTTTCTTTGTTAAGTTTAGAAGCCCTGAAAACCTGCCTTCTGCTTGTTGAGAGTTTCTAATTTCTGAACCAACTGTCGCTCGTATGTATTGAGTGCTGTGGCTAGGAGACTTATTGCCTCGTCACCCTCTACTCTATTCTCTGCGATCATCTGATCGTGTAAGAAACGGAGATCGCTGCTCGCCTTTTTATGATCTCCGGGCTTAAGTCCGCTAAGTATCAATCTCTCTGCTTGTCCCCACTGTTCCCTTAAACTCCCCGGAACAGGGACTCCTAATTCTCTCTCTTCACGTTCAAATTCTCCTTCCATTTTGACTTCGTTCGTATCTGCTTCTCCTAAAGGTTTTAGTTTTTTATAAAAACCAGATATCTCTGCGTACTATAATTTACTAATTATTGTAGTTTTATTCCCACAGGTATACAGTCTGATAGTTTTCGGTGCGAGGTGTATTATTGGCGGCGCGTAAGGCTCAGGTTTGGGAAGGCTAAATAACTTGTTTTACCTGACGCTGCCTGCCTCCGGCGTCTATAGAAAAGATCAACTCAGTGAAAGCTGCGCCTGATCAGAGCTCAGCGTGCGGAGTTTAAATCTATCAAGTCATATTACAGGATAAAGGAAATACAGTTTAAACTGCCGTATGAAGAGAAGACGCCGACGTGTCGCACTTATCATTCATATCACATCATCGATCATATAATATCATAATATATCATATATTTCCTTGTCTAAGTCAGCTTCTCGAGCCGTATCTGACCGTGCAACACTTACATTGTCACATACTGTATGCAGAAGTATTATTTTAAGCAACACATTAGGTTGACGAAACACTCAACTCAAATGTAATTAAAGTCAGATCCACTCGTGTCTTAGATGGGCAACAGTGATAACATAAAACTGTTGTACGCTTTCAAACACTCGGTAGTTTATTTATTTTTTAACCAGTTGCTCTATATTCACCTTGCAGGTGCAACTATGTGGCTTGTATCCTTTATTATATGTTTAAGTCATGGATGTTTAAAGTTCATATTTGTCTAATATTAATTTACTTTTCATTAATGAAGTATGACGCTGCGCTGTTAGTACACTTGTCCCTTTCACGTGAACGCGCTCTCAGCTGGAGAGAGAAACCCTGGCTCGATTTACCGAGTTGATAACCAGCGTCGTAGGACCGCTTAGCCGTTACGTTAAGCCCGCGCTGATTGGTCCAAATTGACCAATCCACGGACTTCCTCACACACACACACACTCAGTGCAGGCAGCTCTGCTGATTTCTCCTCCCTGGCTGCAGGCTGATAACAGCCAGTTGGCATCAAGGCGAAATTCTCTCTGCAGACCCATTCTCACAGCGCCTATCAACCTTTTTCTTACTCAATCTCGTTACACAGTTAATCACACTCAAAATAAATACCTAATGTAACCCCAGATCCGTCTAAGGATTGCCTGTGTACATTAGTCGATGAGCCCCAACCCCAGAATTCGTCTAAGAATTACTGTGTGTGTCACCTTATTTCTCAGAGTATTTCAGCTGGACTTCTTTTAAATTTTAAAACCACTGAAATCTCGAACGACCATTGCAGCTGGACTTCTTTTAAATTTTATAACCACTGCAATCTCGTTACACAGTTAATCACACTCAAAATAAATAATCCTAATGTAACCCCAGATCCGTCTAAGGATTGCCTGTGTACATTAGTCGATGAGCCCCAACCCCAGAATTCGTCTAAGAATTACTGTGTGTGTCACCTTATTTCTCAGAGTATTTCAGCTGGACTTCTTTAAATTTTAAAACCACTGAAATCTCGAACGACCATTGCAGCTGGACTTCTTTAAATTTTATAACCACTGCAATCTCGTTACACAGTTAATATATTCCCCGTACAGTCTAGTTGACTTTTATAGTGCGATGTATATTTCAACAGATGGAGAGACTTCCAGAAGCGCTTCTACACCCCCTTTCGGCGATGTGGCTTTTGGCAAGGAGTCGAAACCCAGTCTACAGAATCTCTTTATCGTCACGTTTAGTCTTCTAGATTAACCCCACAGCAAGAGTTTGCGAGATCCGGTCATTTCAAATTGATTTTGAAAGTTGCGTTTCTCCTCTTGAAATACCCCACATATAACACAACTACAGCTCCTCTTTGAGACTGGAAAGTGTTATTCTGTAGTACTGTTCTTTCTACCGTAAGACTAAAACACTGAAAATGCCGCTGACAACTCTAAAATTTTGTAGTATAGCCAATCACAGATTTTGATAATAACAGGTATCTGCTCACCTTTCTGTTGTGGGCCCTGGTTTAGTTGTCAGAGGTATTCGAGGTGTCATCCCTGGACCGTTCGTCCGCTGGCTGCCGGTGTGCCTTCTATGAGACCCTACTCATCACGTCGGTCACCAAATTGTTGGGTTTAAGCACCCTTCAGTTGTTGAAGGTTCGAGCCCGCTCCGCGCTGTTCGTTTGATGAGTGGTCTGCTGTAAAAAGGAACGGCTCAGACAGAGATATGAGATTAAACAATAAGCTGATTTAATGGTAGAAACAACAGTACAATATAACGAAGTACTTATATAACGAAGTACTCGGGCCTCAGCTCTTCCACCGTGCGATGTACGTATCAGACAGTCAGACAGAACAAGGCCGCGAGTGTACAGAATTCACAATATTTATCCCACAAACGGAGAGGAGTTGTGTGGGAGGAGTTGTGTCGGTTGCTCCTCCCTAGGTGTTCATCCATTGGTGGACTCACTCCTGGGCGAGCCCTAGGCAGTGAATCAGAGTGAGTCAGCCATTGACGAGGTCTAAACAGCGAATCAGAGTGAGTCAGCCATAAGTGTGGGAACTTTGGATCTCTTGCGCCGCCGATCAGTCCCAGGTCATCTTTTATGGCAGCCATAAAATAAACAATTCTGGGTCGCACGGGGGTGAGGTACCAATCCTTATCTTCGTTTATCCTCAGCACCTGGCCGTACCACTCTGCATCCCAATCTTTCTCTCAGAACAATCTCTGCATAGACTCAATGGTGTCAGTTTTATTACCTTTCTCCTACAACCCCCTCATGCTCCTATCCGGGCCATTAAAACCCCGGGGGGGCCGACTGGATCCTCTACATTCCTAAGTCAACGCACACACAATTGACCACAGCAAACAAAGGAAAATAAGAACACTTGGTCTAGTTTCATAAGTATACATTTTACACAGACAAAGTTATAATTATTAAAACAGGTTATAATTATTGGAACAGGTTATATATTTGAAACAGGTTACTTTACTCCCCACGCATATAATGCAACATCTGTAATTACTAAAAACCTGCATGTTGTTATCAAAGTTCGAAGTGTGGGTGTGACTTTATTTTAGGTTCACATGAGCAGAAGAAGGGTCCAGTGTCAGAGTGAGTCAGATAGAAACAGAAACCCAAACAGGTCCGTGCTGAAGCGAGTTTAAAGTGCACCGCCTTAAAAATGCATTCATAGCTTCAGGACACATTTGCCAGGGCCTGCTCTTAAGTGACACCACAGGGATAGTTACTGCTAGACCATGTGAGGCTTAAGCCTGCAGAAGGACTTCTGGATAAAAGGCATTGTGGGTAGAGCTGGAGGGGACGGGTGCCCCTTTGACTACGGGGACTGTCACTCTTCACCTCTGTGCCCTGGCTACCTTCTTGTTGAACTGTCCTTTAGTTTCAATGTGAAATTATCAAGAGATTGTCAACTCCTTACAAATCCTTCATCTTGTAATCTTTTGACTGGCTGCCAGGCATGATGTACCTTCCATCCAGACGGTCCACTCCTCATCCTCCTGCATGTCTCCTAATAGTCTAGTTTCCAGCTCATTGTGAAGCTGGAAATTGGATGAAAAATGTCAGTTTTAACCAGAAAATGTATGTTTATTTTGTGCTCTCTATATCCAATGGTCCCAACACTACTCATAGCAGTCAAAATCAGTCCGTCGAGAGTACAAATATGGCCACTTTCTTGTTTTCTTGATCCTTAAACTGTCATAAATGGATTCAGCATCCTCAAGGCAGTTTCTATGTGCTGGGGACTATACGTTTCTAACATAAAACCTTAGGGTACTTAACATTTCCGGGTTCAATTAGGTGGCAACTAGACTATAAGCAGACATGTTCAGTGTGTATTAAAGCCGCGCTTAAGGAGAAGTCAGTGACCTCTGCAGAGTTCACCAGGCATGCTCGGCTGCTTTGCTGCTTCATGTATACGATATGTGATGCCCATTTAAATATTTAAAAGATGGTCAGCTTCTGCTCTAATTGGCAAACCAGTGTGTTTATGTACAGCGTATTGTGGGCTTGGTTTCATAGTGCCATTGTCTGGAGACTTCCTGAGCTATGAATGTTTGATTGATATATATTTTCTAAGGAAAAGTGTTTCCCTCCATAATTCAGCGGCAGGCCCGGGGATTTGAGGAGGGGTGACCGGGAGGAGAGAACAGCATCCATTTGCAAATCTCTATCATTTATGGACCTCCGTACTCAAATGCCAGGTTTTGTTTCTCAAATTGCTCCCAGTGAGTGTAGAGTGTTTCAGCTCAGATAGCCTCACATGACATGATGCTAGCTGAATGTGTGGACCGTAAAAAGCTGGCACACAGCAACTATTGTTAAATCTCTTATCCTGCCATAAGTCCACAAAGGAACTAAACATGTATTACAAGCACCTTATGATCCACTAACAAACACAGTGTGGTTTGCAAATACACAACACCATGTACAAACTAATGCATTTTGTTTTGCAAGTAAAATACATATCTATCAAACAAACTCATTACATTTTTCTAACAAATCATGTTTCTGTCATGTCTCGGAAGATAATTGTGAAAGTTTATTCTTTAAATTAGTTTTGTCATGTCCCTTTGTCCTGTGCCTTCTGTTTTATTTTGAAAAGTAATTCTCCCTCTCGTTTCAGGGCTCCCCGCACCTATAATAATAATAATAATAATAATAATAATAATAATAATAATAATAATAATAATAATACATGAGACTTGTATAGCGCTTTTCAGGAAACTCAAAGACGCTTTGACAGAGAGTTAAAAAACAAAAAAAACAAAACAAAGAAAAATACAAAAAGAGATAAACAAAACAGAGACTAGGGGGGGGGGGGGTGGTCAGTGGTTGAATGCAGTGTTGAACAGGTGGGTTTTGAGTGATGTTTTGAATGCTGTGAGGGAGGAAGAGTCTCTGATGGATTGGGGTAGTGAGTTCCAGAGGGTGGGTGCAGCAACGGAGAAGGCTCTGCCGCCCCAGGACTTGAGGTTGGTCCGGGTGGGGGACAGGAGGTTGGCAGCAGCAGAGTGGAGGGAGCGAGTGGGAGTGTGTCTGTGGAGGAGGTCAGTCAGGTAGGATGGGGCCAGGTTATGGAGGGCTTTGTATGTCATTAGGAGGATTTTGTACTGTATTCTCTGGGGGATGGGGAGCCAGTGGAGCTTGATGAGGACGGGGGTAATGTGGTCACGGATTCGGGTGTGGGTGAGTAGACGGGCGGCGGAGTTCTGGATGTATTGAAGTTTGTTGAGGATTTTTGCAGGTGAACCATAGAGGAGGCTGTTGCAATAGTCCAGACGGGAGGTGATGAAGGCGTGGATGAGGGTTTCTGCAGCAGTGGGGGAGAGGCATGGACGTAGACGGGCAATGTTTTTGAGGTGGAAGAAGGCTGTCTTGGTGATCTGTTTGATGTATTTGTTGTAGGAGAGGGTTTGGTCAAATGTGATGCCTAGGTTCCGGATGTGAGGGGAGGTTTGAACTGGGAAGCGTCTATGTTGAGGGTGAAGTTATGGATAGGTGTACCTATGTGTCTCCCGCGTTCATGATTGTTTACCCCGCCCTGATTGTTTCCACCTGTGCCCCTCACCTTGTGTATATATTGTTTTAGTCCCCACCTGTCCAGTGCCAGTTTGTTTCCTTCATGACTACATTCAAGCCTGCTCCATGTTCCAATTCCGTGTTCAAGCTCCTGACGATAGCAATTAGTTTTTCCTCGAAAGAGTGATTTTGTGTTTCCTGTTTTTGTTACTGTGTTAAGTCCAGTAAAGTCTTTATTTTTGAAAACCTCCTGAGTCTGAGTTGTGCATTTGAGTTCATGCCTCTGAGTTCACCATATTGTAGTCTGTGGTGTTTAATGCTGCACATTTGTCATATGTTTTTAAAAAACTATGTTAAAACTTTCCTCGCTCTTAACATAGACTATATTTACGCAGCGGCGTGCGTTGAAGCTTGCCGGTGGGCGTGTCTGAAACTCGACCAACAACCAATCACATGAATCTTCCGCACCGGACACACAAGCACGCGGTTTGATTGGCTAGAGCTTGTACTGGCATATGATTTGATTGGCTGACGCTTCCGTCGAAGCTTCAAAAGTTGAACTTTTCTCAACTTTTGAAGCGAGCAAAGCGAAGCGACGGAACCACAATGCAGTTCGGCAAAGCGTGGAGTCACCCCTTTCAAAGTGAATGGGAAGAAGCATTGAAGCTTCAACGCAAGCCGCCATGTGGACGGGTCGTTAGGGTCGATATGTGTTGACTTTATTTAAAAATAGCAGATCTCTGTGACCGGTGTAGGGTATTCTAGCCCTGAGCACAGGATTAGCCGAAAAGAGTCCAGGAAGCTTATTTACAATTTAACAGCGTTTAATAAAATCATGATACAGTGATACAATGAAATTGCAAAATGGCGACTCGGCCCGTGTCCTTGATGGACGGCTGGGAAAGAGACCGAGGCTGTTTCTCAATGTCGAGGACGCTTGCTTGGTAGCACATGTCTTCCGAGTCACTTGCTTCAGAAGCGAGGCAAGAATCCTTCCTAGCCTCGGAAAACAAAGAATTGTGGAACAGGCTAACAGGTGTGCGTCATATGCATAGGCCCCGCCTTAAATGGAGCGCTATTTCCACCAAAGATTTGGAAATTGGTCCGTGCGCAAGCATTGTGGGGATTTTAAGACCGCGGAGTCTACACATGTGCAGCATCGAAATTTCTCGCTACGAAGTACGCCGGCCTCGGTAGAATTCCAAGTATGCTGGACATTGGAACAGTTCTTCGGCGGCACTCGATGACGTAGTATGCTTGAAATAGTGGCTCTGGAGCAGCCTTCCTCGACATTGAGAAACACCCCGTCTTCCTGCTGGCTTCCCATATTATCATCTTTAGTCTTCTCCTATTGGTTTTGCGTTGACGGGGGCGGGTCCAAGTCATGTCCTGTCGTTTTCTGATGTTAGTTTTACAATCTAATATCTGTTGGTCATTTAAACATTCTCTAATAACAGTATTGCAGCGTCAATAAGTGAGGGTTAAAGAACGTGTGTTTAGTGTGCAACACCACGTGTCATTTCTCCTTGATTCACGTACAAAACATACCATTAGCTACATGTTAATGCTACCAAAACCGTCTGAACAAACAGGAAGTTGAGTGTGTCGACAATGTCATGAACATCCGGTTACAGAATAAAACTGTGTTATTAATTTTACGTTACGCCATATAAATATTGATTTTATTCATTACACCGGCTATAGTTTTAGTTTTTTTTTCTTAGTGAATGTGTGTCTCTGCTTGGAGCTGCAGCACCACCTGCTGCGGTGCCACAAAGTTACTATAAAAAAGTAATACTTAAATTAATAACGTACAAAGATATGCAGAAGTTGACAGTGTGTTCATGGTCAACATACTTCAAAAGAAAACTCAAAACAACATAAATTAATGTAAATTGAGTGAAATTGTCACAAGGCTTAAACAGTTCGTTAAAAAGGTGGTGGACAAGAAGCTACGCCGAATCCAATCACATCGAGCATATAAATTGACATGGTTGTATGTAGTTCCTTTCCAAAAACTGTAAGAATTTCCCCCATATTTTTGAAATATATCAGACTTTCTTAAAGCATAGGTTGATTTCTCTAAGGCCAGACAATGAGAGATATTTAACATATTGTAAAATATAGTCTGGTATCGGATCGCTAGAAAGATCGCTGTCATCAGACTGGCAGGGGCTGGTACTTGCAAACGGAGACTCCTGAACAAAGATGTTGCTTCTCCTGCACTGAGAGCAGACCATTTAAATCGGGGATGGGCAAATGGCGGCCCTCCTCTTTTTGCGGCCCTCAGATTAATTTATAAACAACGTAATTAATAAAAAATAAATAAATAAAATAAAACTATTTTTTTACTTGTAGTACTACAAGTAAAAAAGTCCACTAGACTCCTAGTTACGTCGCGAGCTGCGTACATGATTTCGTTCGGCAGCCAAATACCGCGAAATAATCTGTGACGCGTTTGTGTGTATTGTATTTGTTTCCCGGGGAAACACTCACAAGAAACACCGGCTGTTGTTATGCCTGCTGTGACGTTAAGTTACCGCTTGTAATTATGCCTTTACAAGCTTAAAAGTTGTATTTATCATCTGAATTTGGCGAAACAAGTTTAACAAGTCTGACCTTTCCACTGTACAGACTCAGGTCAGATCACGACTCGGCCGGTTTTTTGTTTTGTTTGTGTGTGATGTTGACATTAATGTTACACTCTGCTGATTTGTTTTTGTGATGAGCTGTACTACACTGTGTGTAGGGGTTTTAGTGGGGGTGTATAAGGCACCCTGTTACCAGTTGCTGGGTTGAGAGGTAAGCGCTGCTCTCATACCACTTCATCCTTAAGGGATACGTTTAATGTTGGTTTGATGTCAAACCCCTCGGTAATGTTTATTTCTGTGATGTTGTGTGGCGATCTGTCAGGTGATTCTTGTGTGGTCTGTGCAACCACTAAGAGTTAGACCTAACACACTTAGCTATTTTATCTACCTCTGGAACAAGCTACACTAGTTATACATATATTTATTCTTCACTGTCGGGTCACTCAAGTCATTACTGGATCAGTGAGGTGCATGAGACGATACTGACAGGCTGTGCGATCGGCGATCAGCCCAAAAATTGCCGATCTGAGCATCCCTAATCTCAACAGTTCATTCAAGGAGGGAGGCTGTTCGGCCATGCCATTTGTGGAGGGATCATTTTCTGCAGCGGCATCTTCATTTTCAAGGTCCATAGGGGGCTCATGCTCTTTGTCATCAGAGGGCAAAATGGAGTGCTTGTGTTTTCTGTACATGTGTCTTCTGAAAGACTTGTATTTTGAAAATGTACTTTGACAATCATTCAATCCACAAGTTATGTTAAAATTAGACTCATGAGCATGTATAAGTCCAACATGCTGTACTCATTTCATTAGTGTGAATGTTCTTCGAGAGCACTTGGGACATTGATGTAGGCGAGGCATTAGTGCAACTGGTTAAGAATTCTGGTAACAGTGGTCGAGAGCGGCTTATCCCCCTCCTCAGATATTTTCAGGATGCAGCGCTGTACGAAGGTCAAGGTGTTCTTACGGTTTGGTGGGTAGGCCACGTTGAAAACGAAATATGCGCAAAATGCTGCGATGACTCCCTCTTCCAAATCACTGGCCCTGCACAACTCAAACCCATCCGTTTTGACCACACTGGGCCCTCTTCTTTTGAAGGCTGACTTCCAGTCGGTGTGCGTCAGTTGTGTGGTCGGGTAAGGTGTGCCAGGCTAAACACAAAATGGAAAGTAAATTAGTATAACCCAAGTATGTACAGTGGTGCTTGAAAGAGACACGGAAAATCATGTGTCAAGTTCAACTGGATTGAACTCAACATGACATGAACTCAACATGACATGAACATTTGCAAACAAATGCACATCGGTTGCTCCTTCATTGAAATGAATGAGGCACATTTTCCCCCTCCGGTGTGAGCGCGGCTTACCTCTTCCAAAGTAACATGATGCTCCACTTTTTCCTTGAAAATAACTGGCAGGAGAACAAGCCCGGCTTTGAAGTCCATGGCTAGAAGAGAGGAAGACACAGATCAACACAGATGTTTAACCTGTTAAACGCCATCGACCCGCCCCCGGGCGGAAAAACGCGTCATCTGCATGAAGCAGTGTCTGAGGGCATCTTAATATTTAATAAACTATGAATGTTTTATATCCATGTAACGGGAAGAAACTCAGCTAACAGATCTTTTTTTTTTTTTTTCAAAAAATCCCCACAATGCTAACACTGAGCCTCTGAATTAGCAACGAGCGAAAAATGCTAACGCATTACTGCACAGAAACTCACTCATAACACCCTTATTACTTATCGTAGCTGCACATCCAAGATATCGACTAGCATCGTGAGATGACACAGAATCGATAGGTACATACATTATCACTCCATGATAAGAACTCGCGGAGATATTAACAAGAACATACATCAAAACATGTGGCGCTAGGTAGCTTAAAACGGGAACATGGCCTACCTGTGTCGTTGTCTGGTCAAAAGTGGTCTTCAATGGCATTAAAACAATAAAAACGCTGCTGAAGTTAATCCATAGGTTAATCCAATGTCTGTGTCCCTTTGAAATGATTTCTGATAATCCATAAGCAATAAACCCTGCTTTTCCGTTTTCAGATGTCAGAGCGTGAGACAGCTTCACTCTCATGCACAACTGCATGCGCGAAACCCCCACCTTTTTGTTTTAACGTTAGTGTGTATCTGGAAGCCCCCCTTCGATTCTATTGGCTCTAACGGTCAGAAAGAGATGTCAATCACCAAAATCGACCAATGGGTTCCAGAGAAACGGTAAAAAAGGCGTTTTCCATCCACATCACCTCAGAAGTGGAGTTTTTTTTGCTAAACCTCTCTAAAAAGGTAAAATTTCACTTGTTTTGCATCAATCTTGATACAGGGTACTTATATGTTTTACTTTGGATTCCTAAAGCTTTTAGTCTACCTTACCATCATCCAAGGGTAGTTTTTACTATAAGTAAAAAATTTTTTGGACGGACACTATAATTTACAGTTTTTACTATGTTCAATCTGAATTTACTTTAAATAAAAACATATTGATTCTGACTCTTCTACATCCAACTCACAAGTTTATCATTGCTTTGAGAAAAAAGATTATTAATTTTCCCCTTTTAGAAGTGTAGTTATGGTCATTTGTTCTGGGAATGTCATTTTCGAGCCTGAGACCTGGAAAACAGGCTCGGGGCCTAACAGGTTAACATTGTAGTGGTGGGAGCAGGGAAATAAAATAAAAGTAAATATACAATTGTGTGCAGATGTAACTGAGTTTAATTGATTAAACTCAATCCTCAGTATAAATACCGCCCCACCGCACCATCGAATTGCTAGCAGTTCAGTGGCGTAGTTGGTGGTGTTTGAGGTGGTCACAAGAGTTTGTAAGTCAGAGGATGAGATCGAACCCCACGTGGGCAAATGAGGGTGGAAGCTATACTATAGCGATGCAGTGACACCTGTGCACAGACAGCATTACCTGGTAGATCTTCGCTCAGTGACTCTTCTCTTGCCTTCAGATACATCTTCTCCAGAGGGGATTTTTCTTTTGCAAGGGCCAGCACCTTGGGTAAAATGGGGAGAAATTCTTCTCTGAAGCGTGCTGCAGGTTGTCAATGTTGTGGATGCGGTCCATTCCTCACACAACTGCATAGACGGACAGAAGCTCCGCTTGTGAGCCCAGTGTGCTCTGATTGGTCGCGACGTTGAGAGGCTCGTTCCTGCTCGCAGCTGCGAGGAGCGGACAGGCTTCCGTGTCGGCGATACAGCGAGAACAAGCGAAACTCATCCTGAGCACACACAAACACTCACAGCCGAAGTAAAAACAATAAGTGTGGCTTGATATTGAGTAAGAAAAAGGATTATAACGCTGTGAGAATGGGTCTGCGGAGAGCATTTCTCCGCGATCCTGTTGGGTTGAAGCACCCTTCAGTGGTTGAAGGTTCGAGCCCGCTCCGCGCCGTTCGTTTGATGAGTGGTCTGCTGTAAAAAGGAACGGCTCAGACGCAGAGATATGAGGTTTAACAATAAGCTGATTTAATGGTAAAAACAACAGTACAATATAACGAAGTACTTCGGGCCTTGGCTCTTACTACCGTGCGATGTACGTATCAGACAGTCAGACAGAACAGAGGCCCCGAGTGTACAGAATTCATAATATTTATGCCCACAAACGGAGAGGAGTTGTGTGGGAGGAGTTGTGTCGGTTGCTCCTCCCTAGGTGTTCATCCATTGGTGGACTCACTCCTGGGCGAGCCCTAGGCAGTGAATCAGAGTGAGTCAGCCATTGACGAGGTCTAAACAGCGAATCAGAGTGAGTCCGCCATAGGTGTGGGAAGTTTGGATCTCCTGCGCCGCCGATCAGTCCCAGGTCATCTTTTATGGCAGCCATAAAATAAACAATTCTGGGTCGAACGGGGGTGAGGTACCAATCCTTATCTTCGTTTATCCTCAGCACCTGGCCGTACCACTCCGCATCCCAATCTTTCTCTCAGTACAATCTCTGCATAGGCTCAATGGTGTCAGTTTTATTACCTTTCTCCTGCAACCCCCCCATGCTCCTATCCGGCCATTAAAAACCCGGGCGACTGGATCCTCTACATTCCTACGTCAACGCACACACAATTGACCACATCAAACAAAACAAAATAAGAACACTTGGTCTAGTTTCATAAGTATACATTTTACACAGACAAAGTTATAATTATTAAAACAGGTTATAATTATTGAAACAGGTTATATAGGATATACAGGTTACTTTAATCCCAATGTAGTAGCCCGAAAAACGTTTACCCATTTAAACAGTCGTAGGTAGATACCTTGTTTGTTTTAAACATCATAAATACACAAACAACAATGAATACTTACAGGTTGTGTACCCGAATCTCCCGCTGGTCCAAACAAAGTAGGAACAGCATCGTTCTTCAGTGCCCTACTACGCTGTACATATCCGGCATGAATCGCTGAAAGGTTTGGGAAGCTTTTTTTCGTGAAAGGCTGGCAGAGGGTGTGGACTCTGGGTAGGGCTGCACGATATATCGTGTCGTGACGATAATCGCGATATGTGCATGCATGATATTCACAATGCAGGACGTGAAGATTTAAAAAAAAAATCTTATTTTTTTTTTCTTTTTTTAGGATTTGCGATATTAAGTAGGCAAATTAACTCAAACACGTCATGTTACAATTATTTTGCTGCTTGCTACAAAAGGAAAACTTGCGCGGCTCTCATGTCAGGGGTACTTGAGTGAGTGACATGCAGGCTCTGTATGCACAGCAAACCACCAATCGCAATCAAATCTCCAAAACAAACGGACCCGGTGATTAAAGGTAAAAACACTGAATAAAGTAGTTTCATGTGTTTCTCCAGGGCAGTTCGGCACTGCTAACCGAGCTAGCTCAGCTTGTTGCTCTGATAACTTAAGAGGTCCGTGACTAAAATCCTTCATCCGGTTAAATATAGTTACAAAAATACCAATTGTATAGCACTAAAGTTCAAGAAAGGATGGTTTGCGGGAAAAAAACGGTCTTTTCTTCAATTCCTGTATGTTTTCATATCGCAATATATATCGCAGGGGGGGAAACAAATCGCAATGTCAGTTTTTTCCAATATCGTGCAGCCCTACCTCTGGGTATCCCCACGTCAGAGTACCCAGGAAGAAAATGAGAAATCTCCAACGAGGCGTTTTGGGGAGGTCTTTTCTGTGTTAGAGTTTTACTCCCTACAGGGTGTACTTTGAGGGTTTTTGACTCTGCAGACCGTTTACATGCATAAAAACCTTCATAACACACAAGGGGACGGGTAATAACTGGAAAAGCATGACATGCGACCTTTAAGAATATAATGTCTATAATGTCTATCTAACCCTTAAGAATAAACATTTCTATGAAACTATAAGCTTATACATATATTAATAACAACGTTTTACTTTGGTTTAATTGTTTGCACAAACTATGCAAGTGAAGGAATTAAATATATTTGTTTTGTATGGAATTAACATAAAAAAATATTATGACCAGAAAAAAATGACCGGATCTAGCTTACTGCCACAGTCTGCTTACCTGTGCAACCGAGTGCTAAACGTTTATTAAATCAGCTGCTGTTACCTCATCTCTTTTGGTTTCCGGAGGAATATATCCATAGATCGAGGGGGGGCGGGGTGGTAGAGCAGGATCGTGACTGTTAGCGCCGGAGCCTCGCTGCGGGGAAACTGACACGCATAATTGCGCCGCATTTGCGCATAAGATGAGGCCCCACACACTCTGCGTGTTCTGCGTGTATGGAGGGGCGGCCCTGCCCCTGTCCATAAGTTAATACATTTCTCTGTTGATTGATTGACATCTGACACAGCTAATGGTAATAGCGTCTCATTTTCTACACACCTTTGTATAAAAGCCTTGTTTAACCAGTTAAGCCCTGAGCCTGTTTTTCAGGCCTCAGGCTCGAAAATGACATTCCCAGAACAAATGACTATATCTTCACTTCTAAAAGGGGTAAATGAATAATCTTTTTTCAAAGCAATGATAAACCTGTGAGTTGGATGTAGAAGTGTCAGAATCAATATAGATGTTTTTATTTTAAAGTAAATTCAGATTGAACATAGTAAAAAAATGTAAAGGATAGTTTCCGTCTAGAAAAAACCCATTACTTATCGTGAAAACCACCCTTGAATGATGGATAGTAGCCAAAAACCTTTAGGAATCCAAACTATAACATATAATAAGTACCCTGTATCAAGATTGATGCAAAACAAGTGAGATTTGAACTTTTTAGAGAGATTTAGAAAAAAGAAAACACCTACAGTACATTTGGGTGTATTTGCCGTATCTCTGGAACCCATTGGTCGATTTTGGTGATTGACATAACTTTTTAACTGTTAGAGCCAATAGAATTGAGGGGGGGTTCCTAAATCCACTAAACATTACAATTGAGTGAGAGTGATGCGCACGCAGTTTGCCCAAAACCGAAAGCTCCGTTACACTCTATATGAAAAATACGTTTATTGCCATAAATGTTATGATGGATTATCAGTAATTGTCATGGTTTTGGATTGTTGTTTTCATTTTCCACCTTTTATTTTGAAATGTTTTCCTCCCTGTGTTTGCCTTCCTGTCTTTAGTTTCCCTGGTGTGTCTGATTGTCTGATTGTGTTCACCTGTTGCCCTTGTGTTTCTGCCTCCCTTACCCAGCTGTTTCTTGTCCCGTGATTACCCCTCTCTGTATTTAGTCTTGTCTTTCCCTTTGTTCCCCTGTCGGTTCATTGTTTGTCTTTCCTGTCTCCTCCATGTTGGTCACGGTCAGTTTTGTTTGTTAATGCTACCTTGTGCTACCTTTGTTTTTTCTTGCCATGTTTATGTTCATCAGCTTTTAAATAAAGCTCGCTTTTGTTTCTAGACCTATTACCTTTTTTGTAGTCTGCATTTGGGTCCTACCTTTTCCGCGATCTTAACAGAGATCATAACAATAATCATTTCAAAGTGACACAGAGACATTGGATTAACCTTCAGCAGCGTTTATATGCGTTTTAATGCCCTTGAACACAACTTTGATCAAAAAACAGCAAAGGTAAGACCTATTTGCCATTTTGGCTATGTAGAGCTAAGTTGTGTGTTGTCTTTCCTGGCTTTCGCTGCCGTGAGTTTTGGTCGCACAGTGATGATACTTATACCAATGGAATCTGTGTAATCTCAGCTTTCATATGATATCTAGTTTGTGCAGATAGCATGAAGTATACAATATCTCTACCGTGAGTTATGTGCTAAGTGCGTTAGCATTTTTTCGCAGAGGCTTGGTATTACCCTTGTGTTTAGTTTAGCTAAAAATGGTTAATATCGTCTGATAGCTGATTTTCTTCCCGTTAAGTGGGTATGACACATTAATAGGTTGTTAAATGTTAAGAAGCCCTGAGACACAGTTTCGTATCGGGCTTAAGTAGTTAAGACGGGTGACTGTCAATCAAATGCGGGACATCGGCAAAATGTGTGGGACAAATGATCAAAATGCTGTGCAGTCCCGCACAAAGCAGGACACCTGGTCATCCTATCCACAGGGCTCCACGTCCTATGCTCACGACTCTTATTAATCCCGGTAACGGACAATTGTTATTAACTGATTCCAACCCTCTTTACATCCCCAGCCTCAGCCGTGGTCTTGACCGGTCTTGACATAAAATCTCTTAGTCCGAGACAAGACAGAGACCAAATGCAGTCGATTCCAAGACAAGACCAAGACCTTTAAAAGTGGTCTCAAGACCAAGAAGGCTTCTCAATACTCTAATTTCCCCTCCTCGACTCCTATCTTCATGTCTTAGTCCCGCCCACAGGAGATGTGAGCGGAGGAGTCGAGGAGGGGAACGAGAGGAGGGGAAGCAGCAGGCGTTTAGGGAAATGAAAAATCCTCTCCTGAGCGGTCATTTTAAAGAGACGTCCGTTAATGATGACAGGAGGCAAAGCCCTCTGTCTGATGGACAGAACTGTGTTCATGATGACTTATATATTTACTTTTAATTCATTCACAGTGCGGTAAAATGAGACAATAACTGGCTACAGATGCGGACATATACACACACATATATTTATATAAATATATACAATTTCAGAATCAAAAGTATGAGAGCACTCTCATAACGAAACACAATCAGAGATTGGATATATCCCCCCCCCCTCTCTGGTCGCTGAAATGGGGAATTGAAATTACGGGCCAAAAGTTTAATTTACAAGTATTAAAAGTAAGCAGAGGACACCAAACCAACTGAGACCCGTCTGTCCGCCGCATCTATGCACTGTACAACACGCACCTACACACTGTACCACACACACCTACACACTGTACCACACACACCTACAGCTCCTAAAGCATAATCAGGCTACAGCCGTTGTGTATTTTATTATGTGAAGCACTAAATGGTCTTAGAAAAATATGGACTCTTTGTTTGAGAGTAATGTAGGCCTGTTATACTGAGTGATATATTATACACACTGCTCTGCTTTCTGCACGGACCTCACAGCTGTTCTCACTGTAAACATCGCGTCGCGATGAAAGCAGTTACTAAAATAATATCCAGGGGATGCATGCAGAGTTGTCATTGGCTGAGATAAGTCCGGCCGTGCATCACGCCTCCACCGTTCCCGGAAATGCATCCGCAGAGGAGCCGTGGAGGACCCATCAGTGTATCCTCGGTTATAGCTCCTCCAGAGAGCCTCCTTGATGCTCGGTCCTCGATGTTAACCTGTAACCTGTATAACCTGTTTCAATAATTATAACCTTGGCCCGACATATCTTAGGCGCCAATAGTCTGTGTAAAATGTATGCTTATGAAACTGCTTATGAAACTAGGGCAATATCCTTATTGTTGTATTATTTGCTTGCTGTGCTCATTGTGTGTGCCGTGACTTGGGAATGGATGGACCCAGTCGCCCCCCCCGGGTTTTAATGGGGTGGACAGGAGCGTGGGGAGGGGTTGCATGGGAAAGTGTTTAAACTTACAACATTGAAAGTAGCGAGGTCATGTGCAGAGACTGTGCAGAGACTTAGAGTATACAAAGAGAGTACTGCCAGGTGCGAAGATAAAGATTGTTATGATCACCCCATGTTGACCCCATGAATTGTTTACCCCATGGCTGCCATGAAGATGGCCTGGGACTTATCAGCGGGCGCAGTAGATCCAAACCTCCCACGCTCTGTACGGAGTGGAAGACGGTCTCCAGGGCAGCAATGGCTGACTCACTCTGATTCGCTGCCTAGGGCTCGCCCAGGAGTGAATCCACCAGTAGATAACACCTAGGGAGGAGCAACCGACACAACTCCTCCCACACAACTCCTCCCCGTTTGTGTGTATAAATATTGTAACTTCCTTATACTCGGGGCCCCTGTTCTGTCTGACTGTCTGATACGTATATCGCACGGTAGTAGAACCAGGGCCCGAAGTACTTCGTTATATTGTACTGTTGCTTTTACCATTAAATCAGCTTATTGTTAACCTCATATCTCTGTGTCTGAGTCCTTCCTCTTATAGCAGACCACTCATCAACGAACGGCGCGGAGCGGGCTCGAACCTTCAACCACTCCAAAGGGTGGCCCTCCAACAATGTGCATTTAGAGAAATTAGATGTCCTTCAACATGACGCGCTGAAATCCATTTCCGGGTCACTACGGAGGACCGAGGAGTCGAGGAGGGGAAATTAGACTATTGAGAAGCCTTCCAAGACTGCTCTTGAGTACTTCAACACTAGCTGATGGTTTACAAAACCTGCTAAGGCCAATGTGTTCCGCCTCTTTCAGATTTTTTCAGACTGATGCATGCAACCAAAGCCCGCTCAAATGTGATACATGGACTAAATACAGACAACAAAACACATTATTGCATAATTTGTTAATAGAGTATATACAATTTATTAAAATTAATTATGAATAACTACTTTGCTTGTAGGAAAACACACTAAACCAAAAAATTGCAACAAAATGTTTAGTATTAGGTGTAACATACTAAAAGTCTACCAAAATCTGACCACTAGAAATGTGTAATTTTCAAGATAGGTATTTTAAAATTTTACCCTAACTCCTTCATAATTTATCCTAGACAAGTAATTGTTGTGTCTAAACCTATGTTTGTGGGGCCAAGTAATCCATTGGTCTTGTCTAAATTGCAATAATATGATTACATAATTGTGAAATCCAATAATTTGGATGTGTGACTCTATTAAAACTAAAACGGATAAAAACCTATGCAAGGAACACTACTGGTCTTCTTTGGGGTCTCACTCCATTGAGAAAGAACTGCTCAATCAACTGAAGCAAAAAGGACAACCACATGATGAAGTTATTGAACGCTTTCTCAAAAAAGACCGACACATAGACTTTATTTACAAGTGACTGGTGAGTGGTTTCTATTCGCTCCATTTTAGAGTGACTTGAGAGTGCACGGTGACACAAGTGTAATAGTTTACTTTATTGATCAATTTTTGGACATTTTCGTGTGCATTTCCCCACCCTAATCTAGCCTACTGTTGTTATTGTTGATCATCTGTCGTATTGTTGAGAGCCTGTGTGACATATGTGCATTGTTTGATTATGGCTGCGTTGGCTGGAACAGAGATGTGTAAGAAGTATGTATGTGGTTTACAAAGGCCCTGTCTAAAGCCCCACGGTACGCAACTGTATTTAATGAACACCATTTCGTTTTTTTAAAACTAGATGGGTGATTTTAAATGTAAATTGCCGACTATACTTTATGCAGAACCAGCATTTGTTGCTGTCCTCCACAATACTGGAGTCTATGCGTTACATTACCTCAGACTGCACTCATATTCAACTCTGCTCTGTCCCCACCACCCTTCTGAGGCTACAACTGGATCTGACTGGACAGTCGGTGGAAACTGAAACGGAAACATTCTACACTGTGATCCTAAGCCAGTTCAGACCCCAATGTTGTCACTTTACACAAAATACACTTTAACAGGCTACGGCACTGGGACTATCAGAGGGATTTTTAATGGTGTGTCTCTTCCTATTGATGTGGATAGTTGTGGTGCAGGCCTACCGACAGGCCGGTCTGCTGTCCCCAGAGCCGTGTGTGTGTGTGTGTGTGTGTGTGTGTGTGTGTGTGTGTGTGTGTGTGTGTGTGTGTGTGTGTGTGTGTGTGTGTGTGTGTGTGGTGTGTGTGTGTGTGTGTGTGTGTGTGTGTGGTGTGTGTGTGTGTGTGTGTGTGTGTGTGTGTGTGTGTGTGTGTGTGTGTGTGTGTGTGTGTGTGTGTGTGTGTGTGTGTGTGTGTGTGTGTGTGTGTGTGTGTGTGTGTGTGTGTGTGTGTGTGTGTGTGGGTCATTTTCTTGACCTGATTTCCCCCTCACATAGACATTGATTTCTTCCTCACAGCAAGCTGTACATAGTCTGTTGTATGACTCGTTATTTTAAATGTGGTGTTGAAGTCTAACAGTCTGTTTTCATATTTGTGAAGTAACCGACTGTAAATTCGAACTTTTCAGAGAGAACCAGCCCTATATCCTACACAAGCTTATGTTAGAGACACGTATGTAATCATATTTAAAAAATATGTATTTTTTTCTGATCTATACCCAGTTTAATTGTTCTTTAAACTACTTCCTGTTAATGCAAATTCATATTTGACTGATGTATACTGGTGTACATGATGAAGATTCACAGTTCATATTATGCAATTTCATTAAGTAAAACAGAGTCATGTCAAACCTCTCTGCTCTCTTAGGTTGTTTTGTTTTTATTCAACACTTCTTGGTCACCATTTAATCGCTTCATATTATTAATTACATTGTTCTCAAAAAATACAATGTCCCTCAGAGGTAAGATGGGCAGAATAAATTATTCTGAGAGAAAAATTCACCTGTCAAAAGTATTGAGGAAGATGAGAGAACTAGAAAATATGAGTTATTTAATAAATTATTGAATGAATAAAAACGAGATCTAGTGTAGGCTTCAGGTAGTTTGTGAGAAAGGGCTGGAGAGGGAAAGAGAGGAGAGAGGGACCACAAATGGAGAAAAACAAGGATACTCCGACTGAAAGCAGGACAGAGTGGCGTGACATTGATTGATGTCTGAGCGCTCTCCCTGATTCGCTGATTAAAGCCATCAATCTATATGCAGAAAAGGTGTCCGATGCAAATGGGCCCAATCAGGCAGGACAAAATGGTTTTGTCAGGAAGTTATGGAAATGGCTCTAGGTAAGGCGTAGAGAGCGCGGCGAGCAGGCGGGATCTGACGCCGCGATGCTCCAAATTAGGAGATTACATGCTCACCGCCCCGCCGCTTGGTCCTGCTCTGACGCCCAAATTGTTCTGCCATTCTTTCTTTTCTTTGCTTAGCGGTCAAAGCCCTGTTGCAGCATACGCTACACTACACAATGCAATTGCCCGGACCACTTCAGCTGCAGCTACAGTATGGGGGAACGAGGGGGGTGTTTAAGAAATAAAACATTGTCTGCTGCCTCCAGACATTACAGGGGTCTACCTCTGGAATTAGTCAACAGTACTTTATACGTAGATAGTGTAATGATGTGTCACGTTTGACCTTTCTTATTCAGTCACATACGGGGAAGGCCTTGTGCAGTCTTCAGGGAGCAGATTTGTAAAGTTGAGCGCTGAGTGTCCCACTCGCAGCTCATTTGAATAGAAGACGAATAAGAAAAAAAGGTACATTTGTTGTCAGGGAAGGCATTTCTCTTAAGAGCAGAGAGAAAAAAATGAATCACCTCTGAAGGCGTCAAGCCGTTAATTCCAGATGGGTCCTGTTTTTTCGTTTTTTTAGGGGGGGTTCTTTTCCACCATTCTTTTGTTGCCTTCGTCTGCAAAGCCTGACCATTTCAATATCTCAGCCTATCTAATAACAGTCATTCCTCTGTGGATTCTCTCTGCCTCATCTCACTTCCCTGTGTGTGTGTGTGTGTGTGTGTGTGTGTGTGTGTGTGTGTGTGTGTGTGTGTGTGTGTGTGTGTGTGTGTGTGTGTGTGTGTGTGTGTGTCATGGCCTCCATATCTCTTCTTCACTCAGTCCTTTTCTATCTCTCTCTCTCTCTCCCCTCCAGCCAATTGTGATCCGAATCTGTTTAATTAAGTAACAAATTATGTTGGCATAGTAACAGCACGCTAATGTATCATGGGAAATAGTCTGTTAGACACACAGGTTGCTTGGCAACAGCCAATTGTGGTGTGAGATGCAGTGGTGACAAATTGCCTGGATGCAGATGCAGCGAGTGACGGCAGACTGCTGCGTTTGAGGGGCGTCGGGAAAAGGGAGAACAATAACATTTGCATGAAGAGACGCTGGGATGTGGAGACATTCATTTTACTTTTAATCCTCATGTAAGCAACATTCATCCCGTAAAGTCAACTTAAAACATTTGCTCTAACCAAAGTTGATAAACATTGTTCTGCTTCACAAACTGGTAGAAGATGTTTGTTACTTTTGTTAAGTAGTATTAGCTATAACAGTGCTTCAACTTAAAGGTGGGGTAGGTAATTCACTTCAGAAACACTTTTTGTTATATTCCATGGAATGCTCTTAACATCCCGATAGCAATGAATAAATTAAATGCTTTGACAATAAATATATACAAATATTTCATCTGTGGAAGCCGTAGTGCTGTAAAAAGCAAGTCCAATTATCTGCCATCTCGTGCACAAACTTTATCTCGTGCCCTCATTGGTCATGCGCGTGTGTTGGAGGAGGGGCTCGGTAAGGAAGTCTGAAGGAAGGGGCAGATTTTGTTCGGTTGTGTACTTTCAAATTCTAGCGCACTCGAGCTGGTTTCTCCATTCTTACCTACCCTACATTTAAGCAATGAGATACTAATCGTGTTTTATTTGTTGTCTCTATCTTCATTTTTGCATTACTAATGTACATTTTCCCTCTGTGGGACGAATAAAGGTATTCTGATTATGATTTTTGAAAAGCTGTGACACTTTCATTGTAATGGTTCTCAACCCAAAAAGGTTTGGAACCACTGCCCTAAACTCTACTTCAAATCCTCCACCCCTAAATTATCATGATATCAAGCTAAATCAATATGAAACATTAACTGATCAATCCTTTCTGTGCTCTGTGGATTATTTCTTTTTTTTTCCAGGACAGACTGAGCAGTTTACACCAGCAGATGTAAAAGCTTTTATGAACTGGCTATAAGTTGACTCCCTGCTGCGTTAGAGCAATCAGTGACAGAAAAGCAGCAACACTGACATTTATTCATATGAAAATGTCACTGATTATTACTCTAAAAGTTGCTAGAAAGGAGGGCAGCAGCGATAACAGCTCGCAGACAAACACGTGGAGACGTCTGCAGCGGAACCACAGTGCTCTGAAGGTTTAAACATGAATCTGCTTTTAGAGACGTGGACAGTGCAGCTAGTGCGAGGACAGTAACATTATTTTGTGATGCACTTTGGTGCTCTGTTCTGTTTTTCTGATGGATTCATTTATTTACAAAATCAAGACAAAACCTGCCACAGAGTCAAATGTAAAGGCATTTGATTTAGAGAGGCCTAACCAACAAGTGATATCCACTTTAATGGAACTGTTGCTACATAACTAATACATGTTAATAACTAGTGTGTAAAATAGGCCACTCTCACCAGTATGTTAGTGGTCCAGTAAGCTCCACACCTTAGATTTCTATAATTTCCTAGTGTTCAGCTCCAGCTGATGCACAGTGGAACTACTTTTAGACATTCACTGATGTTATGGGAAAATATGTGAGTTAAAAAAAAAACGTTTTCGGGGCATTAAAACATTGTCAAGTTTAGCATAAACATACGATTTCAGATAATTACTTTTAGTAATTTACATTCAAGTATAACATATTAATATTATGCAGATTGGCTTTTAAATTATGTAATTGTAATCTTTATATGTCTCTTTTAACACAAGGCTGAATACATTTCTATGTATTTGACATTTCACCTTCCTTTCTGCTTACACCTGGGACATGGTTATGTTAACAATTGATTCTGGTGATATTTCAATTGTACGCTCATCTGAACTTCAGGACAATCACTATCTATCACATTCCTCCTCACACCACAGCCCCGAATATCATCCCATTAACTGTAATGTGAAGACACAAATTTAAAAGAGGAAAGCACAGCTTTGACAGGACTCTAATTCTAAACAGCCCCAGTTCCTCATGACAATTGTCACACTGAGTGTGTGGGGCCATTTCCATTTGCGACAAAGATGTTTGGTGTAATGCATATGGTTGATATGTTGTCTCTCTCCAGTGCACAGTCCTATCATAAACCCCAGCGGTCCTAACGAATGGCGCACTCACCGGACTATGTGGTTACATGATGAAAGTTATTCATCACATTTGAATTATTCTAATCAATTTACTGTCAGGCTAACTGCTGCGGCCGCCACAGTGACGCCGCCGTCAAGCACCGTTTGGTTGCAGCTCTGCTGCCCGTGAAATTTATACTTTCCATAAGTACTCGTAAAACCTTCAAAGCATGACTGAGGGGGGAGATCACCCCCACCCCGACATCCTAGTCAAGACGACAGCTGCTGACAACAAAGTCACTCACAGACAAATAGACAAAATGATGTACAGAGCTCTGCAATAGCAGAACAACAGCTTGCAAACACAATAAAGAGCAGTCGTTTTTTTCCCTCTTCAAGCACACAAATAAAGATGTTTAAGAACGAGATCTCAATCGCCAGTTACAGCGGGACACAAGGTTGTTCCACACACAGGATCAGAACAGCTGAAAGCATCCCTACTTGAGTTACTTCCTACATTTAGCAGTGAGCATGAAAGCTGCTCACCCCAAAACAAGGAGCCGGTCCTAACCCCTGGGACACTGAGATCATCCGGAGGAGACGGACTCCAGCTTCCTGCCGGACATAGGCAGCTCAGGGAGGCTTTATCTTCTGACCAGAAGTCCCCGTCACACAGGCTTTATGTTCGATGTGGGGAAAGATGCATGTTTGATGCTCTCATTTCTGAACAAGTTCCAATCCATTTTCAAATAAAGATAAAGTATTAAAAGTTTAAACCTGGTAACACTTGCACACAGCTGTCAATCTAAAAGCCTTTAACGCTGGAGCTCTACAGTTTCTCAGAGGTTTCTCCCCTGAGATTTCATTCCACATGGTTATTTCTTTAAATCCAGTGCAGACACAAGTCAGACTTGTATGGCTTTACAAATTATAAATATATATAAAATCTACGAATAAAAAAAAATGGCTGCCTCAACAACAATTACTGGTTGTTTGTACTATTAGAGTAGAGTTAGTTAGTTATAGTTATATTATACATCATAATTATATCATATATTATTCTATATAATAACTAGATATAAACAGTATGAGCAGGATTAGCAGTATTAAACGGTAACAGTGTTACCTTTCTTAAGAAAACAAATACATTTCAAATTGAATTTATTTCATCTCTTATGCAAAAAGGCCCTTAAATGATTTTGATAAAACATGGAGAGGGGAGGGGAGCGTATGCTCATGAAACGGCTGGTTACTGAACACTGAAGCTGGGTCTCGTGTATTTACTTGATGTAAGGTTAATGGGAACAATATCAACAGTGTGATGTCCAGTCTTTGTAACTTTCAGCTAGGCTTCAGGTTTGTTCTTTAACAGAAAGGGAAAAGGGACCGTGGAAAGGATCAGGTTCATCATGTGATCTACATCCAAATGGTCGGTAAATAGTCCAGCAGAGAAACAGGAATCCTAAAGGTTCTTAAAGAGATGGGGAGAGTGATTATTTTTTAGTCAATCAGTCTCAGGAGAGGCAGGGCAGACCTGTTTGGGCTCATTTTAAACTAAAAAGCCGCTCAGTCTCATTAATTCAAAGTAAATCTCTTTTTTAGAGCCAGATTTCCAAATCAACATCAAAACGAGGAGGACGGCAGCTCTGCTTTTATCTAAAGTGTGGGATGTAACCTCCTCCCCCAAAGGTGAAATAAGATTGTCACTCTGATGCGTCCGCTCCCCTTTTGATGAGCTGGAGAATAAATATGCAGAAAAGGGGGCTTCCTGGTGGAGGAAGAAGGGAGAGAAAAAAAGAGGCAATCAAGGATAGCAGCGGTCCCCGGCTGGACGATAAATCTCTGTCTGTTTCAATCGCCGCTGTGGCCGAAACGGTGTAAAATTCGAGCAGGGATGTCATCAATTTCTGTTAGCTTCTCTGTCCTCTTCTGTGCCGGTCGGCGGGCAGCCGTGATGGATTGATTTTGTCACTTGTGCTCAGTTCACAGTATGTTAACATGGAAGGGCAGAGTTGGGTTATGGAGAGAGGGTTATTAGTAGCTGGGCTGCGGCTGGACTTCTCTCTCTCTTCCTTTGAAGGTCTCTCACTCCCTCTCCCATCCCTGTCACACTGCCTTACACTCAATATACTCGCTTGCCCATTTATCACACCTCATTCCCTTCCACATCTGCATCCATTTCATCCCTGCGCACCCCCATCCCTCCCCTCTTATCTCTGCTGAACTCTCCTATCTCACCCAACTGTCTCCACCTGCACCACCTGACCTGTCAGCCTGTTCCTCTCCTCCGCTACATGTGTCAACTGTCCCCTCATTCCTATATATTTCATATATTTATACTACTGTTAACCATACCCCCCTTCTCTCAAATCAGTCGGACCCTGAACGGATAAGGCCGTTAAAATAAACACTAACTCTGTGACTGTAGAAGTCTGAGCCCAGCTTTTCTGTCACTTGTCGAATAGATTTGAGTCCAGTCGGGTAGTTTTGGGATGTGTTGATGTGTGTCTGCCTATCAACTGCTAATCAAATTGTTTTGTCAGGAATTCTCTCAGGTCTATCAATTTAAAGTAATCCAATTACAACAGAATAGGGCAAAAAGGTGAAATAAACTTAGATGGTAAAATCTCCACTGTGTCAATTCTGTGGTTCAAGTTGAGTTGTACATCATTATTTTTGTGAGTCAAGTGTGAATTCTCCCCAGCTGCCCCCCTCTCCTCCCCGCTATATCCCTGCCTCTCCCATCATCCACCTCCGTCCACCTAGCTTCTCCATGGCCTCTAATCTTTATTTCTCTTCTTATCTACCTGATTTCTACGATTCTCTCAGCACACAGTATGTATACCTTCATCCGCCCATCTCTGTACCACCTCCTCACTGAGCTCTCTCATCACACAGACAGCAGGACCACTACAGAGCTGGTGTTACATAATCCTGAGGGAGCTGCTGGAACCAGCCGTGCTTTATGATGGGAAGACTGAAGAGAGATGACACCATGAAGGAAGCTGAACCCTGGAGAGGACATTATAACATCTTTATACACATTGGTAAACACAATTGAACTAACGCTGCACCTTTTGACTTGTATACCCCAAGATTATTTTCCAGAGCCATAATTATTCAGACGCTTAAGGAAAAAATGCAATGTTTAGTCGTCACTTATGTGGAAGTCCATGAGAACAGATAAAGTGGATGAAAGCCAGCCTCTTTACTACAGACGTACTACAAGGTGTACAGTGAACTAAGCAGTCACAATCCCAGGTCCCACAACAGAATGTCTATGTTTTGGTCAAAACCAAATCAGACCGCTGATATTAAAAATGTTTGCTAAAATTTGAACATAAACATTTCTTTCTACAATGTCTCCATATAGCAGCTACTAGTTATGGTTTGTTAGTATATGTGTGTGTGTGTGTGTGTGTGTGTGTGTGTGTGTGTGTGTGTGTGTGTGTGTGTGTCAACATGTCAACATGTCGGGCTGCTTTTCACAGTGTGTGCATCTCTCTTTATTATGACACTTTTCCTGTTTGGCTCTCTTATTCTCCCACACACATTTTACTTCGCACACACCCTGCTTGCCCTCTCTTGTATCACTCTTTCTCTCTTTATACTTGTCTGTCTCTGTCTCTCATACTAACACGTACATGTTTCCCTCACTCTGATTTGCACACCTGTCTAAAGTAGACTGAGCAGCGTTTTGCTGGAACTCTAAATGTCTCAGAGTGGGAACAAGGGGAGGGGCGCTCACTCTCAGCCAGTTGTGATTTGGATGTTTGTTTGGTGTGTAATGAACTACTGTGGGAAAAAGATGAGGGCAATATTAGGCATCAGGAGATATGTGTCTGTCCAGCTGCAGGAAGGACTCAGGAAGGAATCTGAAAACGCCTGTTCTTCAGCCCACTGTCTGTGCCTGCATCATCACATCTCACCAAATTATTACCTGAGGCACTGGCATCAGTTCAATCGTATAAACTGTTGCAATACCTATTTGGTTCTAAATAAAAAATATGGACTGGAAAAAACACAGCTGAATAAGAAATCCTGTTAATATCTGTGGGAACTACTGTAACACAATCTTAATAACTGTGCAACATATCATTGTATTGTTACTGTTATCTGGCTGTTATTACACTACTTCTATACAACATACTTATTGTTGTCCAACTGGATGGATGGGTACTTTTTGTAAATTGTATTTTGTGTAATTTTGTTCTCTAACACTTTATGCATGCATTAATATGGCGCCTCTTTACTTTTGCTGTAACAATGTAGAATCCCCTCTGTGGGACTAATAAAGGTATTCTGATTCTGAAAAAGGGGTGAGGTATACAAACCACAAGATTACTGATGACCCTCCGATTAGACAATAGAATATTCATGTGATTTAATGATGTATCTGTCATCTGATAAAAAAATCTGTCATCTGATAACAAAATCCACAAATCAGAAAAAAACTATTTGTGGATTTTTATTTTATATATCCAGGTTTAACTGCAATGTATAATCTCTAAAAATGCAAACCGAGTCAGCAGCTTGAAACGAAGGTTTTGAAATAAGTCATGCATGCTCAGCTTTGATTAGGCCACACACTGTCACATGATTTCCTGTCCACTTCCTGCTTCCTGTGTTTTTACTTGCACCCAGAATACTTCCAAGAGTTCACATGGTTCTGTAAGTGCTTGGTGATATATCTAGTTAAACTGTTTTCATTAGAACAACTTTTACAGCATTTCAGAAAAAGTTAGTGTTTCCCCCCCCACTGACCTGCTCCATCACCAGGCCCCCTCCTACCTCACTGACCTGCTCCATCACCAGGCCCCCCCCTACCTTACTGACCTGCTCCATCACCAGGCCCCCTCCTACCTCACTGACCTGCTCCATCACCAGGCCCCCCCTACCTTACTGACCTGCTCCATCACCAGGCCCCCCCCTACCTCACTGACCTGCTCCATCACCAGGCCCCCCCTGCCTCACTGACCTGCTCCATCACCAGGCCCCCCCTCCCTCACAGACCTGCTCCATCACCACACTCCTTCCCGCAGCCTCCGCTCCTCAGACATCAACCTCCTGTCTTTCCCTCATAGGACAAAGCACCGAACCTGGGGGGACAGAGCCTTCTCCGTCGCTGCCCCCTCCCTCTGGAACTCACTCCACAAACACTCACTGCCCCAATCTCACCATGTTCAAATCACAAATCAAAATTCACCTTTTCAGAACTGCTTTTAATCTGTAATTAATGTTGTTTTTTTACATATTTTAAGTGTGTTGTTTTAATTATGTTTTTATGATTTTTTACTCTGTAAATTGTCTTTGAGTTTCAAGAAAAGTGCTCTATAAATACAATGCATTATTATTATTATTATTATTATTACGAGTGTTGTCTGATAACAGTCCATTGGTTGATATAGACAAACATTGAGTGGATCTGGAGTAATCATAGACAATAAATTAAGTTGGAAACCACGTAAGTTATATCAAAGCCAAAATATCCAAATCAATAGCAATTCTGAATAAAGCCAAAGACCTAATGAATCAAGCTTCCTCGTTTATGCTGTACTGCTCCTTCATACTTCCATACATGATGTACTGCTCCTTCATGCTTCCATACATGATGTACTGCTCCTTCATACTTCCATACATGATGTACTGCTCCTTCATACTTCCATACATGATGTACTGCTACTTCATACTTCCATACATGCTGTACTGCTCCTTCATACTTCCATACATGCTGTGCTGCTCCTTCATACTTCCATACATGCTGTACTGCTCCTTCATACTTCCATACATGATGTACTGCTCCTTCATACTTCCATACATGCTGTACTGCTCCTTCATACTTCCATACATGCTGTACTGCTCCTTCATACTTCCATACATGCTGTACTGCTCCTTCATACTTCCATACATGCTGTACTGCTCCTTCATGCTTCCATACATGATGTACTGCTCCTTCATACTTCCATACATGATGTACTGCTCCTTCATACTTCCATACATGATGTACTGCTCCTTCATACTTCCATACATGCTGTACTGCTCCTTCATGCTTCCATACATGATGTACTGCTCCTTCATACTTCCATACATGATGTACTGCTCCTTCATGCTTCCATACATGATGTACTGCTCCTTCATACTTCCATACATGATGTACTGCTCCTTCATGCTTCCATACATGATGTACTGCTCCTTCATACTTCCATACATGCTGTACTGCTCCTTCATACTTCCATACATGATGTACTGCTCCTTCATGCTTCCATACATGATGTACTGCTCCTTCATACTTCCATACATGATGTACTGTGTGGAGGTTTGAGGGAACACATATAAAACAAATACACATCCTATCTTCATCCTGCAAAAAAGAGCCATACGAATTATACATAAAACTACATACAGAGAACCAACAAATACATTATTTATCAAACTTAAAACACTAAAACTACAAAACCTGGTATCCAAAATATGTTCAAAGCCGCAAATCAACAATACCTCATATTGTCCAGGGACTTTTCACACAGAGAGAGGGCATGCACATGTTGAGAGGAAACTGCATTTTAAAAAAACCATACGAACAAATTCAAAACTTCATTGCATCACAACAAAAGGTGTTGATCTGTGGAACAACTGTAATGATGAGCTGAAATATTGTAAAAGTTGATCTAAACTAAAACTATTATTTAGAAACCAAATCATTAATGGTTATGACCAGAACTCATACTTGTTTAGTTGGAATGCTGACACAGCATTCCAACTACTTCTTCTACGCACAAATTCTTTATTATTATCCCGCAGGGTTATTTTGTTCCTCTTCTTATCCCACATTCCACATCGCAGAAACTCCAGAACAATTGACTATAACTTCACTTCTAAAAGGGGTAAATTAATAATCTCTTTTCTCAAAGCAATGATAAACCTGTGAGTTGGATGTAGAAAAGTCAGAATCAATATAGAATTTTTATTTAAAAGTAAATTCAGATTGAACATAGTAAAAGAAATTAAATTATAGTGTCCGTCCAAAAAAAACATTACTTATAGTGAAAACCACCCTTGAATGATGGGATAGTAGAACACAAGCTTTAGGAATCCAAACTATAACATATAATAAGTACCCTGTATCAAGATTGATGCAAAATAAGTGACATTTGACCTTTCTAGAGAGATTTAGAAAAAAAAACCACTTCTGGGGTCATTTGGGTGCATTTCCATATCTCTGGCCCCCCTCGGTCGATTTTGATGATTGACACCTTTTTAACCGTTAGAGCCAATAGAATTGAGGGGAAGTTCCTAAATCCCTCTAAACATTACCCATTGGTGAATGAGTGATGCGTAGCCAGAATGCCCCAGAACCGGAAGCTGTCATACACTCTAGTACAGCAAAAAAGCTAAATAAAATCCACTTTTTATTATCAAGGATTTTCGGGGACCACCTCATATGTGACTTGCTCTATCGAAATCAGTCGCATTGACCCAAAGACACATTTTGAGTTGTATACACTGTTGGAAAGAGGAGATTCCTAGCTTTCTAATGATATCAGGCAGTGGGGTAGTGGTCTTTGGGCTCATCGGACATTTATGAGAAAATTTCTCTAATGTCCGAGTGCAAGTGAACGCACCACAAGACACGAGCCTTGTAACCCCTCCCCCGGCCCTGGCGCGAGCGTGGAAATATGATTGGCGATCAATATTGTGGCTTTCCAAGTTAACATTGATTGATATGACTGCGATTAAATCAGCATATACTTCTGCCAGGGGATGCCACCCCTCAAAATCTCCTGCCACCCTCTTGCCACCCCATGAATATTTTTCTAGATCCACCCCTGAGTAGGCTATATTTTTCGTTTCGTTTATTTAATAAGTTAATTTGTTTTTTGTTTGTTTTGAGATTTAAATAGATTTTGAAAGGAGAGAGAGAGAGAGAGAGAGAGAGAGAGAGAGAGAGAGAGAGAGAGAGAGAGAGAGAGAGAGAGAGAGAGAGAGAGAGAGGGGCAGCGCTGTCTGCTTAGTTGCAATACTGTAGCTCAAGCCTTTATGCAACTTAGGCCTATACATTGTTTATGTTACTTATATGCCTGTGTGTCCATGGTTTTGTGTGTGTGTGTATGTGTGTGTGTGTGTGTGTTGAGCGCAGCGCCGTCTGCTTTTTGCAGTACAGTAACTAAAGTAGGACTAAGCATACCGGTAGTTTTTTGTAGACCTGCCTGCCCGGTCACAAAAGTATCAAATAGGCTTCAATTTACTTTTGATTGTCTATAATTAACTATAAAAAATATCGGAGTTTTAACACTACGTTTATATATGTACTTATTTTTACGGTTTGCATATGAGGTGGTCCGCAAAAATCCTTGATGATAAATAGTGGTCCGCATAAACAAAAAGTTTGAGAACCCCTGCTCTAGTAGCTATCGTAGCAGCTAATATGAAATCTCCGTTAGTGACATAAAAATGGAATGATGGATTATCAGTAATCATTTCAAAGTGACACAGACACATTGGATTAACCTATGGATTAACCTTCAGCTGCGTGTTTCTCGTTTTAATGCCATTGAACACAACTTTTGATCAGAAAACAACAATGGTAAGACGTTTTTAGCCGTTTTGGCTCTGTAAAGCTAATTTTTGTTGTTGTTGTTTGTTGTTGTTTGCCGTGAGTTCTGATCGCTCAGTGATGATACTTATATGTCTGGAATCTGTGGAATCTCAGCTTGCTAATTGATATCTTGTTTGTGCAGATCCGATAAGTAATAAGGGTATTTTACCTTGAGTTCTGTGCTAAGTGCGTTAGCATTTCTTCGCTCAGGGCTAATTCAGAGCCTTTGTTATTACCCTTTTGTTTCATTTAGCTAAAAACTGTTAATATTGTCTGATAGCTGAGTTTCTTCCCGTTAAGTGGGTATGACACATTCATAGTTTCTTAAATATTAAGAAGCCCTCAGACGCTGTTTCTTGCAAGATGTTGCGTTTTGCCCCTGCCCGCGGGGCCGTGGGGTTTAAATGGCCCATTGTAAATTCAGCCTGGTCTTTCCTCAGAGAACCAGCCGCACACCTTTAGTTAATCTGCCAAAAAAGCCACATTATTGACCCAAAAGTACACAAAAAGCAGACTGAGACGCTCCTTAGGGTCTTGAGACGCTCCACGCGTTGACATTTCACCGATAGCTGCTACGGTTCTTCAACAAAACGTTCAAATGTAAGAGGTTTATCTCTCATTCAGATCAATGGAAAGGCTCTCCTCTCACAGATCACTGCACATCACCATGGAAACCTCTGATCTCTGGGCTCACTCACAGGTGTTTGATAACATCGTCACCATGGAAACCTTTGATTTCTGGGCTCACACACAGGTGTTTGATAATGTGGAGTCTATTTTTATATAACATTAGAAAGACTGATTCTTATTATTACATTATAAGCTTATTGTGCTCATTTTATGTTGCTTTGACTTTGGAATAAATAGACAAAATCACCAATCCCAAGGTTTGATGGATTGGATAGGAAACGAAGGGAAAAGTCACAGAAGAAAGTTTTTAGCTTGCAATACTAATGTAGCAAGGTCAGGTGCAGACACTGGAAGAATACAAAGAGTTATTCATAAACAGGACATCGCTCCGGCCTTGAGTTGTATGGGAGCTTCGCTCCCACGCATAGCTAGGAAGCAGCATTATGAAGGTTTTCCACTATAACTGTAGAAACGTTAGCGAAAACAAATTACTAGGATAGAGACAGAGTAGGGAGGGACTTCGCCGGCCGGCCGAATGTTGATTGGAGGATCGTGTTGCCAAGAGACTTTTGTCTAAGTCTGCGCACCTACCAAAGAGAACCAAGTCTAAACCCCGGTTTCTCTTCATCTAGTCTTGACCAATCATAAATGTACGTGCAACGCCCTGTGTAATAAAATGTATTGTCACACGAGGTTCGAGGCTCTTTCCGGAAATAGACTGACAGATTACAGCTCTGCTGCCTGTGATTTCTGTGACCGGACGGAGTCCTTGGCCAAGTGAATATAAATCTTTTGCTCACTTATAATAAATAGTTAAACTTAGAAGTTGTTTGTCTCTCATGGAATTTTGAACACAACAATAACGACGTGGTCACTGGAGTTTAACAGACTGTCTCAGCCTATTCTTTTCTGTCTGATGGAGACTTCATACTGACTTCAACATGTTCCACATATTTTATACATTATTGGTGACGTATGGTTTTAGTTCAAAAGTTTGCAGTTAAAATATTCTGTGATTTGGCGCCAAATTTCGCGTTCGCTCGATGCTAGGCGATCCCTCGCCATGGAACACGATGATGTCATAACTCCAACTGACATGCTCAGAACGCCACCAAACATCACATGATGGTTAACACTGTGGCCCTGAACAGCTCTACATCAAATCTGATGTTACATAATGTGGCGTTACCATGGCAACGCATCCCTCGCCATAAAACACGATGTCGCTGTAACTCCAATGGATATGGTCCGATCGTATCGTTTCTCATAACTTCAGTGAAAATGCTCCAAACGGCCCAAAACTTCACAGGTTTGGTAATGATGCAGCCATCAACACATCTAAGCGTATTATGGGGTGTCATGAAATACCGTTGCCATGGCGACAGATCATGTAAGACATGTAAAGCAGCATAGCATCACATCCTCCTCATTTTGTTCTATTGGTCAGGACTGAATTGACTACATGCCATGATATTACACACATGGCCACATACTTCTGGTAGCAAAGTGCATTGGGAGTCGGTGGTAGAAATGTCAGCATTAGGGCAGGGGGCTTGTAAGTCAAGGCAGTGGCAGAGCAGCAGCAGGAGTATATTTCACTGATAGTGATCTCATGCTTTCTGACAGTAATGGTACTTATGGTAATGTCCTCTGTGAACCAGACATGGCCCTGCACTGACACACACACACACACACACACACACACACACACACACACACACACACACACACACACACACACACACACACACACACACACACACACACAGACACACAGCTCTGATTTAACACCAGAAGAGTAAAGCCTGATCCTGGATATTGAGATTTTAAATTTCAAACTCTGAGCCTTTGTCTACAACACGGTGGTATCCCTCCATGACTGAACATTTGGGATTTAATGAGAAAAAATCATCCTGGCATGAAATACAGGCAGTGCAACAAAACGACATATTACAGGACATATTATAGTAATGGATCAAAGGAAGGCACAAATAAAATTAGTTTTTTACATGTGATAAACAAGTTTAAAAACAGCAGTCAGATGAGCACGATGCAGATTCACCAGGTCCAGAGGTCCTATCTTAACATCACAAAGTGAATAAACCCAATATATATATAGATTTGTTCCTTTTCTTTTTTGCAATTAAAATGTTTAATTAACCCTAGACCTGCCCACATTTGGTTGCCCTTAGCTAATGTTAACCCCTTGCCAAGGTCAGCACTCACAGACATTTGGCTTTTGGAAACAATTAAGGTAACAATGTTTATCTATTTCTTTAAATACTTGGTAAGACCTAACAAAATCTATTTAAAAAACATTTTACAATAGCTTTAGGCTTCACATACATTTAAAAATGAATCAATAAACTGTGTAATACAACGGACAATGAATGAGCAGGCACTAAATATTTTGAATATTAAAAATGAGTTTAGTATATGCGATAAGGCAGCTTTAAAGGGGACCTATCATGCAAAATGCACTTTGTGATGTCTTTTATACATACATATGTGTCCCCGGTGTTCCAGGGAACTCATAAAGTGTCAGAAAACACAACCCTCTCTTTTCCTCCATACCCAAATCTCTAAAAACGGGGCTGCAACGGATTTGATACGGGTGGATTTTTTATTTGCACCTTTTTGACGTAATGTAGGTGCACTCCGCCTGATTGGTCAACTCTCCACCAATCAGGGGAATGAGAGGTTGGGCCATGTTAAATCTCCACTCGTAATCACAGCAAGCATGATAACATGACGCTCGTGCCGGGGCCGTGTCACGCCCCCCTCTTCCGCATGGGGGCGTGGTCAGCTGAATCAGACCTTGCAAAGACAGAGCTGGAGTGAGGCAAAATGAGGCATGGCTAAAATGCATGATCTGTTTCGTATTTTGAAAATTAAAACGTATTAATATACCTTATATATATATATACACCTTATATATTATTTAAATATAGCATGATAGGTCCCCTTTAAACTGCTGAATGTCTGAAATGAGTTTTGTCGGGAAACAAAAATGCACCATGTGAGGAAATCAATATTATGACTGGGTCAAAGTTCAGCAGCAGAGGAAGTTTGCTCAGATGTCATCATGTGGCTCATATTTAATTTTCCTTCAATTCAAACTATGAATGTGTGCCTCTGACATTTTAAAATCTCAGTAATGCTCGATTCAAATATCATAGCACCAGATTAGAATAATGGTTCTATCTCACACAGGCTCCGCCCTTTACTGGACTCTATGGGTACTACTCTCATCAATGATACGCGAGCGTTCACACACTGAAGTTGTATAAAAGTAGCCGGCCAATCAGGGCGAGCCTACCTGAATGCGCATGCAGCTCACAGTATATAAGGCGGCTACGCCTCCTGACTGTCATCCTTTACTCTTCAGCGAGCAGGACAACACCTGACAGAGAAAAGTAAAATGTTTGAAAGAAGAAGAAATAAGTTATCGTACCTTCACGGAGTCGCCACTTCTAGAGACCCGGGCCTGTCCTTCGTGCCCTGGCTTAATAGCGGGCGCCGATCCCCACCACCTCTGCTTCAAGTGTTTGGGGCCTGACCACACCGTGGACGGCGTGAAGCCTTCTCCGTCCTGCACTGCCTGCCAGGTGCTCCCACGGCTCAGACGCCAGCACCGGTGTGATCATTTCCAGACCCACTACGTTTTACCGCGTGGTGATGAGACGGATGACCAGGCTGAGCTCGATGTGGTGGAGATGGGGGACCAGGATATGGCCGAGGCGGTGCCATTCACATTCGCCATTCCAGCGGGGCGGATGGCTCCGTTTGCCGGGAAGGAGGATGACGAGGACTTCTCGTTGTCGGGCACTTCAGGGTCCGGCGTCCATGGAAGTCCACCGCCCAGGTCTGTCCGCCAGGACTTCCCCCTGGTGATGACCATGGCGGTGGAGCGTGTAGGGCTACTGCTCCCTCCACCACTGCCGCCGAAACCGGTGAGCCGCCTCCGCCATAGGTTCTATGGCCCGGTCCGCCCGGCGCAGCCAGCCTTCGTTTCGCCCCCGTTGCCAGATATCTGGCAGTATGTGGAGGCGTCGTGGCGACAGCCACTGAAGAGGAAGGCTCCAGTGGCTGGTATAGTGGGGATCCTCAGGGTGCAGGGCCGCACGGACACAGCGTGTCCCAGCGTGCCCCCCCTTGATGAGAGCCTGGCAGCCCATCTGCTCCCACAGGCAGCAGGATGGGTGGAGGGTAAAAAGCCTTTGCCCCCGCTGCCTCGTGACCGAGAGACGCTGGAATATTTCGATAAAATATTCCGGCTCGGAGCACATATGGCGGCAGCGGAAAATAATCTGGGTGTGTTGGGCGTTTCGCTCATTACTCCTCAGCAGGACGCCCCCGCCTCTCAATCTCAGGATCGGAGTGATTATTTGGACCGCAGCTGGCCGTGTAATGTCCCTGGCCACATCGGGATCACGCCACGTCTGGCTGGGACTCACAGCTCTCTCCAGGAAGGACCGTGATGATCTCCTAGGGGCCCCCGTATCAACGGAAGGGCTCTTTGGATCGATCTCATCGGTCACACAGCGCTTCAGACGCTTGGAGGAAGAAAAGTCGCAGCTTAGCCGTATGCTGCCGCTGGCTCTTCCTGAGGAGAGGAGAGCACGGCGTCACGGTGAGAAGGAGGGAAAGGCGCCGGTTTAGAGCACCCATGGCTCCCGCTGCTCCTTCTACCTCCTCGGTTGGTCCCATGGAACCAGCTCAATACCGGCACCCGCGGGGACAGGCTGCACGATCCGACAGGCCTCTGCTCCGGCTCAACGCCGACAGAGAGCTTCGGGGTGGGGTGGACCGTCCTCCCGGAAATGACGGGCTGTGGGAGGAAGCGTCCTGGCGGCGAGAGCTGTGTGCCTCACCACCCAAGACAAGAGGGCGAGTTCTTCCGCCTCCTCATGCCACAGTCAAGGTGTATGCCGCAGCCATCTTGTCCTGCTGGATTTGGCGGCAGACCAGTCTTCAGCCAACAGCTTATGAAGCGTTTTTTGCAGGGGATCAGGAGACAGCGCCCAGTGGGGCATGTCTCCACCCCACAATGGGAACTGCCATTTGGTTACAGAACCGTTGAGCCTCTGGAGCTCTCCTCCCTGTAGGCGCTATCATTGAGAGAGAGAGAGAAGCAAAAGAAAACAGCTTTGCTGCTTGCTTTGACTTCTGCCAAGAGAGTATGCGAACTGACCGCTCTATCGGTGCACCCGAGTTGCCTTTTGATTCGTGGTGACCGTAGCAGGGCGACACTCAGACCGAACCCCTCCTCTGTTCCCAAGAACCTAAGGAGTTCTTCCAGGTCGAGGGTTATACAGCTAGACGGCTTTAGTCATACACGTATGCACGGCGGCGTCTTGGTCTACGCCAGGCCCGTTCATAAGGTAAGTATCTCTTAGACATGTCTGGCTCCTTTTTCATCGTTGGTGCTTGCTGGGGCAACACGGACTGGTGAAAGGAGGAGGGCTGTGGGTCAGTAAGCTGTATCTGACCACCTTGGACATAATGCACTTACGTTGTCCCATGATCCTTAGGGACCTGGGAAACGTGGTGCGCAGTAAGCCCCATACAGGGCTGGAAGACTCTCCCCGCCTGCCCAGCCTTCCCCACTAGGGTCTGTGCAAACACTACACGAGGTAAGCGTGTGAGTGTGGAGGACATAGTACACTTACGTTTTCCTCATGCTCCTTAGGGACCTGGGAAACGTGGTGCGCAGTGTGTAGTCACTTGCGCTGGCACCTGCAGGGTGGAGCTATTGGCTTATTCAGATCAATTAGGCTCTACCCAGTCAAGTAAGCTGCGGCCGCGACTTCTCCACGGTCTCAACCGGGTGATAAGAAGTTGGGGTGCGGTGGCTGTTAACCAAAGGCCGGTCAGGGGCAGTGTGGTGGGTCGATGTTGTGGGATGACAGGGTGTTTATCCATCGGGTCCAGTAGAGGGCGGAGCCTGTTTGAGATAGAACGGTGGGTTACGTATTGTAACCCTAGTTCTATAAGCACAGGCGGAGCCCTCTACCTAGGGGCCCTGTCTTTCCTATGCCACTCGCGGGGTGTAAGAGGGTGTAAGATGACAGTCAGGAGGTGTAGCCGCCTTATATGCGCGCGCATTCAGGTAGGCTCGCCCTGATTGGCCGGCTACATCACACGTCAAGCAGCGGCGGCCACACCGTGGACCAGGATATTAATTTGGCGGACAGACCTGGGCGGTGGACTTCCATGGACGCCGGACCCGGAAGTGCCCACCAACGAGAAGTCCTCGTCATCCTCCTCCCCGGCAAACGGAGCCATCCGCCCCGTTGGAATGGCGAACGTGAATGGCACCGCCTGGTCCCCCAAACACTTGAAGCAGAGGTGGTGGGGATCGGCGCCCGCTATTAAGCCAGGGCACGAAGGACAGGCCCGGGTCTCTAGAAGTGGCGACTCCATGAAGGTATGATAACTTCTTTCTTCTTCTTTCAAACGTTTTACTTTTCTGTGTCAGGTGTTGTCCTGCTCGCTGAAGAGAAAATAATGACAGTCAGGAGGTGTAGCTGCCTTATATGCGCGCGCATTCAGGTAGGCTCGCACTGATTGGCCGGCTACGTTTATACAACTTCAGTGTGTGTACGCTCGCGTATCATTGATGAGAGTAGTACCCATAGAGTCCAGTAGAGGGCTCCGCCTGTGCTTATAGAACTAGGGTTACAATACGTGACCCACCGTTTTAATCCTCCAGCACCTCACTGACCAGGTGCTGATCTGTGGGCTACATTATGCAGGTTAAACAACAATGAATCAAACATCATTGTGTGTCTCCCCTCAGTCAGACCCCCTCCCCCCCGAAAACAATGACATCTTAGAGGAGTGTTTGGCAGAAAACAAAGAGCAGCATTTTTAATTTGACTTCCTTCAGAGTACCTTCCTGACTCTCTAACATCCATCTCTCCTCATCTGCCAAACGCAGACAGACGCCTCCTCCTCCCGCCTCTCCTCCTCTGTTTTTGAATATGTGTTTTCTGTTTATTATTAGCTGACTCGGTGCTTCATCATCCTGTGAAAATTCATATCTGCTGAACATAAGGGGGAGAAATAGTGGGGAATCAATCTTTTGTGCTTGGGCAGATAAACACAAGACACAATCAGAGGGGGAAGAAAGACGGAGGGAGCAGGAGAACAGAGGAGGAGAGGGCCTCCTCCCCTCATCCTGCCGTGATGGATAGCAGGAGTAAAGGCGTCGGGACGGTATTATGTAAATTAAGGAGGCATCCTAGCATGGCCTTGATGATTATGGGGAGATGTGAATGATGTTTGTTTGTCCCCAGGCGCTCCGCCAGGCCTTGTTATTCCTCTTCCTTCCAACCACCCCTGGGGCGAATTCAGTGTGACCCCCCGGATGTCCCTGCTGCCACCCATACCCATCCACCATCCACTCTTCCCCATGGGAGGACCCACAAGCCTCCCCCTAAAAAAAGAGAGATAAATAAGAAAAACAACTCACAACACAGCATCTGTTTCATTTACTTAACAAAGTATCTGTCAGGGAATGTGCACCCTGCTGGACAGGAGGGGATGGAGCAGTGTGAAGTGGGGGCAGGAGGACGAGGTTCGCTCCTGACGGTTTACTTTGGCTTCTGGCCAATTCTGTTCATGATTTAGCATGGACAGAGTCTCAGATGTGAGTGTATCCTGTATGCCAGTGACCACCAACTGGTGGCCCGCGGGCCACATCCGGCCCGCCAGACATTCTCATCTGGCCCGCACGACGGGGGTGACTGTGGCGTTGGCGGAGTGGTTAGTGCGTTCGCCCCCCACTCATTTTTTTTGACAACGACTCGTGAGTAATGTGCAGTACCGGAGTCCAACAGAGAGGCAGCAGCTGCGGGACAGTAGACTGCGTACTGCGAAACCTTCCCTGCCTTGAAGAAGAAGTGTTCCTTCGTTGTGAAGAGTCTGCTTGATATTATGATATTATGATATTATGCGCTCCGCAGTAGTAGCCCCGCTGCGACAGAGTCCAACAGAGAGGCAGGAGCTGCCGGGCAGTAGCCTAGAAGTGATCCTTCGTTAGCGTGAAGAGTCTGCTAAGCTTTATTCGCTCCGCAGTACCTGAGCGTGCTCCACTAGCACCCCCCCCCCCCCCGATCAACAACTTCAAAATTCTGGGCTATATTGGATACAATTTGGCCCTTGGACAAATGTAGTTGGTGATCCCTGCTGTATGCTGTCCTCTGGAGAACAGCTCTGCTTTTTGCAGATTATGTGGTTCTGTTTCTGACAATAATCTACAGAACTTCAAATATGCGAGCATTAAACTCTGCCCCAAGTGAACCATGATGTTTGAGGCCATATTAAGACACAGGCCATACTACCTTTGTTCGGTAACTTATGTACCTAACTAGTGCCACATACATAAGTTACGCAGCATACTGACTTGAACCCAAACCACACTCTCTCCTAAGTCGTTTTGTTGCCTTAACAATGTTCTATGATTCTGCACAACACAAATTGATCTTGTTACTATAAAAATGTTGTTATAAGATATAAAACAACCCCTTGTATGAGGCTGTGCTATAGCAGGTTTTAGGTGCTGGAGCCATTTCTTGAGCAGGACAGTGACTTCCTGCAGCCTTCCTGACTTCAGGAAGTCACTGTATGGGCCACATACCTCTGGACAGAGCCAGATAGCTGTTTCTGATTCCAGGAAGCTCTGAAGAGAAAGCTGTGAACTATAAAGACAATAACATTGGAAGGAACCAACTTAGTTTCTGTAAGGTCAGACTACTTAAGCCTCACATTAACTTTAAAGTTTAAAAAATGTATCATCTTTATTGAAAACACATTGGCTAGGGCTTGTGATAGTTTCCAGGAGGAATGAGTCCAGCACACAGGCACTGCTTCATGAATGAGTGTTGCTTGTAGACTGGAAACAAGTGTGAACCTTTCCTTAAAGAAAGAGAAGCTAGTCAAAGAAAAAAGCAGCACTAAGATGGAGGGAAATCCATGTGTCACGTCGATGTGTTAGCTGTCATGACTCTCAAAATATTGAAGTTCATGTCATTTTAATTAAGGTAGAAGACAAACTGACATGTGCAATAGTATTGAGGGTGGTAGCTGTGTTGTGAATGCCAAGAACAAACAATGCATCACAAACAGAGGCTGCAGGAATATCTAAATCTGCACATGCATGAATCTACTCGGCAGGCTTTTGTCCTCTCGCCTCATATGTTACCTGTTCCTCGTGCATGCTTTATGAATCATCTAGGGAGGAATATACAAGGGCTTTTTTGCATTTTTTTGGCAGTCTATCTCACTCCTCAAAGTTTCCTTTACGATAACGAAAAACCATTAACTGCTGTCAAACAGCCAAGAAGAGAGATTATTTTTTTTATTGAAATAAGATTAAAATGATAAGTTTGACTGAGGGTTCTTGATAAAATATTTCAGCTCATAAGCGCGGTGTGGGCACAGGGATTAGAAGGAGGGAGAGGGGGGGGGGGCAGGAGACAGTAACACGGAAGAGAGAGAGGGAGAAATTCATAATGTATGATAAAACAAAAGGTGTCATGGGAAATAACAGTGTTATTAAAATTAGAGTAAGGTGGGATCTATATGAAAAATGCAGATTTGAAAATGTAAATGATGATGAGGGAGAGGAGGACAGATGTGGGACTGATAGCAGGAGGAAGTGAGGAGAGCTCCTCAGAGGCTGGGGGCTGTCTGAGAGAAGCTCCAAGGGTTCAAGCAGGAACAATGGACACACTGAGGAGGAAACACAGATGTAAAAAGTGAGTTCAGTCAGGTAATGAGAAATAATGTTTGGATAATGTAATGTATATAATATGTGACCTGCTCTATCGAAATCAGTCGCATTGACCCGAAAACCCATTTTGAGTTGTATACACTGTTGGAAAGAGGAGATTCCTAGCTTTCTAATGATATCAGGATTGTTTTTGTACTCCAAATATTAAGCAAAATATGTCACATTATATAATGACTGTCACCGAGTCATCATTTGGAGAAAAAGGCCTTCTTCTCTGGAATCCATCGATCTGATTGATTATTAGCGGAGCAAATTATCAAAGTAGCTACGGAGGGAAGATATTTTCGTTATACAATAACGGAGTATTTCTAAATATAAGTTGTAAAAATACTTATATGTATTTAATACTAATAACATAATGATTCATTTTACTTTCAGATGATAATACTTTTCACTTGGGCAATTGATAATTTTGAATGCAGGACATTTACTTCTAACACGTATTTTTACCTAGGTAAATAATCCGAATACTTCTTCCACCTCTGAGTTTGGACCCTGTCACTGTTTTTAAAACTTTAATTAAATGTTTGATATTTCCAGAGACCGTTTCAGACCACTGCTGGAGAACAGAGGGGGGATGGGAGAGTTTTGTCACATTCCAATGGGCCATTACTAGATTTGAAACAAAGAGAGTCACAGCCCTGCGTTGATCACCTTAAGGGAGCTGTCGAGCCTACAGTATTTCATTTGTATTGAAGCCAGACCATTTTAAAATATAACTGTCTGATTTTGTCATTGCACAACATTTGTGAATAAACTCAATTTGTGATTGTTATGGCAATAATATTACAAACATTTTCACAGCCTCAGCTTGCAATGTTTTAATTGTTTTATACCATTTATCAAGAAGAGAAGAGGGGGGATGGGCGAGTTGTCACATTCCGATGGGCCATTATTTGAAACAAAGAGAGTCAACAACATACTACTTGCACTCCAAGCTAGAGAAAATAAGTTATATAATTATTAATCAGAGGCATGTTTCTCACTATTTTATGCATATAAACAACAGGCTACTGTGTGTGTGAGGAATCAGCTTTTTATTTCATATGAGTTCCATTGTGGCAGCGTCCATCACTACTCTCCCTGGTTGCAATACACAAAGACAGCTATGTTCACAGTATGTTCCCTGACAGTAGTAGTTGACTTCTCAGCTTGTCACTCAGAGGGGGGTGGGGGCTGGTGAACGGTATGGTCAATGTTTGTTTGTTTAAAAATGTTTGCAGTCACGAAAGGTCTAAGCCAATCAGACATGGACAAAAAAAAGGATCAGTCTATGTGTCGAGGGGGAACTAGACACCCCTTTACAGCCATGGTCCGGTCTGACAGCGCTCAGCTGTCTGCGGTAGAGAGGAAGAGACAGATCACTGCATAAATACGCAAACCCAAACCTACAGTTAAACTTTACTGCTGGAGAAGAGAGATCAGGGGGGGGAGAGCGTTGGCTGATGGGCCATTAGGTGTGTAAACAAAGAGAGTCACACACACAGCTGATCACCTGAGAGCTCCCGTTTCATTCAAACTATTTAAAAAAACAACGGTCTGATTTTAACATTGCACAACAATGAACTCAATGTGTGATTGTTATAGCAGTAATATTAAACACTAATAATACAGTAAACTATTAACAGTGTACATATTCTTGTTTGCCGGTTGTTTGCTCGTCATCTCACCTCGGTGAGATGACGAGGCTCCATTAAACAGGGTATATGCAGGAATCCTGAAGTCAAATTTAATACCTTTTTAAGACCTTTCTCAAGACCCTTTCCATACATTTTAAGACCTCATCGCCACTTCGAGTTCTAACCGGTTAAATTGGCAACACACTTTACCTCACATTTACTATATACAGTATTGATTGTAAGATTGCACAACTAAACAGTTTGTGATAACTCCTTATCATAATTCAGATAAAAAAAAAGACAAGAGAATGAATTGTGTGACCAACCCAATGCAATGTTTATTAGAAAAATAAATCATTAGAAAGTAGTATTTGATTCAGGCATTGTTCCCAAGAGATAAAACAGACAGACTACTGAAGCCTCCTTTCCACATGAACTTCAACCTCTCTGTCAAGGTCAGGTTTAACCTGTTAAGCCCTGAGCCTGTTTTTCAGGTCTTAGGCTCGAAAATGACATTCCCAGAACAAATGACCATATCTTCCCTTCTAAAAGGGGTAAATTAATAATCTTTTTTCTCAAAGCAAGGTTACATCTGTGAGTTGGATGTAGAAGTGTCAGAATCAATATAGATGTTTTTATTTTAAAGTAAATTCAGATTGTACACAGTAAAACAATTTAAATTATAGTGTCCGTCCAAAAAAGGGTCGTTTGGGTGGATTTGACCTATCTCTGGCCCCCCTTGGTCGATTTTGATGATTGACATCTCTTTTTAACCGCTAGAGCCAATGGAATCGAGGGGAGGTTCCACATACACACACACGTTACCAAATAAGGAGTGAGAGTGACGCGTAGCCAAAACCGGAAGCTGCGATACACTCTGGTGGCTACCATTAGCAGCTAATATTTACGATTTTTACATAAAAATTGAATTATGGATTATCAATAATTTTTTCAAAGTGACAGACACATTGGATTAACCTATGGATTAACCCTCAGCAGAGTTTTTATTGGTTTAATGCCATTGAACACGACTTTTGATCAGAATAACAGCTAAGGTGAGACGATCTCCCGTGTTTGCTCCGTAATGCTACGTGTTGTGATGTCTGTGTTTGCTTCCCCTGTCGCGAGTTCTGATCGCTCAGTGATGATACTAATACCTATATAATCTGTGGAATCTCAGCTTTAATCGGATATCTTGTATGTGCAGTTACTATAAGTAATACGGGTATCTTTACCTTTGAGTTCTGTGCCAAGTGCGTTAGCATTTTCTTCGCTCAGGGGTCATTTAGACGCTTCTTATGAGACTTGTGTTTTTTTTTTTTTTTGTGATCAATTTTTTTAATTTATTATACAAATGGTACAATCAATAACATAAAATGCAATACAGTACAAAGACCGCACAAAACTAAAGAAAGAAACAAAACCCAGTGACGTCCCTCCCCACCCACCCATCCAGATCACCATCCCCATTAGATAGTTATCCTAATATGCCTTTGAGGTTCACAATGAGCGAAGTCCACATCTCTATTGTTGACTCCTTTGCCCCATGTACCCTGGCTGTCGATATTTCTAGATACGATATGTTAGAACCCAGACCTTACGTAAGAGGGAATGGGGAGGCTTCCACCGAGTCGCAACCAATTTTTTTGCCGCTGTAAGCCCGGCTAATAGTGCTCGCCTTTTGGTCAGGGTTAAACCCAGGTTGGACAGGTCGTTTAGGATAAGTGTAACAGGTGAATGAGGCACGTTAGTCTCAAATATCGCCGAAAGGTTAGATGCAACAATCTCCCAGAATCTGGCCACTGGCGGACATTCCCAGAACATATGTAGATAAGTACCAATAGCCTCTACATCACATAGAGTGCAATTTGGATCAGCAATTATTTTCATTAAACAAAGCTTCCTAGGCGTAAGGTAAACTCTATGAGTGAAATTATAATGTATGTGCTGGTGGTCAGGATTCCTAGAAGCTATCAGTATATTGGACCAGACTTCATCCCAATCAAACTCTGGATCCAGATCTGGGATATCGGCCCTCCATATCGCCTCTAACGCCAGGGGTCTATAAGCGTGTTGTGAAATGAACCAGTAAAGTTTGGAAACAAGGCCACTTGTACCTCTAGTGGAGTGTAGAATGTTATGCAGCGGATGTGGTGATAGAGGACTTTGCAATGGAACACCGCTAGCCCTTAAAGCCGACCTCAACTGTAAATAAAAGAAAAAGGAGGAACGAGGTAAATCAAATTCTGTACACAGCTCCTGAAATGAACGCAGACCTTCATCTCAATAGACGTTCCCCAATATATGAACCCCTCTCACTTTCCACTGAGGAAACTGAATGGGATGGCCACCAATCAACATTCTGGCATTGTTAAATAATGGGGAACATGGATTCCATGCATAGGGGCAGCCACATAGTTTCTCTACCGTCCTCCAGACAGACAGCAATTGTGATACAATGGGGGCCGAACCTGCAACGACACTGCGCAATAGGAATGTTCGAATACAAGAGATCTTGAAGGGTGTAAGGATGCACTAGACTCTCTTCCAGGGCCCGCCATGACACTGATGTCTCAGACTGGAGCCAGGTTAATAAGGGTCTAAGCGTGAAGGCCCAATAATAGTGTTTAAAATTTGGGAGAGACAAACCCCCCGGCCTGTCTTTCCCGCTGCATTGTAGAGAGCTTGATGCGTGGGCGTTTGCCTTGCCATAAGAATTTCGTCACAGCTGTCTGTAGCTTACTCCAGTACTGAGTTGGTGGAGGAAGAGGTAGCATTGAACTAAACAAATTAACTCTGGGTAGAATGTTCATCTTGATTATTGATACAGGCTGCGAACTGTATCAATAATACACTGAAGAACCAGCACCTTACAGTGGTAGAGAGGTTTGTGTGCCCTGATGAACCTGGGGGCTGTGTTGTCTGGAACCTTGTGTTCCTGGTAGGGTCTCCCATGGCAAATTGGTCTCAGGCAAGGGGCCAGACTAAGATTGGTTCAAAAGACCTCATGAAAGACGACACAGGAAGTGAGGATACCCGGCCCGGAGGAAGCCCGGGGTCCCCTTCTGGAGCCAGGCCCAGAAGGAGGACTCGTCGGCGAGCGTCTGGTGGCCGGGCTTGCCATGGAGCCCGGCCGGGCACAGCCCGAAAAGGCAACATGGGCAACACCTCCGCTTCTCCGTCCCGCGGGCCCACCACCTACAGGAAACAGCGATGGGGTCGGGTGCACTGCCAGAAGGGTGGCAGTGAAAGCAGAGGGTCTCGACGGACCAGACCCGGGCGAAAGAAGCTGGCTTTGGGGACGTGGAACGTCACCTCTCTGGGGGGGAAGGAGCCGGAGCTTGTGCGGGAGGTGGAGCGTTACCAGTTGGATCTGGTTGGGCTCACCTCTACGCACAGCTTTGGCTCTGGAACCTTACTTCTGGATAGGGGTTGGACTCTATTCTTCTCCGGAGTTGCTCAAGGTGTGAGGCGCCGGGCGGGTGTGGGGATACTCACAAGCCCCCGGTTGGGTGCTTCATTGTTGGAGTTTACCCCAGTGGACGAGAGGGTCGCCTCCCTACGCCTGCGGGTTATGGGGGGGAAAACTCTGACTGTTGTGTGTGCTTATGCACCAAACAGCAGTTCAGAGTATATGGCCTTCTTGGAGACCCTGGAAAGAGTCCTGTATGGGGCTCCTGAAGGGGACTCTTTAATCTTGCTGGGAGACTTCAACGCACATGTGGGCAATGATGGAGACACTTGGAGGGGCGTGATTGGGAGGAACAGCCCCCCTGATGGGCTGCACTTTGTCACCAATCCTGTTTGTAATATACATGGATAGGATTTCGAGGCGTAGTCGTGGGGGGGGGGGGTCTGCAGTTCGGTGGACTAAGGATTGCACCACTGCTTTTTGCAGATGATGTGGTTCTAATGGCTTCATCGGTCTGCGACCTTCAGCACTCCATGGATCGGTTCGCAACCGAGTGTGAAGCGGCTGGGATGAGGATCAGCACCTCCAAATCTGAGGCCATGGTTCTCAGCAGGAAACCAATGGACTGTCCACTCCAAGTACGGAATGAGTCCTTACCCCAAGTGAAGGAGTTCAAGTATCTCGGGGTCTTGTTCTCGAGTGAGGGAACAATGGAGCGTGAGATGGGCCGGAGAATCGGAGCAGCGGGAGCGGTACTGCAGTCGCTTTACCGCACCGTTGTGACGAAAAGTGAGCTGAGCCAGAAGGCAAAGCTCTCTGTCTACCGGGCCATTTTCGTTCCTACCCTCACCTATGGTCATGAAGGATGGGTCATGACCAAAAGAACGAGATCGCGGATACAAGCGGCCGAGATGGGTTTTCTCCGCAGGGTGGCTGGCGTCTCCCTTAGGTATAAGGTGAGAAGTTCAGTCATCCGGGAGGGACTCGGAGTTGAACCGCTCCTCCTTCGCGTCGAAAGGAGCCAGTTGAGGTGGTTCGGGCACCTAGTAAGGATGCCACCTGGGCGCCTCCCTAGGGAGGTGTTCCAGGCACGTCCAACTGGGAAGAGACCAAGGGGTAGACCTAGGACCAGGTGGAGGGATTATATCTCTTCGCTGGCCTGGGAGCGCCTTGGGATCCCCCAGTCAGAGCTGGTTGATGTGGCCAGGGAAAAGAAAGTTTGGGGCTCTCTGCTGGAACTGCTGCCCCCGCGACCCGACCACGGATAAGCGGGAGAAGATGGATGGATGGATGGATGGCTGCGAAGTGAGTTAGGCAGTGAAGACCATCTATCCAAATCAGAAATTATTTTATGAAGCGTGTTACCATAGTGATGTTTAACTATTGTCTGAATCGAAGGAAAAACGTCTATCCCCAGGTATGTAAAAGTTTTGACAACTGGGATAGATGGAGGGACAGGTGCATTGATCATTGCATGGTTAAGTTGCATCAAAGCAGATTTCTGCCAATTTATCTTAAACCCAGAAAGCTGACCATATCGATCGACAATAGACAGTATTCTTGGGATACATTGTACAGCATTGCCCAAATACAATAGCACATCATCAGCATATAACGAAAGGTGATGATGCGTACCATTAATAGAGATTGGGGATAACGTGGGTGACTGACGAATGGTCTGTGCCAGCGGCTCAAGTGACAGCGCAAATAGCAAGGGGCTTAGCGGACAGCCTTGCCTTGATCCTCTCGAGATAGCAAAAGATGGGGAGCATACCTTGCCCGTAAGCACCATAGCTGTTGGGTTTTTATATAGCACCTTGACCATGTCAATAAAAGGGGCGCCAAAGCCCATTGCCCCGAGTACCGACCACAAAAAGGGCCATTCTAGGTGGTCGAAGGCCTTCATCGCATCAAGTGAGAGAACTGCAGCTGGGGAAGGCAGATGTTGGGCCCCATCTATGATGTGTAATAGCTTCCTTACATTGTCAGCGGCTAGCCTGGATTTTATAAAGCCTGTCTGATCGCTATGTACTAGATTCGTCATGTGAGACTGAAGGCGCCTAGCCAGCACTTTGGCATAGATCTTTACGTCAGTGTTTAAGAGTGAGAGGGGCCTGTAACTAGTACACTCTGTCGGATCCTTGCCTTTTTTAAGAAGCAAGGATAACAGGGCAGTGTTGACGTCTCTCAAAAATGAACCCTCCTTAACAGAAGTGTGACCCTAGATAACAACCTGTCCTTCACTGCAAACATCGCTGCTACAACCCGCTGCTGCAGATACACTCTTTACAACATCAGGGAGGATACATCCCCTCCTGACCCAGAAAGCGACACAACTTCTGGTCCAGGCTCTCGTCATCTCACGCCTAGACTATTGCAACTCCCTCCTGGCTGGTCTACCTGCATGTGCCATCCGACCTCTGCAGCTCATCCAGAATGCAGCGGCTCGTCTGGTCTTCAACCTTCCAACATTTTGCCACACCACGCCGCTCTTCCGCTCACTTCACTGGCTTCCAGTAACTGCTAGAATCCACTTCAAGACACTGGTACTTGCGTACCATGATGCGAATGGATCTGGTCCTTCCTACATCCAGGACATGGTTAAACTGTACACCCCAGCACGTGCACTCCGCTCTGTATCAGCCAAACGGCTCGCTGCACCCGCACTGCAAAAACACGTCGGTTTGCTATCCTGGCTCCAAAATGGTGGAATGAGCTCCCCATTGACATCAGGACAGCAGAAAGCCTACACATCTTCCGGCGCAGACTGAAAACTAATCTCTTTCGACTCCACTTCGAGCGATAGAATTACTAACAAAGCAGTTATATACTAATAAAGGACTGGCTTATCTAAAGCCAGTTGAGTAGCACTTGTTGTTGGCTCTATGAAACCTGATGTACTTATAGGATTCTGTTTTCTTCAAGTTTGTATCTTCCTGGTCGAATGCACTTCTTGTAAGTCGCTTTGGATAAAAGTTTCAGCTAAATGCAATGTAATGTAATGTAATCCTATCCGTGACATATGGATCTTAACAAAGGTCCGCTATAGTAATCAGACATAAATCTATCAGCTGTTTATTTCACATGAGTTCCAGTGTGGCAGCTTGTTAATCACTGCTCCCCCTGGTGGATCCATGATCCATTGCAGCTGGTTTCATTATAATTTAATTTATTTATCAAGGGGGCGTATCAAGTCATGCGGGGGGGTTTTCCTTTCAGCAAGGGCCGACCCCGTGTCGATCACGGCCCCACTACGGTAGGGGCGTCCGAAATCAGGTGCTACATCTGTATGTCATGGTGAATACAGTCGCTGCTTTATTTATGTCTGTATGCCGTTGTTGTGAGTTTGTACGGAGCAGCTATAGGTTAGTTATCCTGATCGATCCGATCTCCATTCAGAAAACACGCATTTTAAAAGGTTTTTTGCCGGCCGTCTGTGGTTTGTTCATGTTTAACAGCTGTGAGCTCTGTGTGCTAACAGCTAACGGCTGATGTTTCGGTACATGTTGCGCTGTCGGGTGCTGACCAATCATGAAGGATAATTTCTTGACTGGCAGCAAAAACAACCAATCACAGCAGTGCTTCTCTGGCCGGCTCTGTCCAATCACAAACAAGAAGTGTTCTCCCTAAAGGAATACCCTTTCCGTATAAGTTGAAATGCTGTGGTGTTTCCTGAAATGCTGTGGTGTTTTCTGAAATGCTGTGGTGTTTTCTCAAATGCTGTAGTGTTTTGTGAAATGCTGTGGTGTTTTCTCAAATGCTGTAGCGTTTTCTAAAATGCTGTAGTGTTTTGTGAAATGCTGTGGTGTTTTGTGAAATACTGTGGTGTTTCCTGAAATGCTGTGGTGTTTCCTGAAATGCTGTGGTGTTTTGTGAAATACAGTGGTGTTTCCTGAAATGCTGTGGTGTTTCCTGAAATGCTGTGGTGTTTTGTGAAATATGTGTGGTGTGGTGTTTCTGAAATAGCTGTTTGAAATGTGTGGTGTTTAGAAAGCTGTGTGTTTCTGAAATGCTGTTTTGACTTGCACTTCAGGGCCACCGTAGTGAACAGATAAGCAGGATAGCGGATGATATTAAGCTAGCATGGAGGGAAAATATTAAAGGTCCCATGTCATGGCCATTTCTACTGATCATAATTCCATTGTTGAGGTATAATAAAATAGATTTATATTGTGCAATTTTCCAAACTCACATTGGTTTCTCATACAGCATCTCTGTAAAGTATGTGTATTCACCGGTATTCACTCTCTGTCCTAAACGGCTTGTTGGAGCTCCTGCCGCCCACTCCCTGTGAGCCCAGTGTGCTCTGATTGGTCGGGACGTTGCGAGGTTCGCTGCTCAGTGAGCTGGCTTACTGGTGTGGTTTCCGGGTCGGCGATACAGCGAGACAGCGCGAAACTCATCCTGAGGACACACAAACACTCACAGCCGAAGTGAAAACAATAAGTGTGGCTTGATATTGAGTAAGAAAAAGGTTTATAAACGCTGTGAGAATGGGTCTGCGGAGAGCATTTCTCCGCAATCCCAACTCGTCTATTACCAACCAGGGAGCTCTATGCAAGTCAATGGGACTCCTTGTTAGTTGAAAATGTACGCTAAAGGTCCCCCCACTGCGTTTGATAGTGACGCCAAGGGATCCTTTGTTAGTAATTCTTGAACCCTGAGAGCAGGACAAACTGAAAAGAGTCAAGGTAAGCTTATAAAAGTTAACAGCATTTAATTACACAAAAGATGCGGTGGTGTACAATGAAATATGCAAGCTGGAGGCGCTCTCCCCATTCAGTTGGTTGCCTCTCGCGTCTGTGTCCGGTGGAAGAGCGGTCGATTCTTGGCTTGCTCTCCCTGTTGTCCTCTGTGGTCTTCTCCTATTGGCCGGCATCGACGGGGGGCGGGTCCAATGCAATTCCTGCCGTTTTCTGTTGCTAAATGACATCATTCTGATGTCTGTGGTTATTTAAACATTCCCTAATAAATGTTATTTCAGCGTCAATAAACCCGGTGTGTTTAGTGTACAACATCACGTCATTTCACCTTCAATTCACGGTTTCAAAACGTTATCCACATGCTAATGCTAACCGGAAATGAAGAATTTTCAGAATAAAAGTGTTAAGTTAATAGTTAGTGTAAACTTCCAGTTTTTTCAGAATAAAACTGCTTTAAATTAAAACCCTGTATTTAATTTAAATTACGCCATATCAACATTGATTTTAATTTCTTACACCTGGTGTGAGGAGCTCCGCAGATTGGTCCATTTTGGTTCCGGGAACCGCATGACGTCATGCGGTTCCCGGAAGAAACAAATGGAAAAAGATAAATCTCCCACGAGGCGTTCTGGGGCAGCATAGACAGGTCTTTTCTGTGTTAGAGTTTTACTCGCTACAGGGTGTACTTTGAGGGTTTGTGACTCTGCAGACCGTTTACATGCATAAAAACCTTCATAACACACAAGGGGACGGGTAATAACCAGAAAAGCATGACATGGGACCTTTAAAGATTTAAAGCCACTCTCTAAAAAGGGAGCTTTAAAGGCACAGTGAAATGAAAAATACAACTTGCAATGTTGTGTCCTTCCTTGTGTTAATTGATAATTTTTATACATGCAAAAAAATTGGTTGGATTTCTTCTGTCTGCTTATCAATGTTGTCTGTTAACCCCCCTCTCCTCATCATATTAAACGGGAACTTGCAAAACCGAATCGCAGTCAGAGGCAGTGGCGTCGCCTGGCCTGGGCATTCAGGGCTTGAGTTGAATGGAAATAAACATCTGTCTTATTGACTGACAGGTACCTATCCTGTGAGCTGTGACAATGTTTAAACTGTCAGTCGGACTCAGAGTTTTTGAAGATGGACTTTACCCCTGCTTACACCTATATGCCCTGAGCTGATTATCGAGCCTTCATTGTAAGAGTCGCGGGTGTGCTGTGTGTGTGCGTGTGGGGAGTGTTGCAGTAGAAAATTCAACTGTAGCGCCGCGGCCGTTGCCACTGTGGGCTAAGCCCCGAATGTTTCCAGGTCAGACGTTTATGTTTAATTTCAGCAGGACAAACTGCGTTTGCGTTTCCAAAGACTCTGGTTCAGGCCTACATTAGTCAGCCCTTATCCTCCTCATGCTTATCTAACTCAGCTTAGGGGGGTGTGGTCCTACAGCTGTGAATCCACCACAGCCCGATATCCTGCTGCACTCATGAAGACACATTATTTAATTACATTCAAATGATTTTATTTGAAGGGCCCATGTATGCTTTTCCGGTTATTACCCGTCCCCTTGAGTGTTATGAAGGTTTTTATGCATGTAAACGGTCTGCAGAGTCAAAAACCCTCAAAGTACACCCTGTAGCGAGTAAAACTCTGACACAGTCTATGCTGCCCCAAAACGCCTCGTTGGAGATTCCTCATTTTCCATTGTTTACTTCCTGGGTACTGTGACGTGTGAATACCCAGAGGCCACACCCTCTGCCAGCATTTCACGAAACAAAGCTTCACAAACCTTTCAGCGATTCATGCCAAGGGCGCCGGAACATTTTCGCAGCGGCGGATGCCGCGGAACACTGTACACATCCCGTTTCAATAATTCCCCTCTACTCTAAAGTCGCATCTAAAAATCTGATCTAGCTGTGTATATTTTGTTATTTTTGATTGTTATATTCAATCTCATTAGCTACAGGCATTTTTGAAGCTTGTAAAGGGAAGATGACAGTTCTCACTCGCCACTCTGCTCTTCCACAGCGCCGCTTCACCTCCCTCCGCTGAACTTATGAATGTAAGGCGTATAGTAATCATAGATAACACGGCAGGGTCCGTTACAGTTTGTTTTCATCTGATTTCAAATAAACAAAGTCTTGGCTTTCAGAATATTAAACTTGTTTCGGCAAATTCAGATGATAAATACAACTTTGAAGCTTGTAACGGCATAACAGGCAGCAGGCATAACAACAGCCGGTGTTTCTCGTGAGTGTTTTCCCCGGGAAACAAACACAATACACACAGACGCAAAAATACACAAACACACACACACGTATGCACACACACACACACTCGCAAGCTTCCCCCAGACCAGTAATCCAAACGAAAATATCTTCCCTCCGTTACTACTTTGATCATTTGCTCCGCTGATAATCAATCAGATCGATGGATTCCAGAGAAGAGGAAACTTTGAAGGTCTTTTTCTCAGCTTTGTAAATACCGAAGTTAATAACTGGAACTTTTCACAGAGAGTGTGTTAAAAAAAGTGCACTTATTTCAGTCATACACCAGTCAACATTCAGCTTGTCAAACAAGAGCGTATTGAGCAGGAAAATAGAAGAGATGGAATGATGGAGCAACTGCGCTGTCATGTGTGGGCTGGACCTGTATAGTTTAATTTACAGGAAAGGAGTGAGCAGAGGGTAGAGTTGTCCATTGAATTCATGTTCTGTTTTCTGTGACTATCTTCCTCCCCATGCTGAACACCCTCTCAGACTTTCAGTTGCGCGCGCGCGCAACTTAAAGAGACGCGTTACCATGGAAACCAAACAAGCTGTATTGAAGTCCGAGTGGAAACATTAACATTTGGAGCGTTATGTTAGAATGAAACAGCCAGGTCGTGACTCACAAATCAGATTTAGTCAGAAACCGGGAGAAATGCGGGATAAATATGACCCCGGGAGGAAACCGGGAGAGGGCAATGAAATCGGAAATGAAGTCTCCCGCGAAAATCGGGAGGGTTGGCATTGGCAAGTATGTCTGATTCATGCCGGATATGTACAGCGTAGGGCACTGAAGAACGATGCTGTTCCTACTTTGTTTGGACCAGCGGGAGATTTGGGTACACAACCTGTAAGTATTCATTGTTGTTTGTGTATTTATGATGTTTAAAACAAACAAGGTATCTACCACGACTGTTTAAATGGTTAAACGTTTTTCGGGCTGCTAAGTTGGGATCGCGGAGAAATGCTCTCCGCAGACCCATTCTCACAGCGTTATAAACCTTTTTCTTACTCAATATCAAGCCACACTTATTGTTTTTACTTCAGCTGTGAGTGTTTGTGTGCTCAGGATGAGTTTCGCTTGTTCTCGCTGTATCGCCGACACGGAAGCCTGTCTGCTCCTCGCAGCAGATCGCAGCAACGAGCCCCGCAACGTCCCGACCAATCAGAGCACACTGGGCTCACAGGGAGGGGGGGGGCAGGAGCTCCAACAAGCCGTTTAGGACAGAGAGTGAATACCGGTGAATACACATACTTTACAGAGATGCTGTATGAGAAACCAATGTGAGTTTGGAAAATTGCACAGTATAAATCTATTTTAGTAGACCTCAACAATGGAATTATGATCAGTAGAAATGGCCATGACATGGGCCCTTTAAGTCTGTCCTGTAAGCCCCGCCCACACATTACTTTTCATGTATAAGTTGTCACATGAGAAGCTAAAGATGACTTGATGATGATGTTTTAACTGTAATGTTTAAGATACCTTTGTCGTCATGGTTACAAGGTAAAAGGATTGCTTTTTTCTTTGTTGCGAACACTCAAAGTGCTTTCACAGCACACTGGTGGAGGATGCCATACATCATGAGAGTCGTTCACACACACTCAAATACGTTGGCATGGCAGCAGGAAGCTTTCTGTTTCAGGATCCTGGATTCCTCCAGAGTTACAGTGTTCAGACAAAACAATATTTCAGGAAGAGGTTTGAAGTCCGCTGCTAACAGAAATAATTTCCTATAGCATAAATAGCTTGTATTTCTGCTTTTCTTTACAACGACATCCCAGGGCATCTGTACAGAATTTTGTAAATCTGTGCTGTATAATTATGCAATAAATAGAAATCTTTGTGTTAGTTTTCAGTGTGATTGATGGTCTGACAGCAAAAGGACAGCCGTACTGTAATATGTCAGCATTTCTGCCCTTGGCCCATTTCGTCAGTATTGATTGACATGCAGCATTTTGCACTCGGCATGTCTCTATCTATATGAATATGTCAGAATTTAAACAGCTGTCTGTAGATCACAGTGACCACTGTTGGGTGACGACCCCCCCCTCTCCCTCCTCAGGAAGAGTGCAGAGATCCCCTCCTTTAGTGAAAGGGGAAGGAAGAGTAAAAGGAGCCACCTTTTGATATGAGCCTCCCTGAGGGGCTCTCTGCCACTAAAGAATGTTAGAAGTTCAAGTTCCAGCCACTCGCCCCTGAAAGCTGACCTGGTCTGCTCCTGTCCTCTGAGTCTGTGTCCAAGGACACGAAGACACGAGGAGCTGCTGACACTGAAGCAACACACGGCAGGTAATGTATTTCATGTGTTCATTTTCTAACTAGAAATCCAAATGTTCTGCTAATAATAATACTATTTTGAGGGCTTGCATTTATTAATTGTCTCAGAATTCCTTCTAGGAATCGCAATACAAGTCAAACTAGAGAATGCAATTCCTGAAGAAATTGCTAGTGGGAATGCTTTATGCTGAAAAGTTGACGCTAAACTGCTATGCTGAAATGTGTAAGAAGAAAGTGAAGAATTTAGATTGAAATGATACATGAACACTGGGGGCTTGAATGATCTGTCGCCATGCCAACGGCATTTGATGACATCCCATAATACGCTTAGATGCGTTGATGGCTGCATCGTTACCAAACCTGTGAAGTTTTGGGCCGTTTGGAGCATTTTCACTGAAGTTATGAGAAAACCGTGTTTCTTGGCGAGCATTGTGTGGCCATGGCAACGGCATTTGAAGAAATCTCAAAACTGTCCCGTAGATGTCTTCACGGCTGGACTGTTAGCACACATGTGAAGTTTGAGCACTTTTTGAACATTGTCATAGGAGTTATAGCGACATCGTCTTTTATGGCGAGTGATGCGTTTCCATGGAAACGGCATATGATGACACCCCATAATTGACGTAGAGCTGTTGAGGGCTGGACCGTTAACCATTATCTGGAGTCTGGTGCTCTGAGCATGTCGGTTGGAGTTATGACATCATTGTGTTCCATGACACAGGTGTTTATATTTGAGCTAACGACGTGTCCAGAGATCAAAGGTTTCCATGGTGATGTGCAGTAATCAGTGAGAGGAGAGCATTTTCATTGTTCTGAATGAGAGATAAACCTCTTACATGTGAACGTTTTGTTGAAGAACCGTAACAGATATCGGTGAAATTTCAAAGCGTGAAGCATGTCAAGGAACTTGAGCATCTGAAGTGTACTTTTTGTGTACTTTCGGGTTAATAATGTGGCCTTTTTGGCAGATTAACTAAAGGTGTGCGGCTGCTGTGGTGGGGAAAGATGAGGCTGAATTTACAATGGGGTTTAATGGAGACATGTTGAAGGTTTTTGTCACTTCATGCCCTCAAGAGGCATTTTGTTTAATTATTTTGCTTAATTTTTTTTTATTTTTCAAGCTACGAGATGTTTTCCTACGTTTCTCATGAAAAATTATCTCTCAGGAATGTAGGGTTTGGGAATTATGGCTGGTTTAAAAGAAAATATGAAGGCAAAATTAAATCTGTCCTCCACTCTAGCTGTGACATCACGCACTCTAAAATCTGAAGAAGGCCTCTTTACCAAGGTCTGAACAATGTTTAATAGCTCTAAAAGTACGAATCAGATTTAAAAGTTGTGTTACACGAATAATGTCAGAAAGATGTGTAACATTTTAAAGTTGGAATGAGGTTTCTGAGTGAAAGTATGAAGGAGCAGTTAGCAGTTGAAGTTGCATGAAGATTGTTCAAGTCTGAAGAGTTTCTCCATTGACTTCCATGTTAAAAATATGATGTATTATGGGAAGTATCTCTGGAATTATGAAAGTTATGAATGAGAAAAGTAATAGCCATCGATTCCCGACCGAGCTGAACGTTTTGATGTTTGAACGGAGTTTCTGTGATGTGGAATGTGAGAGAAGAAGAGGTGCAAAATAACCCGGCGGAATAATAAAGAATTTCGTGCGTAGCATAACAGATAGTTGGAATGCTGTATCAGCATTCCAACTAAACTAGGACGAAAACCAGTCCTACCTCTCAGAGGAAGCTCCTGATTCTTCTGTTCTGAAATGTTACCGCTTTTTTTTCTAAAGTGAAATAATATATGTAACTAAGCCATGAAGTTATATAGGCCAAATATAATATACATTACACTTATATTAACCAACATCATTGAAGAGTGTTCCTCATAGACTGAAATGTGCGAGTGGAGGCTGGCTCCCCCCTTGATCAGCTGCTCCCCATTCGCGTGGGGTGCCGGGGGTGAGAGAGAGGTTGTTTTCCTCTGTCCATCACATGTCTATAGGCCTCTCCTATTGACCGGCGTCGACAGGGGGCAGGTCTTCCTCCCGGCTTTGTTCCTCTGGATTAATATCCCGTCAAATAAGAGGATTTAGACGTTGTGTGTTCATTGTATAACTCCACAAGCCTTTACTCCTCATATTCTCATTCATGAGATTCTGTTTGTTACATTCTAATGGCTAAAAACAAAGACTATGTGCAACCGGAAGTGACGTAATATGTAAACATCCGGGTTTCTTCAAAATAAAGCTTTTCAAAATAAAACGGTGCATTTATCTAATATTCACTTATCATGTATTGATTTTAATTTCTTACAATATGCGTCTGCTGTGGGGAAACTCCAGTTTTCTATACAGCGGACTACATGGATGTATAATAAGAACAGCTGACTACTGTAAACGCATCTAGATACTCTGCACCGTGCTCTGATGGTGTTGTTTTATGCTTTATGAACATGGACAACAGAGAAACATAAATTCTTCATGACCAAGGTTGGAATTGAAATAAAAAGGTGAAGTAAAAGTTTAGCTTGTCACCCTCCGGTCCACACGTATATTAATCCACATGAATCCCAATACGTATGATTGTAAGAAAATATCTTAAAATAAATACAAATGTATTTGTATAAACTTGTTAGTCCTTAACATCTGTCACTGTGTATATCACCATTCAAACGTTTAAGAAACCCCACACAGCTCAGTAAACACTATGAAATGTTGACTTTATTTGATCATTTCAGTAAAAAAGTAACGCTCATATTTCTCCTTTTGATTATTATAGTAATGAATGTTCAAAACAAAAACTTTGGCAAGTTACCACATAAGTTCTAAAATGCTTAATAAGTACCGTAACTTTCATGATATAATTTCTCGGTCACAATCGGTTGTTTCCGTGAACGGCCGAATGTTGTGTCATGGTAAATGTTGCAGCCGCAAGGCTGATGGCGCTGCCACGGGTGGCTGCCTGCTAGAGTTGCTCGTAACATTGTGTCTGTTTTTGTCTATTTTTATTTATTTGTCGTACTTTTTAATAGTAATATCCGCTGCTAAGCACAGTGCAGTTCGCTCTGAATTGCAACTATGCAGCTCCTGTGCACTGTTGGTCTCATTTTAATCACTTTTGCACTGATATCATGCCGGACTGTTCTGGCTGAGTTGCACCGGGGTTCTGTTGTTTATACGAGGGAGCAGCTGATGGACCTACAATTTAGCAGCATGTCTGGACAGAGACACGAAATCCCAAAGGAGCTGAGGAGGAAACACTGCAAACGCTGCAAAGCGGGGAGAAGACGACTGCTAAGGAAGAGGAGATACAGACCTTATCTTCCATCGGTCGTTAAGGGGAACGTAAGATCTCTAGCAAACAAAATGGACGAGTTAACATCACTCACAAAGAGTCAGAGCGTGTTTCGTGAGGCCTCAGTTATGGTTTACACAGAGACATGGCTGCATGATAACATCCCGGACTCGATCGTGAGTCTACCCGGCTTTCAGTGTGTACGAGCGGACAGGAATTGCAGAGAGAGCGGCAAGAAGACCGGAGGGGGAGTCGCGATCTATTTAAACAACAGATGGTGCAATCCTGGACACATTACAGTGAAGGACCGTATGTGCAGCCCGGATATTGAACTGCTGGCTGTAAGTATTCGTCCCTATTACCTGCCAAGAGAGTATTCCCAGGCCATTATGATCGGTGTTTACAGTCCTCCCACGGCGAAAGGATGTGCTACTCAGCTGTGTGCAGTTTTTCGGCACATTTTCAACCTGAGCCTGGACATGATGACCGTCCCTGCCCTGTTGAAGACAACATCCCTGGTTCCTGTGCCTAAGAACAAACATCCATTCACACACAGTGACTACAGACCGGTGGCATTGACATTACATGCCATGAAGTCACTGGAGAGGCTGGTCCTTAAACACCTCCGTACAGTGGTCGCACCATCATTAGACCCCCTGCAGTTCGCATATCAGCCTCGTATTGGAGTGGAGGACGCCATCATCTTCCTGCTGCACAGAGTACACACACACCTTGAGAAGGCAGGCAGCACTGTGAGAGTCATGTTCTTCGACTTTTCCAGTTCTTTCAATACCATCAGACCTGCCCTGCTCAGCAGTAAGCTACTGGACATGCAGGTGGATTCTCCACTGGTGAGCTGGATAACAAACTATCTCACAGCTCGGCCACAGTACGTGAGGCTGCTGAACAACAGTCTATACATCAGACTTCAGACACTGCTCACAGTCCTGCCATTTGCAGAAGTTCTCAGATGACTCTGCCATTGTGGGCTGTATCAGCAGAGATCAGGAGTACAGGAGTGTGGTGGACAGTTTTGTAGAGTGGTGCAGTCAGAACCACCTGCAGCTCAACGTCACTAAAACTAAGGAGCTAGTGGTTGACTTCAGGAAGCGGAGTACCGCCTCAAGCCCAATTACCATCGTGGGCATGGATGTAGACATTGTGGACAGTTACAAATTCCTGGGTGTCCACATACACAATAAACTGGACTGGAATAAAAACACTGACGCCCTATATAAGAAAGGCCAGACTCGCCTGTATTTCCTCAGGAGACTCAGGTCCTTTAACGTCTGCAGCACTGTGTTGCAGATTTTTTATGACTCGGTGGTCTCCAGTGTCATCTTCTTTGCTGTAGTGTGTGGGGGCAGCGGGGGGGAAGACAGCTGATGCCAACAGACTCAACAAGCTCATCAGGAGAGCAGGCTCTGTCCTGGGAGAGGAGCAGGAGTCGTTCGTTGGCAGTGGTGTCGGAGAGGAGAATGTTGAGGAAACTTCTCAACATTCTGGACAACGAGTCTCACCCCCTGCATGCCACACTGGTTTCCTACCGGAGCACATTAGCCACAGACTCAGACCACCGAAGACCACCACACAGCGCCACAGGAGGTCTTTCCTCCCAGTGGCCATCAAACTCTTTAACTCTTCACCCTTAAAGGTGGGGTATGTAATTTATTTCAGAAACTCTTTTTGTTATATTCCATGGAATGCTCTTAACATCCCGATAGCAATGAATATATTAAATGCTTTGACAATAAATACATACAAAAATTTCATCTGTGGAAGCCGTTGCGCTGTAAAAAGCACGACCAATCATTTTAGCTGGCCCGGCTAAAATAACTGGATGGCCTACCTGCCTGTCAGCCTTCCATCTGTGCACAAACTTATCTCGTGCCCTCATTGGTCATGTGTGCGTTCGTGTGTGTTGGAGGAGGGGCTATGTAAGGAAGTGGCAGATTTTTTCCGGTTGTGTATTTTCAAATTCTAGCGCACTCGAGCTGGTTTCTCCAAAATGACCTACCCCACCTTTAAGTAAAGGGAACTGAGAACTTCCACACCAACAATATGTGCAATATAAATATAATTACCATCATTACAATACACTCGCTGCTATATAACTATGTGCAATATTAGTATTATTAATAATATGCTATGATAATGTGCAATTACATAACTGCCACTATGTTTTTTGCACTACTAAATACTGCTAATAATTGCATTGATTGTGTGACCATCTATGTCTCTATGTTTCATGTTTCATGTTTTCTGTAGATGTTTAATTGCTCTTTTTACTGCACTTTTAGTGTACAGTTTTGCTGTTGTGCTGCTGTGTTTATTGTATTTTTGTTACTCTGGCACAGTGCTTCTCAAAGTGTGGTCCGCGGACCACTGGTGGTCCGTGAGCGCCTCCTAGTGGTCCGTGAGTATATTGGTAAAATTTCACATTTGAAATAAATAAATACATTTAAGTTTTCCGCACTCTCACGGGAATATCTCCGCAATGGAGCGAGCTTAAGTTTCACTTTCGATTGCATGATATAGCCCAGCGCAACACCTTCTTCACACATGTTGCCACTTGTTTGTACCATTTTCAGGCGATTTGTAATCCGTTCTAGAACAACGATGTGATTTTGGATATTTGTGGAGTTAGGTGGTCCGCGAGTGTTTTTTTATTGGTTAAGTGGTCCTTGGTATGAAAAAGTTTGAGAAACACTGCTCTCGCACAACAATTTCCTTCGGGATAAATAAAGTCTTATCTTATCTCTTATCTTGTGGGGCAGCATTTTCTCCTTTCCTTTCATAAAGGAAGGTCCAGTGTTTCCTAAGCTAAAGGAGGTTCTATCTCACACAGGCTCCGCCCTCTACTGGACTCTATGGGTACTACTCTCATCAATGATACGCGAGCGTTCACACTGAAGTTGTATAAACGTAGCCGGCCAATCAGGGCGAGCCTACCTGAATGCGCGCGCATATAAGGCAGCTACACCTCCTGACTGTCATCCTTTTCTCTTCAGTGAGCAGGACAACACCTGACAGAGAAAAGTAAAAAGTTTGAAAGAAGAAGAAAGAAGTTATCATACCTTCATGGAGTCGCCACTTCTAGAGACCCGGGCCTGTCCTTCGTGCCCTGGCTTAATAGCGGGCGCCGATCCCCACCACCTCTGCTTCGAGTGTTTGGGGGACCAGGATATGGCCGAGGCGGTGCCATTCACGTTCGCCATTCCAGCGGGGCGGATGGCTCCGTTTGCCGGGGAGGAGGATGACGAGGACTTCTCGTTGGCGGGCACTTCCGGGTCCGGCGTCCATGGAAGTACGCCTGTCCGCCAGGACTTTCCCCTGGTGATGACCATGGCGGCGGAGCATGTAGGGCTATCGCTCCCCCCACCACTGCCGCCGAAACCGGTGAGCCGCCTCAGACACAGCGTGTCCCGGCGTGTCCTCCCTTGATGAGAGCCTGGCAGCACATCTGCTCCCACAGGCAGCAGTCTGGGCGGAGAACCTCTGCCCCGCTGCCGCGTGACAGGGCAGCTGCAAATAACACGGGCTCGTTGGGCGTCTCGCTGATCGGCCGCAGCATCGGCCGAATGAATATCCTGGTCCACGGTGTGGCCGCCGCTGCTTGCCATGTTATATCCCTAGCCACAGTGGGATCACGCCGCGTGGCACTTTCCAAAAAAAGACCGTGATGATCTCTTTGGAGCTTTCCTCGGTCACGTGGATGAGGAAAAGTTGCAGCCTGGCCGTATGCTGCTTCTTGCTCATCCTCAGTGGAGAGAACACTGTCCCAAACTCGTGCTGTCAAAGCACTGTGCGGGTTCAGAGACGCTATAGCTGGCGTGTTGTTGTCAGAAAACACACTTCGTCTGGTATAATAGCTCCGATTAATGCATTTCACCGTTAATGTGAAACACAGCGTTAATACCGTGGCCACTCTCGCAGGGCCGCAGTGCGTTCAAGGACCTCCGCAGAAAATCGGCCCTTTTAATGTTGGTTCCCCATAAGCCAGTGGTTCTCAAACTTTTTCTGTCATTCCCCACTTTGAATAGGTGGGCCTTTTCAAGCCCCACCTGTTCCTCATCGCTCCAATAAAATGGTTAACCCTAACCAACAGGCAGAATGACCCAGTCTGAATCAGTCCAGAACCAACAGGCAGAGTGACCCGCTCTGAATCAGTCCAGAACCAACAGCAGAATGACCCGCTCTGAATCAGTCCAGAACCAACAGGCAGAGTGACCCGCTCGGAATCAGTCCAGAACCAACAGCAGAATGACCCGCTCTGAATCAGGCCAGAACCAACAGGCAGAGTGACCCGCTCTGAATCAGTCCAGAACCAACAGCAGAGTGACCCGCTCTGAATCAGGCCAGAACCAACAGGCAGAGTGACCCGCTCTGAATCAGGCCAGAACCAACAGGCAGAGTGACCCGCTCTGAATCAGTCCAAAACCAACAGCAGAGTGACCCGCTCTGAATCAGGCCCAGAACCAACAGCAGAATGACCCGGTCTGAATCAGGCCGTGTCGCTGCGGCTCAGAGACACATGGATTTATGTTTTTTTTTAAATACTCGCGTTACAATCGTGTCAGGTTTTTGGTGGATTTAATCAAGTCTTGGATTGCAGAGTATGAACGTCCTCTTGCTATTTTCATACGATAAATACGTGTGTAAAGTTTGTGAAGGCAGGAGGAAAGCTTCCGCGATCACCGTCTCCTCTGTTCTTCCAAACCCCGCCCCCCCCCCCCCCCCCCTGAAAATAATGAGCGACAGGCTGATAGTAACCTGATAGAAACTTTATTATTCACCTAATCCCTGATTGAGATATGATGAAGCTAACTTAATTTCATACAATCAGGGGATTTATGTAACAGTAAGACAGAGAATGTAAGTGTGCACCCACATGCAGTATTTTTGTTTTTATATGCTGTTGTAAATACTCCTGTTGTCTGCTGTGTTCAGACTCAAGTCATGTTTGTGATGCCACATTCAGGACATTCAGTGTCCTTTTTTTAACAGAAGACCGTTGCTAGAAGCTGCAGCTAGACTGCAAAAGCATTAGTTTTTTGTTTTTGAGGATGGAACAATTTCACACACAGATATAGGGATGCTAGAGCTATACAATTTATTTATTGTAGTTTACAATTTCATGTCAAGACATTTATGTTATTGATTTCTGACGCACTTTCTAAATAATAAAAAGGGAGTTCATATGTATCTTACTGCATGTATTTATTGATAAAAAAATAAGCCATGTGCAGTAATATAGAAAATTGAGGATTCAACGCATTGTTATGAATCGTGATGCATCGTGATATCGAATTGAATCAGTGACAGGATAATCGTAATCAAATCGTGAGACCAGTGAAGATGCACAGCCCTAATGAATACCGAAAATAAGAATGTTTCTTTTCCAACATGACGGATAAAAGTGACTGTTTAGAGGGGAGGGGTCTTCTCCTTAAAAAATACATTATTGGCTTCCTAAATAAGTAGTGAGTCTTAACATAATTTCTTTACCTGACAACAAGTGTACATTTCAAGTTTAAATTCAATTGTATTGAATGAGTTATACAAGTGATTTTTATTTAGGAGCAGTTGGGTTAAACACGATAATAAAGTATTTAATACACGAAAAGATGTAGGCGAATTATCACAGATGAGTGAGGGGGTACTTATAGAATGGCGACCAGCTGAGGGGTACACAAGACAAAAAAGGTTGGGAACCACTGATCTAGAGAATTCCAACAGCTCTTATCATGGCTGCCACTGAGGTACTTCCGGGTAATTTCACTCCGTTAGGAACCTTCCTAAGCTAAACTGATAATTTGACCGCAACCTTTATCTTGACCTTAACATGAACATGAATACACTTAACAACTAGAAAATGCATTTCCTGCTGAAAATGCGTGCGAATGCTGTAAACTGTGTACATTTGTTGCTGAGTTTAGCTGAAAATGCAGAAAAAGCTGAATATTTTATTAGTTGAATGGTCTCTGTAGCTGCTTTTAGCTACAAAAACCAAGTAAGTGTGTGGCTGAACTTAGCGGAGAAACGCAAAAAAGTGAAATGATTTGAATCAAAATTGTTACAGCTCAAATGCATTGCAATGACTTTGTTGAAAACTCGAAAGAGAAATGTTAAACTGGAAGTGTAGGAAAAATAGTGAAGAAGCTTAATATTTTACAATTATACAAAAGCTGTATGAGAAACCAATGTGAGTTTGGAAAATTGCACAATGTAAATCTATTCTAGTAGACCTCAACAATGGAATTATGATCAGTGGAAATGGCCATGTCTGGAGACATGTTGAAAGTTTTTGTCACTTCATGCCCTCAAGAGGCATTTTCTTAAAGTTCTTTGCTTAAAATGTTTTTATTTTTCAACTGAAGAGAGGTTTTCCTACAATTCAAGCAGAAAATTATGTCCCAGGTGTAGGGTTTGGAAATTATGGCAGGTTTAAAAAAAAAAAAACATTTAAGGCGAATTTCAAGCTCTCCTCCACTCTAGCTGTGACATCACGCACTCTAACCCTTAACGAGCTGCGCAATACACACTCATGTTAAAATCTGAAGAAGGCCTCTTTACCAAGCTCCAAACTAAGTTAAATATCTCAAAAAGTGTAAAAAGTTGCACAGCATTCGCACTAATAAGAAGAAGAAGATGAAGTTGAAGAATAAAGAAACAGAAGGACAATAGTGGAATGCTGTTGCACAGAGTTCACACTAATTACTATAAAATGTAATGGTACGGGACTGTGGTAACAAAGTGTTTCAGAGTAGACATGTAAAATGTAAAAATGATTTTGTTGTGTTCAAAATTCTAGGAAAGACAGACAACTTCTAAGTTTAACTATTTATTATAAGAGAGCAAAATATATATATTCACTTGGCCAAGGACACATCACGTCATGGAAATCACAGGCAGCAAAGCTGTTATCTGTAACCACCATATCCGCAAAGAGCCGTGAACCTCGTGCGTCAATACATTTTTATTACACAGGGCGTTGCCCGTACATTTATGATTGGTCAAGACTAGCGGAAGATATACCGTGGTTTAGACTTGGTTTCTCTTTGGTAGGCGCGCAGACTTAGAAAAACTCTAACTCTATCCACTATCCTACGTAATTTTTTTGGATGAAGCTTCTACAGAAAAGTGGAATCTTGGTTATACTGATTCCCAGCTATGCGTGGGCGCGGAGCTAACCCAGGCAGCCAAGGCCATAGCCTCAATAACTCATTGTTTCTACAGTGCCTGCATCTGGCTTCTGCTACTTTCTATTGCAAGCTAAAACTTTCTTGCTATGACTTTTCCCTTCGTTCCTATCCAACCCATCAAAACTTGGGGTTGGTGATTGTGTCTGTTTATTCCAAAATCATAGCACAAATAAGCAAATACTGTAGTAATAATAAGAATCAGTCTTTTCTAATGTTATATAAAAATAGAATCCACAATTTCCATCAATTTAACGGTTAGATATTGAAATTCTGATCCCATAGATGTGTCTCCCATCAACTAAAACCCCTGACTATTTTCTCAACTCAGTGTTTACATTCTTTAATCCAAGAAAATCAATAATCTCTTTAAAATGCAAAGAGGTTTTTAAAAGCCTATCTACCGATTTGATCAAATATGAAAGTCAGCCGAATTACTATCGATACTGCAAGGAGACGTATTCTGTGAAGAGAAATTAAAGATGGTGTTTAATTGCTGATATATTCATGATCCACGTCATGCATGCAATTTGGCTGTGGGAGTTCTTCCGGTTTGTCCAAAAGTCTTCTAATCAGGGCTCTATAAATAAAGAACTACGGCAGATGTTTAATATTTAATGCAGCCGAACCGTTTATTACAATGCATTTATGTGATGACTTCCAAAGAGAAACGCAAGCACAAGCCGAATAAAGTATTATTATTATTATTTTTTTAGGAAACATTTTTTTTTTCTTATCGTATAACTCCTGAGTTGCACCGCCACTAAATCATCCAATCACAGAGCTTGTTGACTAATCGCGAGGTATGTCAAGCAAAGAGGACTGGCGGCGTCTACACAACAATAGCTGAGGATTATGGGTAGTGTAGTTTCTTCTGCTATCCGAAAACTCAGAAAAAACGATTCGTTTTTTCAGAATCGAAGGGGAAAAACACAAAAGCATTGTAGACAATTTAAACCAATCAATGTTGTGTAATTAACAAGGACAAACTTCCGGCAGCGAGAGCTGCGTCCCTAGCAACCACCTTAGTTACCATGAAAACGCAGAGACTGGAAATACTGTTTTCTTGTCATGAGAGTGAACGATCACTTCACATGGACGCTGGTCAATAGAAATGAATAGGGGGAAAGACGTAGCAATCTCACAATTTCAGGGGGTGCACGCAGAACAACCTCTACAATTAAAATACGTAGTATATACACGTTCTCCTGGCGAGACCTCAAATAATCTTCGTAATATCTATCAAACTATAGATCCTACACATCCACTGGACGTAGATTCTGAAAGTACAATAGAGTACTTCTCGCTAGAAATGTAATCAAAAAACACTTTAATGGCCAAGCAATCCTACAATTCAGATTTTCAACAAAAAATAAGTTGCGCTATGTTTTCACACCGGGAAAGTTGACGTTCATGTGACATGGGCACTGGCCATTAGAAATCAATAGGAAAAAAACATACTACATTTTGCCCTGTGGACCAATGTAGATATTACATGTTTCTTTGTGAGACTGGGTTGGTTTGATACACCCCAACAATTGAGCATTGTTTCATGAAGGAGTTAACAGGAGGGAGCTGTGAAGCTGCGGTGGGAAATTTGGGGTTATTGAGTTAGATATGAAATTTCATTTGACCAAGCCACAGACAATGTCAAGGCAGGGTGTGGTAGACCGACGATAGATGCCCTAACGATCCCGGAATCCTCCCAGGACCTCAAAAACACTTGAAAGCATAAATGACCCGTCTCGTTTTACCGCCCCCCCAATCTGTGCAGATATTGCTGAGTGGGCAGGAGCAGTGGCAGGAGCTAGGATGGCACAGGCTGGCCTCACCTGTAAGGCATATCTCAGCCTCCCCCCATCGATCTGCCCCTGAACACCCGTCTGGGCTCCGGGGGGGGGGGGGGGGGATCTCGTTGCCACGGTGCCCTTGGTGAAGGCCGGTGTCCAGTGACAAGCAAAAGACTGAGAGAGAGTGAGTGAGAGAGAGGAGGAAGCTTCTGTGTGAGCACTACAGTACATACAGGATATGATCAACACACGCACACACTTACGTGCACAATTTATCCTTATTTAAGGATTTCAGTTTTTACTGAAAAGTCTTGCTGATGAATCTCAGACTTCAGAGGGAACATGAGGTTAAATTCTGAGATTTCAATTTTTTTTTTATCAAAATAACGAAGTACAACAAAGCATGTTATTGCAGTTGGAATTCTAAGATTCAATTGTGAATTTTTAGGGAAGTTTGGTGTTATTAATGACTTGAGATTTAATTATTGTTGTCTAAACTGAGAATAAAGACAGAAAGTCTACAGGTCCAGACAGCACACATTAGTCATTTGCATTTATTTATGGGAATTTAACAGCCAGACTGTGTTTGTTGGTTTTATTCTATTATTATATAGTTTGGGTCCCTACATCCATTCGCTTCATCCCTCCACCTCTACATCCCTCCACCTCTACATCCCTCCACCTCTACATCCCTCCACCTCTTCATCCCTCCACCTCTACATCCCTCCACCTCTACATCCCTCCGCCTCTACATCCCTCCACCTCTTCATCCCTCCACCTCTACATCCCTCCACCTCTACATCCCTCCACCTCTACATCCCTCCACCTCTACATCCCTCCACCTCTTCATCCCTCCACCTCTACATCCCTCCACCTCTTCATCCCTCCACCTCTCATCCCTCCACCTCTACATCCCTCCACCTCTACATCCCTCCACCTCTACATCCCTCCACCTCTACATCCCTCCACCTCTACATCCCTCCACCTCTTCATCCCTCCACCTCTACATCCCTCCACCTCTTCATCCCTCCACCTCTACATCCCTCCACCTCTACATCCCTCCACCTCTTCATCCCTCAACCTCTACATCCCTCCACCTCTACATCCCTCCACCTCTTCATCCCTCCACCTCTTCATCCCTCAACCTCTACATCCCTCCACCTCTTCATGCCCCCACCTCTTCATCCCTCCACCTCTACATCCCTCCACCTCTTCATCTCTCCACCTCTACATCCCTCCACCTCTACAAACCCGGTCCGCTTTTTTTTGCTTTTCCACTAGGGCAGGGGTCAGCAACCTTTACTATCAAAAGGGCCATTTTGGACCCTCACCCACGAAATAAAATTCCTCTGGGGCCGCAAAACCTATTTTACCCTTAAAATGAAGATAACACAGTGTATAACGTTTTATATATAGTTATACTATATATACAGAGGGTTTGACATTCATTCAAAAGCTTATTTGTATGTATTTTTCGTTTTTATTCTTTTTCATTTCCAATTTTTTTTGTCATCCACTGTATAAGAACTATAGTTTGATGCATTTATGAAATAATAAAACACAGAAAATTGTTGACATTTTAGTGCTTTTATTACCTGTTATAACAAACAAAAAAACCTCAAACCTCAAACTCTTATGAAGAGGGGAAAAAACAATGGCATGTTGACCTACTTTGAAATAAAATACAGGACCATGCAGGTCCATTTGATTCCTTCCCTTATTGGTGGAAAATTAATCAAATAATAAGTAGCCCACTTTGAAATAAATAAAACATATAGCTGCAGCTTTAAAAAGAGTAAACATAAAAATAGGCCAGTTTGTATTTAATTATGACTTCAGTCCATCTCAGTTTGTTGTCATCCTCTTCTGTTTTTTCCTCAGCCACGTACAGCAATCAACGATCGAGTCTGAACATAAAACACAACTATCAGCTCAGGTTTTAAAACGTTTTTTTTGCAAAATAATAGCCTATTAAATGATAGTGTTCTCACCTGTTTAATGTGATTTCTGTTTCTGAACATCACTGCTGAGCTTCTCTATATCGGGGCTGTAAGACGTGACTTTGATCTTCACACAGGACCGCAGGCTGTCATCTGTGAGGCGCGAGCGGTATTTGGATTTGATGTAGTTCATGCTGGAGAAAATCTGCTCGCATAAGTATGTGGATCCAAAGATGGACAGGACTCCAAATGCATACTTCTTCATATTCATATAAGTGTCGGGAATGGCATTCCATGTCTCAAACACAAGTTTGTCGGGTTTGGGGAGGATTTCCATATCGCTCCATTTGTGCTCCCGAGCGAGAATAGCCTTCTGACGGGCGACATCTTCGAGATCAGCTGTCAGGCGTTTGAACTTGGACACCCATAACTCTTTATCAGCTATGTCGGCCAGTTCAATTTCAAGATCGGGTAGACTTACTCCTGTGAATGGTGACATGTTCAGCATGGAGGGGTCGATGTCCAGGGGTGTGACGGGGAAGGATAATGTGTTTTTTTCCTTTCTGAACTCACTGAATCTTTGTCCAAATGCCGTCTGCATTTCGATGATCGCACGCTGTAAGTACTCACAATTTATGTGGTTGTGTGCTTCTTTGAACTCTCTCAGGGAGGGGAAGTGAGAGAACGTACCTTTCTGCACATCTCTGGCAAACACTGTCATCTTGCGCTCAAACGCCAAAACATCCTCCAGCATCTGAAGGGCCGTGCTTCCTTTTCCCTGGAGACTTTTGTTCAGCATGTTGAGGTGACCTGTCATATCCACCATGAAGTGCAACTTTTCCAGCCAATCTGGATGTTCCAGCTCTGGATAAGTGAGGCCCTTGCTTTCCAGGAAAGTTTTCACGTGATCTAGACAAGCAGCAAACCGCTTCAGAACCTCTCCCCTGGACAGCCACCGGACTTTGTTGTGCAGCAGGAGATCCGAATATGCGCTGTCGACTTCATCTAATAATGAACAAAACTGTCGGTGGTTTAACCCTTTTGCCATTATTTTGTTCACTATCTGAATGACAAGGTCCATCACCTCCTTGCATTCGGGGGGAAATGTTTGAGCGCACAGTGCTTCTTGGTGCAAGATGCAGTGAAACGTCAGCAGCTCTCGATCCAGCGACTTCTGAAGTAAAGTCACAAACCCCTTCTGTGTTCCTCTCATACTAGGTGCCCCATCAGTAGCCACTGACACCATGTGGGTGGTGTTTATTCCTTTGGCTTGTAAACAAGTCATTACAGCCTTACAAATGTCCTCCCCCCGTGTTTGGCCTTTTAGCGGTATTAACTCAATGATTTCTTCCTGCGGCCCATCAGAGTTCACATACCTGCATAACAGCGCTGTCTGTTCAATGTCGTTTACATCACTTGACTCATCACAGGCGATTGAAAAAGCTGGAGCTGAATTAATGTCCTCAATTTGTTGACTGGTGATGTTTTCTGCCATCTTAATGGTCCTGTCCTTGACGGTCTTTGCAGAGAGAGGCATATCTCTAATTTTCTGAACAATTTCACCTTTGTTTTTGAAGTCCGAGAATAGATGTTCTGATATTTTAATAAATGATTCTTTCATGTATTCTCCATCTGTGAACGGCTTTCCGCGCCTTACTATCTCCTGAGCAGCCACAAAACTAGCAGAAGTAGTTGAGTTTGGAGACTTGATCCACTTCTTGAAAGTATGTTTGGTCTGCTCAGCTTTCCGCAGCAGTTCTGAAATCGCTCTTTTTCTCTCATCTCCTGCTGGGTACTTTTCAGCAAATGCTTCGTGTTTGCTGTGGAAATGTCTTTCAACATTACATTTTTTTTTTGTTGCTAATTTCTCGCCACATATCAAGCATACAGGTAAGCCTGCATCGTTTGAAGTGAAAGCAAATGAAGCTGTCCACGCTGAATTAAACTCTCTATTTTCATCTGAGACTTTTCTTTTTTTGGATTTATCCATGGTTTGGTTTACCGGCGATCGCAAACTCAAGATTAGCCACCTGCAGACAGCATGGAGAGGCGCCGGGGTGTGACGTATATTTTAGTGGACTAAATATTAAACACTTTTTTTTATTTCAGTGTCACAGTATCACCTCGATCTCCAAAATAAGAGGTGTTCCCTTTGAAAGCAAAAAATTAAATTAATAAAATTTTAAAAAATATTTCTTTTCCCCAAAGCTACAGGGAGCCACTGCAGAGGGGCTAAAGGGCCGCATGCGGCCCAAGGGCCGCGGGTTGCCGACCCCTGCACTAGGGGTAGTTCCAGCTCAGGGCTACTTTTCCACTTTTTTCTTGCCCTCCAAAATCGAGGTTCTTACCGTGCCAACAACCGGGCTGAATATACTAGTGACGTAAACACTCTCGACTGCTGATTGGTCAGAGAGAATTGTCACAATCGTTGCGCGAGATAATCCCTAAGCGTCGCATATATCAAGCGACGCTTGCAGCATTTTTGAAAACAGAGGAGCTACAGAAATGGCAAAAAAAAGCACGCCATGGTCGGTTGATGAAGTGACGACGTTCCTCCATCTCATTGCGGATGATCAAATCCAGCGGGAGTTCGACGGCACAACTCGCAACTTAAAAGTTTTCCAGGATGTTTCTGCACTGTTTGCCACACACGGATTCTGGAGGACTTTCCAGCAGTGTAGGGAAAAACTTAAAAAGCTGAAGAGTGAATATTCCAGAAAACCTGGAAGTGGTTCGACCTGTTGGACGCCATTTACGGACATAAACCGGCCAACGTTGGGAGGGAGGGAGGGAGGCCTGGACTCGGCAACGGCGTTACTTGAGTCCCTGCATGGTAAGTTTTTGCTAACGCTCTGTTATTTGCTTGAAAGCGTTGTGTCCCTATCTATTCTAAAGCTCACTTCTAACAAGCAAGTCTATTAAATCCTTACATTTATGTTCGACAACCCATGCTTTTATGGAGCCCCATAGAGCTACATAGCTAGCTAATTAGCCAACACAAAGGCAGATAGCATTAGCTAGAGCTATTGTTTGCTAACACCATATGTGCCATTGTTTACGTTCAGTTTTTCTTTACTAGAGTTGTTGTTGCTATTTAGTATTGTGCTGCAGTAGTTTGTGGAATTAACAAGTCATGTTGCTGTTCTAGATGATGCCATTGGGACTAGCGAGGAGGAACAGTCCCGAACAACGGGTGACGGCAGTGTTCCGTCCTCAACATCAACTCAAGAACAGACCCCAACTCGACCATAGACACCAACTCGACCACAGACACCAACGCCGAGTGCCAGCCCGACACCCCAGCGTGTGGTTGTAGGTAAGAAATAGGCATGGCAAAACGACTGGAATTGTGACTTTTTTTTAAACTTTAGATCATCCATCGTCAGTAATTAAAATAAGCTATACCACTGTGTGGAAATGCTTTGTTACAAGTAAAGTAACTAGTTAGTAAGCAGCTAGTACAATTGTGTGTGGCATCCTATTATATACATATATTTATATTAATTATCAACAGGCTGGACATAATGTAATTCACTTTCACAATCATTGTAAACATCTACGGCCAGAACTTTCTTTAGTTTAGTGGGAATGTTGATACAGCATTCCAACTACTTGTTCTTCTACGCACAAATTCTTTATTATTTTTATTTAGTGGGAATGCTGATACAGCATTCCCACTACTTGTTCTTCTATGCACACATTTCTTTATTATTATTCCGCCGGGTTATTTTGCGCCTCTTCTGCTCCCACATTCCACATCGCAGAAACTCCATTCAAACATCAAAACGTTCAGCTCGATCGGGAATCGATGGCTATTACTTTTCTCATTCATAACTTTCATAATTCCAGAGATATATCCCATAATTCAACACATTTTTAACATGGAAGTCAATGGAGAAACTCTTCAGACTTGAAAAATCGTCATGCGACTTCAACTGCTAACTGTTCCTTCATACTTTCACTCAGAAACCTCATTCCAACTTTAAAATGTTACACATCTTTCTGTCATTATTCGTATTACTCAACTTTTAAATCTGATTCATACTTTTAAAGATATTAAACATTGTTCAGACCTTCAGGCCTTCTTCAGATGTTAACATTTAACCCAGTCTCACGGCATTTCGTGTTATAGTCACGAAATGAATTTAATCTATTGATTCGTGTTCACCAACACGATTTCCCCCTTTTTTTCGTGTCACACAGAACGATTTTAAAAGCCATGTATTTCTATTAGTAGTATGTTTCGTGCCTGCACCACGTCTTTTTGTCCGGTCGGGTCTTGGAATACCAGAAGCTGTGTGGTTCATAAAAACATTTTCTTACTCAATATCTTACCCTAAGCCTAACCCTATCCCTTTTATTTTAAATTGTATAATGTCGGAGTTTTTTTGCCGTCCGCGAGGAAAATAAATGGGGCTGAGAGCCTCAGAATACTGAAATCTGTATTTTTTGTCATCTTTTTTTCCTTCTAATTTGTTATTATTTGATGCAGGCACGAAACATACTACCAATAGAAATACATTGCTTCTAAAATTGTTCTGTGTCAGAATACTGAAATCTGTATTTTTTTAATCTGTTTTTCCTTCTAATTTGTTATTATTTACATTGCTTTTAAAATCGTTATGTATGACACGAAAAAAATGGCGAAATCGTGTTGGTGAACACGAATCAATAGATTAATTTTGTGACTATAACACGAAATGCCGTGAGACTGTGTTGTAACATTAGTGTGTATTGCGCAGCTCGTTAAAGCTTATGCTGCGTTCACACCGGACGCGATGCGATGTTTGGGGGCGGCGCGATTACATGTAAAGTCAATGCAGAGATGCGGACAGACGCGAATTTGCTCCGACGGCGAGCATGAAGCGGTTGATGCGAATTCCACGGCGCGATTGAAGGGTGCCGTGTAGGGTTGCCACCTTTCAGAAATAGAAATAAGGAACACCCCTCACGCCGCGCGGGTGTCCGAAACTCCTGAAATGCATAGAAATATATCTATTTTTTATATGAACCAAAATGCTTTGATTTAAATAATTGACATGATTTCACATACCATAATAGCCTCTGGGCCCTGGGGTCACTTGGTGGTCAGTAAGGAAGGGGTAGTCAAGAAAGCATTTACTGTAGTCATACTTAGTTTAAAGTGCTTTATTAGCAATGAACTTGTAAACTTGTATGTTTAAATACATACTGTGCATAGGCTGAACTAGCCTGAACCTGAGAACAGCACCTAAATTAAATAAGCTACAATAGAATGTGCTTTAAAGTGCCAGTGAAGTGCATTTTTTTGCGCCAAAATGAAATGGCAGTTTCATTTCTTACATATAATTGTACCTGTTCATGGCTAAAATAATTTTTTAGGAAGTGCGAGGGACGAGATAAACATCGCAAATTTTTCATCCCGTGAACGGCCGTCTGAGCCTACCGCTGCTGCAGACGATAGCGGCTGTGACGTCACAAGATGGGCCCAGTTGTGATTGTAAACATGGCGGAGACTTCGGAAAGTGATACTGGTGCGAGAGAAATTAGTGATTTTGACAGCTTTTCGGACAGGATAGATGAGGAAAGTGGCCATGGAAGTCAATTTAGTTGAGGACAATATTTTGTCATAGATCTAGAGTAGATCTACACACAGGATTGGCCATCACCTGATCATACATTCATCTGTTCATAGCATGATGCAACATTCATGTTCACATGCAGTGTTGTGCTAGTTACTGAAAACCAGTAACTAGTTACAATTACTAGTTACTTCACTACTTACACCAAAAAGTAATGCGTTACTGTGAAAAGTAACTTTTTAGTTACTTAAAAAAGGGCACCCATTAATGCCCTTATACTGTAGCCTTCATTTCAGTACTGTTATTGCATCGGAGAATAATACAACCTGTTGATCAACTTGACATGCATTTGCATCACTGAACTCTGCTAAGCAATGTGGTCTATACAAACACAAACACAAAGATATGTTTCAAAGTGCCAATCCAGCCGCTGTTGCTTAGGTGGAGGTGGAGTGGCGTCGGATGAGTCTGGGTCTGTGGTCTTAGCTACTAGCTTCGTCCCAGCATGTTGTTTCTGCAGATGTTTCAACAGATTTTAATTGCTGTTTTGGGCAGTCGATAGGATCTTTGACCCGCCAAGACACAACTTACATTTAACTAAAACGTTCTTTTCTTTGTGCTCGACAAAAGTGAAATAGTGAGAATATCTCCAGGCGGAGAAACTCGACTTGAGCTCTGCCGCCGCCATGATAGTCTTGTTAGTAAACACAAACACAGTGGCCTGTATTTTTCATAAACAATCTACGAATCTACGAAACAATGACACCAGCCACTCACCTTCATCTTTTGGGAACAGAAACATCGCCACTTCGGCAGAATTGACATTACCACAGCCAGCGGCAATGCATCGCTTCCCGTGTGTTTTTCCTCCCTTTTTCTTCACTGTCGCCTCCATTGTCAGGTTTCCTCGATTGGCAATCACTTCCAGTCGACTGCGAAACACTTTCCAATAAAATACTCGCTCAAAAACGTTGGTAAATTCCACTTTGAAACAGAGACAAAATGAACGGTGGTGAATGTAAACACTTCGACTGAGCCCATCTTCTGACGTCACGCAGTAGATCGCAAGCCACGCCCACGAAGGCGGAGGTTTCCCAGCGGAAAATTCCAACTCGTCAAATTCGTTGCTATTCCAACATCTTTGATATGGGTTCCAATGGACAATTTTGATCATTACTATACTTATTAGCATAACAGATCATGCACCGGCGCACACTTCACTGGGTCTTTAAGTGTAACATTTGAACCTGAGCATAGCCATAGTAAATTAAACAAAGCCTGCCTGCATAGGGCACGTTAACTGAAACAGAACAGCACCTAAATTAAATAAGCTACAATAGAATGTGCTTTAAGTGTAACATTTGGGAACAATTAAACTTAAGGCAGAAAACAATGAAATGAAACACACTTGTAAACTTGTTACGGGTGATTAGACTGACCTAGGCTGAACTTGAGCATATGCTAGTCTGTATTATATGCATATAAAGTGCTGTAACAGCTGTAACAAAGCCTGCCTGAGGACTCTTTTACGAATCATCTTAAAATGAAACACTTTTGTGAACCTGTTATGATTATCTGATTGAACAAAATGACAAATGAAAAGATTGATAACATCACTCCCTGAGCCAAGTCTGAACCTGGCCGCATACCCTCTGCTTCATAACTGGGAGCCACCAGTGGAGTCAAGATACGCCTAAAGAAAGTGCATAACATAAAACTAATAAACAGATAAAAAATAAAGTGCATAGCTTCCCTCAACTCCTTTATGTCCTTTTTTTTGTTAGAACAGGTTTAAACAGTCCCCTCTCTTCCTCACTTCTTCTTCCAGGAGTACTTCTTGTTACTTCTTGCAGCACTGAGCAGCTCCTTGTCTTTCAGAGCTGTGGTGTGGAACTCTGGACAGGTCTGCTCAAAGTTCAGAGTAATGAGGAGCTCACTCCTGATGAGCTCCACTGAGCACCTGCTCCTGCAGTCACTCCACTTGTTGGTCATTCTGGAGAAGATCCTTTCCACGTATCCAGTGGATGCTGGGATGCTCAGGATGTGTCTCATGATGGAGAGCATGTTGGGCACATCCACTTCTTTAAACACAGCCATCCACCTCGCAGCCACACCCTTGGACTTCCATGCATCAGAATATTCTTCTCTGAGCCTCCTCAGGATTGTATTGGCTGTGGTGCACTCATCGTAAAGCTCATTCATCTTCAATTTATTGATGAGGTTGAGTTTGGTAGCCACCTTCTCAATTTGATTAAAGGTCAGGTTGCCATGTTGGAGTAAGAGAGGCTGCAGTGAGAAGAGCCAGTTCTCTTCGGAGAAGTCGAACCATTTCTCAACATATGAAATGGCTGTATTGAGGAATGCAGTGAATTCGGCCCTTGCCATGTGTGCGTCATGAGGGAGGAGGCGCTGCAGCTTTTGCCTTGTTAGGTACCCATAGAACTGGTCGTCTCGTCTCTGTATGAGCTTTTGCCTGAATTCATCCATGATGGAATACAACTCAACACAGGTGGTTCTATTGCTCTCCAGGCTCTTTACTACTTCCTCAAAGAGGGAGAGTATATTGTTGCAGAAAAGAAGGTAAATCTCCACAATGTCTTCATCTTCCACAGTTGAGTCTCTGTTGAGCTTTAACAAAGCTTGCACTTGCTTGGGACACTCGTCTCCTAGACTGATGAAGTACGACTTCAGTGCAGTCCAGGTCTGCATCAGCCGATGGATGGCTGGATTGAGGGAGAGCCACCTGGTTGTCACATGTCGTAGGATCTCTTGGAATTCAACGTCACAAAACTCACAAAATTCTTTGAGTGACTCTCTTCTTTTTGCTGAAATGGAGAAGTGGCCATAGACCTTCAGCACAACATTCTCCACATCTACAGTAAGCTTGTCAAGGGCGTGCTTCACTGTGTTGTGCACTATGTGGGCATGGCAGTTTCCTCGCAGCAGATCGTTTTGTTTTCTCTTCAGGTTGGTGAAAACAGAGTTGTGAATACCATAATTGACATTTGTGTTGTCAGCACTGAATGCAGTCACTTGATCCATTGACAAGCCAAATTTCTCAAGGGATTGTTCCAGGAGAGCTACAATCCCAGCAGCTGACTCATCTGGATTCTCTATGAAGTCCAGCATTTTGTTGGTGACACCAGACTCTGGAGTGAAGTACTGGACAGCAAGGGGAAACATCTTCCTGTTCCCTTTATTGGAAGCATCGGTCTGTATGGAGAATGGGAGGGGTGGTGATGTTAAGATCTTGAGAACATCACCCACTGCCTTCGGGGCCAGGACGTCTTTCACCAGTGCCTCTTGCTTTGTTCTCCCCAAAGTCATCTTCTTCACCATTTTGGAATCAGATAGAGTCTTTTGATTGAGCTTGTGTCCACAGTCAGCACTGTTGTAGCTGAGGTTATGTTTTACTGTGTGGTATACCTGTGTCACCTCAGCTGCAGTAATCTAGAGGGGGGAATGGGATGATGTCAGATTATTACTTTCATATTGTTGTCACTATTTATTTTATTTATCAATCAATCAATCAATCGTATTTATTCACAGTAGGCCTATTTATTCACAGTATTTATTTGCTGTTAATCTATTAGGAATAATTTCAAATGAGCAGCATTAGCATAACAACATAAGAGTTCTGATTCTGAATCAGAGATGTTCTTTATGGTTACATTTCATTCTATATTGATAATATTAAATACACGTTTATTTAATAGACTTTAAAATCATATCGGTATGATATGGGACCAGGGGTGGGTAGAGTCTCTACCCACCCCTGGTCCCATATCATACCGAATCAATCTCAGGAGATGTTTCAGCTATGAAGAACTGTGACACTGGTGCTTGGCTCCTTTGTGTTCTGATATTTCTTGAGTGGAGATCCCCGGCTGCGTGCTGTTTGACATCAGACAGCCCACCGTGCGACACTGAAAATGTTCTGCGACATGCTTTGCAATTTGCCTTGTAGTCATCTTCAGGGACCCTATCAAGCCACTGGTTTGCCTCTTCCCATTCTCGTCTGTATTTCTGTTGTCGGTGTTTCCTCTTTTGAGGACGAGGTGGCGTATCTGAAGACATCTTGCATTTGTTTTTAAAAATCACGCCGCGACAGAGCGGCGTAATGACGTAACGTAGCGAGCGTAACGACGACAGGCAGCGCAAAGGGGCCGGGCCGGGCTGACAGGCAGACAGACAGGATTTGGCACAGAGGCAGAGCAGAGAGGAGAGTCCGCGGAAGGTCTTGCGCACCTCCCGCCAACATATTTTGCTGTTTTTAATATTTCCTGTCCTTTATTTTGTTCATTATTGTTAGTTCAGTGTTCACGTGTGTGTGTGACAGACGTGCATGGGACAGATTGTGAAAATACGGGACAAACTGCGTTCCGTATTGGTTCAATACGGAACGCAACATTTAATTCCCAATTACGTAACAAATACGTATTTCAAGGAACGGGTGGCAAGTCTAGTGCCGTGACAAACGCTCAAGTTCAATTTTTTCTATTCGAGCGTGAAATTCGTGTGACGTGATCTTGCGGTAGCCAATCAGCGGTGAGGATCTCAGCCTGCCGTCACTGACGTTGAACCACACAACCAAAACATCAGCCGTTAGCTGTTAGCACTCAGAGCTCACAGCTCCTCATATCTGTTCAGAAACTAGAGAAAAGTTAAACAAGTACTAACCACAGACTGTCTGTCTTGGCGAATACAGTCGCTGGTTTATTTCTGTCTGTAGGCCGTTGTTGTGAGTTTGGACGGAGCATATACAGGTTAGCTTAGCCTAATCGATCCGATCTCCATTCAGAAAATACGCATTTTAAAAGGTTTTTCGCCTGCCGTCTTGTCTGCAGACTTGTTAAAGCATTAATTCATGGTTTTTACTAACAGGTATCAGTATGTTATTACTTCGGCATCATTTTGAAACGTGTATTACAATTAAATCACGGTAAAATATGTTCATTTTGTTGTAGTTTAAGCCCCCAAGCCAGCGCGTCTTGTTTGAATGATGCGAGTAAACACAGCTGACAACCGCGGTGAAACTCAAGCGTTTAGAGTTATGCGATAAGAGCGAAGCAAATATTCGCATCGCGTCCGGTGTGAACGCAGCATTAGAGTGCGTGATGTCACACCTAGAGTTGAGGAGAGCTTGGAATTTGCCTTCACATTTCTTTTTAAACCTGCCATAACTCCCAAACCCTACACTCCTGCGACATCATTTTTCATGAAAAACGTAAGAAAACATCTCGTAGCTTGAAAAATTAAAAAAAATTAAGCAAAAAAACAAAATGCCTCTTGAGGGCATGAAGTGACAAAAACTTTCAACATGTCTCCATTAAGGCCCATTGTAAATTCAGCCTGATCTTTCCTCAGAGCAGCAGCTGCACACCTATAGTTAATCTGCAAGAAATGCCACATTATTGACCCCAAAGTACACAAAAAGCAGACTCAGACGCTCGTCAGGGTCCTGACATGCTGCACGCTTTGAAATTTCACCGATATCTGTTACGGTTCTTCAACAAAACGTTCATGTAAGAGGTTTATCTCTCATTCAGAACAATGAAAATGCTCTCCTCTCACTGATTACTGCACATCACCATGGAAACCTTTGATCTCTGGACACGCCGTTAGCTCAAATATAAACACCTGTGTCATGGAACACGATGATGTCATAACTCCAACTGACATGCTCAGAGCAGCAGACTTCAGATAATGGTTAATGGTCCTTCCCTCAACAGCTCTACGTCAATTATGGGGTGTCATCATATGCCGTTTCCATGGAAACGCATCCCTCGCCATAAAACACGATGTCGCTGTAACTCCGATGGACACGGTCCGATCGTCCCCCAAACTTCTCTTGTATATCACCGGTCCATGCCTCAACAGCTTTACGCCAAATCTGAGATCTCAACATAAGCTGTTGCCATGGAAACGCATCCCTCACCATAAAACACGATGTTGTCGTAACGCCTATGAAAAGGGTCAAAACAGCACCAGACTTCAGATAATGGTTAACGGTCCAGCCCTCAACAGCTCTACATCAATTATGGGGTGTCATCATATGACGTTTCCATGGAAACGCATCCCTCGCCATAAAAGACGATGTCGCTATAACTCCTATGAAAATGTTCAAAAAGTGCTCAAACTTCACATGTGTGCTAACAGTCCAGCCGTGAAGACATCTACGGGACAGTTTTGAGATTTCTTCAAATGCCGTTGCCATGGCAACACAATGCTCACCATGAAACACGGTTTTCTCATAACTTCAGTGAAAATGCTCCAAACGGCCCAAAACTTCACAGGTTTGGTAACGATGCAGCCATCAACGCATCTAAGCGTATTATGGGATGTCATCAAATGCCGTTGGCATGGCGACAGATCATTCGCCATCAAGTTAGTTCAAAAGTTTGCTGTTCAAATATTCTGCTGCTTTTCCAAGCCTTTTTACTTTCTTTTCTTCTCTCATCACACATTCAAGCCCCCAGTGTTCATGTATCATTTCAATCTAAATTCTTCACTTTCTTCTCACACATTAGTTCAAATTACATTTCAGCATAGCAGTTTAGCGTCAGCTTTTCAGCATAAAGCATTCCCACTAGCAATTTATTCAGAAATTGCATTCTCTAGTTATCTTATCTTATTGTCATCCAGGCAAGAGGAAATGAGGAGGAGAGGAGTCCCTCACAATCCTGAGGGAAATGAACACTGCAGATCTGGCCCAGCAGGAACGGAACCTGGAACGGCTCCTGGCCCAGCAGGATCGGCACTTGCAGGTGACTTTAGAGGATGCTGCCCGGGCGAGTGAGGTGGAGGTGGCCTTGAGAAGGGAGGAGAATGCTCAAGCACAGGCATTTAACCTAGCCTTCCTGAGCACTCTTGGCCAGGTTATAGGGGGAATGGGCAGCCGACGTGGCCTGTCTCCCCAGGAAGACGAGCATTTGTAAATTCAAAATGTGTACTTTCTTGTTTATTTCTTATCTTTTAATTTTTAATTTTTACAATGCCATGTCTTTTTATGCTGCTGCAACAAAACGCTTCCCAAATTGGGATCAATAAAGTACTTATTATCTTATCTCTTGTTGATAAATAATTGCACCCAACAGCGATCATACAGAAAGAGAAGGAGGATAAGAGATCATGGGAGAAAGAGAAGGAGGGAGGAAAAGTTGCTGATACATATTTATTTTGTAATGGTATTAAGAATAATACATGATAAATAAATAATACATGTAGTAAAAACTGCTCAATTTGAATACCCTCATTGTACTAGACTCAAACAACACATTGCTTATATATTTCGAAGAGAAGAGAGAACAAAATAAAAAACCTATACAAAGAGAGTGGTGCACAGCGCTGCACAGCTTTTAACATATGTCTAGAAGAAAGATTTAGGTTATATTTTAATATATTATTTTATGCTGTGGATACTTTAGCCTCCATCCATGTTTACAATTTTCCACACTTATTTTCCACTTGCATTTATGAATATAGTTTTGCTGTGTTTTACACTTTTGTATTCATGTTTATAGTTTGCTTTGATATTTGCTTAATTTATTAGAAAGATTTTCTTTTCATGATCTGATATTTTATCAAATGTTCTTATTATGGGGCAGTAACTGGTGCTTGAAATTCAAATATTTACTAAATAGTCAATTCTGATAAAAAAAAAATGGTTTAAATCATTTGACAAACACATGTGTATGTGAAAGAGTAAAAAACATGTATTTATGTTCAATACAATGAATATTTAGCTATTCAGGTAGCGCATCAAACCCTCTCGTATGTCAGTGCCCTCCTCCTCTGCACCTTGTGCCACTGCTACCCCAGGCTCTGCTGCTGCTGGTGCATCCCACCCATCATCATAGGCCTCTCCATGACTCTCGCAGAGGTTATGCAGAGCACAGCATGTCAGCACCATAGATTTGACAAGTTTGACATCAGAGTCATTTCTTTTCATGAGGCAACGCCACCTTCCCTTCAGTCTACCAAAAGCGTTTTTGACCACTACCCGTGCTCTGCAAATTCTCTTGTTGTATTCACATGTTCTGCTGTCAGCAGTCCAGTGTCAGGGAATGGTTTTAAGAGCCAGTTTTGCAAGGGATAGGCAGAGTCTCCCAGGATGTAATAGCCAGCATTCCAAGATGGGTATGTGGGATCCATCAATAGCACCTACACACTGTGGGAGCCCCCACCTGTTCTCAGTGTAGTCAGCCATTTCTGCAAACTTCTCCCGGTCTAGTGAACAAATTAGTTCCGGTACTAACAATGTCTCTGCAGCAGCACAGAAGTCTTGCACACACCGGCACACAGTTGTTATGCTCACTCGGAAAAGATGTCCAATGCTTCTGTACTCTGAGCCGGTCGCAAGCTTCCACAGTGCGATGGCCGCCCTCCTCTTTAGAGGTATACACACGCGGAATGTTGTGTCCTGTCTCTCCATCGCTGGCCGCAGTTTGTTGCACAGGTAGATGTAGGTTTCCTCAGACATCCTGAACCCACTGAGTGTGTGTGAAAGATGGAACAATCACACCCCACCACTCGGTAGCTCGGTCGAGCATCCAAACACATGGTCTGCGGCGGCAACTTAGCAAATAGTATAACTTCTGAAATACACGAACAAAAGCATACATATTTTAATACGTAAAAGTGGTAGCTACAATTAATTAAATACTTGAAACACTTTGGTCGTATAGTGAGCGTGAGCCTAAACACATTGCTAGTTAGCGAACGTTAGCTTACCAAGTAGCGTTGTCGTTTAGTAGTGATTAGAGTCGTCCTGTAGTCTCTGCCGTGTTGTAGCAGTGGCGAGCCGTCAGGGCCCTCTAGGGCCTAAGATATTAAAAAAAAAGAGGGCCTAGGTATAAAAGTCACGGCTCGCCACTGACTTGTAGGATTGCCAAAACTCTCCCGTTACCTTTTTCTGTATTTCGTCTTGGTCTACGCAGCCTATTCTGAAACAAAGTTTGCCTCCTTGCTATGATAACAAGCCACATACTCAGAACCAAGTAAACGATCGCTTCCATATCCTCCATTGCTGTGGTGTTTTGTGAGTTGTGTCGCATTGAAGATGACGTCACGGCAGTTTTACGCAGCGTCGCTCCGCCCGCCGAACAGCCGATCGCCCCGCCTACACTGCGTTACTATAGTTACTACCCCAGTTACTAAACTATAATGGAAACGCAGCATAAAGTGAGCCTGGTCTACCAAGGCCTAACCATACCGTACTAAGCCGTGCTAGGTCCTGCAGTGGAAAAGCGCCATTAGTCTCTCACATAATTATATTTTGTGAAAATATTGTCTTTATTTTAAATTTGTCACAATAGTCTTAGAATACTTTTTTAAACAGCTTTTACAATACTACTATGTTTTGCTATGAATATGATGAAGCGCATATAATACGTTTAGTGTGTGTGGGGGGGGGTTGCCGAAATGAGCACAGGCAGAGGTGTGCTCACTTCAATGGTCTGAACTGCACTGACACTGTACTTTGAACATTGTAAATATACTATTAACATTTTAAATTGCATACCACGTTTATCTAGGCCCTTTTTGTTTTGTTTTATGTATATATGTCACACTGTGGGACTGCGGGAAACGATATCTCGAGATTTCTGGATGTATAACGCATGTAGTAATTTTGACAATAAAGCTGACTTTGACTTTGAACAGTCTGAACAGGAGTGCCCCCCCCAGGAGAATTGAGTCTCTATCTTTTCAGAGAGCCAGGACGTCTCTATATGAACACATGCATGCAATGCACAGTGTGTAGTTCCTACTGCAGCTCTGTGTACATCCTCAGTGTGTGTGTGTGTGTGTGTGTACTCCCTGGTGACCCCGTCTCGCCGCTCCTCGCATATTTTATTTTTGACACATCAGATGAAGGAGAGGGTGGTGTTGGTGGAGGAGGTGGAGGCGAGCCAGTCGTCCTGTCGGCGGCGCATTTCTCACTCGGTTAACACCTCGCTGGAGAAACAGGATGCCAGGCTGGACGCTCCAACCTCACCCCCCCAACACCCCCCCTTTGCTTCATCCAGCTAAACACACTTCATGGATTTGTGACACTACACACAGTATTTCACTCTCATGTTCCTATGTTCTCTGAGTGTTCCCTGACCTCTAATCTGTTTTCACTGAGGTGTAGCTGCTCAAACTGTCTCTCCTCACAGAGCAGCTCATACGCATCTCAATGTCTTCACTGGGATTTTTCTCAGCTCTACATTTGTGCGTGTGCCATGCTGATCCTTTGTATGTGTGTTCTTGGCGGACGCTTTACTTGTTGCTGAAAGCTGCCTGATAAGAAGACCTTTGGAAAATAAGTCAATTTTGTCCAACTGGTCAAATTTTAAGCAGTTATTCTAAGCTATGAGAACATGGACTCCACATATTCCCCAGCAGATCATAAGATTCATAGCCAAGTGCTGATACACTACATTAAATCAGGATTCATAATTAAGCTTGATTCATATTTGTGCGTAAAAGGTTCTGGTGTCCGCACTGAAGCGACTGATGGCACATTGAGACGGATAAGATAAGAGGGGCCTTTATTTATCCCCTTGGGGGCGTATCAGGAGATTAAAGCGGCAACAGAGTGAAAAACAGTACAGATTCACAAAAAGATAATACAATTAAAAAGAACATTATATAAGTAACTGGTAAAACAAGATATCACAACAAGGTCAAACCTTGATCAGTTGAATGAACATATAAACATATTTGAGTTTGGATTCTTAAATATATTAACATGTATGTGTGCAGATGCGAGTGCAGGTCAAAGTTATGAGAGGCCGTCTAGCTCACAACTCATACTTGGTCTTACAAACAATATCAGAATTTCACACATACACCATTAAACTCTTTTATACATATTGCTAAACACTTTTACACGCACAATCATACTCTCTTTCACACACTTTTGTCTGGGCCATAAATCAAACTTACTTACATACCAAACTGTACTTTCTTAGAAACACTATTATTCCCACTTACAGACAACATCATACTACAATATAATACTCTAGTAGTGTATGCAAGATAGAAAACTTTGTGTGTGAGAAAGAATGATAGTGTATGTGAGAGAGGAATTGTAGTATGTATGAGGGTATAGTAGTGTGTGTGTGAGAGAGAATGATAGTGTATGTGAGAGAGGAATTGTAGTATGTATGAGGGTATAGTAGTGTGTGTGTGAGAGAGAATGATAGTGTAAATGAGAGAGGAATTGTAGTATGTATGAGGGTATAGTAGTGTGTGTGTGAGAGAATGATAATCAGTGTTGGGCAAGTTACTTCCAAAATGTAATACATTACATATTACTTATTACTGTCTTTTTAAAGTAATAAGTTACATTACAATATTACTGTCTCTGAAATGTAATGAGTTACACTACTTTTGAGTTACTTTTTAGTTACTTTCACCCAAATAACCGCAAAAGAATGGCTAGGTATTTTAAATGCTAAAATGTAGTTTAGTGCAGCTCATTATACATCCAGTGAAGGGCAATGTGGTATAGCATAACAACTGTGTAGGCCATTAAGGCTACTAACAACTTTTATTACACGGCTTAGTTAAATACTCGATTCTGATTGTAAATTCTTAACATGTGACACGTTGTTAATACAGTACAGACCACTGTCAAGGACTATAATGAAGGTTGCTAAGGAGGATCAAGAAAGAGAAAGGAAAAGAGGTTAAAAGACGGAGCGCTGGACGTCTGATAAATCACCAGAAGAAGGCAGAGAGGAAGTAAACAATAACAGGAACACGGAATGGGCTCTGTATTTTGTTTAGTATATGGCCATGTACTGTAGGCCCGGTTCCAGAACAAAATGACTTGGGGTGCATCTGAGATTACGGGGTGCAGCACTAGTAGGTTTACATGAGCAATAGTGGCCGGCAACAGCAATGAACAGATTATGGCATTTGTTATGTTTTGAAACCAAGCAAGTGAGAACATTTCAAGTGTGTTAAAAGTGCAATCCTGAAATATTTCATATAGTCCAAAGTGGACTATGGCAAGGAAAAGCACAAAAGCTTCAAAACTGTACTGATAAAACAAAAGAGAACATATTGTAAATCAAGGCAAATATTATTTGAACCAGCTCATGGTTTGAAATGGCAAACATTGAAAAGCAAAAGTATTATTAAAACCATGTACTACATCATCACCTTGGTCCCATCATATACTCTGGGAAGAGAATATTTACTGTGCTTGAAAACTGGTATCACATCATCATGTGAGGTTGACTTTGTGACCTGGAGAACATTTCAGCTGCAACATTAGCTTGTTGATAAGCTTGGGATATGAGATGTTTTTGTAGCCATTCGTGGTGAAGGCATCTGTGCTATTGTATGCATTATTTTGTTGACCAAACATTTCTACAGGCATGGCAGAATATGGCACTATTTTCACATGAATATTCTAGCCATTGTCTATTTTTATACCACGAGCTGCAAAATGACCGCCTTACCCCACTGTGCAGGCGGGTACTTGTTTAGATATACCTGGGCAGGCTCTGTTTTGCCGTGGTATCCTGGCACCTGCGGGCCGCAGAGGGGCGGCGTAGTTTCGGGTGACGAAGACTGATGCTCCGGGGGCGAGGGCGGCGAGTCAGGCGGGAGTAAGCTAGTGTCCACAACAGAGGGTAACGTGATGTCCCCATCTGACCTGTTGCTATTGTCTGCAGTAGATGCAGTGTTGCTGGCGTTTAGTGATGGTTGCTTTAACCATTTTCGTATAAATGATTATCCACAGATGTGTGTCACTGCTGTGGAAGCACTTTGGAAATGATGCACGCGCAGCGGAGCAGGTCACGCGCACCTGACACAATTTGTTGTTTTTATTTTTCGCTCCGTTCTCTTTTTTGAATAGAGGGTGCATAACATTCAACTGGGGTGCAATGCATGCCTATACACCCCCGAAGATCCCGACGCGAAGCCTGAAGGGTAAACACCAGGTTTACTAATCTACCCGCACAATTTTACTCTGGTGTCGGAATGTCTCGCTATGTTAGTACATTCTTAAAAAACAAAACACCATTTAATTTCGGGTTAAAATGTGTTGTAACTTCGTTACTGAGCATTGTAACGGGTAATATATTACCCACATTTCATTAGTAATGCGTTACATTACTTCGTTACAGCAAAAAGTAATATATTACTGTAACTCCGTTACTTTTGTAACGCGTTACACCCAACACTGATGATAATGTATGTGAAAGACAATGCTTGTGTTTTTATGACAGTTTATGTGAGAAGACATTGTACTGGTTGAGAGAGAGTATACTTTAAAAGGAAGTCAGGTTGATCCAACAGGAAGCCAGTTTAAATATTCATTCCTTGACTGGTTTACAGCCTTGAAAACAAAGCCTGAAGCTGCTCAGAGCACTGCTAGCTACATTTGAGCTGCAATAAGAACTTTTGGTAACACTTTAAATTAAGGTACACAAATTCACCATCAACTAGTTGTTAATTAACATGCATATTAGCAGTATATTGGCTCTTTATTGGTCATTATAAAACACTTATTAATGCCTTATTCTACATGACCATATTCTACTCTAAGTAATAGGCCATTAGTTGAGAGTTTTTCCTCAATAACCCTGTAATTGGTGCTTATTTATTGCAAGTAAGGAAGTTGTTTGGTATTAATATGCTCAATTTGGGCCTAATAAGGCAGTAGTACCACAAGAAAAGTAATTCTCCCATAATAACACTTAACAAATATGATCTATTCTTATGTAACAAGACATGAAACTATAAGTGTTAATTAAGTCTAAATAACTCAAAATTAGGTATTTCTATCTAAGAACATGTTCCCTATTTTAAAGTGAAGTCTTGTTCATAACCAATAAGCTAGTAGTTTGACTTGAATTGACCTGAACAGGTTCCCTATTCTAAAGTTGCCTCCTCTTCACACTTTGTAAATACATTATAGCACAAACTACTGAAATTAACCTCAACAGTACATGAACAAAGTAGGCACACATTGAAATATCTGTTTTATTAATGAACACTAAAGAGAGGTTCAGACACATACCAAAACATGTCAAGTTTCTCCAAGGCTGAGAACACATATCATACATGCCAACCTTTCCAAATCCAAAAGAGGTAGGTTTGCACGTGGCAAATGTGCACGACCAAATTAGGTAATCAGAAGAAATGGAACCCCAGTAATTACATGTATAAACCATGTATTTAACATATATTGCATCATTTTATGCATTTTTCAGAAAAAGTGGTAGTTTGGTAAACAGTGACATCAACGACATGTTTGGTCTGTAAAATGTGCAAAAGTAAAAGAATGGGAGATAAATATCCCAAAGTCTCCACATTTTATTATATTTTTTATGTTGTTCTGGTCCTCTTTCAGTTGAGACAGTGTATGAAGGATGTGTCAGGATGTAGGAAAGCCAGAACTCTTGTGTGGACATTGGATAAAGCCAGGTTCATATTCTTGTTTCATGTTGTTAACATATTAGTCAAAGGTTTGCACAGAGCGATATATCTTTGTGTTGCGCCATAAATCAGAAAATACTGCATTAAAAAAGTCATTTCCTGCATGTTTTTGCAGTGTGATATAAATAATGTACATGCTTTCAGATTGCTGTAGTTCACTAAACAGAGACATTAACAACATGTTTGGTGTTGAAAATGTCCGAAAAGGTGAAAGAATGGGAGATAAATATCCCAAAATCTCAAAATTGTATTATATTTTTTGTGTGTTTGTGGTCCTCTTTAAGTTGAGACACTGTAGGATGCTTCCGGAAAAGACCAAACACTGTCGCCAACATGTGTTTTCGAGACACTGATATTAACGGGGAAACCCTGCAGGACTCAAATGCCTCGTCTCTGTTCCCCTAAACTCATTTGGGAGTGATGACTGATTATTATCAGTCCCGGGGGACTGCGGCAGGCTGGCTTGACTGTGTTTTCCAAAGTGGAGGCTGGCTTGACCGCAGTCCCGGGGGTAACACTGCCCTTCCTCTGCGCGTTGTTTCTCTTTCAGAAACACAGAGGACTGTTTGTATGATGGGATCACAGACACGCTGCAATCGGTTTCCGCTAAAAGTCGAGTCCAGTGTCTATGGAGTGTCATTTTTATTTTTTATAATTTGGGAAGATTGAAATTCGATGGGAAAGCCAGCTAAATCGGTAGGCGGTAGAAACATGTCAAAAGCGGTAGACTACCGCCCAAATCGGTAGGGTTGGCAGGTATGACATATGAGGCTTGTATACTTCTTAATAAAAACAGATTTTTAACAGATGTTATGTATTTGTGATCATACTGTGTGACCTGCTTGTATGTACTTACACAATAGGTCTACTGTTCTCTCTATGTGTTGTCCTGTCTCAGTGTGAACATAGATTACAGCCAGCCAAACTCTTTTGAGAGCCAGGGAATGAGCAGCCATGCTCCTTTATTGACTTATTTGCAGTCCACTGACATTCAAACGGAGTGAAACTATAAAAAAAGAAGTTACAAGGCACTTAATGATCTCATACATGCAAGTGTAACATACACAGATTAACACATGGGACCGCTAAGTGTAAACAAGGTAAATATAGCTAATGCTAGCTGTAGCATATCCCTCCGAAATATGGTCGTAGACTTTACTGATGATTTAGAATTTATTGAAACTCCAGAGTCAACGTAAGAGCTATAAAGACACAAAAATAACAAATACATTTAGGCTCAATCCGTATTAGAATCACTTTAGCATACTACCAAAAGTTAACTGTAAACAGACAGCAAAGCTACAAAACAGCTTATAAACGAATTAGGACACAACCTACATTTTTATATTATAGTTAATACCAACCTTGTGCCTCTCAAGGGGGTGCTAACATTTAAACATACACGTTATTCTTTACTTTCTCCGTCTTTATATGTAGAAGATATTTCTTTTCGCCGTCATGTTGTTTCTATAGCAACAACAACTTCCTGTCAACAGTGTAAACTCGCCTTCAAAATAAAAGCATCTAAATAAAACAGGAAGTTAACCTAAATTACATTTAAGACTGCATAAAAAACTTAAAACTGCAACGAAAGCAACAAAAACAATGCAACATCCCCTTCAGTCTCACAGAACACAAATGGGGTTATTTACGCTAGCTGTGAAATAAGCATGTATTGAGAGGCGAAGTCACGCCCATCTATATATATATTACAGAAAGTGACGGGGAAGTGGAAGAGTTGAAAACTCGAATGAAAAACACCAGATAGTGATCAGACCCAAGAATGGAGTTATAATTATGTATACAGGAAGTTGAGGAAGATTTATATTGCTCCGAGTAAACATGATATCCAGATATAGCATAGGACAAGACTCTCTGTGTCTTGCGTCAAACTGATGAACTGATTTCCCTTTTTTTTCACTTTTTCACCCCTGATGTGTATCCTTGCATCCCTGTTTGTACATCAACTACATGGAACAACAACTCCTTTTGCAGTTAAAACCAAGCAAAGGGAAAGCACCGAGGCGAAATGTGGCTTTGAACACATATCCACTGCTGCCCATCCATGGCTGTATCACTCACAGATGTTAGCTCTTCTCTTTCATACGCTGGTGTGGAAACAAACATTTAGCTTCTCCATTAAGCAGGCTGTAACCTGGAGCACTCAGACGTCATTACTGTGTGTGTAATGGCTTCAGTGTGCTTCAAACTAACTAGTTTGGAAACGTTCCTCCGCAGAATAGAGTGTCTAAGTTGCTGACAGTTGGAGGGCCTGCCATGGTAGCCGCGTTAAAGCTGCCTCTCCACGGCTTCCCCTTAATAATTCTGTGTATTTTCAGTGTGCTTGTTTTATGTGGTTGTCCAAAATAAGTGTTGTGTGAAGAATGAAAGAATAGATATTGAGAGGAAAATTCGAACTGTTTCTCTATTTAAAGTTACACTAATTATCAGACACAGCTTTCTCAGATTCTAACAGAACAACACATTTGACCCAAGGCTGTATCCAGACCTGCACAACACCAAACATGCCTCTTTGTCCAATCCATGTCAATTTATGTCAATTTCTTTAGACAACTGATAACCACAAAAAAGGCAGAGCAAAAAAACACAGCGTTCTTCTGTCAGAATGGAACATGGCTTAACTTTGGCACATAGCAATGCACGATGACTTTATTTTCCCTATGACCTGATGCAACTGTGATGATGATGATGATGGTGAAGATGATGATGATGATGATGATGATGATGATGGTGTAACACAATGATAGAGAATAAAGGTGGAAGCGACCATGATGATGCCAATGGTGATGATTTGATGATAATACATGTGATGAAGGGGATGAAGATGATATGGATCACACTTCTAATGGCGGTAATGATCTCCCTTCCTGGGGCTCGGCTGTCGTGAGTTGTTCTGTTCTGTTTCTCCTCTCCTCTCACCATAATCACAGCAATCACTCAGCCTTTGTTCTGTGCCATGTAAAACAATGAGCTCTGATTAGTCAGGAGAGTCAATCAAAACACCCACTTTTTGTTTAGTCTATAAACCGTACAGTTCAAATGTTCTCGTAACACTGAATCTACCCAAGGTGTACAGATACAGTAAAGTCTTCAACATGCACTGATTGCACCATTTTTTGTTAAGTATTCTTCTTCCTGTGTCTTTGTATGCATTATGTATGCCAAAGCAAATTCCTCATATGTGTAAACCTTCTTGGTAATAAAACCCATTCTCATTCTGCTAGTGGAGGTGAGGCCCTGACCCAGGGAGAAAGTTGTTCTTATTACCACAGGCGAAAAGGTAATGTGATCACAAAATCACTATCTGGGGATCATGCATTAACATGCCCAGTGGTGTTGAGATGTATTTCTATGGACCAAAGTGTCAGACAGGCGGACACATTTTACGTCAAGAGTTTAAAGGTCCAGCGGCTGAAGTGAGCCGAGGGGAAGAGTTCAGTGAACCTCTGAACGACAGTAGTTAATCAGGAATTCAGTGGTGGACAGTGGTTAATCAGGAATTCAGTGGTTAATCAGGAATTCTTAATATTTCTGCACAATACAATTGCTTCCAAACTGCACAGCTCTTCAACTTCTAACTCAAACATGCTTTCATTTTTTTTAATTATACCATTCTACTTTTGTATTTATAAGCAGAGAGGAGGAGGAGGAGAAGGAGGAAGAGGAGAAGTAGGGGGGGAGGAGGAGGAGGAAGAGGAGGAGTAGGGGGGGGAGGGAGGAGGAGGAGGAGGAGGAGGAAGAAGAAGAGGAAGAGGAGGGAGAAAATGGCACTTGATTGGTGACAAAAGATAACAAGAAGTGGCTGCAGGGAGCCTCCAGAACTCAGAGTGGTGTGAATGGACCCCATCTGGTTCTTCACAAAATGCTGAGGAGACGCAGATAATAGGACGTCACACACACTTTTGCACACACACACTCTCTCTCTCTCTCTCTCTGTGTCTCCCTCTCTCCCCACTCGGCCTGACCAGTCCCGGGCGGCCTCCTCTCCTGGTCCAGGATCCCCAGAGCTCTCGCCCAGCGTCTCCCAGCGTACACTTCAGCTAGACCAATTTAACGTGAGGAGGGCGAGTCGCAGTGTCCATCTGTGGCGGGGGGTGGGGGGGCGAGCACAGAGCACATGAAAGAAAAGCCCCATTCATTTTTTACAGAGCTCTCTTTATAAAGTTCTTGAAATAAAACTGCAATAATCGTTTTTGGCTTAATCTCAAAATGCTACCTAGTGTTGGAGGAACAATTAAAAATGTAATGTATTCTCCTATTTCAGCCTTTCTATTTAAGGATTTGAACAGCTCGTATTTCCCAGGCATGGGGTCAACATGATGAATGATTTCAACTGTCCAAAAGTTAAAAAAAAAAGAAGCTTTGCTTGTCATTGCGACATTTCATGCGTTTTGTGATTTACACCGAGGGGTTTTAAAACTGAACTTATTGATGGTCTCTTTCATTACAATCCTCAACATCCCAGAAATTACATTTAATTGAATTTAGAATAAAACCATTTTAATGACGTGGTAGGTAATTAAAGAAATAATGACATAATCTACATCTGAACCTGTTTTAACTTTCCTTTAAAGCAAGGACTCACTCACCCTGCATGTTTCCATTTTCCCAAACTGGGGTCTGCACCAAGGGTGTCCCTCAGAAAACACTACATTTGTTCTGTCTTATCTTTTCTCTTTCTGTCACCTGCTGACACTCACACGGTCAGGGATGACAATGACAATGAAAAAGGATTGCAGGTAAGCATGACCTAATTTAAAGGGCCATGATCCAAAAAGCTGGAAAACACTGTATTAAACAACAGTGTGTGTTTGAATGTGTACAATTTGTACAATTAGCTAAGCTGGTAAAAAGCCATGTTCCAGTTATGAACGGTGACTTTCCATCACATTTCACCAATTTTATAATTTAATTTGAGCCTATAGGCATCCTGATGAGACATGATGCGACTCTCCTCTCCGCTGTGGCTCCACTTTATGATTTAGTCTGATAACACGTCTGGGATTCTACATAAAAAGCTGTCACAGCACAGCTTTAAAGGCACAAAACAAACACCTGGAGAGACGGGAGAGCCTCAGGGGAAATCAGAGCGCGGGCCGACGCTAAGCCGCCGGTATGAACTGTGGCGAACATGGCCGTGATAATAGCAGAAGCTTGCGTTGGAAGTGTGTGACCTGAGAGTGTGTGCCTGATCCTGCTCCTATTGTTCATTTGGATTGATGACAGCTGAATACCTAGGGGGGGTGTATAAATATGTAAAATACACTGGTGAGTGTCGCCGTCTCATTGGATATGCAGCCTGGCAATGGTTCTGTCCCATACACTCACTCTTTCTCACACACACACACACACACACACACACACACACACACACACACACACACACACACAACAAACACTTTGACCCACACGGTGAGAGGTGAGCAGCGCTGTCCACTCGCTACAGTAGAAACATGAGAAACAGTGTTATGGTGTGTGTGTGTGTGTGTGTGTGTGTGTGTGTGTGTGTGTGTGTGTGTGTGTGTGTGTGTGTGAAGAGGAATGCCACGCTGTGAAGATTATTTAGTGCCCCCCCCCTCCCTTCATCTTAAATAATTCAGGGGCTCCCCTCATCCCTCTCATTATAAATATTTCAGCCTGGGTGACAGGGAACGCTCGTCTCGTGCGACAAATGGGAGATATGTTCTAAAAGAGAGGTGCTGTGTGTGTGTGTGTGTGTGTGTGTGTGTGTGTGTGTGTGTCTGTGTGTCTGTGTGTTGAGAGAGAGAGAGAGAGTAACAGAAAATTACTCACACACTCACAGAAAGAACTTCTTACTTGTGTGTGTGTTTGTGTCATTGTACCCTTTTAGCACTAGTGTGCATGTGTGTGTATGTATATATGCAGTAGTTGTCGTGGGGAGGGGTCCGCCACCCACCCTGAAAGGCCATTCACACCGACACCAACACACACACACACAGGAATGGAGGGATGATGCTACTTCTCTCTCCAGTTTAAGACCCTGTTTACACAGAGACGAAGAGGGTGTTATATATCACACAGGCTCCACCCTCTACTGGACTCTATGGGTACTACTCTCTATCATGCTATGCGTGCATTCACCTACTGAGTTGCATAAACGTAGCCGGCCAATCGGGGCGAGCCTACCTGAATGCGCACGCAGGCCCACAGTATACAAGGCGGCTACGCCTCCGGACCGCCATCCTTTTTCTCTTCAACGAGCAGCAACAACTGAAGCTAAACGTAAGAAGATAGATAGAAGAAAGTGAAAGAATATGGACTCACCACACTTGAACATCGGCCTTGCCCTACATGCCCGGGCTTATTTGCGGGCGTTGATCCCCACCGCTTGTGCTTCGAGTGTTTGGGGCCTGACCACTCGGTCGAAATGGAGGACCAGGAGGTGGCCGAGGAGGTGCCGTTCGTGCTCGCCATTCCGACGGGCCGGGCGGCCCCGTTTGTCGAGGAGGAAGAAGACAAGACTTCTCGTTGTCGGGCGCTTCTGAGTCCGGCGTCCACAAGGGTCCACCGCGCAGATCTCCCCGTCAGGATTTCCCGCTGGTGATGGCCATGGCGGCAGAGCGTGTGGGTCTACCGCTCCCCCCTCCGCTACCACCGAAACCGGTGAGCTGCCTCCGTCAGGGGTTTTATGGCCCGGTTCAGCCAGCCCAGCCGGCCTTTGTTTCGCCCCCGTTGCCAGCTATCTGGCAGTGTGTGGAGGCGACGTGACGGCACCCTCTGAAGACGAGGGCTCCGGTGGCTGGCATGGCAAGTTTGCTCAGGGTGCAGGGCCGCACGGACACAGCGTGTCCCGATGTGCCCCCCCTCGATGAGAGCCTGGCGGCCCATCTGCTCCCACAGGCAGCAGGTTGGGTGGAGGGGAGAAGACCCTTGCCCCCGCTGCCTCATGACCGTGAAACGCTGAAGTATCTTGATAAGATATTCCGGCTCAGGGCACAGCTGGCGGCGGCAGCCAATACACACGGCGTGCAGGAAGCCGGAGGGGAGGCCCCCGCCTCCCCGTCTCCGGAAGGCCGGAGTGATTATTCGGACCGCTGCATCGGGCAGATTAATAATCTGGTCCATGGTGTAGCCGCCGCAGCTGGCTGTGTGATGTCCCTGGCCACAGTGGGATCACGCCACGTGTGGTTAGGACTCACGGCGCTCTCCAAGAAGGACCGTGATGATCTCCTTGGAGCCCCCGTATCCACGGAAGGGCTCTTCGGATCGATCACCTCGGTCACGCAGCGCTTTAGCCGCTTAGAGGAGGAAAGAGCGCAGCTCAGCCGTATGCTGCCGCTGGCTCTCCCTCAGCGGGGTGAGCGTGAAGTCACGGTGAGGAGGAGAGAGAGGCGCAGGTGCAGAGCGCCCACAGCTCCCGCTGCCTCTCCTGCTCCCTCGGCTGGTTCTACGGGGCGGTTTCAATTCCAGCACCCAGGCCGGGCGATCCCGACGGGCCTCTGTCCCGGCTCCGCGTCAGCAGAGGGCTTCGGGATGGGGTGCACCGTCCTCCCGGAGATCACGGGCGGTGGGAGAAAGTGTCCCGGCGGAGATGGCTTTCTGCACCCAGGACGCGAGGGCGAATCCCGCCTCCTCCCTTTATTATGTGTCAATACTGAAGAATGCTTTTAATAAAAATGATTGCATTTATCCCAGTCTAAGAGTCATTCCTCTCCACAATTACACACTTCACCATAATGTTGTCTGTAAAGATTCCCCACTCGCCGCCCCAGTTGTAACTCCAGTAGAGGAGGCAACCAGCGGGCGCACGCATGTGAGTGTGATAAACCGCAGGAAGTGCTATCAAAGCGCTATGCGAGTGCAGGGGCATTATGACCGACGTGTTGTTGTTAGGAGACACACCGCACCTAGCATAAAAACTCAGATTAATGCTTTTTTCCCACAAGAGCGCGCCGCGGTGCGTTCAAGGACCTCAGTGGAAAATCTGCCTTTTCTGTGTCAGCCTCCCATGGGCCAAACTTCCTTTTATGGAGGGTTTGGCGGCGGAGTGGGCCACCAGAGAGTACCACAGCTTCTTAGCTGTGGCTCCACCGCTGATTGCATGTCCCCTAACGCAGTGTTACGGGGAGTGGAAGCTCAGCTGTGTACTGACAGAGTGGATGGACAGGACACTGAGACTGGGTTATTCACTCCAGTTTTGCAGCATCCCTCCTCCATTCAGAGGCATAAGAGAGGCAAATCTATCATCCCAAGAGGAGATAGGTTTCCTCTCGGCAGAGATTCAGGCCCTGTTGCAAAAACAGGCGGTGTCTGTTGTGCACTCTCAGGACAGAGAGAAGGTGCACTATTCCATGTACTTCCTGGTTCCCAAGAAGACAGGAGAATTCAGGCCCATTCTGGATCTTCGCAGCCTGAATCGGCACATTGCCTGCAAGAAGTTCCATATGTTAACTATAAAACAGTTACTGGGGCTAGTGCAGCCGGGCGATTGGTTCACAACCATCGACCTGAAGGACGTTTACTTTCATGTCGAAATTGCTCCAAAGCACAGAAAGTATTTGCGGTAGCCTACGAGTACAACAGACTACCGTTCGGCTATATTCCCACGCACGTTCAGCAAATGTGTGGCCACAGCGCTCCAGCCGCTGCGCGACCATGGCATGAGGGTGTTTTTTTATCTAGACGACCTCACAGTCATGGCCAGGTCCAGGGAATGGGCAATGTTTCACACAGCCCAATTGATCCTACACCTAACCAAGTTGGGTTTTGCGGTCAATTGGAAGAAGAGCTGCCCCATACCTCACCAGCAGGTAGAATATCTGGGGGTTTTGCTCGATGCAGGCAGACTACGTGCCACCCTGACAGAAAGCAGACAAGCATCCCTGCTTCGGGCAGTTTGCAGACTGCGTCAGGGGGCGACGGTGACAGCTTTGACCATCATGCAGACTTTGGGTCTCATGGCGGCTGCTCACTTTGTGGTGCCACTCGGATTATTGCATACACGTCGCCTGCAGAGGTGGTTTATCGGCCTTCGTTTGGATACCAAGAGGCACAAACGACGTCTGGTGACCATCCCCCCTCAGTAGAGAGCAACCTCCGATTCTGGGGGTCCCCAGAGCATCTGCGGAGGGGGGCTCCACTGGGGCGAGTGACCTCCTACATCACGGTCTTCACAGACGCATCCGTGACAGGATGGGGGGGACCTGCCTAGAGAGAGCTATAGGTGGTGGCTGGCCTCTGACAGAGGCTCGGCACAGCAACCTCCTAGAGCTGCAGGCAGTGATGTTGGTCCTCCAGCACTTCAAACCCTTAATACAGGGCAAACATGTGCTAGTGAGGAGCGACAACCGCACCACAGTGGCGTACATCAACAGGCAGGGGGGGGTTCGCTCCGCAGCCTTGTTGACCGCAGCAGAGAACCTGTGGTTGTGGGCTTCACAGAAGATGTTGTCTCTAAGGGCCCTGCACATCCCGGGACGGGAGAACAGGGGGGCCGACCTCATGTCGAGAGGCAGGCCCCTGCCAGACGAGTGGAGGCTTCACCCCGAGGTGGTGAAGCAGGTCTGGACTCAGTGGTCGCGGAGGTGACACAGATGATGGTGGGCCAGCCCTGGACGATTCCTCAGGTCTGGGGGCGCTGTCTCAGGAAGCAGGTGCAATAGGGGCGTTACCCACTCTGGGCCAACCTCTCCAGGCTTGGCTCCTGAGAGGGACAGGCTGAGACAGGTGGGGCTGTCTGACAACCTTATATTATATATATATATATTATATATATATATATTATTATATAGAGTCGTTATCAATTTGTTTTAAAGCTCAATAAATAACAAAGAAGACCTTTGACCGGCACTTTCTAATTTTGTCCGGAAGATTTAAACTTTTAAAAAATTCTAACGGAAACCCTGCCGCACGGTTCCCTCGTCCCTTGGAAGATGCGGAGAGGTGGGTGTTTTTCATCTGCTGGTGGACTACTGGGGAGCCAGGCTCAGAGTTAGTGGCAGTGGGTGCGGTGCACCTTCCTTTTACAGCAGGAGCACACGCTCGCCTCGGGGAGGGAGAAAAAGAGAAACAGAGGCTGCCAAAACAGCCAGAGCCCTGCCTCTCCCCACCTCTGCTGCTCACCCAAATCTACAGCTCCTCTACCACAACCATCAGCAACAAGTGGACATGGAGACCTACATGAACTACATGTTGCTAAATCCACCGCGGAGAATAAACAGAAGGGCAACCATGGCAACCATGCTCGGGAGGTCTTCTTCGCTGTTTTTGGTGTATTTTGTGGCGGAAGTACAGCGCCACTTACAGGCCCGGCATATGTACTACAGCGTCTCCAGCGGGTCGAGCGGTCTCGTGTGGACGGACACGTTTATCGAGCCGATTGCGTGTGGAAAGAAGACTTTTTTTATATCGAATACTGTTCGTTTTCGTTTCCGTGTAAACGGAGCCTTCCAGTGATCTGGTGGTAAATAAAATTGAGGCTAAACGGAATTCATTAAAAGGCCAACAACAACAGATAGTAAGGTGGAAGCACATATTTCTTTAGGTATGCACAGAAATATGTTGTATGTTTCCAAAAGTCCAAGAGCTCCTGACTTACTGTGCACTGAGGTTAATATAAGGTGATCCTTAACCCTTGTATGGTGTTCGGGTCTGTGGGACCCATTTTCATTATTTATCTAAAGAAAAATGATAAATCATTTTTTCAAACTCACACTCCATGGCCTTGGCTCATTTTCTGTGAAGAACATATATCAGAACACATTTTTAATGACCACCCACTGTACACCCCCCTACACATTTACATTACATACAGGATGTTCGGGGCTAACAAAAGTGTGGAAATTGTAGGTCCTGTGCACCTGTCTGGGCCTTCCATGTGTGTGTGTGTGTGTGTGTGTGTGTGTGTGTGTGTGTGTGTGTGTGTGTGTGTGTGTGTGTGTGTGTTGCACAAGGTTGCAACATTGTTGATAAATTCAAGCACCGACACCTGTCTGCTCTCACATTCCCGCATTATGTCTTGCGGGAACCAATCTTTATTTTTTTCACATTCTATCCCAGCTGCAAATTTGGGGCGAGACACAATAAATAAAGCTTCGCCAGTTTGGGTCCTTATCACAACTGATCAAGATGACCAAAAGATTCTCTGCTCAGAGGGCCTTGCAAATTATTTTGGAAGAGAGATAACCATTTGATGATGATGTAGAGGAAGAAGAAGAGGTTTCAGAATGTTAGGATCACATTTCTGAGAATTCTGAGCCTGACAGTGACTTTGAAGAAGAGGATGAGATTGAGCATCAGCTAGTTACAAAGAAAAAGACGAGCCACAGGACCAGCCGGTCAGCGGGCAAACAAACGAGTAGCACTTTAATTCATTAATGTGATCTAAAAGTGTAAAAGGGCAAATATTAACCATATATGCTGTTTATATTGCTTGTAATTGGGATGAGGTAAACATCTGTTGACAATTTTAACATAAAATAGTTTGATTGTGTTGAATTGAAGCCCAAAAAGGCAGCGGGTCCACCAGACCCACGAACACTGGCTGAATAACAAAAATATGAACACCACACAAGGGTTAAAGAACAGGGGGTAGACTAGAAAAGTGAGATGCATGTGTGTAGAGTTTTAGGTTAAGTTATTTGATGACTGTAGCAGAAATGAACAGTAGTTGACCTGATGTATGTGGGTACTCCTCTGTATTCATGCTGCTTCATCCAATCTCTTTGTTATATTTTTTCCAGGTAAAGCTCATTTGACTTTGCTCTCTGTTTCAAAAGGTGCTTATAGATTCACTCATAGCAGTCCCAACAGCGAGATTATGTCAGTTTTAGGTACTAATTTATTTGATGGATACCTAACTGTAACCATATAATGAAGGTTTCATATCTTAGCTGAGCAGGAAAGAGAAGCATGTTTCTTCAGGGAATTTAAAATTGTAAATTGTTACAATTCTTACTGAGGCTGGGTGAGCATGCATGGAAACAGTCAGAGAGAGAGAGGAAGGGGTGTGTACAAATCATTGAAAAAGTAGTTTTTCAACAGTTGAGTAATTTCTTGCATTTAAATAACTGTTTCGATGTGTTCCAATCAGGCTTTCGTCCAAACCACAGCACTGAGACTGCTCTTGTAAAGGTCTTCAATGACATCCACTTAAACACAGACAGTGGCAGAACTTCAGTGTTAGTATTATTAGATCTCATTGCTGCGTTTGACACTGTTGACCACAACATATTACTAGACCGACTGGAAAACTGGGTGGGATTTTCGGCAACAGTTCTAAATTGGTTTGAATCCTACTTAAAGGACAGAAACAACTTTGTTTCTATAGGTAAATACTCATCTGAGTTGACAAATATGACATGTGGGGTACCTCAAGGCTCCATCTTGGAGCCTCTTCTCTTTAACATCTACATGCTACCACTGGCTCAGATAATGAAAAACAACTAAATAAGTTACCATAGCTATGCGGATGACACACAAATTTACGTAACAATTTCACCAGGAGACTATGCTCCAATTCAAACACTGAGTAAGTGCATTGAACAAATCAATGACTGGATGTGTCAGAACTTTCTCCAATTAAACAAAGATAAAACTGAGGTAATGGTTTTTGGAGCCAAGGCAGAACGTATAAAAGTTAGCGCTGAGCTTCAGTCTGCAATGTTCAAAACAACAGATAATCCCAGAAATCTAGGTGTAGTCATGGACTCTGACCTGAGTTTCAACAGTCACATTAAAAGAGTTACTAAATCAGCATACTATCACCTTAAGAATATATTGTAGTGCCGAGAGATAGGAGTCAGAGGCGGTGCATCGAAGGTGCAAAAGGTTACTTTAATGAGGAGCAGAAAAGCACATGTTGCTGGCTTGCAGTCCGAGTAGAGAAGAGAAAGAGAAAGGAAGGAGGACACAGTATATACACCGGAGGTACAGTAAGCATAAGTGTCCGTGCGGAACAATACCCCCAAACCGTAGTTCCATGAGTGAATTATGTAACATGAGTAAATTAGTGCTCACTACACAAGCCCCCCCAGAATTCAAACATGGCACAATCCCCGCGTCCGGGAGGAAGCACCACAGGGGCCGAGGAGGGTGGGGCCGGAACGGGCCGTCGGAAGGAGGCCGCGGTAGGCGTCGTGGCGAATGAAGAAAACATCCGCCAGCCGCAGAAAGCTGGGTCGCTGTGCGACGTGGGGACGGGCGTGAATATCCCGGTGGTCCCCAGCAGGGAGGAGCGCTGCCTGGCCGCAGGCGAGGGCACAGCGGCGGCGGGCACGAAGCCCTCGGCAGGAAGGAGCGGTATCCCCGGGAGGAAGGAGCCGTGGACAGGGGAGAGGCCAGACGGGGCGACGTCCGAAGCCGCCGTCGAGGCGAACCGTGAGCAGATCAGGTCAGAGGAGAGGCCAGGCAGGGTCCAGAAGTGCGCCACCCGCGGCCCCGATGAAGCCGTGGGCGACGTCCGAAGCTGTTGCCGAGGCGAGGGAAGAGGCCAGACAGGGTCCCGAAGTGCGCCACCCACAGGCCGAAGAAGGCATGGGCGAAGTCCGAAACTGTCGAGGCGAGGGGAGACGGGGTCCAGAAGAGCGCCACCGAGGCGCCGATGAAAACGTGGGCGACGTCCGAAACCGCCGTCGAGGAGGCGAAAAAGCGAGAGGGTCCACACGAGGCCGACCAGACATGATCGAACCTCCTCTCAGGCACCAGGGAAAAGCTCAAAAGGGTCGTCCTGTCCACGATCAAAAACAGGTGGGCGAAATTGCGAGAGGATCCACACGAGGCCAACCAGACTTGGTCGAACCTCCTCTCCGGCACCACAAAACAAAAAGGGGTCAACAGTCGGATGTCAACTGATGGATGACGTTAACCGTTAGCAGCTAGTCGTTAGCTGTCGTCGTTAGCCTTTAGCTGTCGTCGTTAGCCGTAAGCCGTTAGTCGCTGTCGTCGGCCCCGGAGCCTCTGCTAGGCGGTGTGCCTCTACCAGGGAAGGCGCTGCTGCGAGTCGGGGCCAGCACCTCAGGGGTAAATCGCCGGGCGGCCAGGAAGAACCGGTCAGCTTTTTCGGCTAAAGCGCGGGGCTCAACACTAGCCGTGTTAGCGAGCGCTGTCTGGACATGCAGCCACATGTCCCAAAGAAACATTCCCATGAAAGAGGAGCCGGGTTCTTCCGTACCTAGCAGGCGGTGCATCGTCTCCATGTGGCCATGGAAGGTTTGCTGTCTCCCGGTGCCGAAACGATGTGGAAATGGCGAGCGTCGTCCGCGGCCATTCCGGAGGGCGAACCGAGCCTCAGTCCTTGCGCACGAGGCAGCCACGGACGCCTCCAAAAATCTCCGGCAGTTTGCGAAAAATGGCGTTTCTAGCCATGTTCGTCCAGTCTCGGAAACTTCTGCGAGACTTATGTCAGGGTCACCAGTGTAGTGCCGAGAGATAGGAGTCAGAGGCGGTGCATCGAAGGTGCAAAACGTTACTTTAATGAGGAGCAGAAAAGCACATGTTGCTGGCTTGCAGTCCGAGTAGAGAAGAGAAAGAGAAAGGAAGGAGGACACAGTATATACACTGGAGGTACAGTAAGCATAAGTGTCCGTGCGGAACAATACTCCCAAACCGTAGTTCCATGAGTGAATTATGTAACATGAGTAAATTAGTGCTCACTACAATATCTAGGATTAAAAGACTAATGTCACAGCAGGATTTGGAAAAACTTGTCCATGCTTTCATCTTCAGTAGACTGGACTACTGTAATGGTGTCTTTACAGGTCTCACTAAAAAATCTATTAGAAAGCTGAAGCTAATTCAGAACACTGCTGCTCGAGTCCTCACTAACACTAAGAAAGTGGATCACATCACTCCTGTTCTGAAGTCTTTACACTGGCTTCCTGTGTGTCAAATAATTGATTTCAAAATACTGCCGCTGGTTTATAAAGCATTGAATGGTTTAGGCCCAAAATACATTTCTGACCTCCTGCTAAATGATGAACCATCCAGAACTCTCAGGTCTTCAGGGACTGGTCAGCTTTCTGTCCCTAGAGTCAGAACTAAACATGGAAAAGCAGCGTTCAGTTTATTATGCCCCAAATATCTGGAACAAACTACCAGAAACCTGCAGGTCCGCTGCAACTCTGACTACTTTTAAATCCAGGCTGAAGACTTTTCTTTTTGCCGCTGCTTTTAATTGAACTATTCATATCTTAAACTGCACTGTAACTTTTATCCATGTATTTTTTCTTTTAATGTTTATTTTATTACCTTTGCTTTTTAATGACTGTTTTTAAATGCCATTTTCTTAATGTCTTTCATCTTTGTAAAGCACTTTGAATTGCCTTGTGTTGAAAGGTGCTATATAAATAAACTTGCCTTGCCTTGCCTAAAGAGCCCTCTCCCCCTCCCCTTCTCACTCACACTCTTTATTTCCATCATCAGTCTTTATGCAGACCATTGAAATGACACTGCTTCGTGGTGAGAGAAGATTTTGTGTGCAAACACACGGCCATTTGTTACGTGTTCGTGCACACAAAATCTTCAAGTGAGCCATTGTTAGCAATACAGGTTGATAACTACGCTTTGTTTTGTATTTTCAGACTACAAACAAGGTAGCAACATATCCACATATAGAAGATGAGTACCATATGAACAGTTGATGTAATGTGACACAAATAATACAGAAGAGCTAAACATTTTATATTATCAACATTGTCTCTTACTGTTATCATGCAGAGAATCAATTTTTTCCAAGTTTTAAGTCCGACCTCAGGGGGCGTGTCAGTTGACATTTACGACTACAAATCCGGAGCTCGGATGCTCACACTTCCCAGTACAACTGGAACGCTCCAAGAGTGAAACCAGAAGAGTGGAGGCCGTCATAATCCTCCATATTAATTTCCATTAAACCCTATCATATGGCAGGAGAGTCCAGGAGTCTGTATAGGTTCATATGAAGTGTTCCCGTGCTGCTGTCTTACATTATAGGGAATTTTGTATGTTATTTCTTTTCCCAGGATGTTATCGCTTTAGCAATTGTGTGAGCCATTGGAGTGAGTGATTGTTGTGTATGGCTCCTGGGTTTGATGTTGGGGGAAACAAAGGATTTGATTTGATTTGATTTTTCTCCTTCAGAGAGATGCACTGAGAGGATTTTCCTCAGACCACAACTGCCCTCTATCCCGTCAGAGGATATGCCCTCCTGCAACAAACAAACAGATAGATCACTGCAAATGATCTTTGTGTGTGTGTGTGTGTGTGTGTGTGTGTGTGAGTGTGAGTGTGTGAGTGTGTGTGTGTGTGTGTGTGTGAGAGAGAGAGAGACACATGGGTACACATGTTAGTCTGTTTGTGAGTGTCTTTTTAACATTGTTTGTGTGTGGCTGGGGACAGATCTGTCCTCTAGCTGGCAGATGCCCAGCACAGCACAGCTGGGCCCCGGTCACAGGAGGGGTCATGGGGGCCCAAGATTTCCCCTCAGCCCCTCCAGGCTTTTTTAGTCCTCCCTTTGAGCAGCGCTGCTTGTAACACACACACATGTGCATTCATAAGCAGAGGCACACACACGCATATTGATGAACACAAACAGCCCCTCGCAGGCCCTCAGTGTTGCAGCAGGGCCCTCAGTGTTGCAGTGGGGCCCTCAGTGTTTGCAGCAGGGCCTCACTGTTGCAGTGGGCCCTCAGTGTTTGCAGCAGGGCCTCACTGTTGCAGCGGGGCCCTCAGTGTTTGCAGCGGGCCCTCAGTGTTTCCTCAGTGTTGCAGCGGGCCCTCAGTGTTTCCTCAGTGTTGCAGCAGGGCCCTCAGTGTTGCAGCAGGCCCTCAGTGTTTCCTCAGTGTTGCAGCAGGGCCCTCAGTGTTTCCTCAGTGTTGCAGCAGGGCCCTCAGTGTTTCCTCAGTGTTGCAGCAGGGCCCTCAGTGTTGCAGCAGGCCCTCAGTGTTTCCTCAGTGTTGCAGCGGGCCCTCAGTGTTTCCTCAGTGTTGCAGCAGGGCCCTCAGTGTTGCAGCAGGCCCCTCAGTGTTTGCAGCGGGGCCTCAGTGTTGCAGCGGGCCCCTGTGTGCGGCTCCTGCTGCTCGGTGCCTTGTTACTGATGTCTGCCTCCACCTTATGATCTCAGGCGACTGTCAAGTTGCAGCTGGAAGCCAGACCCCTCTGAGCAGTTAGAACTCTGTGCTGCCACTGTTCTGCAGCAGAGGGGGGTCAGCTCGGAGACAGTGCCCATTTGCAAAATCGTTTTTTGTGTTTCAACGGCAGCGGGCTGGCTCTCAGAACTCTGACCGGAAAAACTGCTCGTCAACAACCAACAACCAAATATGTCAGAGGCTCACGCCGGGGGCCGGGTCAGATTAACCTGAGCAATAACACTTCATAGTGAGTACGGGGAGGAGAAGAAAGCTGTCACAAGCAGTAGAGCTGAGCAAAGTGACTAGAACGCGACCACACTTTTGAAGAGCAACAAGAAGGTGTCTGCAGATTGGAGTGATGTCAGACACTGAAGGTTTGATTGAAAGTTGATCAAGAGGGAGAGAGAAAGACCAAAGAACCAGGACCCAGAGAGGTGGCCACCATCCATTCAGTAGCTCAGCCGCTCTCCTAAAGAGTGCACACAGTACAACGGATTTCTCTGAAGATCAGTAACTTTTGGTCAACGCGTTTTTAACAAGAAATGTTCCGTGTCTCTGACCTTCTACCTCCTGCATGACAGAGAACTCTGAGTCTTCACTCTCAGCAGCTGTGGGCCGACAACTCTGCATGTTTATGGGATAAGATGTTGGAGAGTGTCCAAAAAAAGTAGAAATGTCACCTAAGGCCTACCTCATTGATTCCTCACAAACTTACAGCACAATATGAATAAATCTAATGTTTGGATATATTTGAATATCTACATACTTATAGAAACAAAATAGCTAAAAGATGACTTAACTGTGAGCATGTTGCACTGTACACAGTTTTGGATTGATCGCACTGTACACAACGTTATTCACGCAAATGATTGGATTTTTCAGACAGTAACATGTTTATTGTTTTGTTCATGTGCAGGATAATTAAACTTTATTCATCATTGTGTGCTTGTAAAGGAGAGACACATTTGGTCTTGTTCACAGAATAAATCTGGGCTCCATCAGCACAGACACTATCACACACACAGATATGACATTCCAATGTCAACTGGAGCTATTAGGATGACTGTAATGGCAGGAGCGCAGTATTGACCGCTCCACGCAAGGTGGAATCCCTCAATATGTCACAATCTAGTTAGCTGTCTTAGACATGCTTACAAACAGGCATTGATCAAATGATCCCAGTTTAAAATGAAGCTTTGTGTGACACGGCATGCAGAAGTCACAGCAGAACTGTACGAGCATCTTTATTCAGATGTCTATATGCAGAAAAACAAGAAAACAAACAAATGCATTACATTCAACATTTCAGAGGTATTCCAATCAAGACATACCTTTACCGCTGAATGTGTTAGACTTTCAAGCAAATCACCCCAGAGCGAGGGGGGGGGGCTCCTCCAGACAGAGGGCAGGATGGATGGCTTTAATTGTCATTGTGTGTCTCTTTGCTCATTCGGCTCCTCTTTCCTTCAAATGAAATGAGCTGCTAACATTTGTTTTGGGGGGGCATGCTGTGTGAGGTAATTCCCCAGAGCAATTACACATGGAAGCGGAGCACAGGTAATAAAGCTGCAGGTGACTTCTCCCAATCTCAGATCTCTGTACAATCAGCAAGCTATCTGCAAGGTAATAATAATACTAATAATAAATGTAATGTGCTTGCTTATTAATTATCATCATTTTCCCCAGGTCATAGTTGTTGATGTAGACATAACAATCACGACAACTTACAGACTCCAACCGAGGGCCAACAATCCCCCCCCACGATCACCATTAGCAGCCTTGGCAGTCAGTATGTAGGGGGTGCAGCGTGTGTGTGTGTCTGTGTGTGTGTGTGTGTGTGTGTGTGTGTGTGGGGAAGTGGGGTTGGGGGGATCCCTAATTTGCACATATGGAAATGCTTTTTCTCACCGCGCCGCCTTCTCTGTGATGGCCAGATGGAATTAGAGCGCGCTCAGAAGCCGTGAAAGAAAACACATCAAAAAAAGAGAAAGATGGAAGGGGGGGAGAGAGCAAGGGGGGATGGTGGGCAGCAGAGAGGAGAGAGGAGGAGGAGGAGGAAGAGGAAGAGGAAGAGGAAGAGGAAGAGGAAGAGGAGGAGGAGGAGGAGGAAAAAACAAATAGAAAGAAACAAGCAAGAAAAGGAAAGTTTGTTTTGTGTGTTTAAAACAAAGGAAGGACCAATGACTCTAGATCTGGTTCACCACCTATAGATAGATAGATGGATATAAATAGGTAGATGGATATAAATAGATACTTCATTCATCCCAAATTGTGAAATGTGTGGAAACAAGTATAAACATAATAACATGAAATACAAATGAAAGCAATAGACAGGAATATATGCATATACAGTAGAAAGGACACGATGAATATTATAACATTTAATGTAGCCTTACTATGAAGGCTAACCAAAATACGGTGCTTTTCTACAGATTACCTTACCACTGCACTGCTAAGGTAAAACTAGGACGATTAATAAGATGTGAAGTGCTTTGTAACTTTGACCCGCTTGACTGAATACACAAAAAACAATGAAGAAAGAGTTATCTCTGGGCTGCTTCGCTACCAGCTGCTCTCCCCGGGACCCGAAAGTGGCGTAGCCTAAGTGGCCTACTTCAACATCAATGCATACGAATGTGCTCGATATATGCTGTATTGAACAAAGAAACTTTCCCAAACACTGTAACACTGTATCACTATAACATGTTGATTATGGTGATAAAGAATGCATCTAACGTTCCGCTGTTCATTATAATACAAAAACAGTGCATTAAACAAACCATCATGGACCAAACCATCAAACCATCATGGAAATGTCGTCATCAGCAGGCCATCACGTGGTTTCTGAAAATAACCGAGTGACACGAGTAGATTTTAGCCGAGACCGGAGGAAAATTTGTCTCAAAACTCCGTGTGTGTAAAAAGACGATCCAGAGATTTGAGATCCACAAGCGCATTTTTGCTTGACAAATACAAAATGGATTCACAAATGCCTGATCAAAAGTTGTCAATGTTAAAGAGATATTCACAGATCGTTTTTTTATTTGTGAAAATATTTAGCGTATTTGCAGATCCGTTTTAAATTTGCAAATGTATTTGTGAGTTTGCAAATCTTTTAAATGCATTTGTGGATGGTGTTTTACATTTACAAATCACATATTTGCACACAAATTATTTTTATGTTCACACAAATATTTATGAGACAAATCTAAACCCATAAATTTGACATCCATGTCTAAAAACACAGTAGTAATTAGACTGTGCATTGTGTGCTGGATCCCAGGTCCCAGTAATGAACACGCTGTGAACCAAACAGCTCATGCTGAATCTGTCCTCAGTAAATCTCTAGAAACGTTTCCAATAAAATGTTTGAAGAACCTGCCGGTTATCATACATCCTCTACAGAGTAAGATATTTAACATGAATCCAGTGTCCTGTTTGGTTAGGGTTTGATTACTGATCCCAGGTGAACAGCTCTTGAGATTTGTGCGGGACCACAAACCCTCTTGTGGTGGTTCAGCAGATCTCCCAGATTAGAAATGATCCATAGGTTACATGCACTTGATTTAAATCTGTTATATAATACACACTATAACTTTCCCTGTCCCAGAAAAAATGACATTGCAGTGTATAATCTATATTTACAGTGTGATATTAATCCAGTTAACACTTCTGTGCAGTAGTAGAACAGGGTATGATGCACATGTACTTGTTACATCATCTGCCTAAATGGAAAGACACAGAGCTGTGATGTGTAATCACGTTTTGCCATTTAATGTATTATGAATGAGGATATGCATCTGTTAAAGGTCCCATGTCATGCTTTTCCGGTTATTACCCGTCCCCTTGTGTGTTATGAAGGTTTTTATGCATGTAAACGGTCTGCAGAGTCAAAAACCCTCAAAGTACACCCTGTAGCGAGTAAAACTCTAACACAGAAAAGACCTGTCTATGCTGCCCCAGAACGCCTTGTTGGAGATTCCTCTTTTTCCATTTGTTTCTTCCGGGAACCGCGTGACATCATGCGGTTCCCTGAACCAAAATTGACCAATCCGCGGAGCTCCTCACACACCAGGATCCCTTGGCGTCACTATCAAACGCAGTGGGGGGACCTTTAGCGTACATTTTCAACTAACAGGGAGTACCATTGACTTGCACTCGTCTATTACCTGGTTGGTAATAGACGAGTTGGGATCGCGGAGAAATGCTCTCCGCAGACCCATTCTCACAGCGTTTATAAACCTTTTTCGTACTCAATATCAAGCCACACTTATTGTTTTTACTTCGGCTGTGAGTGTTTGTGTGTCCTCAGGATGAGTTTCGCGCTATCTCGCTGTATCGCCGACCCGGAAACCACACCAGTAAGCCAGCTCACTGAGCAGCGAGCCTCGCAATGTCCCGACCAATCAGAGCACTTGGCTCACAGGGAGGGGGGGTGCAGGAGCTCCAACAAGCCGTTTAGGACAGAGAGTGAATACCGTGAATACTAAGTAAGTAACCTGTATAACCTGTTTCAATAATTATAACCTTGGCCCGACATATCTTAGGCGCCAATAGTCTGTGTAAAATGTATGCTTATGAAACTGCTTATGAAACTAGGGCAATATCCTTATTGTTGTATTATTTGCTTGCTGTGCTCATTGTGTGTGCCGTGACTTGGGAATGGATGGACCCAGTCGCCCCCCCGGGTTTTAATGGGGTGGACAGGAGCGTGGGGAGGGGTTGCATGGGAAAGTGTTTAAACATACAACATTGAAAGTAGCAAGGTCATGTGCAGAGACGGTGCAGAGACTGTGCAGAGACTTAGAGTATACATGGAGGGTACTGCCAGGTGCGAAGATAAAGATTGTTATGATCACCCCATGTTGACCCCATGAATTGTTTACCCCATGGCTGCCATGAAGATGGCCTGGGACTTATCAGCGGGCGCAGTAGATCCAAACCTCCCACGCTCTGTACGGAGTGGAAGACGGTCTCCAGGGCAGTAATGGCTGACTCACTCTGATTCGCTGCCTAGGGCTCGCCCAGGAGTGAATCCACCAGTAGATAACACCTAGGGAGGAGCAACCGACAAAACTCCTCCCACACAACTCCTCCCCGTTTGTGTGTATAAATATTGTAACTTCTTTATACTCGGGGCCCCTCTTCTGTCTGACTGTCTGATACGTATATCGCACGGTAGTAGAACCAGGCCCGAAGTACTTCGTTATATAGTACTGTTGCTTTTACCATTAAATCAGCTTTTTGTTAACCTCATATCTCTGTGTCTGAGTCCTTCCTCTTATAGCAGACCACTCATCAACGAACGGCACGGAGCAGGCTCGAACCTTCAACCACTCCAAAGGGTGGCCCTCCAACAATACACATACTTTACAGAGATGCTGTATGAGGAACCAATGTGAGTTTGGAAAATTGCACAATATAAATCTATTTTAGTATACCTCAACAATGGAATTATGATCAGTAGAAATGTAAGTGACCTTTAAGTGAATGTTTTACTTTTGAGTGTTCATGAGAGGCTAACCTGATCTTTGTTTCTTCTTTCTCTTTTCAGTGGTTCCATCTTGAATCCCACCTTTACCTACCTGTATTGGTCCTTTTCTCAGTCTGAGCCTCAGTATCAGCCACAATCATGTAAATGATCCCAGTCCAGACGGGTCCCACTTTTGAAGACCTAAAACCAATTTTAGATTGAATCATATTCTGACTAGTTTTTCCTATCCCCCCTCCCGCCCCCCAGTGCCAGTGTGAGCACTATATGTCTTAATAACTTACCCTATTAATATGATCACAACAATTCACATCTCCATCCTAAATCCTATCACCATCACCCAGTGCCAATCCTGAACTGATGCCCAGTTCCCTTTTCAGACCAATCACGATCCCATCATCAGACCAAGCGCATTATTATAACACCAGTTTCATTCTTAGTCCAGAGTTGCAGATTTAGGCCCTTTTCTTGTTCTATTTAACTCTCCTAATACTAAATTAGTTTTAGTATCACTTTTATCCACAACCATAGCATTAGCCAAAATACCACTCCTAGCATATTTCCACGTGTTGCTCCCAGTCTAAGTCCCAGTCATTCAGTTTAGTACTGACCCCAATTTAAGTGCAAGCCAGTCTTTTATTTAGACTCATCCCATGAGCCTCGAGACAATTTGTGCTGTAAATTTGACTCCCGTCTTTAGTCTCAGTCCTTGATTTCGATCCAGTTTTAGACCATTGTCAGAGTCCCTGTCTGCAGCCTGAGCCCCTGTTGAAGGAACTATCTAATTTTAACTCTCATCTCAACGTGAGTTTCATTATCCTAGAGTGTGTTTTTACCTTAATCCCAGTTTAAACACCAGTCCCAATTTCACATGAAGTCCTTATCCCATCTAGAGTTTACATTTGATGTGCTCCCGCTCAGCTAACACTACGTCTTCAATAAATTCATAGGGGGGGGGGGGCTAATTAAACATCTGATTAAAGCCTCTTACACACCAAACTGACACCAAAGTTCTGTCGGGACGCGTCGCCTCACGTCTCCTGCGTCTTGGCCATGTTTCGCTGGAACACACCGCAAAGACTTCAGCCGACGGCCAAGTTGCACGTACGAACTGCGCATGCATGAGTGGCAATAACTCTCCTTACCAGCAGGCGTCGGTAGTGTGTATTCGTCATTCAAAAGAGGCAACAACCGGAAGACAGACTGCATGATAACCGAGAGAAGAAGAACAGACTTCGTGATATAAACAAACAACAAATATTGTGCGTTCCATTTTCACTCTACAGCGAGAAGCTCATGGGGCTTTCCCGAACCTGTGTCAAGAGCTGGAGTTAAATGAAATCTCAGATTTGCCTTCTTAATAGTTTGTTTGCGTCCCTCACTTCCGTTTCGCTTCTCATGCACTGATTCGCTAAGCTGAACAGCCAATCAGAGTGATTTCTTTGGCCGACAGCCTACCGATTCAACATGTCGAATCGGCGGCGGAAGATGTCGGCACGGCCAAAAAGACATGACGGTGCAGTACACACCAATCTGAGTAGGCGACACGACGCTCATCGACGGCCCGACATCTATCGACGCCGAAAATCGGCTTGGTGTGTAACGAGCTTAACACTTTCCATCCCAGATTTTCCACTCAAAGTTTTAATGAGGGGCCGATGTGCACATGCAGATGTGTGTGTGTGTGTGTGTGTGTGTGTGTGTGTGTGTGTGTGTGTGTGTGTGTGTGTGTGTGGTGTGTGTGTGGAGGGCTTTCATGGTAGATCCATATGCTTCTGTTAACCTTTCATCTTCTACTTCCATTCTGGCAAGTGATCTAATGTAAAACAATGCAGTGGACCATAGTTGGAAACGGCTCCTCAGAGTGAAGTTCTAAATGAGTCCACTAGCTGGGAGTTTACCTTCACGCTTATTTGCAGTTATGGATATTCTATTGTGAGCTACACTATCTAAATCGGAGCTGACTTCTGGCTCAGAGGGAAGAGAATGTGTGGTGTAAATTCTTAACGTGTGGCTGCGATGATTTTAAATGAAGAGAGCGATGAGCAGTGCTGTGCACTGTAACACCACACCATCCATTACTCTCATCGCTAATGCTGGATGTATTTGCACAGCAGTGGTAGGTAAGGGAAAAAAAATATGATTTTCCCCCCCAATTTTTTTTAAATACAGTACTTTTTCCCATTGACAGTTTGAACACTTGAACGGCCCTTATTTTAACCATTTGGCCCTAAAAGTTTGAGTGAAGCTTTTTGGCCCAGTCACTGGCGATGTGACACTAGTTGTTCCATATAGAGTGAAATAAAAGAGCTGAGCTCCCACTCTTAATGTGCACTAATGATAGTTTACCATTCATTCCTCCAGGTCCGCCACTGACGCCACGATCACACTTCCCTTAATTGTGTTTAATTGTCTTTTACTTCCCAAAGTCTGCCTGACTTCCTGTCTGTCTCGTAGACAATGAAAGAAGTGGTCCAGCCAACCTGAGCTGAAACAGTGAGGCGCGGTCAAGCCACAGAGGCGAAGAAGAAAGAAAACAGCTGACACACCAATATTGAGATATAATTTAAAATAGTAATTGGAAATTAAAATATATATCAAACAGTGTTTAATTAAACTGGACGTTATGTTTGTTAACTGGGATTGGTGGAACCCTCTAAATGCATGCTAATGACAATGTTATCTGGTCATTCTGTCTTTGCTTTTTAAAGACCCAGGAAACTATTGTCTCCCGGGTCTTTCATATCTCCTCACCTCATCTTTGACTGACTCAGAGTTTTTCTCTGGTTTATGAGAAGGCTCCACATCCAGAGCCCCGCGCCGTCAGCCAGCCCCCCCCCCCCCCCGGCTGGCTTACCAGGAAGGTGGCATGTAAGGTTAATTGGGAAATGTAGTTGATAAAGTAATTAATGCGTTTGTCAGCAGTGTCTTCTCCCCGCCCCCCCTCCTGCAGCAGGCGGCCTTTCTTCTGCCTGCCTGGCTGCCCTGGTGCTGCCGGGAGATCAGCTGATACGCTCCATCACAGCCAGCAACTCTTTTGTTTTTTGGGGAAAGTGACGGCAATGTCAGTCCACCCCTGATTAACCAGGGACAATAGAAGGTTGGACCCATTCTGTGTGTGTGTGTGTGTGTGTGTGTCTGAGACCCCATTTACTATGGCTTCATCGTTATCAGGAAATGATCGTATAGGGCGTACACACGGAGCCGTTTGGCCCACCACAGCGTTCCGTTTGCAAATCTATCCACCTTGGGACCCGTTATCGTTTGCGGGGTCCGTTTCCGTTAAGGCCTCGTGTGAACGAACGGGTTATACGAAAGAGAAAAGTAGCAGATACAACCGTTTGCGTTCTCGTGTAAACAGCACATGAGTGTCTGTCTCATCCAGGACAAACTGATCAAAAAGACAAAAGACTTCGGGATAATGCTCCTATCAGCGATAATTATATTACTATACTGCACCACCAAAGTTGGGCTGCTGCGTACGAAGAGGGTCATTTTTTATTTCAGGTCACAGTAATGTGTTGTCTGTTTCCTCAAAACCACAGTGGAACTCTTTTATACATTAAAGATGGCATATGGGATTTTTAAGTGTGCAAAGTTTAAGAGGAATTTGACTCACATTTCTGATTTTCAGGAGGTTTATGCTTATTTGTCATATTAATAGATTTGGATAAGTCAAAGTGTATTGATTCTACTCAAACAAAAATAAATAGTGAATAGGTGAGATACAAAATTAAGAAAGTCATTTTAAATTGAGCATAATGAATTAATTCTATAACTACTAGCTAAAGTAAAAAACTGTCACTCTCAAAAACATTAATTAACACGTGGTTCAATGAACCCTCACTAAATAAATATTATAACAGGACGCCCTAATGTGTGGCCCTTACAGCAAAACCGACATGTATAAGAAAGATAATAATAATAATATTAAAAATGTTCAATAATATCCTCAACCAGTACAATTATGCAACTTAAATTGATTACATGAACTGCTACTTAAACTTTACTAAGACAAAATGTAAAATAAGTAAACTGAAGAACACACATTAGGAATTCCAATTTTTTACAATTTATAAAATAAGGACATGATCCATGAACTTGTTTAGATTCAAGTATTAAAATATAATTTGTTGAGCTTTGAATCATTTTGTAAAAATAAAAAGATTTATTTTTTCATAATTTTAATTAATTAATCAGAACTTTTCACAGACGCCACTTCAAAAATCACTGGTATACACAAACACAAGAAAGTTAAGTCTCTGTAAGACAGTTGTACAGCTGGAGCTCATGATGATATATATTTCTAATAAATAAATAATAGATATATTTCAAAAATAAAATGTCAGTGTGACTGTCTCTCCAGTTCCTTGGTTAGATACATATTAACTACATGCTTGTCTTTTGCAACATGAAATCTCTCTCTTTTCCCTCCCAGCAGTGCGAGGACCTCCCATGTCGCGCTGCAACAGATAGAAGAGAACGGAGCTCTAGTCTGTTGCGGGATTCCTAATTCACTAAATCCCAAGTGGTGCAGATTAATTATAAATGAATGATATGGAGTAAAGCCCCGCGGCCTCGGGGAGACGCTCCCTTCCTCTGCCATGAAATATATATGCAGCTTAACTCCTTTATTAATAACATATTTATAAACGGATTATTGATTCTTAGAATGGACACAGCGTTATCGCTGCGGCGGAAATTCCACTTCGCTGGAGAAAATAGGGAGAGAGGGTCTTTATAAAGCCTTTGTGAAGATTTTTAATTGATGTGTGTGACACAGAGGGGATGCTTCTTTGTGCGTCTGTTAAAAGGAAAATGTGTTTGATTTAAAGGTTTGACCCATATAAATGTGAATATAGATAAACATGTATACAAATTACAAACATATACAGTACTGTATATCTATTTCATGCTTTGCGCCAGTTGATTCTGACCATGCCGGCCTTCCCTTTTCTCAGAGTTTATAGTTAGTTACTATAATTAAAACAGAAATGGAGCAGCATTTCAATATGAAAGGAAAGGAGGCTCCTCCTTGTTATTGAACACATATAGTCTAGCAGGAAGGGCCCTCAGATTTTGAGATACCCCTACCCGAGGTAGAACAAATGACAACAATGATTTTTCTTATCTTTAGGGTCTCCCATTAATGAAATTGATTGTTGTCAAATTTTATTTTGGGGGAAAAAATGTTTTTTTGGTTGTTCTTTAGAACTACCCCAATCCCTGAAAAAGAGCCAAATTAGACCAGGCCGAATATGGGAAAGGTGACAAAAAAGCCCATAACTTGAGAATGACCACTCTTTTCCTCTTCAGATTTGCTGAGGGTGGCTTTCCTACATCACCAAATAGTCAGACAATTATTTAACTAAAAAAATACTGAACTATAGTCCTGTAAACTTAGCTTTAGTTTAGACGGAAATTGTACTTTTGGTGATAGGAACATAGGACTCAATCACTTTTCTCTCATTAATCAGAAAAACAGTAATCCCTAAAAAATATACCATTCCTGAATTGTCTAGGGTGCTATTGAACACTAACCAGTATGGAAATATCTGGTACAGTTCTATTGCAAATGAGATTTCTTTAGACATAGGCCTACCTCTTCTCTGATACAGTCAAATTCCGAATGGGGGATAAGTGGCATAATAGCCTATAAGTTACGAATGCTCACTCTGATGGTCATTATATTTGGAGAGGGAAATACCAGGTGGCTGAACTACATCACCAAATAGTCAGAATAAGAGTAACCCAATACAATAAAGTGTATTAGTTCTAAATTGCAAGCCTCTAAAACATAGGTGTAAATAGTACACGTTTTATTGAAACTGGAACCTTAATTCAAAGTACAGTATACAAATCATCAAATAATTCTGTGAGAGGTCAAGTATATAGATACTCCGTACAGGGAAAGCCAACAGAGAGGCACTGGCACTTTGCACTCTCTCCACACTTTGAATCTTTGCAATACAAGTGAGTAATGTCTCTCACTTTCTAGGTGCTGGGGGTTTTGTAAATAGCACTGGTTGAATGGCCCCATCTCTGACAATCCACCCCTTGCCAACAGGACTCCATAACAAGGGTTTGGGTTCGGGCTGTGACACCACTGAGAGAATTTGCGCTTCTGCTATATGGAAAAAAGGAAATTGGACTGATGTGCACAAACTTGGATGAAATGAGGTTCATAATTGAATTCAACAACAGATGCAGCCTCGGAAAATCTGCCGCCAACAGAGGATGCATTTCAACAACATGTACAAAGAGCGATGTTTCAGACAGCGATATTCGGGCTGTGACACCACTGTCTGAAACATTGCTTTTTTCCATATAGCATAAGCGCAAATTCTCTTGCGACTGGCAAAGACTCTTCCAAGCTGGCAGAGAGTCCAAAATGGGCCAGATCTTTGAGCTCGCTGAGATGGGTCTTGAGTTTGGTGAATGCTGTTGTCTTTCCTATTCTGTACAAACTAATTGTTGTGCCACAGCCAGTGAGTGCATGACATGCTGGTAGACAGTTAGACATGTAGTTGCCGCCCAGCTTCAGGACCATCTCCAACTAAACGGCCTCGGGTATGTTTTGGCCAGAAAAGGTGATGTGGGTTATGGGGGATGACTGGACCTGGTTTGGTGTGCCAACTAAAATAGCCTCTGTTTTGGAGCTATTTAGCTGCAGGAAGTTTTGTTGCATCCAAGCCTTTATCTCCTCAATGCAGGTGTTAAAGGATGTTGATGGGAACGGTGATGATGATGGTGACAGTGGGGATTCAGGTGGGATAGGGTCTGTCTTTATATATAGCTGCGTGTCATCAGCGTAGCAATGGAATGATATTCCATGCTGGCTGATGACACGGCCAAGGGGCAGAGTGTACAGGGTGAACAGAGTGGGCCCGAGGACCGACCCTTGAGGGACACCACAGGTGACAGGGTGTGTCTGGGACAGTCAGAGTCAGAGAGTCCGATGGTGTATTGGAGGCGCTGAAGGAGGATGTTATGGCCGACAGTGTCAAATGCTGCAGTCAGATCCAGGAGGATGAGGAGAGATGGGGAACCAGTGTAGGCCGCCATCAGCAGGTCGTTTGTGACCCTGACCAGAGCTGTTTCAGTGCTGTGGGCGGAATGGAAACCGGACTGGAATTTCTCAAAGAGGCCGTTTAGTTGGAGATGGTCCTGAAGCTGGGCGGCAACTACATGTCTAACTGTCTACCAGCATGTCATGCACTCACTGGCTGTGGCACAACAATTAGTTTGTACAGAATAGGAAAGACAACAGCATTCACCAAACTCAAGACCCATCTCAGCGAGCTCAAAGATCTGGCCCATTTTGGACTCTCTGCCAGCTTGGAAGAGTCTTTGCCAGTCGCAAGAGAATTTGCGCTTCTGCTATATGGAAAAAAGGAAAATTGGACTGATGTGCACAAACTTGGATGAACTGAGGTTCAGAATTGCATCAACAACAGAAAATCTGCCGCCAACAGAGGATGCATTTCAACAACATGTACAAAGAGCAATGTTTCAGACAGCGATATGGTGTCACAGCCCGAATCCAAACCCTTGTTATGGAGTCCTGTTGGCAAGGGGTTGATTGTCAGAGATGGGGCCATTCAACCAGTGCTATTTACAAAAACCCCAGCACCTAGAGAAGTGAGAGACATTACTCACTTGTATTGCAAAGATGCAAAGTGTGGAGAGAGTGGAAAGTGCCAGTGCCTCTCTGTTGGCCTTCCCTGTACTTCCCCTGCACCTGCTGTGCAGAATGTCAAAATGTGTCCCCTAATGTTTCTGAGGAACCTGACATTTAACATTATATTCTAGTATCTATATACTTGACCTCTCACAGAATTATTTGATGAATTGTATACTGTACTTTGAATTAAGGTTCCAGTTTCAATAAAACCTGTATGATTTACACCTATGTTTTAGAGGCTTGCAATTTAGAACTAATACACTTTATTGTATTGGGTTACTCTTATTCTGACTATTTGGTGATGTAGTTCAGCCACTTGGTATTTCCCTCTCCAAATATAATGACCATCAGAGTGAGCATTCTTAACTTATAGGCTATTATGCCACTTATCCCCCATTCGGAATGTGACTGTATCAGAGAAGAGGTAGGCCTATGTCTAAAGAAATCTCATTTGCAATAGAACTGTACCAGATATTTCCATACAACTACTGGTTAGTGTTCAATAGCACCCTAGACAATTCAGGAATGGTATATTTTTTAGGGATTACTGTTTTTCTGATAAATGAGAGAAAAGTGATTGAGTCCTATGTTCCTATCACCAAAAAGTACAATTTCCGTCTAAACTAAAGCTAAGTTTACAGGACTATAATTCAGTATTTTATTAGTTAAATAATTGTCTGACTATTTGGTGATGTAGGACAGCCACCTGGTTCATACCTCAGCAAATCTGAAGAGGAAAAGAGTGATCATTCTCAAGTTATGGGCTTTTTTGTCACCTTTCCCATATTCGGCCTGGTCTAATTTGGCTCTTTTCAGGGATTGGGGTAGTTCTAAAGAACAACCAAAAAAACATTTTTTCCCCCAAAATAAAATTTGACAACAATCAATTTCATTAATGGGAGACCCTAAAGATAAGAAAAATCATTGTTGTCATTTGTTCTACCTCGGGTAGGGGTATCTCGAAAACTAAAGCCTTTTTTGAGGACTTGCTGCTAGACTAATAGGAGTCATCCACTGCACATATCTTTCTTTCTTCTAAATCTATGTAGAGCAAATTTGACAATGTTTACTACTCAAGAAGCATCAAAATAAGAAGGGTTGAAAAAGGGGAAGGAAAAGATTCAGAGTGGCAGGAGGGGAAGCAGAAGATATATGGAGGATGCTTTTCAGGGTCTGTATTGTGTGTCAGACCCGGGACTGACTCACTCATTCATCGAAATCACATTTTCGGGAGTCTCAAAAACCAAACGTATTATTCTGAGAGAAGAGAAATCACATCACACTAACAGTACAAACAGAAGAGAAAATGTGAAGAGCAAGGAAAATGACTATGACAAGAGAGAGAGAGAGGGGGGGAGAGGGGGAGAGAGAGAGAGGGAGAGAGAGAGAGAGAGGGGGGGAGAGAGGGAGAGAGAGAGAGGGAGAGTGGGAGAGAGAGAGAGAGAGAGGAGAGAGAGAGAGAGAGGGGAGAGAGAGAGGAGAGGAAGAGACAATTCTGAGACCTGACTGGGAAGAAAGATGACTATGCAATAATTAATTGTGAATAGTTTAATAGTGAGAAAGGAGTGTGTGTGTGTGTGTGTGTGTGTGTGTGTGTGTGTGTGTGTGTCTGCTGTCCCCCCCCCCCACACACACACACACAAACACACACACATATTTTTGGAACACATTTTTGGAACACTGCTACACAACCATCAAGAGAGCCTACCACGCTGTCCCCCACGCTGCACTGGGCCACTCTGACCACACCATGGTCCACCTGATCCCTGCATACAGGCAGAAACTCAAACTGTGTAAACCTGTATTGAGGACATTCAGGCAGTGGAGCAGTAAAGCTATGGAGGAACTTCAGGCGTATTTGGACTGTACTGACTGGGATGTGTTTAGGACTGCTACTCAAAGTCTGGATGATGTCATACATCAGCTTCTGTGAGGACAGCTGTGTACCAACACGCACAGGGTGAGTTACGACAACAACAAGCCCTGGTTCACTGCTAAACTGAAACAGCTTAAGGCACGGACACACCAGGCCGATTATCGGCGTCGGTGGGCGTCAGGCCGACGTTGAGCGTCGACACGCCCTACTCGGTGTGTTCCAGTGCAACACATGGCCAAGACGCAGAGACGCGAGGCGACACAACAGTCGGGGTCCGTCTGTGTCAGTTCTTTGTTGTCAGATTGGTGTGTCCGGGCCTTTAGATCGCAAAAGGAGGAGGCGTATAGGAGTGGCAATAAGGCAAGATTTAGAGAGTCGAAGTATGTCTTTAGCAAGGCGGTGAGAGATGCTACGACAATACTCTGAGAAACTTGAACATCAGTTCTCAGCAAATGACACAAACTACAAGCCAAAAGCCTCACTCTCCATGAACGACCGACGCCTTGCAAACAATTTAAATCCGTTTTACTGCCGCTTCGAGGACAAAGAGTTCAGTCCTGTCACCATCCCCGGTGACACCTCCCAACAGCTTCAGTTTCACACCTCCACATCTCCCTCCCTTTCAGCGTTCCACTTTCCCACATCACTGCCCTCCCCCGACACACCAAATTCTCTCTCTATTGCCCCTTTCACACCAACGCGGTTCCAGGGCCGGTTCGGAGCTAGAGCCTGAAATGCACCGTTTTTTCCTGTTCACACCGCAGCGGAGCCGCCTTTAAGCTCCGAAAACCGGTGCTAGTGGAGCCTCGCAGATGGGGGTGCTGCACCCCGTCAGCACCCCCCCCCTTCCCGCATCCATTCGCGATGTCTCGCAGACCCCACGCAGCAAGCAGGAAATGAACCAAGCTCACACTGTCCGCTCCTCGCAGCAGCGAGCCGCGCAACGTCCCGCCAACACGGCACCCAGACCCCACGCAGCATTCTCATCTGTTTGTCATTACTGGTGTCATTTTCTGGTTGCTAACGCCATTGTAGCACATAATCACTGATGTTCCGCTGTAACGGTGGTGGACTCATCAGAACAGAGTGGGCGAGCTGACCAATCAGAGCACAGTGGGCTCAAAGGGAGGGGGGGGGCAGGAGCTCCAACAAGCCGTGTAGGACAGTGAATACACATACTATACAGAGATGCTGTATGAGAAACCAATGTGAGTTTGGAACATTGCATAATATAAATATATTCTAGTAGACCTCAACAATGGAATTATGATCAGTAGAAATGGCCATGACATGCAACCTTTAAATTCAGGCAACACTAACGAGGCTTAGTGTGATTCTGTTTATTTGTTCCTTACTTTGACCATCCGTTCGCTATCATTGATCATTGTGGAGAGCAGGCAGATGTTTTGTTTTGTATTATAGCAGCTATCGGATGGAATCAATACATGGGCTGCACAGGTTGTCATGACTCATGTCCGAATATTACATAGAATCATAATGAAAAATACGCCGGTAAAATGTGCCGGCTTATGCCACAATAGGATAGCAACAAGTAGTCAAGATAGTCAGTTTAGATTCGGTTGCTATGCTAACATCACCCATTTTATACCAGAGAAACTTTCATAACAGCGTTGTGATGCCAAACAGTGGGCAGCACTGCAGCGGTCGGTAAATGCTGCTGAAACACATTAATAAACAATGAACCACGGCACTCTGGAGAAAAGTACAAGGGTTGAGAAGTAGTTATTTAATTTAATCTGGCTTCGTATGATTAAAAGCAACACGATCATCGACCCAACGCCGTTGGGGAGAAAATAGCGACGTAAACGGTGACGTCATGACGCAGCAGCGGCAGCACCAGTCGGGCTCTGGGCGGTGTGAACAAAACGGGGGCTGAAAAGAAAAAACGGTTCCGAACCAAAAAAGCTCTAGCACGGTGCTAGAACGGGAACCGCGTTGGTGTGAAAGGGGCATAACAAAGACTTTTCAGAAAACCAGAAAAGCGGCTGGCCCCGACAATAGCCGCTTTCACACCAAGTACTTTGCCGTACTTAGTTCCCAGTACTTAGTCCCGCCGAACTCTTTAGTCCCGGAACTGTCCTAGTAAATCGTGTTCACACCGGAATAAGTCCCTGAGGGAGGATTACGCAAATGAAGCCGCTGACGTCACTTCTTCTTCTTCTGCTTTGGGTTTACTGGCAGGCCGCAAACTGGCAGGCCTCAAACAACTTCACGGCGTATACTGCCCGGACTCCGGGTGGCAGTAAATCGCCACCCGAATTCCCGGGTAAATCGCCAGAAGTGCCAACACCTCCTCATCACTCCACCACTCCCACGTTTTATTTTGTGTTGCCATAAGTTAGTCTCTGTCCGTTGGTGTGCTGGGCTAATGCTAATAATGCTAATGCGAGCAAATAAAATGGCGGGTTCACAAAACCTTTCGGAGTTTTACGGGCCGTGGTTTGCAATTCGCCCAGCCAATCAGACATTGGAACCTTTTCTTCCCCAGGAAAGTATCACCTCTCTAGCAGGGACTGAAAAGGGGTGAAAAGGTTTGCTTGAACTAGGTTCTAGTTCCAGATCTTTTTGGTGTGAAAGCAAAATCCCAAGAATTATCGGAACTATTCCTGGGAAAAGTACTCCGGTGTGAAAGCGCCTCTTGTCTCCCTCTCCACCCTGAAGCACTGTGCCGATCAGCTGCACGTTCCAGCATGCTTCAAAACCTCCACCATCATCCCGGTTCCCAAGAAAACAAGGATCACAGGATTGAACGACTACAGACCCGTCGCCCTGACCTCTGTGGTTATGAAGTCCTTTGAGCGCCTTGTCCTGTCCCACATCAAATCCATCACAGACCCCCTCCTGGACACCCTGCAGTTGGCCTACAGAGCCAACAGGTCTGTGGACGACGCTGTCAACATGGCCATTCACTTCCTCCTCCAGCACCTGGACACAGCAGGAACCGACGCCAGGATCCTGTTTGTGGACTCCAGCTCCGCCTTCAACACCATCATCCCGGCTCTGCTGCAGGACAAGCTCTCCCAGCTGTACGTGCCTGACTCCACCTGCAGCTGGATCACAGACTTCCTGTCTGACAGGAAACAGCATGTGAGGCTGGGGAAACATGTCTCTGACCCCTGGACCATCAGCACTGGTTCCCCTCAAGGCTACGTTATTTCCCCTCTGCTCTTCTCCCTGTACACCAACAGCTGCACCTCCAGTCACCAGTCTGTCAAGCTCCTGAAGTCCGCAGACGACACCACCCTCATCGGATCTTTGGTGGGGACGAGTCTGCCTACAGGTGGGAGATGGACCATCTGGTGACCTGGTGCAGGGACAACCACCTGCTTAATATTCTCAAGACAGTGGAGATGGTTGTGGACTTTAGGAAGAGCGCAGCCCCACCCGCCCCCATCACTCTGTGTGACTCCCCAGTCACTGCTGTGGAGTCTTTTCGCTTCCTGGGCACCATCATCGCCCAGGACCTCAAATGGGAGCAGAACATCGGCTCCCTCATCAAAAAAGCACAGCAGAGGATGTTCTTCCTGAGGCAGCTGAAGAAATTCAACCTGCCAAAGACGATGATGGTGCACTTCTACACCTCCATCATGGAGTCCATCCTCACCTCCTCCATCACCATCTGGTAATGGACACGCTGCAGCCCTTATCCTTGGCTGTAGCTGCAGCGTGTCATCCGCTCTGCAGAGAGGGTGATCGGCTGCCATCTGCCATCCCTTCACGACCTGCACGTCTCCAGGACCCTGAGGCGGGCAGGGAAGATAGTGGCCGACCCCTCCCACCCTGGACACAAACTGTTCACCCCCCTCCCCTCTGGCAGGAGGCTGCGCTCCATCAGGACCAAAACCTCTCGCCACCTGAACAGTTTCTTCCCCACCACTACCGGCCTCATAAACAAGGCCCGCCCCCCCCACTGACACTTTACCTCAGCCACATCATAGACTCTATGCACTACATTAATTCACACAATGTACAACATTATTTTGTATTACAGCTGATTTTTATTCCATATTTTATTCCTCTATTTCATTCCATTGCAATGTAAATACTGTTATATTTTACTATATATTCTTCTCTACCTGTGTTTTTAATTCTTGTTTTTATGCACCACGAGTCACAACACCAAGTTCAATTCCTCGTACGTGTAAACCTACCTGGTAATAAACCTGTTTCTGATTCTGATTCTGATTAATGTTGGCCTCCAGGGAGGAGAGCTAGGGTTGGGTAAGAGAAGGCAAGCTGTTCCACATCACCGTGGTAACACCTGCTATTACAGAGGCCGTCTGTCTGTCAACCTGGAGCAACACACACACAAACACACACACACACACACACACACACACACACACAAATAGACACAAATAGACAAACACACACATACGATCATATAAACACTCATTTTTACTTTAACACAAAAATAAGTGATTAGCGCCTTAGGGAATAAGTATGGTGGCTGGGAGAGGACAGACAACAGCACAGGAGGAGAGGGAAGAAGGGAGGGGAACATTTAAAGAGACAGACAAACACATAAAAGATAAATAAATTAAACGTTCAATCACAGCCCTCTATATTTTCATACTATAGGTTGCCCTGCTTTTCCTGCACAGTCCACCATGTTGAATCTCAAACATCCACCTGGAATCAGCTCAACAGCTTAAATGATGCAAGTTCTGGTATACATCTGGCTTAGCAGTGATATGTACAAACAGGCAGTAGCCCAGAGGCCTGTACTACGAAGCCGGATTTTCGCTTAGCGAGGTAACTTCAGGCAGGGTAAACTCTGGGTTTCCGGTCCTACGACGCTGGTTCTCTTTTTACCGGGGTAGATCTCCATGGTAACTTATGCTGAACGGCAAACCTGCTCCGGAGCATCAACTCAATTAAATCACGGTAAAATATGTTCATTTTCTTGTAGTTGGTTTCTTCCACGGTATTTACATGGATATAAGCCCCGCCCCCTCTCCAGCGCGTCCTGTTTGAATGACAGGAGTAAACACAGCTGACAGCCGCGGTGAAACTCGAGCTATTAGAGCGATGCGAATATTCGGGGGCTTATCTCCATGTAAATACTATGGTAGACTACAACAAAATTAACATATTTTACCGTGATTTAATTGTAATACACGTTTCAAAATAATGCCGAAGTAACTACTGATACCGGTTAGTAAAAACCATGAATTAAAGCTTTGACAAGTCTGCAGACGAGACGGCAGGCGAAAAACCTTTTAAAATGCGTGTTTTGTGAATGGATATCAGATCGATCAGGCTAAACTAACCTGTAGCTGCTCCGTCCACACTCACAACAACGTCATACAGACAGAAATAAAGCAGCGACTATATTCGCCAGACTGTCTCTGGTTTGTACATGTTTAACTTTTGTCCAGTTTCTGAACAGATATGAGGAGCTGTGAGCTCTGTGTGCTAACAGCTAACGGCTGATGTTTTGGGACATGTTGCGCTATCGGGTGCTGACCAATCACGAAGCGTCATTTCTTGACTGGCAGCAAAAACAACCATTCACAGCAGTGCGGCTCTGTCCAATCACAAACAAGAAGTGGTCTCCATAAAGCAGGGGTCTGCAACCTTTTTGACCAAAAGAGCCATTTTCCAACTATTTTTTTCGTCTGGAGCCGCAAAACATATTTGATAGCTTGATAGCTTATAAAGTTGTATTTATTGTTATATCATAGACAAAAACTACAGTTTTTTTGCATTTATTATTTATTACATTATATAAAACTGTTAACCTCTAATAATAAACAAAGAACTCTTATAACGAGAATTAAAAAAAAATACACAGGCCTACTGTAAAATAAATTAAACACAGCACTTGGGGAGTCCTCTGCACATTTGAAGAAAATTAATATAATTAAAATGAACAAAATGTAAATAGTCCTACAAATACTTTTATTTTATTTCCTTCTTATTTTTGTTTAAGCTCAAGGGAGCCAGAGCAGAGGGCTTAAAGAGCCGCATGCGGCTCGAGAGCCGCGGGTTGCCGACCCCTGCCATAAAGGAATACCCTTTCCGTAAAAGTTGAAATGTTGAAGTGCTTTGTGAAATGCTGTGGTGTTTTCTGAAATGCTGTGGTGTTTTCTGAAATGCTGTGGTGTTTTCTGAAATGCTGTAGCGTTTTGTGAAATGCTGAAGCGTTTTGTGAAATGCTGTAGCGTTTTGTGAAATGCTGTAGCGTTTTGTGAAATGCTGTAGCGTTTTGTGAAATGCTGAAGCGTTTTATGAAATGCTGTAGCGTTTTGTGAAATGCTGAAGCGTTTTGTGAAATGCTGTAGCGTTTTGTGAAATGCTGTAGCGTTTTGTGAAATGCTGAAGCGTTTTATGAAATGCTGTAGTGTTTTGTGAAATGTTGTTTTGACTTGCACTTCAGGGCCACCGTAACATTAAGTTGACGAAATACTCGAGTCAAATGTGATTAAAGTCAGATCCACTCATGTCTTAGACGGGGCAGTGATATCATAAACCTGTTAATGTACAAATTCTTTTTTTTACCAGCTGTTCTGTATTCACCTTGCAGGTGCAACTATGTGGCTTTTATCCTGGATAAAGTGTTTAAGTCATGGATGTTTAAAGTTTCACTTCTTCATATTTGTCTAATATTATAGTTTTATTTGCATTCAGGAAGTATGACGCTGCGCTGTCAGTACGCTTGTCCATGTTTGTGATTGGTCAAATGTTGCTAACCCCGCCCCTTTCATGTGAACGCGCACTCAGCTGGACAGAGAAACCCTGGCTTGAGTTACCGAGTTGATGACCAGCGTCGGAGGACTGCTTAGGGAGATTGCGTTTGTTTTGGGTTAGTTAAGCCAGATAACTCAAACATATCCAGGGTCTGTTGAACTGGATTCGTAGTACAGGCCTCTGGCTGTTATGCAAGGACAACAAACCATCAACCTATCCAAAAGTCTGGTATGGGGAAACAGTGGTTAATAGTCATGTGTAATCCCTGTTACACTTGTGTTAGAGTTTGCTACCTAAATCCCCGCCAACATAAACACAAGTTCTGTGACCAGAAACGTTTTTAAGCTTCTTCTTGCTGCTTTTGAACATGATAGAAACTTTTTTATATCTTGAACGTTTTTTTATTTTGCTCGTCTTTGTTATAATTATTATTATTGTTTGTTTTGTTTCTAACATGTTCAATAAATTGACTAATACAATTTTCAAAAAAAGAGCCGCTGTCGAGCTGTTTTGGTGATGGTGGTGGTGTGAAGAGTCCATGTCAGGTCCTCAGTGATGAGTCCATGTCAGGTCCTCAGTGATGTGGACACAGAGGAACCTGAAGCTGCTAACTCTCTCCACAGTAGTCCCATTGATGGCGATGGGGGCGTGTCCCTCTCTCTGCTGCTTCCTGTAATCCACAATCAGCTCCTTGGTTTTGCTGACGTTGAGATGGAGGTTGTTATCCTGGCACCAAGATGTCAGGTTTTCGACCTCCTCTCTGTACGCCGTCTCGTCGCCGTCGGTGATCTGGCCGATGACGGTCGTGTCGTCAGCAAACTTCACGAAATCTAAGACCATTTAGATGTTAAACACAAAGAAAACGTGTCATTTTACTTTGCAAAAGCCCAAGTTTACATAAACTGTCAGATGTTTTGTAGAAAAAAAATCACAAATATATATATTTATATATACAATATATTATTGAAAATAATATACATCACAAAAATAAAAACAATAAATAAAATATATTTTAAGTAATAATAAAGCAGAATAGACCGGCAATGAAACATTTCAACATTTAACAATAGCCAACATTTTTCCAACATTTTGTTCAAAAGATAACAATTATAAACACTAAAGAAATCTACCAGTTATGTGTGTGCGTGTGTACATGACTATCTGTGTGTGTTTCTACTCTCTCCATTCAAAGTCAGCGATGTTTGTAATTAATGATGAATGCACCTTTATCGAGTGCTGTTTTTGTTTGTATTCCTTCCTCTCCACTTTAGTCCCCTTGTCCGGATTGACCTTGAAGAGGCACCTGTTAAGACACAAGTACACTTACATTTAGTGTTTAATTACAAATTCTGTGGATGATACAGCCATTAATTGTCTTTACAGTTATACATTTTGAAGTCAAAGGGCAATGCTACTCTTTACAAGTAAAAGATTCTAATTATACTTGTGTGTTTCTGTTATAGATCACACACACACACTAAACCTGCTCCATGGCTGTATTACTGTGCTGTTGTGTTGATATTAATAAGTTAAGGAAATCAACCGCTACCAAGAATCTTGTGTGTTCTTACCGACACCCCAAAGTGTAAGTCACTCCGAGTGAAACCTTCCCCTATACAGTCCTACCTGAATCACTATTCAATAGGACTCCTTGAAAACAATTCCTTTTTCCAAATAACTGAATTGGTTTTCTTTTGTTGTCGTCTAAAGGCCCTCTTTCGGTCATTTTCATTGAGCTGAAGTAAACATACCACCGATTGGCTAAGAGTGAGTTTGGGCTTTTAGGGAGGAGCCAAAGCACACCACTGCAAAGGAAAGGGGTACGCTGAATTTACAACCCAAGACAAAACGAGAGCATAATGCGAAACAGAATGCAGCACAATCATCTTTTTATCTCGATTATCTTGTATTGTCAGGAGCACTTATCGTGTGTCAGAAATGTGCACAATCCTCTACTCTGTGGTTTAAGATGGAATGACTTAATAATTACAATTCATTTACAAGTCTTACCTCTGCAAGAACTTCAGGGTAGCTCCCAGTTCTGAGCGGGACACTGCCACTGACGATGGTCTGGTCCTCTGCTATCATGCAGTGTCCAGCTGTCAGGGGAGAACTCCCTTAATTGTACAGAAAATGCATCTCTAGATCGCAACCATGCAGAGCCGCATCCAGCATCCCAGCATCCCAGCATCCCAGCATGCTCTGAGGCAGCTGGTCCACTCCCACGGCCTGCTGGATGTATGGAGAAGGATGCACACAGACAACAGGCAGTACACCTGGTCCCACATCAGAGAGAATATAATTTCATCAGCTAGATTAGATCGTTTTTATTGTTTTAAGCATCATTTTAATACTTTTAAAATGTGCAGTATGCTGGTTTTACGGATCACTCTTTGCTTTTATGTAATGTTTTTATTAGAAATGTTTTACCCATAAGTGCATATTGGCATTTTAACTCGGTTTTAACATTTGATAAACATTTTAAAGAGGCCCTTATTTATTTCTGGAGTGTTTTTAGGCAGAGGAAGGAGAATTTAGCAGATTTAGGCAGTGGTGGGACCATGGTAAGACTGAGATAAGATTGCTCTGCCAACAGCACACCCTCAATGTCACACAAGACATCATCAGATCTATGAAAGACCTGGAGAGTGATATAGTGGAACTAGAAACAATAAGTGAGACCACAGGAGATTGAGGATATATTGAAATCCTCAAAGAGAAAAAAATGGCTTTAGCCAACCTGCTGGACGTTAAAGTTCAAGGTGCACTGGTCAGGTCCCGGTTTCTCAACACTAATGAGATGGATGCTCCCACTAGCTTCTTCTTCGGCCTGGAAAAAAAGAATGGGCAGAGGCGAGTGATCCACTCACTGCTGTCAGAGACAGGGCAGGAAATAACAGAGCCAAGCCAGATCAGGAAGCGAGCTGTGAGTTTTTATTCCACCCTCTACTCAAGCGAGTATGAGGAGGGGGAAACTCTGTCCGAGGGGTTCTGTGCCGAACTACCTCAGGTCTCCGAGGAGACCAACTCACAGTTCGAAGGGCCGTTAACGATCCAGGAGCTGCAGGCCGCACTGCAAGGCATGCAGGGACGGCGGACTCCTGGTATCGATGGCCTCTCCGTAGAGTTTTACAAAGCCTACTGGAACGTCTTGTCCCATGACCTTTTAGATGTTTTTAATGAAAGTCTGGCCTCTGGCTCTATGCCGATGTCCTGCAGGAGAGCGGTGATCACGCTGCTACCAAAAAAAGGAAACCTGCAGGACATCAAAAACTGGCGCCCTGTGTCTCTGCTGTGTGTGGATTACAAACTTCTGTCCAAGGCTTTGGCCACCAGGCTGGGGAGGGCTGTGGAGCAGGTCATCCACCGGGACCAGACCTACTGTGTGCCCGGCAGGTCCATGGTGGACAATGTCCACCTAATTCAAGATGTTTTGGAGGTCTCCAGCTCATTGGGCATTAATACTGGTCTGATTTCTCTAGATCAGGAAAAGGCTTTCGACCGTGTTGAGCACAGCTTCCTCTGGAAAGTAATGGAGAAGTTTGGGTTCAGCGCTAGTTTCATAGCCAAGATCAAGGTGTTGTACAATCAGATTGAGAGTGTGCTGAAGTTCAACAGTGGGTTGTGTGCTCCTTTTAGAGTGTGTAGAGGGGCCCGGCAGGGCTGTGCTCTGTCCGGCATGCTCTATGCACTCTCCCTAGATCCCCTCCTCAACAAAATCCGCTCCAAACTGCAAGGGCTGTTTTTACCTGGTTTTAGTGGAAACATGGTCTTATCAGCGTATGCAGATGACATCATTGTTTTTATTAGAGACCAAAAAGATATAGACATTTTAGTTAACATCGTGAGGGAGTTTAGTTCAGCATCGGCAGCGAGGGTGAATTGGAAGAAAAGTGAGGCCCTCGCTGTCGGTGAGTGGAGTGGCGGTCTCCCAGTTCTTCCCCAGAGCATGGTCTGGAAAAGAGGGAAAGCTGTCCAAGTGGAAGTGGCTGCTATCTCAGATGTCTTTTAAAGATAGAGTGTTGGTTTTAAACAACCTTGTAGCATCCCAACTGTGGCACCGTCTTACCTGTGTAGACCCTCCCTCAGGCTTACTAGCCCAAATACAAAAAAAATATTGGTAGATTTTTTTTTTGGGAGGGTCTACACTGGGTGCCACAGGGGGTGCTGTTTTTATCTAGAGAGGAGGGGGGACAGGGCCTTATCCACCCGGCCAGCCGAACAGCCACTTTTAGGATACAGTTTTTACAGAGGTATCTGACCGGCCCGGCTGATTTGGTGTGGAGAGATGTGAGCAGCTGCATTCTCAGACGCGTGAGTAACCTGGGGCTGGATGCTGCTCTGTTTTTAACTGATTTAAACTTTTTAAAATTAAGTGGGCTACCTCCTTTTTATCAGGGTGTTTTTAAATCTTGGGCCCTTTTTAACCATAAAAGGTGTCCAAAGACTGACTCTCTGTACTGGTTGTTAAAAGAGCCTCTGATTCACAAAGCCAGGTTGGACGTCAGCAGCAGCGAAACACCCGGCCTGACGGTGGCGCTGTGCCGATCCAAGACCCTGTGCCTTCAGCAGCTGGTGGATGCAGTGGGGCCGGAGCTGAGCGATGCCCGGGCCTTGGCCTCTCTGCTGGGTCTGCACTCTGTCCGGGTGGCCCAGAGGATCCTACAACTCTGGGCCTCTGCCTTGATGAAAAAAGACTATTAAGGAGCTACGGACAGGGAAGAGCAAAGCCGGACCCAGCAGACCCCTTCCCGGAGATCTACCTAAGCCCAGGGCTGGAAGAGCTGACCGGTCCCCTGCTCAAGGTCGCAAACCAAGACAAATTGACTATCCACAAAGCTGACAAGAAAACACTTTACATGAACAGTCGAATGTGGCTTTAGACCTTGAGGTCTTTTTAGATTTCTTCATTTGCATGTAATAATTATGTTGGTTGTTGTTGTTTGTGGCAGCGCCAGTGAATGAGCCCCCATTAACTGAGTTTTACAGGCAACAAACAAAAATGTACTGAAGGACAGGGCCTCCACTGTGTGGAGCACCAGACTGGGTGCAGGAAGCGGACCAGGCCCACAGTGGAGGATTTTATACAAACCTCCCATTAAAAAACGTAGTGTCCATTTTGTGGTTTTAGAGAGACTGTTTTCCATGTTTTTACTGAGTGCAAGAGACTCACGGGTTTCTTCTCTCTTTTAACATTGTTTTTTAGTCTTTTTAGTATAGCTTTTACCGAGAGTGTTTTTATCATGGGGGCTCCATACAAAAAGAGAAATAAAGAAAAGTGGCAGCTCCTGAATTACCTCTCTGGCGAAGCAAAAATGGCCATTTATTTAAGTAGAAAAAACAGAGTAGAAAATAGGAAAGGAGAAGAATCAAAAGCAATCTGGCTGTGCAACATCAATCCAATCCAATCCATTTTATTTCTATAGCACATTTAAAAACAACAGAGTTGAACAAAGTGCTGTACATCAACAACTGTATAAAAACACAGCATAAATACATAAAAAACAGACAGGACATGAAACAAATGTAAAACACGAGACAATGAAACCAGATCAGAAGCCACAGACTGAGAAACTCTCCTACATGACGTAAAAACAATACAAAACACTAGTAAGATAAAAACCCAAATTTAAAAGCACAAGTGTCATACCTGGTCTGTAAATGCCACGGAAAATAAGTGGGTTTTTAAACGAGATTTTAAACAGGCAGAGTTGGAGCAAGTCTAACCTGGAGGGGCAATTCGTTCCATAATTTTGGAGCTGCAACAGCTAAAGGCTCTGTCTCCTCGCTGCTTTAGCCTTGATTTTGAGACTACCAGAAGTAATCTTTCAGCCGACCTCAGTGACCGTGTGGGTGTGTATGGTTTTAAAAGATCTACCAATCATTGAGATATTATTTAGTTTATAGATTTAATGTAATATAAGTGTGCATATCTAAGAGGTCAGGACACGTAGAGGAACAATGGGAAGGGGCAGAAGTACTAATGGAGGAGGTAAAGCCTATGGGAGGGAGACCGAGAGAGAGGGTGGAGGATAAAGAGCTGTGAAAAAGGTGGATATCTGTCTGTGTCCCAGTGGATTGTGGGAGTCAGTGGTGCAGCTCCATAGAACCTGTGCTCAGAAGCGTGTTTACATTAATGAGCTAAGAGCTGCTTCAAGTCTCTGAACACACACACACGATACACACACAATACAAACACACACACACAATACAAACACACACACACACACAATACAAACACACAATACAAACACACACACACAATACAAACACACACACACACAATACAAACACACAATACAAACACACACACACAATACAAACACACACACACACAATACAAACACACACACACACACAATACAAACACACACACACACACAATACAAACACACAATACAAACACACACACACACACAATACAAACACACAATACAAACACACACACACACACAATACAAACACACACACACAATACAAACACACACACACAATACAAACACACACACACACACACACACTCTCACACACCCAAAAACAAACACACACACACACTCTCACACACACAAATACACACACACAAAAAACACACACACACACACTCTCACACAAACACACACACACACTCTCACACAACCAAAAACAAACACACAAACACAAACACACACACACACACACACACACACGTGTATGTGAGACCCTGGGCATAAACCAACTGTTTTACTTTTAAAAACTCCAATGGAGTTTGTTCTAAGATCCAATGGGTTTGGGGCCATAAAAGCAGCCCCCCCCTTCTTTAATACTTTCGGTAAAGAAAAGCATTGGAGGATCTGAGTGTCCTCGTAGCGTTATACCATTAAAGGCAGTCACTGATGTATGTAGGGGCCAGGTTTTGTAAATATCGCTAAAATAAACTCTGAAGGACACTGGTAACCAGTGCAGTGATGCCAGCACAGGGGAAATGTGATCCCTTTGTTTTGTGTTTGTTAAAATCCTGGCTGCAGCATTCTGATTTAATTGCAATTTCTTTATTGTTTTTTTAGGGAGGCCAGTAAACAGAATTGCAATAATCCAAGCGACTAGTAATAAAAGCATGTAAAACCATTTCCGCACCATAGCGAGATAAAAATGGTCTGATCCTGGCAATGTTCCTTAGGTGGAACATTTTTGATTTTGCAACCTTGTTAAAATGGCTTAACCCCTGAAAGAATGAAGATCACAGTCTAAAATGATGCCCAGATCCTTAACTTGTGGTTTAATATATTTGGACATGATGGAAAACAGTGACTCTACTCTCTGCCGTTCTGATTTTGGACCTTCAAGTAGAATTTCAGTTTTTTGCTAATTTCTTTTAAAAAAATGTTCATTCATCCAATTGTTTACATCAATGAGACAGGTAAAAAGGTTATTTACAGAACCGGGGTCTTCGGGTGAAATGGAAATATGAGTGTAACCATCCAAGGGCTGTCCCAAGAGACCCACCCATTCCTCGAGACGGTTCATTAAAATACTGTGATCCATTGTGTCAAATGCTGCACTCAAATCTAACAGAAAGAGGACAGCTGCATTGCTTGAATCGGTTATAATTCTTAGGTCATTCACTACCTTTAATAAAGCTGTTTCAGTGGTGTAGTTTGTTTGATAGCCAGACTGGAATGTATCGAAAATAAATAAGCCACAGATATTGAGGGAGAATCTGATGAGAGAGAGACCAATGATCCAGGCTATTATATCTGGGACCTCCAACGCTGTGACAAGACAGGTAAGCTGAGCCGATGCGTCCTCAGTTAGACCTATCACATTTAGCAGCTTATTGCTAACTAACTGCACGATCTTAACTAATTATAAATATGTACATTATTTAGTGTACGCTCATTCATCAATGGATCTATGCGAGCTGCAGGAGACTGGAGGAGGGAGCCCACTCTGTTTCTTTATTCCCAAAGTGAACAAAGCAACAAGTTATCAAACAAGTGAAGTTGAGAGTCAAGGGTACAGATTTCAAGAGGCGACACAACAGAGCGCCGCCTCCTTTACTGATTGTCTCTTTCCGTTTTGCAGATGGTTATATAGATGAGGTGAAACTGGTATTAGCGCAACAGCCTTTCCATACCTTGGACATCAACTGCGGGCCTCCGTCATAAACAATGTCACATAGGCAGAATATGTGTGTTCCAAGATGGCAGCACGTTGATTTGTCTCTGTCTCTGTTAGTATTTGTCTCATTCTCGTTTTTTGGCATTGACTACCTCTTGTGCATACTGACATTTTATAATTTAGCTTTTTAGACCCGTTTTTAAATTGGTCTGCTGCGCTTTTAAAAGTTTTAAAAACTTTTAAAAGTTTTAAAAGCTTTTAAATGTTTTTGGGCTGTTTTGCGTCGTTTTGTGCCGGTGCCTCGCTGTGACGGGATTGTTTGCTCTCTGCCTGAGCTGTCGCTCCAACACAGTCTCACTCCCTGAACGTCCAGGAGCGACGCTTGGTCAGGGTCCTATGGCGTGCAGTTGTGACGCGCCGAGTCTCCTTCAGCTTCATAAACGGACGCAAAGAGCTTTCAACTGATTGCAATGTATTCCCATCGGCGGCGGTATTTGACGCTCTGGGAAGCACCGCATCGGTCCATGTCGGCGGCACTTAAAGGCAATGTGAGCCAGTGTTAATTTCGTCAACGAAAACTATGACGAAACATTTTCGTCAACAACCTTTTTTACATGACTAAGACGAGACGATGACGAGCTAAAAATAGATTCTTGATAACGAAAACTTTGACGAAATGTATATTTAGTTTTCGTTGACGAGACGAGACGGGACTAAGGTGTTAATGGTGGACTATCGGACATTCAAAATGCAGGCTATTTTCCCCCAATTGTCCGTCTTGTCTGTCAAAATGCATCTTACGTTTCTAACTTGCAATATCATTATTTCCGCTCTCTTCACTCCAGAAGAGAGATCTCCCTGTGTCTCTCTGTGTGCGGGGGCGGGGCCTAACACACACGCTGCAGCGGCACACAGAGATCTGCCGGGGACGGAGCGTTCAAAAGTATAGAGACACTCTACAAGGCTCGATGTGGACAAAGCTCGAGTGTTTTCGTGTTAGCGCATTGACACGAGTAGAGTAGTCTGTCCAAACAGCCGGCCAAAAGGCGTCATATTCAGTCGGAGAAATGCACAATTTTCGACTTCCTTAACTCGTAGCTCTGTTGCCCCAATTACGAGTAACATTATCACATCAGGTGCCCAGAGGTGGGAGAAGTAGGCCTACTCAGATCTTGTAGTTAAGTAAAAAAATACCATAGTGTAGGAAGAGTTCCTCAAATAAAAGTATGATCATCAAAATATAGTTAAAGTAGCGACAGTAAAAGTAGTCATTGTGCAGATTGGTCCATTTCAGAATAATATATCTGATATGTTTTATAATGATTGATCATTAAAGTGTTCTCAAAGCTGGTAAAGGTGCAGCTAGTTTGAATGACTTTGTATACTGCAGGGTAGCTGGTGAATTTACTCCAGGTGGAACTAAAGTCTGATTTAACACTTGATTATATTTCACATCATTCATCCAGATCTGTGAAGTAACTAAAGGTATTAAATACATGTAGTGGAGGAAAAGTACACCATGTACCTCTGAACTGTAGTGGAGTAGAAGTACACAGTAGCAAAACATTTAAATACTCCAGTAAAGTACAAGTACCTCAACATTTGTACTGTCCCATTGATTCCGATTTCAGAAACCTGTATTTGCCTAACTGAATTGGTTTAAAGAGAGAAAACATTTTGACTAAAAGTTGACTAAAATGTAATTTTTCATCGACTAAAACGTTTTGAGTTTTCGTCGACTAAAACTAGACTAAAACTATGAAGGATAGAAATGACTAAAATGTGACTAAAACAAATAACCATTTTCGTCTTAAGACTAAGACTAAATCAAAAACAGCTGCAAAATTAACACTGATGTGAGCGTCCATTCCCATTGGATAACGGAGGATTTTACACCCGGAAGTAAGTATTCTCTTTACTGTCGATTGATGTTACAGTGATATCTGCACTACTCATCAACTCAGAAACACCAGATTATCCTTGTTAATTACACAACATTGATTGGTTTCAATTGAGTACAATGCTTTTGTATTTTTCCCCTTCGATTCGGAGAAACAAATATTTTTTCGGAGTTTAGGATGGCAGAAAACACTACACTACCCATAATCCTCAGCTATCGTTTAGGACTACACCATCCGCTTTGCTTGACAAACCCTGTGATTAGTCCTCAAGCTCTGTGATTGGATGTTGGAGTGGCAGTGCGCGAAGTTGACGCCGAGCGTCAAACAGCACTTTGAAATGGAATGAATCCCATCGACGTCACACTATCCAAAACTGGACTCGAACGTGTCATTTGTAATCCTAAGGGCTTTCTTTAAGGTTAACATGGTATTTTTACACCACTACATTTATTTTAGTTACTTTACAGATTTGGATTAATGATGTGAAATATAAACAACCCTTAAATCAGACTTTAGTTACACCTGAGTAAAATTCAGGAAGGTGATTGTCAAGTGCCAACAATCAGGAGAGATATTTGATAGTTGGTGCTTGAGAAGACATTTATCTGCAGATCCCTATAAAGTATATTCTTTACTCGTTATTCTCTAATAGTTACTTAAAAACTGTATATGATGGCTATTTTGTACATCCCTTTCAAGATTTCAAGATTTTCAAAGGTTTATTGACATATCATATACAACTACGGTGTAGTTATGCAATGAATGAAAAACTTGGGTCACAGGTTCCTCAACAGTGCATTACAAGACATCTATCAATATGTGTGTATACCTCCGCCATTAAACTGTCATATTCTTCACATTTCTTATTCTATCTACATACACATCTTATAAGAGTATAATAAATATGTATAAAATCGGTTAAAATAAGTGCTTCAACATAGTTAACATTGCAGGAATGTTGATTGTCAAGTCCCAAAACAAACCATGCAATATATTAGACTTTAAGTACTTCGTCAGCCTTAATATTTATCTGTAGATTCCCCCAAAGCTTTTTGCTTACATGTATTTAAAAGAAGACCTTAACCTAAAGTATTATTTAAAGTTTTAATAAATCCTAATTAGTTTGTCTGTTTTTTACATCCTCCTATTAATATCTTTGTACATCCGGCACAACTGTTTTATTGTAGAGATCATTTACAGTATCTTCTTGATATTTTCTATTCTATATTAACTTAGGCAAGGCAAGGCAAGTTTATTTATACAGCACCTTTCAACACAAGGATATTCAAAGTGCTTTACAAAAATGAAAGACATTAAGAAAAAGGCATTTTAAAACAGTAATTAAAAAGCAACACAATCTACCTGCATTGCAATTACTCTGATATATTTTGTTATCCACAGACGACCACACATATTGTTTTAATATTTGTAACACAAAAGCGATGGGAAAAACCCACAGCAACACAGAAAAGATGGTCTTAACATGACCCAGCTGTCTAGTTAATAAAAAATAATGATATCAAACTAAATATTACTACTAACTTTATTGTGAAATTAAAACAGAACGGTAAAAGAATAGTTTCCGGTCTATTCTGAGGCCCGATCTCTGTAGATAAATAAAGAACTACGACAGATGTGTAATATTTAATGCAGCCGAACCATTTATTACAATGCATTCATGTGATGACTTTCAAAGAGTAAAGCAAGCACTGCTGAATAAGTATGATTTGATCTTTTACGAAACGTTTTTTTTCATATGGAATGCAGTTGGAGGTCAACCAATCACAGAGCTTGAGGACTAATCACGGGGTTTGTGAAGCAAAGCACATGTTGTAGTCCCAAACGATAGCTGAGGATTCTGGGTAGTGTAGTGTCTTCTGCCATCCTAAACTTCGATACAACTATTTGTTTCTCAGAGTCGAAGGGGAAAAACACAAAAGCATTGTACACAATTAAACCAATCAATGTTGTGTAATTAACAAGGATAATCTGGTGTTTCTGAGTTGATGAGTAGTGCAGATATCACTGTAAAATCAATCGACAGTAAAGAGAATACTTACTTCCGGGTGTAAAATCCTCCGTTATCCAATGGGAATGGACGCTCACATTGCCTTTAAGTGCCGCCGACATGGACCGATGCGGTGCTTCCCTGAGCGTCAAATACCGCCGCCGATGGGAATACATTGCAATCAGTTGAAAGCTCTTTGCGTCCGTTTATGAAGCTGAAGGAGACTCGGCGCGTCACAACTGCACGCCATAGGACCCTGACCAAGCGTCGCTCCTGGACGTTCAGGGAGTGAGACTGTGTTGGTCGCTCTTTCGGACTCTGGATTGCTGTCTGTCCTGCCGTGCTGTCGGGGGCTGATCGACCTGAGCTGCTGATCCTGAATTAGGTGTGCTGCAGCACAATGTTGCTTAAAGTTACCCTCGTGTTCGCTTTTTTTCTGGGATTAATTGTCAGCCCGCATGTCGGCAAAACTGACAGATTGCCTCCCAGCGATGTCTCTGTTCACTTCGGACATTCGGATGGTGGAACCTCTGGAGCGCTGACTCCATCGGATAGTTTTTGCCAAAAGCTGACGTTTTATGGCACGAAATGCGCTCTCCTGTTTTCCCTTTTGACTCTGGACTAGCTAATATCGAAGGATTGGAGCAGCCCCGCCCCCCTGAGGAGTGACGCGTCCAGAGCCCATGTGAAAAAATCATCTTCCAGGCTGTTAATATTGTTACTGCTTTTACTCTCTGGTAACGTTAACATTAACCCTGGTCCCGAGTGTTTCTCTGCTTCCTTGCAGCATTTGCCAACTCCGAATGAGTTTAGCTGTAGGCAAGGATTGGGTTTTCTGCATGTTAATGCTAGGAGCCTAGTGCCCACATTAGATGTTTTCAAGACCTGGTTTTTAATTGCTAAGCCTGATATTGTTGTAGTTTCTGAAACCTGGTTAAAACCGTCTGTCACTGACACTGTTATTCACATTGATGGACATAATGTATTCAGAACGGATCGTAAGGGCAGAGCTGGTGGTGTTGCAATATACACTGCTGAGAAGTTACGGTGCTCTGTCCTTCATTCGATTTCAATTCCAAGGCAATTTGAGTTGCTAGCTGTCCAAATAACTATAGCAAATGCTCCTCTCACTGTTATTGGCTGTTATAGGCCTCCATCGGCCATCATTGATGCAACTACTAGCCTTACTGAATTGTTGTCTAAGTTTTCTTCTGAAATCATATTATTGGGTGATTTAAATTGGGACTGGTTGAGTGATAAATCTTCACAGTTTAAGCAGGTTTGTGATTCTTTTAACTTAAAGGGGACCTATCATGCAAAATGCATTTTGATGTCTTTTATACATAAATATGTGTCCCCGGTGTGCCAGGGAACTCACGCAGCGTCAGAAAATAAAACCCTCTCTCTTTTCGTCCGTACCCACATCTCTAAAAACGGGGGTACAACGGAGCTGATCCAGATTTGCGTCCGATATGACATAATATCGGAAATGTGGACCCAAGGCACTATCAGAAAGTTGCTATCAGAAACAATGCCCAACTGTTTTGGATGTAATATGGTCGGTGTTTACATTAGCATCGCTAACACTCAGAGCTAACCTGTACTGGAGAGCATGTGTGTGAAGAAGCTGGATATAAAAAGGAACTCACCTTGTGGTATAACCGGCAAGAGAGAAAGCCTTTGGACTCCATACTGTTTCAGAAATAATCCTTGATAATCCATGATATGGCGTTTCATCACAGCAGTATTTAGTTTAGACAGTAGCTGCCGGGTCCCGCATGAGCTCAGCCCCCTCCTTTTTTTTTTATCAATTCTTTTTTTTTTTTTTAAAGCTTTATACCCAAAATCAGCACTTTTTAAACAGGAAGTGAAATAGAGGGATATGAGGCATGGCTAGAATGGGTGATCTGTTTGGTATTTTTGAGCAAAACACTTCATAGACATGTTTTTTATATATTTTTATATATCTGAAACCTATGCTATTGCCTAAAAATAGCATGATAGGTGCACTTTAACTCAGTTTATTGATAGTCCCACTAGAATAAACCCTTTCAAACCCAATAACGATACCCTTATAGATGTCATTCTAACAAATGCAGCTCATAAGTATGTGTCTGTTGGTGTTTTTCCTAATGATATCAGTGACCATTGCACTATTGCTTGTGTTAGGAGCACTAAGTTGCCCAAAGCCAAGGGCCTTATTGTGCTCAGGCGCTGCTTCAAACACTTCTCTGAGCAGGCTTTCCTACACGATCTGGCGGAGGTTAAATGGCACTTCATAGCGTTAATTCCATCTGTTGATGTTGCTGTCCAATTCTTTATTGATCACTTTTTATCGATTATTAATAGACATGCCCCCCTTAGAAAAATCAGAGTTAAGAATAGGAACACTCCATGAGAACTATCTGATCTCATTCATGATCGAAATAAGCAATGGTCTTTAGCTAGAAAGTCTAACACTAGTGATGACTGGCTTCTTTTTCGTGTCCTCAGAAATAAATGTTAAGCCCTTATTAAAAAAGCTAAAGCTGATTACTATCTGAGCTTAACCACTGATTGTATTAATGACCATTCTAAGTTCTGGAAAACAATTAAATCACTTCAGAACAAGAAGGTTTCTAGTTTCCCACAAAAACTGAAGGTCAGTGATTCTTTTATTTCAGATTCAGATGATATGTCTAATGCCTTTAATGCTCACTTCAAAAAGGCTGGTCACATTTTTGATGAGCAAAGTCATGACTCTCTGCATGGTCGTACTCATAGCCATAGTCAAGAGATGATCTCCCCTGTTTTTGATTTTGCTTCTTTCTCAGTCTCTGAAGTCTTACAGGGTTTGCACTCAATTGATCCTAAAAAGTCTGCCGGCCTGACGGCCTCGACCCTTTCTTTTTAAAAATTGCAGCTCAGATTATAGCACAACCAGTAACTGATATTTGTAATCTCTCCCTGTCCACTCACACACTGCCAGCTGTGTGGAAGCAAGATCTTGTATCGCCCCTCTTGAAAGCTGGGGATCCCACTGAGTTGAATAACTATCGTCCTATCTCAAATCTTTCTGTGTTATCAAAGATTCTTGAGTCCCTAGTTTCTACTCAGCTAAAACTTTTTTTTAATTCACACAACATCCTTAACCCTATGCAATCTGGATTCAGATCAAAGCACAGTACTGTGACTGCCAGTCTGAAAATCTTAGACGATATTAAGGCTGCTTTGGATAAAAAATCTGTTTCTGTTGCATTGTTTATTGACTTAGCCAAAGCATTTGACTCTGTAGATCACCACATTCTGTCTAATGTTATGTTGGTGTCTCGTTTCGGTCATAACGACATTTGCTGGTTTCAGAGTTATCTAACCGACCGTACTCAATGCGTCAGGTTGGGTAGTACTGTCTCTGACCCTGTCACCTTGGAGTAAGGGAGTTCCACAGGGCTCAATTTTGGGGCCCTTGCTCTTTTTATTATATGTAAACAATATTTGTAATCAGATGCAATTTTCTACCTATCATATGTATGCTGATGACACTATTGTATACGCATGTGCTCCTTCTCTGGATATGGCCGTTTCCAATTTAAAATCAGATTTTATCACGCTACAGCATGCACTTCTTGATTCGAAACTGCTATTGAACAATAAGAAAACCAAAGCAATGCTTTTTGCTCCCAAGTCAGCGTCCTCTTGCCTCTCCATTGACACCCTTGATGGCGTCTCCGTTGAGTTTGTCGATACATACAAATGTCTGGGCTTTTGGTTGGACAGAAATCTGAACTTTAAACACCACATTGAAGTTCTAACTAAGAAATTTAAATTCACTCTTGACTTCCGTTACAGACTAAATGTTGTTTTTCAACTTCTTCCCGTAAAAGGTTGGTCTCTGGCTTATTCCTGTCCCAGCTTGACTACGGTGATACAATTTATAGATTTGCCTGTCCCACTGTTTTGGCCAAACTTGACCCACTCTACCATGCTGCACTGCGTTATATATCAAATGCACCCTATAGGACTCATCATTGAAAACTGTATAGCCTAACTGGATGGTCCTCGCTTAGTATAAAGCCATTTTAGGTAAGCTTCCACTGTATATATGTGCCAGATTTGCTCCAGTTTGTGACTCTTACAACCTCAGATCCAGTGCCTGGATACGGTTCCAGGACTGAGGCTGGAAAAAGGAGTCTTTTTTATTATGGTCCTTGGTCTTGGAATGACCTTCAATCAAGCCTCAAACTGATGGCACTTGTCCCTATAGCCTGTTTTAAATTGAAGTTGTCTGAAGACCTTACCACCAGCTGCTCTTGCAGTAATAAGTAGTGTACCTTTCTTACTGTCCCAAATGTGCACAATGTAGTGACTGCTTTTCGCCTTTTTGTTTACTTAGTTGTGTTCTCTGTATTTTATATGTCTGTGTTATGTTTAATAATGTGTAACGTTGCTGCCTTCTTGGCCAGGTCAGCATTGTAAATGAGATTTTATCTCAATGATTTTTATCTGGATAAAGGTTAAATAAAAAAAAAAATACAAATAAAAATGTGTTCCACCAGCAGGACACACTTCAAAAATGGTCAATGATGGTGAATTTGAGTGTAAAGGGGGCAAAGCAAGGACACAGTGACATGCGACCATGGGCAGACAAGAACCGGCAAAAGGTGGGGAGACCAGGCTTGGTAGAAGTTTGACACTGAGCACAGACTACTGACAGATATAAAGGAACATGTGCCAGCCTTCATGGTTTGCAAGTTCCACTGGGATTGAAGTGATAAAAGTGATGCAGGTTCGGCTCTGATATTAATGGACCTCTTATTATTGATTTTCCTTTCTGCCCCGGCCTACGTGAAATTAACTCTTGGTAAAAAACTGAGAAATATAAAACACTGGCCTTGCATCAGTATGTGAATCTAACAATGGTAAATATTAGCCAACATTGACCCAAGAAAACGTTATTCACTTGTTAGTTTGATTAGAATCATAACATAGTTCCGTTTTCATTTTTAGGGAACGTGAGAGGAAGCAAACTAGCCAATACAGACAATATGAAATAAAACATTTAGTGACACCATCAGGGGGCCCTTTGTTCTAAGAACTGTTGATCATCTGAGTTTGAATATTCCCTTAAAGCATTCCTGAGGCATATTGCTCATAACAATGGGACAGACGTGAGTTCAGAAATACTTCCTTTCACTGAAATGAGAACCATGCTAGTATTGGGCTGGTGCGGATTTGGCACTCAATTGGTTCTTTGCAAACCAGTTCATTTTCCCCTGACCAGCGCCCAGTAGAAGCCATGTCATGAGTTCACTGTTTCGTCGCTGCATTCTCAGCAACGCCATCATAATTAACAACAACAATGGCGGACTTCGTGAGAGCTGTGCCCATATTGCTCTCTTTCTGATAAAGCGAGATTGAATTGAAGAACGAGTTCCCCAGCTTTCACTGTTTTTCTAACGCTGGAGCGGTTCACTGCTCATGCATCACCAGCGTTTAGCCGACAATCTACTCCACTGTCTGACTGTGTCTGTCGGACAACCCACGTCCCCTGATGCATAAATCCCCATAAATTAATAGTAATATAAGATTTGTTTTGCCAATGTTTGGCAACATAGTGCCGTAAAAAGGTTTCTGTAATATAACATGCATGATGTAAGCATGATTTCAAGCCAACAAACTGAATAACTGTTAAAAATGCTTTGTACATTAGTATGAGTATGAGTATGCGTACAACAATTTATTATTCAGCATAAATGCTTTGAATGAGTACTTGTTGCAATTATTGTGGCATATAAGATGTTTTCTACCGGCACATTTTACTGGGTATTTTTCACTATGATGTTACTTGTGACAGTGTGCCACGACAAGTTGTTTAGCCTATGTATTGAATTAACCTGATAGCGAGTATAAAAACAACAGAAAAAACAATGTGTGCTGCTCTTAAAAACTGTCGTTGATGGCGAACGGGTGGTCATTAAAAGTAGGGTGGAAAAATGTATATTATTTCTACATCTGCCTGGTTAATGTGGCAGTACATAAATACAGTATGTGTGTGCAACCCAGTCTCACGGCATTTCGTGTTATAGTCACGACATTTAATCTATTGATTCGTGTTCACCAACACGATTTTCGTGTCACACAGAATGATTTTAAAAGCAATGTATTTCTATTGGTAGTGTGTTTCGTGCCGGCAACACGTCTTTTTGTCCGGTCGGGTCTTGGAAGACCGGAAGCTGTGTGGTTCATAAAAACATGTTCTTACTCAATATCAAGCCACGATTATTGTTTTTTTTTAAATCGTATAATGTCTGACTTTTTTTGCCGTCCGTGAGGAAAAGAAATGGGCTCAGAGCCTCAAATACTGAAATCAGTATTTTAAAATATTTTTTTCCTTCTAATTTGTTATTCTTTTCTAAATAACACACTGTTATTTACTCAACAATAACACACAATTATCCTTGTTTTTATTTATTTGTTTAATTCTATAATCTCGGGCTTTTTTGGCGTCCATCAGGAACTGAATTTCAAAATAAAATAACCGGAAACAGATACACACCCACTGAACTGATTACCCAAGATCCTCAGCTATGGTTTAAGCTTGGTGATTGGATTGTTTAGCCGCAATGCACTTTGGGATATGATGTTTATGCGATATGAAATCCGAAAAACATTTAAAAAAAAGAAAATAATACTTTATTCCGAGTGTGCTTGCTTTTCTCTTTGGAAGTCATCACATAACGGCATTGTAATACACGGTTCGGCTGCATTACATATTACACATCTGCCGTAGTTCTTTATTTATAGAGCCCTGATTAGAAGACTTCTGGACAAACTGGAAGAACTGCCGCCGAAACTGATTGTGACGTGGATCATAAATATATCAGCAATTAAACAACACCTTCAATTTCTCTTCACACAATACGTCTCCTTGAAGTATCAACACTAATTCGGCTGACTTTTATATTTGATCCAATTGGTAGATAGGTTATATTTACACCATAACGGTGCACAGCTGATATAAAAGGACATGTAGTTTTTAAAGATATTACTGATTTTCTTTGAATATAAGGATGTTAATACTGAGTTGAGAGAATAGTCAGGGGTTTTGGGTGATGGGAGACACATCTATGGAATCAGAATTTCAATAGCTTACCATTAAATGACGGATATACCTTTCTGTCTGTGATGTTTTACAAATCAGATATTAATGTGTAGAAGTAAAACATGAGAAATAGTATAGCAATATCCTGTAAAATGATGTGAAAACATGAATAAAACTACACATCTTCAGATGTTATACATACATAAGTGTCCTACACCAGGGGTACTCAAATACAAATCTTAAAGGTCCAAAGACATTTTTCAATAAGACAAAGGTCCGTTATTACGGTCATTCAAACTTTTAAACAATTGCAACAAGATTCTTAACACGAGGTTGCAAAAACAAAAATAATCTGTATGCAGCAGTTTTCATTGTTATTGTGTCTGTGCTTGATCCCTCAGAGTCGCAGTGTAAGAGCTGCACAGTTATGAATAAAGGCAGCTGCACCCTCTTTCATTCAGCATTCCCATTATTGCTTTATAAATGTCTTGCCCCCTTGTGTGTCCACTGAGGTTCGTCAGGCCCAACACATCTTCAACAAACTCCCCCTTTGCCTCATCATAAAAACTCACAAACACCAGCAATTGAGCATTGTCAGTGGTGTCAGTAGACTCATCCACAGCTAAGGAAATGCACTGTGCATTTTTTATTCCATCACAAAGCTGATTAATCAAATCACCAGCCAGTATTTATGTTCTTCTGGTTGCTGTGGAATCTGAGAGGGGGATTTGCTTGATTTTACCTGTTATTTCCTCTTTTTGTTTGCCTTCAAACACTTCAGTCATGCATTCTTTTATACTTCAGTTATTATCCAGTGGAAAGTCCTTACCTACTGGCCTAGTTAAATCAAAGTGGTTACTTTTTTTTGGCTGGGCAGTGTAGTTTTACACACCGTCTTATTTGACTTTCTCAGGACTTAAAACTGTTTTTTGGGGGCAGACCCCAACAGATGAAAAAAATATATTTACACACGTAAGGTCATCATCTTAACAGTTTTGTATGCTCATCCGTGAGCAGAGCATCAAGTTGACATATCTATTACAGCTGAATGCGGCGATTAGTCCGTGGATTGGTCAATTTGGACCAATCAGCGCGGGCTTAACGTAACGGCTAAGCGGTCCTACGACGCTGGTTATCAACTCGGTAAATCGAGCCAGGGTTTCTCTCTCCAGCTGAGAGCTCGTTCACGTGAAAGGGACAAGTGTACTAACAGCGCAGCGTCATACTTCATTAATGAAAAGTAAATTAATATTAGACAAATATGAACTTTAAACATCCATGACTTAAACATATAATAAAGGATACAAGCCACATAGTTGCACCTGCAAGGTGAATATAGAGCAACTGGTTAAAAAATAAATAAACTACCGAGTGTTTGAAAGCGTACAACAGTTTTATGTTATCACTGTTGCCCATCTAAGACACGAGTGGATCTGACTTTAATTACATTTGAGTTGAGTGTTTCGTCAACCTAATGTGTTGCTTAAAATAATACTTCTGCATACAGTATGTGACAATGTAAGTGTTGCACGGTCAGATACGGCTCGAGAAGCTGACTTAGACAAGGAAAAATATGATATATTATGATATTATATGATCGATGATGTGATATGAATGATAAGTGCGACACGTCGGCGTCTTCTCTTCATACGGCAGTTTAAACTGTATTTCCTTTATCCTGTAATATGACTTGATAGATTTAAACTCCGCACGCTGAGCTCTGATCAGGCGCAGCTTTCACTGAGTTGATCTCTTTTCTATAGACGCCGGAGGCAGGCAGCGTCAGGTAAAACAAGTTATTTAGCCTTCCCAAACCTGAGCCTTACGCGCCGCCAATAATACACCTCGCACCGAAAACTATCAGACTGTATACCTGTGGGAATAAAACTACAATAATTAGTAAATTATAGTACGCAGAGTATCTGGTATTTTTTATAAAAAACTAAAACCTTTAGGAGAAGCAGATACGAACGAAGTCAAAATGGAAGGAGAATTTGAACGTGAAGAGAGAGAATTAGGAGTCCCTGTTCCGGGGAGTTTAAGGGAACAGTGGGGACAAGCAGAGAGATTGATACTTAGCGGACTTAAGCCCGGAGATCATAAAAAGGCGAGCAGCGATCTCCGTTTCTTACACGATCAGATGATCGCAGAGAATAGAGTAGAGGGTGACGAGGCAATAAGTCTCCTAGCCACAGCACTCAATACATACGAGCGACAGTTGGTTCAGAAATTAGAAACTCTCAACAAGCAGAAGGCAGGTTTTACCAGGGCTTCTAAACTTAACAAAGAAAGGGAGCTAGTTGACAAGCTAAGGAGAATAGGCCATAACGCAGCCTTAGTTATGAATGGAGTGGCAGTAACCTGCTCTCTGAGCAAAACTCCCGCCAAAAATCTGCCCGCCATAGCAGCCCCACCCAGTCCTGCACCAGCCCCTCCCACAGAAGTGATAGAGCCAGTCAGGAAGGAGAAGCCATATGGTGGGCCCCTCCCAGACATCCCAGAGGGCGGTCCCCTCCTCTATCCAGATTTATACAACCCCTTTAAGACCCGACCCCCTCCCTATACGCTTCCCTCCACCTCTAACCCCCCCTCACCCAGTTCCCCTCATGACATTAAAGGAACACCTGTATCAACACATACACCTACAGATGAAGAAATACTTGACTTTGTTGCAAAACGCGTCAAATTTTTTAGGACTAAAAAAAAAAAAGGATGAAACCTCTGCCTCTGACAGAGAAGACACGGCAAGTCAAGACGGCACAGGGGACTCCACCTTCCTCTGAAACAGGTTGATATAGCCGGTGTCGGACTTTGTTTATGAACACATTAACTGAGGGACAGGTTTCTCCCCATTTGAGCTGACCCACGGCCATCAGTTTCCGGGTCCTGGAGCATTAGCAGTAGGGAAAGAAGTAGAAGAGATGGATAGCAAACCATACTACCAGCAACTTAAGGGCTTGGTATGAGATTTCTCCACCCAGGTGGCTGACGCCAAAGGGGGACCGGAGAAGCACGAGGCTAACACCGCAGAATTCATCTGGCTGAAGGTCATCCGTCCGAAGTGGCTCAACCCAAGGTTCACCGGCCCGCACAGAGTGACTCAGAGGACATCACATGCAGTTCGCCTCGAAGGAAAGGGGGAAACGTGGTATCATTGGAGCCAGTGCGCCGTTGGAAAACCTCCAGCAAGGACGTTAGACGACATCAGAACTGACATCGCTGCAGCAGGACGAGAGAACGACACATCTGACGACGACAGCCCAGCAGAAGCAACGACCCATACAACAGATGACAAGGACAAAGACACAGAGGTAACAACAGGCGATCTTGGAAAGGAGATTACGGCCGGCGAGGAGGCGGACACGAGTCTACGGGACCCCGACCCCTGAAACACACGACTCCATATAGGACCCGACTTTTTTACTCCCACCTTTAGGGGCACTTTCCAATAAGTAGCAGCATTTTTATGCCCACCTATAGGGCCTCTTTCTAATAAGAGTAGTAGGTTATATATAACGAGAGGTTATCCCTATAGTTAAAGGGCAGTGGAAGTCTCCCCACTCACCAGACCTTCTATTTAACAGGTTCTGGGAGCACAGTATTTACCATTACAGGGTACTATTTTACACCCTAGTTTTAAAGAATCTCCTTAGGAGATTTTAGCATTGTGTTCAACCTAATTACAATAACACGGACCACTGATTAAAGGTACTCAATAATGACAGACTGTGGATTACACTTCCTTATTATTTGATTGGGTGTTAATTCCTTGTGTCCTAGTAAATCTCCTATTATTAATAACAGAAATAATGTGTGTTCACCCTTGCCTTTATTTTTGTTTTAATGATTCCATTGACCACCCAGACTCCATTCCCCCGCCAGAGGAGTCCGTAACTAGGGTCAAACGGGCCAAACATGAGGTAGTTGTTACCAAAATGTCTCCTAAACAAACCTTCACTTTCCAAGCAGGTAGTGATGGAATAATGTAGACAGGATCAACTATGTACATTACAATGTGCTCCGTTTAGCTAATCTCACTAGGGACCTGTAGAAGGACTCGCTGAACAGCTGGGGCCGACTTCCCTTATGGCTGAAACAGAATAGAATGGCCCTTGACATGCTGTTAGCTGAGAAAGGAGGTGTGTGTTCAATGTTTGGTGATATGTGTTGTACTTTCATTCCAAACAATACGGCTCCGGACGGTTCCGTCACAAAGGCTTTAGAAGGCTTTCGCACACTATCCATAACTATGCATGAACAATCAGGGATACACAACCCCTTGGAGGAATGGTTTACAAACATGTTTGGTCAATGGAAAGGTTTAATAATGTCTCTTTTGATTTCAATAGCTACTTGTATTGCCATTTTAGTAACATGTGGTTGTTGTTGTGTGCCTTGTATCCGCTCATTGTGGGACAGACGCAGTAGAAAAGAATGACAGTGGTTATGTTTTGAATGCTTTGTGTGAATTGATCTCTGGAGGTGAGATCAAAAGGGGGATTAAAGTAACCTGTATATCCTATATAACCTGTTTTAATAATTATAACTTTGTCTGTTTTAAAATGTATACTTATGAAACTAGACCAAGTGTTCTTATTTTCCTTTGTTTGCTGTGGTCAATTGTGTGTGCGTTGACTTAGGAATGTAGAGGATCCAGTCGCCCCCCCGGGTTTTAATGGCCGGATAGGAGCATGGGGGGGTTGCAGGAGAAAGGTAATAAAACTGACACCATTGAGTCTATGCAGAGATTGTACTGAGAGAAAGATTGGGATGCGGAGTGGTACGGCCAGGTGCTGAGGATAAACGAAGATAAGGATTGGTACCTCACCCCCGTTCAACCCAGAATTGTTTATTTTATGGCTGCCATAAAAGATGACCTGGGACTGATCGGCGGCGCAGGAGATCCAAACTTCCCACACCTATGGCTGACTCACTCTGATTCGCTGTTTAGACCTCGTCAATGGCTGACTCACTCTGATTCACTGCCTAAGGCTCGCCCAGGAGTGAGTCCACCAATGGATGAACACCTAGGGAGGAGCAACCGACACAACTCCTCCCACACAACTCCTCTCCGTTTGTGGGGATAAATATTGTGAATTCTGTACACTCGCGGCCTCTGTTCTGTCTGACTGTCTGATACGTACATCGCACGGTGGAAGAGCTGAGGCCCGAAGTACTTCGTTATATAAGTACTTCGTTATATTGTACTGTTGTTTCTACCATTAAATCAGCTTATTGTTTAATCTCATATCTCTGTCTGAGCCGTTCCTTTTTACAGCAGACCACTCATCAAACGAACAGCGCGGAGCGGGCTCGAACCTTCAACCACTGAAGGGTGCTTAAATCCAACATGCTGCTGTAACGCAGACTTAAAAAAGTGAATGCAGGCACCGGCAGGAGTGGAGAGGAAATACCTACAAGTTCTTAATAAAGATACCTGTGACCTGCTGCTCATATGCAAGGTCTGAAAATACCTTCATTATCCTGAAATTCAGTTTTACAGGACGGGTTTTCCTACGTACAAAGTCAGAACAATGCCACCTGATTGAACAAAGCAATATAAGCAGCGATAAATGGGCCTTCGCAAGTTCTGTACTGATTTCCCCACTACATTTCCCTATATGGGAATCAGATTTTCCAGACCACACACACACACACACACACACACTAATGCAGACACACACTCACACAAACAATAACATATACACACACACACACACAAAATAGAAAAAAGAAAGTCGAAAATGTGAGAAAGAAAACAACATAGTATAGTATTTTGAAAATATCTGAAAAAAAGAATGTCGAAAATGTGCAAAAAAACGACATAGTACATTATGTAGAGAACAAAAAAGAAATAATTTAGAAATTAATTTCACATTAGCAATTTTATTGAGTTGAATCAAAAATAAATTGTCACTTCAAACTAATTAATAACTATTATGAACTTATAAAAATAAATAGGTTCAACAAAAGAAAAACTAGTATGAACTTATAAAAATAAGTTTGTTCAAAAAAAAAAATACTATTATGATTTTCTAAAAAATATGTTGGTTCAACTCAATAAAATTGTAAATGTGAAATTGGTTAAAAAATTATGTTAGTTGAACTTAATTAAATAACTATTATGAACTTATAAGCTTAAAAATAAGCTAGTATAGTATGTCAAAAATATCAGAAAAAATAATGGTGAAAATATGCATAAAAACCACATAGACTTTTTTGTCCAAAAGTTGTTACTTCCTGGTCCCAGCAGGGGGCGCTATGTAGATGAGTGACTTTGTTCATGCAGCTGTCTTCAGGCCGGGACTTTAATTATCCAAGAGGAGAAAAATCTCCGCTTTTGAGTATGCTAACGCCTTCAAAAAGGCCATTCATTTGGTAGAAAATAATAATAAAATACAAAATAATCACAAGGATGTCAATAGGTCTTCGCTCCGACTCTGTCGAGCTCAGACCCTAAAAGTAACCTTCAAGGGTCTTTCACCCTAATGTGGAGTTATCATAGTTAGCAGTGGACAACCAGTTTATACTGTTTAACTAACCCATGCATGTCAATCATGTGGGCACCAGTATGTTAGAACTGTCTCCAGGTGCTTTGGTTCAAAGAAGTGTTTGCATTGAACTCCTCCATTGATTAGAGTTCCTCACGCATGGTACTCTGTCCTTTGCTTGAAGAACAGCATGGACACGGTTTGAATGGCCTGAAATCATAACCTCTATATATTAAACAAGAAAACCATAGGGTGAAGCTGAATGGGACAGAGTAAAGACTTGGTTATCAGCAGTTCACCTCAGGGTAAAAGAAACGTTTAGTGGACTCATTGTTGATGATAAGCTTCTGATTGACTTTTCAGTGAACATTTTCATGCCAACAATGTAAAGTATCAGATGGAGCAGATAAGGTTTTTATCAAAGCTTGCACTCTGCAGATGTACAATCCTTTTGAATTACAGAGTGCATATGATTCAGAAGATGGCCTAGGCCTTTACATTGTGCCTTTGTCCTTACCTTCTCCATTCTCTTTGCATTGCTCTTTGTGATTTTGCATAATTTTGTGTGATAAGACTTGGCTCACAGTCAGCCCAGTTCATCCCGCTGGTGAAAGATGGGGCACTGTTTAATGTTTCCTGTTTGGATCAGCCCCAGAACAGCACTAGAATAAGAGTCCTGAGAGATGAGAGCTGAAGAATCTGCTCTATGTGTGTATAAGTGTGTGTTGACAGGGATTATAGGACGATGCAGGGTGGGTGTGGGGGGTGGGTGGGTGGCGGGGGGATGTTATGTGAGGTGCTGTCGACAGCATGTGATCGTTGTGGGCTTGCTAAACAGCAAGAGCATTATTTTCTTCCCTCTCAACTCCTCTCTCTGCCGTGTGCAGCATCTTGGAAAGCACTCAGATCATATGCAAAGCTGTTTTATGCTAATGTATGTGTACACACTTTGGTAATGGCGTTGGACCGGCATACACAGACTACATCACAGCCTCTCCTCTCCACCTGCCTGCCGCCTCTGGCTTCTTTACTCTTCTCCAGACACTTTTACTACCTTTGAAAAATGTAGGTGAAGGGGAAGCTAAAGGAAACACTCAACTTTTGGTTATCAATTTGCACATTTAGGAACTCCAAATAAGTTAAGAAGTATGTCTTAAAGAAAGAAAAGGCTGACATTATTCTACTTAATTTTCTCACTTTCCACAAATCCCATGAATAGAACAAAAAAACAATCGTGTGCTACTCCCTGTGACTCTCAGCTCCAAGCCCATTGGCTTCAAATAAAAGAACAGTCCCTGTTCACAAGAAAACATTCACCCTCTTTCCAATGATAATAGAAGTTCTGGCTCTGAAAGTCAGTCAAAAAATATACATTTGCATTTTTCTGATGTTATTATGTGTTCATTTGCATGAAGCTTATTGGTGGTGTGGATTGCAGCGAGGGAAGGTACATCTTCAGAATAAAATAAATGGCTAAATAAAATGTATTTAGCCAAATTATCAGAAACTCTAAACTAACATAGTATATTTGTGCTTAAAACTAATACAAAACAAAGTACAGCATGAAATCTTGCATGAAAATCCAAAAGTTGGCAAAACTGAAAAGAAGACCTAGCAATCTCAAAAATAGAGGGATTTTTTGATTTTTTTTTTAATGAACTTTGATACACAACTCTGACAATACATCAAGCACTTTTTATCTGATGTTCTTTTGTTAACGATGATATCATCGACATTCAGCACATCTGTGTCCATTTATAGGCTTTTGCCAATGTCCCAGATAACTAAAGTAGGCTAACTGTTGAACAGTGTGAGGGCGACAACCTGCTAACAGGCTAATTATTTTTAAGTAATCAACTTAGGCTTTGTCGGGAGGACATTAGTAATGATTTACATTCACTATCATATCCAGGCCACGCTGAAGAATAACATCATAGATCAGTGCATCTTTAGTATACCGGTCAAACCTAGGCTTTTGGAGGCTCCTGTTGGGGCTGCACCTTTCAGGCCAATCTGTAAACTACGAGTAGATGATGTAGACCAGGGGTGGGCAAACTTTTTGGCTCAGGGGCCACTATGTGTTTTAAAATTTGACAGACGGGCCGGGCCAGTAGCAGATCGGTGAAAAATATTTAGCTGTCCACTTCTCATTAAACACTCGGCACTCATTGTCGACTTTTCTTTTTTTTGGTCCACTCATTGTTACAGATGCAGGTTCAAAGGTGAATTATTGCATCATTGCGTCATCGTTTGCGTCATGACGTAACTGTTTACATGCCTTCTTATGACCCACACAGCGTTTTACGTCGCTGATTTTCTCAGAAACACCGCTCACAACATCAATAGAGGACTGCGTCGGGTAGCTTTTAATCATACGAAGCCAGATTAAATTAAAGAACTACTTCTCCAACCTTATACTTTTCTCCAGAGTGCCGTGGTTCATTGTTTATTAATGTGGTTCAGCGGCATTACCGACCGCTGCAGTGCTGCTCTTCCACCGGAGTTTAGTCTACTGTGAACTCACGGCAGCGGCCGCTGGAAAGTCTTCACTATCCAACTGTCACACAAGCAGCTGATAAATATCCCCATCCCCATCAGTGAATGTGTTTCCGTCTGAATTGACGCTGTTTGGCATCACAACGCTGTTATGAAAGTTTCTCTGGCATTCTACAGGTGATGTTAGCATAGCAACCGAAGCTAATCAGACTATCTTGAATACTTGTTGCTATCATATTGTGGCATACAGTAAGCCGTTTTCTACAGGCACATTTTACCGGCATAGTTTTCGTTATGATTTTACTTGTGATGGCCACATGTAGCCCATGTATTGATTCCATCCGATAGCTGCAATAATACAAAACAACAGGAAAACGTCTGCCTCTTCACAATGGTCAATAACAGTGAACGGATGGTCATTAAAGTAAGGTCAAATAAACAGAATCACACTAAGCCTGGTTAGTGTTGCCTGACTTTATATTAGTGTGTGGTCGCGTTCTAGTCACTTTGCTCAGCGCTACTGCTTGTTACAACTTGTATTCGCTGTACTCGCCATGAACTGTTATTGCTCAGGTTAATCTCGACCCCCTCCAATGTAAGCGTGACATATTTGGTTCTTAGATCTTGCCGGTTGTGTCTAGAGTGCGCCATCTAGTGGGATCAACTGAAATGCCGGGTATTGCAGGAAAAAGGCAAAATGAATGCGGTCTTTACTATAATTTGGACAATTTTTTACCAATATTCGGCGGGCCGGATTAAAATGCCCAACGGGCCGTATATGGCCCGCGGGCCTTAGTTTGCCCATGCCTGATGTAGACTGTATGAGGATGGAATTATACTAACCCTAGATTGTTTGTAATGTAAGATGCTTTGTGGGACACTGCGCCATCCCTAGTCGTAGGGACGATAACTAAATGTTTGTATTCACATTTTTAGGACAAGACAATTAATGATTAATGCGGCAGATAATGAAAACAGTCTCAATGTTGTAGACATGGCTATTATGCTTATGTTCTGCACTTCGAAGATTATAAATAGATGAAAATAATAACTAAGATATAGGACTTTAAATCCGCAGAACATGTAGAGTTGCTGGCTCTGTGTTCACCAGCCGAGTGCTGGGTACCAGAGGTGGGAGTAAGTCATACATGTGCAAGTCATTTGCAAGTCTCAAGTCTCAAGTCTTGATCTACAAGTCTCAAGCAAGTCCCTAGTCCCTTTGGTGAGAGTCAAGTCAAGTCTTTGCTCAAGGTCAAGCAAGTCACACGTCATACGAAATTCTGATGAATAACCCAAGTTTCCGCATTTAAATCAGTTAAAATACTGTGGTTATGAAAAGTTGAGTTTTATTTTCAACATTAACAACAATGGAGAATGGGGCTCTGAAATTATAACCCTAGTTTTAAAGGGCTCTAAAGTGAAAACAGGAGTACAACACAAACATTTTTACATCAAAATGTTAAAGGAGAGGTGTCATGGCCATTTCCACTGATCATAATTCCATTGTTGAGGTCTACTAAAATAGATTTATACTGTGCATTTTTCCAAACTCACATTGGTTTCTCATACAGCATCTCTGTAAAGTGTGTGTATTCAGCAGTATTCACTCTCTCCACTAAACGGCTCGTTGCAGCTCTTGCCCCCCCTCCCTGTGAGCCCAGTGTGCTCCGATTGGTCAGCTCGGCCACTCTGTTCTGATTAGTCAACCACCAGAGAGGCTCCGCCCATGTCTAACAGTGCTTTTTTCGGCTCGCTCTGAGCGGAACTTCAGTCTTACAATGGCGTCGGTACAGCCGTATATGTTATACGCTAACTAACCGAACTGTACCTACAACTGTTGTTATAGAAGAGTAAGCTATTTCTACCTGTAATAAACTACTACTGTTTGATGAAAAATCAAATCATGGTTTGATATATATGAATGATATGTTATAGGAGCAAATAATTCAGGGAAGAAAGGCTATTAAGTATTTCCATCAAACTTTATTTTTAGAAATGTACAAAATGAACATGTGTAAATATACATAATACACTGTATATTATCCATTCCTCCCCTTATAGGCGTTTTCAGCATCTTGCCTATCGCAGCTTTGTAAGCTGCTGCCGGGGCTTTTTAGGACGAGGCATCAGAGTGGTCATCCCGTCATGTGTTGTCCGCCAGATACGCCAGGAGTTTCCTGATCTGGCTGGACGAAATCAAATGCAAATCACAAAATATTAGAGAAACTTAGTTGTTTTAGATTCGTTAGTAGTAGTTGTGGTAGGAGTGTGTATCTATCTAATCTATCTATCTAATCAACACAGTTAGCTTTCCAGCTAATATGCTAACCTACGTTTGCTAGTTGTTCAGTGTAATATGCCAATCTACTATGAACAACAGCTAGTCTAGGCTAGCAAGAACATGTTTACAATTGCAATCTTATACGGGTAGTCTGCTACGTTCGGTCATTCATTGTAGCTGGCATAAAAACAGTGTTTTCCCTATCAAACTCATGTCTAGCTGTTAGTAGCCTTCTTGTTTACCTCGGTAGCATACACGCTAGGAACGCCAGCTATAATGTAATTACGTTTCGCGACTGACCGTATGGTAAATCAGCCGGAGTATACTGTCTATGAGTATTTCGTGTGTGATTGCAGACATTCTCCTGCTATGAGATACATGTAAGGCATCTGCTGACATTGGAGTTGATATATGGAAACGCTAGCAACTTAGTTAGCCCTGTTAGCACTGTGTCAATGGCTTAGCAGCCCGAAAAACGTTTACCCATTTAAACAGTCGTGGTAGATACCTTGTTTGTTTTAAACATCATAAATACACAAACAACAATGAATACTTACAGGTTGTGTACCCAAATCTCCAGCTGGTCCAAACAAAGTAGGAACAGCATCGTCCTTCAGTGAAATCAGCAGAGCTGCCTGCACTGAGTGTGTGTGTGTGAGGAAGTCCGTGGATTGGTCAATTTGGACCAATCAGCGGGGGCTTAACGTAACGGCTCCACGGATTGGTCCATTTGGTTCCGGGTACCGCATGTACCGCTTCCAACAGTAAATGTTAGGCTGGCAGAGGGTGCGGCCAGCGCCGCTGGGTGTGGCCATAGCTCTTCCGGGTACGAGCTGACGTCAGCTCGTACCCGGAAGAAACTGAGAAATCTCCAACGAGGCGTTTTGGGGAGGTATTTTCTATGTTAGAGTTTTACTCGCTACAGGGTGTACTTTGAGGGTTTGTGACTCTGCACACCGTTTACATGCAGAAAAACCTTCATAACACACAAGGGGACGGGTAATAACCGGAAAAGCATCTCTCCTTTAAGCCTTCTGCCCTGACCATTTCTCCTGTCTTAGGTGCTTCTCCTAAGACGCTGTGTCATTGTTTATCCTAACTGTGTCTGTGCACAAAGAAATATTGCATCAAAGCCAAATACAACGGAATAGTGTATGTACCAGGGCGCATGATATGTGTGTGTGTGTGTGTGGTGTGTGTGTGTGTGTGTGTGTGTGTGTGTGTAGACAGTACACTTAGCACTACATCGAGATTAAGATTAAACTAATTTATTTCATTTGGGAACACCCACATATACCTATGGCGTTGGCCAGATGTGTGTAAATGACTGTTCATGGTAATTTGAAAAAAAATGCTGTTGTCGGACAGACACAAACACACCGAACACACACACAGAGCGGAGCTGAGCAGAGCACACACACACACATCATGCGCCTTGGTGACCGGACATCTCCTTCATAAAACGAGTAATAGGGGGAATAATCGGGCAGTTCGATGTGTGTAGAGGTGTGTGTGTGTGTGTGTGTGTGTGTGTGTGTGTGTGGGTTAAAACGTAGCAGCCTACGGTCGGTCTTTAGCTGTTCTAATGAAGGTAAACACAGTGAAAGCGGTGTGTGAAAGGCACAGCGCGCTGGTGCTGCACTTCTCAGAGGCTGTTCTTCTCCTGTTTTGCCGATCCGCTGCTTAAACAAATAGCTCTACACCCCTGGCCGAAATGTCCCTAAAATGAAGTCCGAGTTCGAAATATATCTCAAATAATGTATGCACTGCTATTTAAGATACTTTCTCTCTCTTTTTTTTTTCAAATATTTAATTTTAAAACGTAAAGTCCTTTCAAGTCATCTGTCTCAAGTCAAGTCAAGTCTCAAGTCATGAATACCAAGTCAAAGTCAAGTCGAGTCTTTTATCAATGTTAGTCAAGCAAGTCTCAAGTCCAAAAATATGCGACTCGAGTCTGACTCGAGTCAAGTCATGTGACTCGAGTCCCCCACCTCTGCTGGGTACTAACAGCAGAGGTCTAGAAGTCTTTTCTTCTAAGTAAACTAACTTAAACAAAAAAGACAATAGCCCTTGAATCTCAAAATCTAATCTGGCAGCTTTTCACTCCAACACAATCGTTCATTTGTGCATTTCTTCAGTAGGAGGTGGTTGAAGTGACCGGGCGTCTGGCAGTCCAGAGGCAGCGTTCAGCACCATGTGAGGGGACCATCAAGGCCTTCAGCACTCCGTCTGTTAGTGACTCGGCCAAACACATTTCTCTTTCTCCACTCTGTCTCTCTCACACCTCACAGAAATGTGATAATATATATTTTTTGGTAAATTATAATATTTTTTCCGAGACCTCATGTTCCTTTCTAATTTATCATTTTGCATTTTACATGTTGAAATATTTGTTTTTACAAATTCTGCATGTTGAATGAATGCGCACCAGATAAGTTTTGCTCCTCTTTTTATGTAAGTAAGTTTTACAGATCAACAAAAGTGGTCGGAAGCGGAATTCCACATTTCCAGTGTTTATTGGAAGAGGCACAGTGAATTGTGGGCAGATGGAGCTCTCACCACACATGCTATTATAAAATACTTAGAGGCCTTTGAGCCAGGCTACCGCATGTTCTCTGCTGTTCAACCTGTGTCCTAGCTCTTGTCTTAGCCAGCGCTCCTGCTTATAGTCCAACCCCCAAAACTACATGTGACATTATTGCTTAGGGTGTGTGTGTGTGTGTGTGTGTGTGTGTGTGTGTGTGTGTGTGTGTTTGTTTGTATTTGCTTGTGTATCAGTAACACTTTTTGGCCTCAGAGGCCCCTGCTCTGTGTCCTGCCGGGCTTCATGCATCATTGTGAGAGGTTGGCCATCGGGTGATGAAGCGTCCAGTCACCCCCTCCTGGGACCCCTCCCTTTCTCAAAAGTACACACACAAACACACACACACAGACGGACATGAGAGATTGTCCAACTAGCAGTGGGGTTTTAGAAGAAACTCTGTTGCTTAAGGTGTGTGCATTGAAATTCAACTCATCAAAGCACATGTTCACAGTTCTAGCATCTTCAATCATCAAAGGCAAGGCAAGTTTATTTATATAGCACTTTTCAACACAAGGCAATTCAAAGTGCTTTAAAAAATGAAAGACATTAAGAGCATTAAGAAACATATTATAAAATGATATCTAGAAACACTAATTTAAAAGCTATGATATAAAATGACATTTAAAAACACTCATTTAAAAGCAAAGATAAAAAGCAAAGATAATAAAAGTTACAGTGCAGTTTAAGATATGAATATATCAATTAAAAGCAGCGCAAAAAGAAAAGTCTTCAGCCTGTATTTAAAAGTAGTCAGAGTTGCAGCGGACCGGCAGGTTTCTGGGAGTTTGTTCCAGATATTTGGAGCATAATAACTGAACGCTGCTTCTCCATGTTTAGTTCTGACTCTGGGGACAGAAAGCTGACCAGTCCCTGAAGACCTGAGAGATCTGGATGGTTCATAACTTAGCAGTAGGTCAGAAATGTATTTTGGGCCGAAACCATTCAATGCTTTATAAACCAGCAGCAGTATTTAGAAATCAATTATTTGACACACATGAAGCCAGTGTAAAGACTTCAGAACAGGAGTGATGTGATCCACTTTCTTAGTGTTAGTGAGGACTCGAGCAGCAGTGTTCTGAATCAGCTGCAGCTTTCTAATTGATTTTTTAGTGAGACCTGTAAAGACACCATTACAGTAGTCGAGTCTACTGAAGATGAAAGCATGGACAAGTTTGTCCAAATCCTGCTGTGACATTAGACTTTTAATCCTAGATATATTCTTTAGGTGATAGTAGGCTGATTTAGTAACTGTTTTAATGTGACTGTTGAAACTCAGGTCAGAGTCCATGACTACACCTAGATTTCTGGCTCTATCTGTTGTTCTGAACATTGCAGACTGAAGCTCAGCGCTAACTTTTATACGTTCTGCCTTGGCTCCAAAAACCATTACCTCAGTTTTATCTTTGTTTAATTGGAGAAAGTTCTGACACATCCAGTCATTGATTTGTTCAATGCACTTACTCAGTGTTTGAATTGGAGCATAGTCTCCTGGTGAAATGGTTATGTAAATGTGGGTGTCATCCGCATAGCTATGGTAACTTATTTTGTTGTTTTTCATTATCTGAGTTGTGGTCATCAAAGTCACAGCATAAAGCTTGACGTGACACAATTTTTAAATAAAGTGTCATTAGCATGTGTAGGAAGTTTCCAGTAGTTTTTATTCATAAAATGGGGTTAGCTTTGATTGTGTCATTTTAATAGGTATTTCTTAAATTGGAATCCTTTTTTTTGCCCTAAAGTAAACTGAGGTATTCTACTGCTGAGTGACTGGAGCACAGGGGTTTGTGCCCTGATTTTGAAGTGTATATAAGTAACTTTGGATAAAAGTGTCAGCTAAACAACATGTAATGGACTATAAACATGTTCTGTTAAGACTATATGGGTTGGAGAAATTCCTATGTTAAATTACTCAAATTCATCCGATTTTTACCCAGCTGAAAATCTATAGAAGCCTCGTTATGATGGGATACTAACCTCACACTTATATAATTGATAACAATTATTTCTGGCACCTTTCCCTCATGTTGCTCACCAGCCTGGACACACATTCCATTATTCAACCACGTTTCGCCGCAGGTCATCATCTGCACTACTCATCAACTCAAAAACACCAGTTTGTCCTTGTTAATTACACAACATGAATTGGTTTAAATTGCGTACAATGCTTTTGTGTTTTTCCACTTCGATTCTGAGATCAAATATCATTTTCTGAGTTTAGGATAGCCGAAGTCACTACACTACCCAAAATCCTCAGCTACCGTTGTGAAGACGACGTTTGTCCGCTTTGCTTGACAAACCTCGCGATTATTCAACAAGATCTGATATAGGATGTTTTAGTCGCAGTGCACATTGGGAGTCGTGGTTGAAACAAGAAGAAAACAAATAAATGTGTTAAAATAATTCATACTTGAATCGGCGTGTGCTTGCTTTTCTCTTTGAAAGTCTTCACATAAATGCATTGCAATAAACGGTTCGGCTGCATTCAATATTAAACATCTGCCGTAATTCTTTATTTATAGAGCCCTGATTAGAAGACTTCTAGACAAACTGGAAGAACTGCCGCCGAACGTGACGTGGATCACAAATATATCAGCATTAAACAACATCTTCAATTTCTCTTCACACAATACGTCTCCTTGCAGTATCAATGGTAATTCGGCTGGCTTTCATATAATCGTTAGATAGGCTTTTTAAAAACTTGGACATGTAATTTGTTTACCACATATGTGACCTCCTCTTTTCACCTTGACCTTGACACACATTTCGAGTTGAACTCACTATTGGGAAGAGGAGATTCTTAGATTTCCAATGAAATCCTCATTGTTTTAATTGGCAAATTATTGAGCCCACATTTCTTTTCATAAAACATGATGACTGTTATCAAGACACAATGCTACAGGATGCAACAGGATGCTAATGTGCATTAAGCTATGTTCTGAAATCGTTGTTGGCGTACAACAAAGCCTGTTAGCATGTTGTCACTCCCATAATGTTAAAAAGTCAGCAGCGTATTGTTTCAAAAAATAATTGAATTGGAATTAATGATCCATAAACGGTATTGATTAAGCCAGGTAAGCAGACATGTTCTTTTTTACTCAGGTAAGGGAAAAGTGAGGCCCATTTTTCATAAGTTGGTCACAATCAGATCTTGAACTCTTCGGGCAAGTTGGCTGATTTGCCAATAACAAAAGTAGTTCAAATTCGTACAAAAGTTTGAAATAAAAGCTCAAAGTTGAAAGGAAACCTGTCCTCGTATCGACACCAGAGAAATTAGAATCCGCTGCTGGTGGAGGGGAGAGAAAGAGCCTGTTGGTGTAAGCCAGGGATACATTTCTTTGTGGGGTGACCAGATGTGGTGGAGTGAGGACGGGTGACATTTTGTCATCTGCTTAACGCTGAGGTCCCTTTGGGGGGCTAATGAGCGCCATCATTTTTAGTGATCTATAAATCATGCCTTATTGATTTCTCGCCTCTCCCCCCTCTAAGCTGGCTTCTGTTCTCTGAAAGTCAGAGAACAGGAGGGGAGGGAAGGAAAGAGAGAGACTGATGGAGGGAGGCATAGAGGGAGAGACAGGTGGAGAGAGGGTGGGAGGAGTGGTTGAGAGCAGGCAAGTGGAAGGGAGGGAAAGGTGAATGGAGGAGATGGATGGAAGAAGAGTTGATAAATTGAGAGATAAAAGGAAAAAGGGAGGGAAAAAGATTGATAAAGAAGCGTTAGGGATATGAGTTTGAGAAAAAAATTGGTGGATGGAAAAATTCTGTGCCAAACAATAAGTTAATTAAGCTAGCATACTACCTTTTTAAAACCTTGATAATTGGATCATTTGTTAAAGTAAAATCAAAGAAATGTGTAAGAATAATCGGAATCAGAATCAGACATTGTATTTAGAAAATAATAGTGCAAAGTATAATAAATAGAAGATAAAAACAAGGAAGGATTATATAATAAGCAGAGCGAGCTGTTATTCTAAGATATTTTTGCATACTTGCATGCTCATTCACCTTGTGCTTTGCCGGCACTGTCTTGGCACTTCCGGTTAGAGTGTAATTGTTATTGCATATAGCATCACCAGCTTTATCAACCTTTACTTGCCAAAGGAACAGTTTGTAAGCTTTTGCATTAACTGTTATTAAGTCATAACAGTTTTTCAGGCAAGGAAATAACCATCTCCATTAACAATATGTGATGAACTCTGTTTTCTGACCTTTGTGAATGTGTGTGTGGTGGGAGGTGGAGGAGTTAGGTAAGTTTGGGGTACCCTTTACATTTCATCTCGTAGGTAAAAAATGTTAGACACACTAGGTCAGTGGATTGTTGCCACCCCTGTATTTGGCTTTGTCCAGTTCTTAGTAGTTCAGATAGTGAGGGTTTTTGTTTGAGTTTTGGGTTCAGAGGATAGATGTAAAGATAGGCCTGGTTTTGTTATACTTATTTCTTTTGTTTGGCACAATCTCCTTTGTCGTCTCCTCCTCCTCCTCCTCTCCTCCTCCTCCTCCTCCTCACTTAAAGAGCATTTATGGTCAGTTCTTTGTTGTACAAGGAATACACTTTTGTTAACGTTTACGCTGACTCCCTCATTTTATTGGTTGTTGTGTGTTACTGTCTCCAGGTCCCCTAGACCAGGGGTGGCCAACCCGCGGCTCTCGAGCCGCATGCGGCTCTTTGCCCAGTTTCATGCGGCTCTTCAGTTCATATCGAATTTTATATGTGTGAGTGTGGGGGAGAGACACGGACTCCTGACAGTTAAACCTGATATTTAGTAGGTCTGTCAAGTATTGAATGCTGATAATTCTGACGTAATTTGGCCGGTCAAAGTTGTTTGGGCTCGGATAAAATCGCTCCGTTACTTTCGTCCCGTGTTACTTTCGTCCCGTGTTACTTTCGTCCCGGCTCTCCCTATGTGTGTATGTGTGGTGTCAGGTGTCAGTATGAGAGGATGACAGCGCGTCTAATTTTGATGTGGCCCAAGAGCCAATCACAATAATACCTGCGATGCAGTGAACCAATCACCTTTGAGGGGGGGAAAACCTATCATTGATTAAACACTATCTGACCATGAACTGAGTTTGATCCTAAAATGGCAGGGAAGAAATGCACAGCTAAGCGAAAATATGAAGACGAACATAGGACGTTTTTAGTAGAGTGGGAGAGTTCATGTTTTTTTATCGAACGCAATTGCAAGCCATTTTGCCTTATATGCCAGACAGCATTAACCCATTTCAAGGCTTCAAATCTTCAGCGCCATTTCACCTCACTCCATGCTAACATCGACCAGGACTTCCCAAAAGGTACGGAACTTCGCAAGCAGAAGATAAACACCTTGAAAAGTCAGGCAGAAAAGCAGACACAGTTTTTCCAAAAAATAACGAAGCACTTTTAAAGTAAGATAAAAAAGTAAGATAAAACCTTTTCAATTTTGTTTACTGAGAGTTTGTGTGTGAGTGCACACAATGTTCATTGTTATGTTGTTATGTTAACTGGCCTCTGAATACTGGTAGGAGAGGTTTAATTCAATTTCTGTCAATATTATGGTGTGTGACATTTACAATAAATCTGTCTGAGCAGAGCTATGTGTGTCTCTCTGTGTGGGGAGGGTCTTTGAGTGTCTTTGAGTGTGTGTGTGTGTGTGTGTGTGTGTGTAAAGTTTTAGATTTTCATTTTATCTGTGTGAGAGAGAGAGGGGAGGAAGAAAGTGAAGGAGCACAGAGAAAGGCTGAGAACAAAAGAGAGAAGGAGGGGGGGTGCACGCACATCTGTGAGTGTGTGTTTGATGTGGGTCTTTGCAGTAACATAGTAAAAATGTTGGCTCTTAACCTCTGACTGGTTGGCCACCCCTGCCCTAGACCTTAGTGGTGACGTAACACAAATTACCCAAAAACTTATATTTGAAAATGTACAGCGATGTTTGGACCTGTTTGGAGCTGCTGGCTGTATGGGAATGGCCGGTCTGCTTAAAAGAAAACACTTCAACAATTAAGTTTTTTGTTTGGGGTGAGGAGAAGGGAGGAAAGTTGGGAATTAAAGGAATGGAGGTAATCTTGCCAAATCGCAATCAGGGTTTGCTATATGACATTGTAAATTACGTTACAATATGCATAACTAAGTCCACAAAGTATATTTGGTTTGATACATATGACTAGATTAATTGTTCTCTCATTAAACGTATGCGGTCTTAACTCCAATCTAAAGATTACAAAATGTCTTGATGTCTTGGGTCGAAAAAAGACTGATATTGCATTTTCTTCAAGAAACCCACACATTAGCTGAAGATATTCATAAAGTTGGGATAATATTTATAAAGTTGTGGCTTATTCATCTTCAAACAGTAAAACTAAAGGAGTAATCATTTTAACCTGTTAAACCCTGAGCCTGTTTTTCAGGTCTCGGGCTCGAAAATGACATTCCCAGAACAAATGACCATATCTTCCCTTCTAAAAGGGTTAAATTAATAATCTTTTTTCTCAAAGCAAGGTTACATCTGTGAGTTGGATGTAGAAGTGTCAGAATCAATATAGATGTTTTTATTTTAAAGTAAATTCAGATTGAACACAGTAAAAAAATGTAAATTATAGTGTCCGTCCAAAAAAAAAAAATTACTTATAGTGAAAACCACCCTTGAATGATGGGATGGTAGACTAAAAGCTTTAGGAATCCAAACTACAACATATAATAAGTACCCTGTATCAAGATTGATGCAAAACAAGTGAAATTTGACCTTTTTAGAGAGATTTAGCAAAAAAAACCCACTTCTGGGGTCGTTTGGGTGGATTTTCAATATCTCTGGCCCCCCTTGGTCGATTTTGATGATTGAAATCTCTTTATAACCGCTAGAGCCAATGGAATCGAGGGAAAGTTCCACATACGCACACACGTTACCAAATAAGGAGTGAGAGTGACGCGTGGCCAAAACCGGAAGCTGCGATAACTCTGGAGGCTACCATTAGCAGCTAACTTTTTTTCTCCGATTTTTACATCAAAATGGAATTATGGATTATAAATAATTTTTTCAAAGCACAGACACTTTGATTGGACACTATGGATTAACCCTCAGAAGTGTTTTATCGTTTTAATGCCATTGAACACGACTTTTGATCAGAATAACATCTAAGGTGAGACGATCTCCCGTAAATGCTCCGTAAAGCTACTGTTGTGATGTCTGTGTTTGCTTCCCCTGTCGCGAGTCCTGATCGCCCAGTGATGATACTATACCTATATATCTGTGGAGTATCAGCTTTAATCGGATATATTGTATGTGCAGTTACGATAAGTAATAAGGGTATCTTTATCTTGAGTTCTGTGCCAAAGTCAGTTAGCATTTTTTCGCTCAGGGGTCATTTAGACGCTTCTTATGAGACTTGTGTTTTGTTTTGGTAAAAATGGTTCGTATCGTCAGTTAGCTGAGATTCTTCCCGTTAATCTGGTGCGACACATTAATAGGTTTCATAATGTTAAGAAGCCCTGAGACACAGTCTCGAAAAAAAACGTTCACTTGCGCCGATCGGGGGGGCGCTCGTCCTTAAAAGTTAATTCGCAATAATTTAAAATGACATATTGTTAACAAAGGTCAAGATCAAGAAGGAAGAATTGCTTATCTTCAAGGAGTCATTTGCAATAGAAAGATAGCTTTGATAGCATGCTATGCACCTAACTTATATGAACCTACGTTCTTTGAATCACTTTCAAAAGTAATTTCCGAAATGACCAATGATGACATTATTATTGGTGGTGATATGAATGCTGTAATTAATCCATTGTTAGATAGATCAAGGAATACCCAAAGCAATTCATCAGCCAACCTAGCATTAAGTACCATTATAAATAATTATGCGTTGGTAGATATATGGAGAGTAAGGCATCCTATATCAAAAGAGTTTACTTTATTTTCTAAGAGGCATCTTACATTTTCAAGGATAGACTATATTTTTATCTCCTCTAAACTTGTAGATTTAGTTCAAAATACTGAAATATCACATATGTCAATATCAGACCACCACGCCAATGTATGCACATTTTTTTTCTCTCAGGAGAATAATCGAGCTGCAAGATGGAGATTCAATTGAACATTATTACAAGATTCACAATACTGTCAACAGCTTAAAATCGGCTTAAGAGAGTTTATGTTGTTTAATTATAACTCAGTTAAAGATGTCAGGCATCTATGGAACGCTGTAAAAGGTTATGTTCGAGGCAACGCCATTGCGTACTCCTCAGCCCGAAATAGGGAAGAGCTCAAGACAGTCGTGGATCTAGAATGTACATTATCATCACTGATTAGAGAACTACAGGAACATTATAATTCAGATAAAGAAATAGCAGTATGCAAAGTTAAAGCTGAACTCAATGCAATACTTACCAAGAGAGCCACATTTCTGATTCATAGGGTAATAAATACAGCAAATCTAGATGGAAGTAGACCGAGCTCCCTGCTGGCAATGAAACTCCGAAATAACGAGCAGCTGGCCAAATATCTTCAATTACGAATAATGATGGCATTGTCCTTTATGATCCAGTCCGTATTAATCATGAATTTGAACAGTTGTATAAACATTTATATACGTCTCAAGTACAGACATCAAAGGCAGAGTTAGAACATTTCTTTGTGGATCTGAATTTACCACATCTATCCCCTGAGGATATTGATCGCTTAGATTGTGAAATCACACTTAAAGAATTATCTGAAGCATTGGAAGACATGAACCTTGGCAAATCCCCTGGTATAGATGGTATCCCTCCGGAATTATATTCCCAGTTTTGGCCTGATTTAGGACCAATATTATTGGAAATGATTCACGTAGCACTTAAAGAAGGACATTTCCAAAGGATATCAATACAGCTATAATTTCTCTCATACACAAGAAGGGGAAAGACCCAAATGTATGCACAAGTTTTAGACCAATATCACTTATGAAATTCAGAAATCAAACTTTATGCCAAAGTAATAGCTCGACGATTGGAGAAAGTCCTTCCAACATTAGTTCATTATGACCAAACAGGCTTTATGAAAAACGATTCTCATCAGATAATATCAGGAGACTACTGTATGTTATTCATTTTGCAGCAGACATAACATCGCCTTGCGCCGTATTATCAGTTGATGCTGAAAAAGCTTTTGACAGGCTAGAATGGCCATTTTTGTGGCATACAATGCAAAGAATGGGTTTTGGGGCAAAATGTATGATTATGTTGAAGATCCTATATATTAATCCAAGTGCTATGGTTCTGACAGGCAATCAGTGGTCACCTAGATTTCCAATTCTACGTGGCACACGGCCAGGTTGCCCTGTCTCCGCGCTTCTGTTTGCGATTTCTCTAGAACCGCTTGCACAGAAAATAAGACTATCCAAAGAAGTAAAACAGATAGTTGTAAAAGAGACAGACAACAACATTTCCTTATATGCGGATGATCTACTACTGTACTTGGACGAGGTACCAACTACACTTCCTAAGCTGTTAAATATCTTTACTCAATTTAGTTCAATATCTGGTTACAAGATCAATTTGAATAAATCATGTCTTTTACCCCTCAATAGTGCCATGGTTGAACTAAACCTAAATACAGAATTGCAGATCGTCCAACACTTTAAGTATTTGGGAATCGATATATATGCCTCATTAGACCCAACAGTAGCAAAGAACTACAAAAGAATGTATACAACAATTAAAGATGACCTAAAAAAGTGGATTAATATAACAATTTCTTTAGCAGGACGAATTTCAATCATAAAGATGAATATTCTACCAAGAGTCAATTTCTTAGCTAGTATATTACCTTTATCTCCACCAGACGGTTTTTGGGACAAACTTCAGAATAGGATTTCAAAATATATTTGGAAAAACCAATACCCAAGAATCAGATACAAAGTTCTACAATATGACAAAAACAGTGGAGGCCTTAATGTTCCCAATCTCGAGCTATATTATTATTCCTTTACGCTTCGAGCCTTGAAAAACTGGATTGATGAAAGCACCAATGTACCTTGGATTAAAATTGAAAGAAGTATAGTCTATCCCCTTAAACTTGGTGATGTCTTATTTTCTGCCATGTTGCCATATCACTGTATGCATACATTTGGACCAATTATTGGCCAAGCTATGAAAGTGTGGAAACATGTAGAGAAATTGTGCAATTGGTCTGTAGATTGGCATAGTAACATACCAATTCCCACAATGGCAAACCCGAGGAATACATTATCTTTCTGACATAACCAACGACAACGGCTTGATGTCCTTCCAAGAATTGAAAGACACGTATAATGTGCCTGGCTCTTCTTTCTTTTTCTATTTGCAACTACGTACTGCCATGCGCACATATGGAGTTCCTTGGAATCAACCTCTGCCAACACATCAATTAGTTAAGGTCATATTAAGTTCAAACAGTGTGAGCGGCACTACTTCATATATATATAAAAAGCTGCAAGATAAATTAACCGGATATATTGGCATCTCTACAGTATGGAACGCAGATCTAAAAAATGACACGCAGACTATTGATTGGAAGAGAATATGGAATAATATCTCCTTAACATCGCGTAACTACAATCACCAATTGATACAGTATTAAATGATACACAGATATTCCCTGTCAACCAGAAAATGCTGTACACATGGTTTATGAATGTACTGCAGTAAGAACGTTCTGGAAACAAGTTATTGACATTGTATCTGTGATTATTGGAGTTCACATACCCTGTCTCCCAAATATTGTATCGTTGAATGACGATTCTTCTCTTGACCTACAGAACCATCAGAAAAGGGTGCTTTTTCGCTGGTCTAACAGCAGCCAAAAAAATAATTTTAATATGATGGAAACCCCCACATACTTTATTTATTAAGAAATGGATATCATCCTTCCATGACCTACTAATCTCAGAGCTGTCAATCGCTTCTGCTAATAAGGCTAAGGGGGAAACATTAGAGGCTATTCAAAGAGCTGCTGATCTGGTAATATCATTCATGTAAATTATGATTCTACATATGACCCGCTCTATCGAAATCAGTCGGAAGTCGCAACGGCTCATTTCGAAATAAACGTGGATTTGCGTAAAAACAATTTTTTCGGGGTTCGGGTGTTTTGTTTGATTTTAAATAAACAAAGTCTTGGCTTTCAGAATATGAAACTTTTATTTCCAAAATCACACCATAAATACATTTTTGAAGCTTGTAAAGGGAAGATGACAGCTCTCACTCGCAATCTGCTCTTCCGTAGCGCCGCTCCCCCTCCTTCCGGCTGAAATTATGAATGTAAGGCGTATAGTAATCATAGATAACACGGCAGGGTCCGTTACAGTTTGTCTTCATCTGATTTCAAATAAACAAAGTCTTGGCTTTCAGAATATTAAACTTGTTTCGGCAAATTCCGATGATAAATACAACGTTGAAGCTTGTAACGGCATAATTACAAGCGGAGAACGGAGTAACTTGACGTCACAGCAGGCATAACAAAAGCCGGTGTTTCTCGTGAGTGTTTTCCCCGGGAAACAAACACAATACACACAAACGCAAAAATACACAAAACACACACACACACGTACATACACACACACACTCGCGAGCTTCCCCCAGACCAGTAATCCAAACGAAAATATTTTCCCTCCGGACTATTTTGATCATTTGCTCCGCTAATAATCAATCAGATCGATGGATTCCAGAGAGGAGGAAACTTTGAAGGCCTTTTTCTCAAAATGATGACTCGGTGACATTCATTATATAATGTGACATACTTTGCTTAATATTTGGAGTACAACAACAATCCTGATATCATTAGAAAGCTAGGAATCTCCTCTTTCCAACAGTGTATACAACTCAAAATGTTTCTTCGGGTCAATGCGACTGATTTCGATAGAGCAGGTCACATATGTGACCCGCTCTATCGAAATCAGTCGGAAGTCGCAACGGCTCATTTCAAAATAAACGTGGATTTGCGTAAAAAAATAGTTTTTCGGGGTTCGGGTGTTTTGTTTGATTTTAAATAAACAAAGTCTGGCTTTCAGAATATGAAACTTTTATTCCAAATCACACGATAAATATATTTTTGAAGCTTGTAAAGGGAAGATGACAGCTCTCACTCGCCACTCTGCTGTTCCGCAGCGCTGCTTCCCCTCCCTCCGCTGAAATTATGAATGTAAGGCATATAGTAATCATAGATAACACGGCAGGGTCCGTTACAGTTTGTTTTCATCTGATTTCAATTAAACAAAGTCTTGGCTTTCGGAATATTAAACTTGTTTCGGCAAATTCAGATGATGAATACAACTTTGAAGCTTGCAACGACATAAATACAAGCGGAGAACGGAGTAACTTGACGTCACAGCAGGCATAACAACAGCCGGTGTTTCTCGTGAGTGTTTTCCCCGGGAAACAAACACAATACACACAAACGCAAAATTACACAAACACACACACACGTATACACACACACACACACACACACACTCGCGAGCTCCCCCCAGACCAGTAATCCAAACGAAAATATCTTCCCTCCGTAGTATTTTGATCATTTGCTCCGCTAATAATCAATCAGATCGATAGATTCCAGAGAAGAGGAAACTTTAAAGGCCTTTTTCTCAAAATGATGACTCGTGACAGTCATTATATAATGTGACATATTTTGCTTAATATTTGGAGTACAACAACAATCCTGATATCATTAGAAAGCTAGGAATCTCCTCTTTCCAACAGTGTATACAACTCAAAATGGGTCTTCGGGTCAATGCAACTGATTGATGGAGCAGGTCACATATATGCACACCTTGGTGCATTTGTAGATTATTAGGAGTCAATCTCAATTCAGCTTAAACAGATGTTGGATTTAAGCACCCTTCAGTTGTTGAAGGTTCGAGCCCGCTCCGCGCTGTTCGTTTGATGAGTGGTCTGCTATAAAAAGGAAGGACTCAGACAAAGATATGAGATTAAACAATAAGCTGATTTAATGGTAGAAACAACAGTACAATATAACGAAGTACTTATATAACGAAGTACTTCGGGCCTCAGCTCTTCCACCGTGCGATGTACGTATCAGACAGTCAGACCGAACAGAGGCCGCGAGTGTACAGAATTCACAATATTTATCCCCACAAACGGAGAGGAGTTGTGTGGGAGGAGTTGTGTCGGTTGCTCCTCCCTAGGTGTTCATCCATTGGTGGACTCACTCCTGGGCGAGCCCTAGGCAGTGAATCAGAGTGAGTCAGCCATCGACGAGGTCTAAACAGCGAATCAGAGTGAGTCAGCCATAGGTGTGGGAAGTTTGGATCTCCTGCGCCGCCGATCAGTCCCAGGTCATCTTTTATGGCAGCCATAAAATAAACAATTCTGGGTCGCACGGGGTGAGGTACCAATCCTTATCTTCGTTTATCCTCAGCACCTGGCCGTACACTCCGCATCCCAATCTTTCTCTCAGTACAATCTCTGCATAGACTCAATGGTGTCAGTTTTATTACCTTTCTCCTGCACCCCCCCATGCTCCTATCCGGCCCATTAAAACCCGGGGGGGCGACTGGATCCTCTACATTCCTAAGTCAACGCACACACAATTGACCACATCAAACAAAGGAAAAATAAGAACACTTGGTCTAGTTTCATGAGTATACATTTTACATAGACAAAGTTATAATTATTAAAACAGGTTATAATTATTGAAACAGGTTATATATTTGAAACAGGTTATATAGGATATACAGGTTACTTTAATCCCCCTTTTGATCTCACCTCCAGAGATCAATTCACACAAAGCATTCAAAACATAACCACTGTCATTCTTTTCTACTGCGTCTGTCCCACAATGAGCGGATACAAGGCACACAACAACAACCATGTTACTAAAATGGCAATACAAGTAGCTATAGAAATCAAAAGAAACATTATTAACCTTTCCATTGACCAAACATGTTTGTAAACCATTCCTCCAAGGGGTTGTGTATCCCTGATTGTTCATGCATAGTTATGGATAGTGTGCGAAAGCCTTCTAAAGCCTTTGTGACGGAACCGTCCGGAGCCGTATTGTTTGGAATGAAAGTACAACACATATCACCAAACATTGAACACACACCTCCTTTCTCAGCTAACAGCATGTCAAGGGCCATTCTATTCTGTTTCAGCCATAAGGGAAGTCGGCCCCAGCTGTTCAGCGAGTCCTTCTACAGCGTCCCTAGTGAGATTAGCTAAACGGAGCACATTGTAATGTACATAGTTGATCCTGTCTGCATTATTCCATCATTACCTGCTTGGAAAGTGAAGGTTTGTTTAGGAGACATTTTGGTAACAACTACCTCATGTTTGGCCCGTTTGACCCTAGTTACGGACTCTCTCTGGCGGGGGAATGGAGTCTGGGTGGTCAATGGAATCATTAAAACAAAAATAAAGGCAAGGGTGAACACACATTATTTCTGTTATTAATAATAGGAGATTTACTAGGACACAAGGAATTAACACCCAATCAAATAATAAGGCTATTCGCTAATGGGCCATATAACTAAGAATGGTGTTCAAGATACAAACAGTGTCCCAAGTAAAACCACGATTCCCACTAGCAGAGTACACCAACAAACAATAAGGAAGTGTAATCCACAGTCTGTCATTATTGAGTACCTTTAATCAGTGGTCCGTGTTATTGTAATTAGGTTCCTCTGTGTCTTTGTCCTTGTCATCTGTTGTATGGGTCGTTGCTTCTGCTGGGCTGTCGTCGTCAGATGTGTCGTTCTCTCGTCCTGCTGCAGCGATGTCAGTTCTGATGTCGTCTAATCGTTGCTGGAGGTTTTCCAACGGCGCACTGGCTCCAATGATACCACGTTTCCCCCTTTCCTTCGAGGCGAACTGCATGTGATGTCCCCTGAGTCACTCTGTGCGGGCCGGTGAACCTTGGGTTGAGCCACTTCAGACGGATGACCTTCAGCCAGATGAATTCTGCCGTGTTAGCCTCGTGCTTCTCCGGTCCCCCTTTGGCGTCAGCCACCTGGGTGGAGAAATCTCATACCAAGCCCTTAAGTTGCTGGTATATGGTTTTGATCATCCTCTACTTCTTTCCCTACTGCTAATGCTCCAGGACCCGGAAACTGATGGCCGTGGGTCAGCTCAAATGGGGAGAAACCTGTCCCTCAGTTAATGTGTTCATAAACAAAGTCCGACACCGGCTATATCAACCTGTTTCAGAGGAAGGTGGAGTCCCCTGTGCCGTCTTGACTTGCCGTGTCTTCTCTGTCAGAGGCAGAGGTTTCATCCTTTTTTTTTTTAGTCCTAAAAAATTTGACGCGTTTTGCAACAAAGTCAAGTATTTCTTCATCTGTAGGTGTATGTGTTGATACAGGTGTTCCTTTAATGTCATGAGGGGAACTGGGTGAGGGGGGTTAGAGGTGGAGGGAAGCGTATAGGGAGGGGGTCGGGTCTTAAAGGGGTTGTATAAATCTGGATAGAGGAGGGGACCGCCCTCTGGGATGTCTGGGAGGGGCCCACCATATGGCTTCTCCTTCCTGACTGGCTCTATCACTTCTGTGGGAGGGGCTGGTGCAGGACTGGGTGGGGCTGCTATGGCGGGCAGATTTTTGGCGGGAGTTTTGCTCAGAGAGCAGGTTACTGCCACTCCATTCATAACTAAGGCTGCGTTATGGCCTATTCTCCTTAGCTTGTCAACTAGCTCCCTTTCTTTGTTAAGTTTAGAAGCCCTGTAAAACCTGCCTTCTGCTTGTTGAGAGTTTCTAATTTCTGAACCAACTGTCGCTCGTATGTATTGAGTGCTGTGGCTAGGAGACTTATTGCCTTGTCCCTCTACTCTATTCTCTGCGATCATCTGATCGTGTAAGAAACAGAGATCCCTGCTCGCCTTTTTATGATATCCGGGCTTAAGTCCGCTAAGTATCAATCTCTCTGCTTGTCCCCACTGTTCCCTTAAACTCCCCGGAACAGGGACTCCTAATTCTCTCTCTTCACGTTCAAATTCTCCTTCCATTTTGACTTCGTTCGTATCTGCTTCTCCTAAAGGTTTTAGTTTTTTATAAAAAATACCAGATATCTCTGCGTACTATAATTTACTAATTATTGTAGTTTTATTCCCACAGGTATACAGTCTGATAGTTTTCGGTGCGAGGTGTATTTCAACCCGTTGCGGAGACTCACAAGAGCGCTTCTCCTAAAGGTTTTAGTTTCTTATAAAAAATACCAGATATTCCTGCGTACTATAATTTACTAATTATTGTAGTTTTATTCCCACAGGTATACAGTCTGATAGTTTTCGGTGCGAGGTGTATTATTGGCGGCGCGTAAGGCTCAGGTTTGGGAAGGCTAAATAACTTGTTTTACCTGACGCTGCCTGCCTCCGGCGTCTATAGAAAAGAGATCAACTCAGTGAAAGCTGCGCCTGATCAGAGCTCAGCGTGCGGAGTTTAAATCTATCAAGTCATATTACAGGATAAAGGAAATACAGTTTAAACTGCCGTATGAAGAGAAGACGCCGACGTGTCGCACTTATCATTCATATCACATCATCGATCATATAATATCATAATATATCATATATTTCCTTGTCTAAGTCAGCTTCTCGAGCCGTATCTGACCGTGCAACACTTACATTGTCACATACTGTATGCAGAAGTATTATTTTAAGCAACACATTAGGTTGACGAAACACTCAACTCAAATGTAATTAAAGTCAGATCCACTCGTGTCTTAGATGGGCAACAGTGATAACATAAAACTGTTGTACGCTTTCAAACACTCGGTAGTTTATTTATTTTTTAACCAGTTGCTCTATATTCACCTTGCAGGTGCAACTATGTGGCTTGTATCCTTTATTATATGTTTAAGTCATGGATGTTTAAAGTTCATATTTGTCTAATATTAATTTACTTTTCATTAATGAAGTATGACGCTGCGCTGTTAGTACACTTGTCCCTTTCACGTGAACGCGCTCTCAGCTGGAGAGAGAAACCCTGGCTCGATTTACCGAGTTGATAACCAGCGTCGTAGGACCGCTTAGCCGTTACGTTAAGCCCGCGCTGATTGGTCCAAATTGACCAATCCACGGACTTCCTCACACACACACACACACTCAGTGCAGGCAGCTCTGCTGATTTCTCCTCCCTGGCTGCAGGCTGATAACAGCCAGTTGGCATCAAGGCGAAATTCTCTCTGCAGACCCATTCTCACAGCGCCTATCAACCTTTTTCTTACTCAATATCAAGCCACACTTAATCACACTCAAAATAAATAAATCTAACGTAACCCCAGATCCGTCTAAGGATTGCCTGTGTACTTAGTCGATGAGCCCCAACCCCAGAATTCGTCTAAGAATTACTGTGTGTGTCACCTTATTTCTCAGAGTATTTCAGCTGGACTTCCTTTACAAATTTAAAACCACTGAAATCTCGGACGACGATTGCAGCTGGTTCCTTTACAATTTATAACCACTGCAATCTCGTTACACAGTTAATATATTCCCCGTACAGTCTAGTTGACTTTTATAGTGCGATGTATATTTCAACAGATGGAGAGACTTCCAAAGCGCTTCTACACCCCCTTTCGGCGATGTGGCTTTTGGCAAGGAGTCGAAACCCAGTCTACAGAATCTCTTTATCGTCACGTTTAGTCTTCTAGATTAACCCCACAGCAAGAGTTTGCGAGATCCGGTCATTTCAAATTGATTTTGAAAGTTGCGTTTCTCCTCTTGAAATACCCCACATATAACACAACTGCAGCTCCTCTTTGAGACTGGAAAGTGTTATTCTGTAGTACTGTCCTTTCTACCGTAAGACTAAAACACTGAAAATGCCGCTGACAACTCTAAAATTTGTAGTATAGCCAATCACAGATTTTGATAATAACAGGTATCTGCTCACCTTTCTGTTGTGGGGCGCCCTGGTTTAGTTGTCAGAGGTATTCGAGGTGTCATCCCTGGACCGTTCGTCCGCTGGCTGCCGGTGTGCCTTCTATGAGACCCTACTCATCACGTCGGGGTCACCAAATTGTTGGATTTAAGCACCCTTCAGTTGTTGAAGGTTCGAGCCCGCTCCGCGCTGTTCGTTTGATGAGTGGTCTGCTATAAAAAGGAAGGACTCAGACAAAGATATGAGATTAAACAATAAGCTGATTTAATGGTAGAAACAACAGTACAATATAACGAAGTACTTATATACGAGTACTTCGGGCCTCAGCTCTTCCACCGTGCGATGTACGTATCAGACAGTCAGACCGAACAGAGGCCGCGAGTGTACAGAATTCACAATATTATCCCACAAACGGAGAGGAGTTGTGTGGAGGAGTTGTGTCGGTTGCTCCTCCCTAGGTGTTCATCCATTGGTGGACTCACTCCTGGGCGAGCCCTAGGCAGTGAATCAGAGTGAGTCAGCCATTGACGAGGTCTAAACAGCGAATCAGAGTGAGTCAGCCATAGGTGTGGGAAGTTTGGATCTCCTGCGCCGCCGATCAGTCCCAGGTCATCTTTTATGGCAGCCATAAAATAAACAATTCTGGGTCGCACGGGGGTGAGGTACCAATCCTTATCTTCGTTTATCCTCAGCACCTGGCCGTACCACTCCGCATCCCAATCTTTCTCTCAGTACAATCTCTGCATAGACTCAATGGTGTCAGTTTTATTACCTTTCTCCTGCAACCCCCCCATGCTCCTATCCGGCCCATTAAAAACCCGGGGGGGGCGACTGGATCCTCTACATTCCTAAGTCAACGCACACACAATTGACCACATCAAACAAAGGAAAAATAAGAACACTTGGTCTAGTTTCATAAGTATACATTTTACATAGACAAAGTTATAATTATTAAAACAGGTTATAATTATTGAAACAGGTTATATATTTGAAACAGGTTATATAGGATATACAGGTTACTTTACAGATGAAATGTTATGTGGAAAAAAAGGTATGAATGTATTTGATGTGGATAAATTGTTATGCTATAATATAAATAATATATATATTATATAATAGATAGATGAACTCAGACGATTGCTAACAAACATCAGGTAGGATTTTCTGTGAAATCGCAAGATGGGTGGAAAGGGGGAGGGACAGGGTGGCATGGGAAAGGGATTCCCTATATTTTTTCTTTGTCTTTTCCTTTGTCTTTTTGTATCATTGTCTATATAATTTGTATCTGTGTATATAAGTCTCTCTGTGAGGGCAACAAAACAAAAATTAACAATAAAAAGTTGGTCACAAAAAAACAATGTTTTTATAATCACTCTTACTGCCTGAACGTAGACATAGGTTCACACTTAAAGTCTGACCAGGGGTGTTACATAATAATTTTAATTAAAATTACGATAGCCATGAGTTTGGCAATAGCTAGCTAGATAACATTCACTAGCTAGCTTGTAGCTTGCTAGATTGGTAGCTAATGTAAGCTAGCTAAATAGGTATATAGATAGCGAACGTTACCTAGATTGATTTACAAACAGATAGATGGATAGATAGACATTATACTTAATGACATTATTTATCTCTCCACCTTACATTACACTGTCACAGTTACTCTCAAAGATGCCCCTACATCACATTACCGCAGACAGACAAATGTTAGACAATTTAGAAAAACGGTTACATCATCACATAGTTTGTCCAGAGAAATCTGCCAAAATGAATTTTAGAATGTAAAAGGTCCTGATTAGAGTGAATCTTGGTCACATTTCTCAGCACAATGGGTAACCTACAAATTATACACAGTGATACTTGCATTACTTCTTCTTGGATAGAATATAAATATTAGGGATACGTGTAAGGCAAGGCAAGGCAAGTTTATTTATACAGCACCTTTCAACACAAGGCAATTCAAAGTGCTTTACAAAAATGAAAGACATTAAGCAAATGGTATTTAAAAACAGTCATTACAAAGCAGAAAGTTGAAAGCTGTTGAAGCACAAAGATAATAAAATAAACATGAAAAGAAAAAATACATGAATAAAAGTTACAGTGCAGTTTAAGATATTAATAGTTCAATTAAAAGCAGCGGCAAAAAGAAAAGTCTTCAGCCTGGATTTAAAAGTAGTCAGAGTTGCAGTGGACCTGCAGGTTTCTGGGAGTTTGTTCCAGATATTTGGAGCATAATAACTGAACTTCTCCATGTTTAGACTCTGGGGACAGAAAGCTGACCAGTCCCTGAAGACCTGAGAGATCTGGATGGTTCATCATTTAGCAGGAGGTCAGAAATGTATTTTGGGCCTAAACCATTCAATGCTTTATAAACCAGCAGCAGTATTTTGAAATCAGTTCTTTGACACACAGGAAGCCAGTGTAAAGACTTCAGAACAGGAGTGATGTGATCCACTTTCTTAGTGTCAGTGAGGAACCAGTGTAAAGACTTCAGAACAGGAGTGATGTGATCCACTTTCTTAGTGTTAGTGAGGAACCAGTGTAAAGACTTCAGAACAGGAGTGATGTGATCCACTTTCTTAGTGTTAGTGAGGAACCAGTGTAAAGACTTCAGAACAGGAGTGATGTGATCCACTTTCTTAGTGTTAGTGAGGACTCGAGCAGCAGCGTTCTGAATTAGCTGCAGCTTTCTAATAGATTTTTTAGTGAGACCTGTGAAGACACCATTACAGTAGTCCAGTCTACTGAAGATAAAAGCATGGACAAGCTTTTCTAAATCCTGCTGTGACATTAGTCTTTTAATCCTAGATATATTCTTAAGGTGATGGTAGGCTGATTCAGTAACTGTTTTAATGTGACTGTTGAAACTCAGGTCAGAGTCCATGACTACACCTAGATTTCTGGCTTCATCTGTTGTTTTGAACATTGCAGACTGAAGCTCAGCGCTAACTTTTATACGTTCTGCCTTGGCTCCAAAAACCATTACCTCAGTTTTATCTTTGTTTAATTGGAGAAAGTTCTGACACATCCAGTCATTGATTTGTTCAATGCACTTACTCAGTGTTTGAATTGGAGCATAGTCTCCTGGTGAAATTGTTACGTAAATTTGTGTGTCATCCGCATAGCTATGGTAACTTATTTTGTAGTTTCATTATCTGAGCCAGTGGTAGCATGTAGATGTTAAAGAGAAGAGGCCCCAAGATGGAGCCTTGAGGAACCCCACATGTCATATTTGTCAACTCAGATGAGTATTTACCTATAGAAACAACGTTTTCTCTATACTTTAAGTAGGATTCAAACCAATTTAGTTGCCGAAAGTCCCACCCAGTTTTCCAGTCGGTCTAGTAATATGTTGTGGTCAACAGTGTCAAACGCAGCACTGAGATCTAATAATACTAACACTGAAGTTCTGCCACTGTCTGTGTTTAAGTGGATGTCATTGAAGACCTTAACAAGAGCAGTCTCAGTGCTGTGGTTTGGACGAAAGCCTGATTGGAACACATCGAAACAGTTATTTAAATGCAAGAAATTACTCAACTGTTGAAAAACTACTTTTTCAATGATTTTACCTAGAAATGGCAGGTTTGATATGGGCCTGTAATTGTTCATTACTGAAGCATCTAGATTATTCTTTTTTAAGAGCGGTTTAATGACTGCAGTTTTCAGGGCCTGTGGAAAAACACCTGAGTGAAGATACGTGAATTTAGAGACCAAAGCCTCCACAGTCACATGCATTCCGGGGGCCAGAGCGGGCGACGTTGAGGCGCATCTTAAACTGCTGGCTAAAAATAAACGTAAATACAGTAGGATTGTTATTCATGTCGGTGGTAATGATGTTCGTTTACGCCAATCAGAATGCACTAAACTTAACGTGGCGTCGGTGTGTAGATATGCTAAAACAATGTCGGACACCGTAATTTTCTCTGGTCCCCTCCCCAATCTGATCAATGACGACATGTATAGCCGCATATCATCATTTCAGCGCTGGTTGTCTTGGTGGTGCCCAGCAAACGATGTGGGCTTCGTAAATAATTGGACAGCCTTCTGGGGAAAACCTGGTCTGATTAAGAGAGACGGCATTCATCCTACTTTGGAAGGTGCACATCTCATTTCGGCAAACATTTCAGGGATTTGTGGACTTAATCCATGACAAACTGGAGTTGAGACCAGGAGGCGGAGTCGCAGTCTTACACGCTTCTCTGCGCTCTCTCCTGGGCAGTCATCCATAGGAATCCCGAACCCAATAAAATACCCAATATTAACGGTGTGTGTGTCTGCCCAAGGACAATTTAAGATGAAGCCTAATAGAGGTGTCATACATAATAACCTAATAAAAGTAAATGTAACAACTACTACAGTGCAACAAAACAGGAAGATTAAATGTGGTCTCTTAAATATAAGATCTCTAGCATCTAAAGCAATATTGGTAAATGATTTAATATCAGATTATAATATTGATATTTGCTGTCTCACTGAAACTTGGTTGAGACATGAAGAATATGTCAGCATAAATGAAGCCACTCCACCCAGCCATATCAATACTCATATTGCTCGAGGCACAGGCCGAGGAGGTGGAGTTGCAGCCATCTTTGACTCAAATTTACTTATCAATACTAAACCAAAATTAAATTATACCTCCTTTGAAAGTCTTGTTTTTAGTCTTACGCATCCGACCTGGAAAACTTTGCATCCAATCTTATTTGTTACAGTGTACCGTGCACCAGGTCCTTATTCAGAATTCTTAACAGAATTCTCTGAGTTTTTATCAACTTTGGTTCTTAAAACAGATAAAGTAATTATCGTAGGTGACTTTAATATTCATGTTGACGATGATAAAAATAGCCTTACTGTTGCATTTAACTCTATATTAGACTCTATTGGTTTCCGTCAGAGTGTAAATAAACCAACCCACTGCTATAATCACACTCTCGACCTTGTTCTGACTTATGGTATTGAAATTGAGCAACTATTAGTCGAACCGCATAATCCTGCTTTATCCGACCATTTCTTAGTAACTTTTGAAGTACTGTTACTAGACTACAAACCATTAGTCAAAAGTTCCTGCAGCAGAAACCTATCTGTTAGTGCTATAGCCAAATTTAAAGAAGAGATTCCACCAATACTTAACTTGATAGCATGTCTGCATGTAAGGGAGGAAACTTATACAAAATGTACACCACCCCAAATTGATCATGTTGTTGATAGTGCTACAGATGCGCTGCGAATAAAATTAGACTCTGTTGCTCCTTTGAAAAAGAAGAAAATAAAACAACATAGACTAGCTCCATGGCATAATGCCGAAACTCGCAAAATAAAGCAAAAGTCGAGACAACTTGAAAGGATATGGCGTTCCACTAAACTCGAAGAATCTCGTTTAATTTGGCATATTACTCTCAATGAATATAAAAGCACTGCGTAAAGCGAGAGCAGCTTACTACTCTTCATTAATAGATGAGAATAAGAATAATGCAAGATTTCTTTTCAGCACTGTAGCCAGGCTGACAGAGAGCCACAGCTCTACTGAGCCTTCTATTCCCATAGCACTCAGTAGTAATGATTTTATGTGCTTTTTTAACGATAAAATTGTTACTCTTAGAAACAAAATTAATGACCTCTTGCCTTCGACCAGTATAGTGTTATCAACAGCTCCCGGAAACGTAAGTTCTAATATTAGACTAGATAGTAAATTAGAATGCTTTTCAGCCATAAACCTTGAACAATTGAATTCAATGATTCTTTCTTCTAAACCATCAACGTGTATCTTAGACCCGATTCCAACTAAGCTGTTAAAGGAAGTTTTTCCATTAATTAGCACCTGTTTATTAAATATTATGAATATGTCTTTATTATCGGGCTATGTTCCACAATCATTTAAAGTAGCAGTGATAAAACCGCTTCTTAAAAAGCACAACCTCGATCCAGAGGTTTTAGCCAACTATAGACCTATTTCTAATCTTCCGTTCCTCTCAAAAATTCTTGAGAAAGCGGTCGCAAAACAGTTGTGTGATTACTTAAAAAACAATGATTTATTTGAAGATTTTCAGTCTGGCTTTAGAACACATCATAGCACAGAGACAGCTCTGGTTAAAGTCACAAATGACCTTCTAATAGCCTCAGACAAAGGACTTGTCTCTATTCTTGTCTTACTCGATCTCAGTGCTGCATTTGATACTATCGACCATGATATCCTATTGCAAAGACTAGAGCACTTAGTTGGCATAAAGGGAACTGCTTTAGGCTGGTTTAGGTCCTATCTATCTGAACGCTCTCAGTTTGTATGTGTCAACGATAAATCTTCCATGCAAACCAAAGTTAGCCATGGAGTGCCACAGGGCTCAGTGCTTGGACCTATTTTGTTCACATTATATATGCTTCCGTTAGGCAATATTATAAGGAATCATTCTGTACAGTTTCATTGTTATGCGGATGATACTCAACTATATTTATCAATCAAGCCTGATGAAATTAATCATCTAAATAAAATTCAAGACTGCCTTAAGGACTTAAAAACGTGGATGACTTTAAACTTTTTGATGTTAAACACGGCCAAAACTGAAGTTATTGTACTCGGCCCAAAGAATCTACGAAACAAATTATCTAAAGATATACTAACTATGGATGGCATTAATTTGGCCTCCAGTGAGACTGTAAGGAATCTTGGTGTTATATTTGATCAGGATTTATCCTTTAACGCCCACATAAAATCTATTTCAAGGACCGCCTACTTCCATCTACGTAACATTGCAAAAATCAGGCATATCTTGCCTCAAAACGATGCAGAGAAACTAGTCCATGCATTTGTTACTTCAAGGCTAGATTATTGTAACTCTCTATTATCAGGGTGTACCAAGAAGTCAGTTAAGTCGCTTCAGCTGATTCAAAATGCTGCAGCACGTGTACTAACCAGAGTTAGGAAAAGGGACCACATTACTCCTGTTCTGGCTGCCTTACACTGGCTCCCTATAGAACATAGGATAGAATTTAAAATTCTTCTTCTCGCCTACAAAGCCCTTAATGGGCAGGCGCCATCTTACCTTAAAGAACTCATTATACCCTACTGTCCTACTAGGGCATTGCGTTCCAAGAATGCAGGGTTGTTGGTTGTTCCTAGAGTCTCTAAAAGTACAATGGGAGCCAGAGCCTTTTCATATCAAGCTCCACATTTGTGGAATCAGCTTCCAGTTTGTGTTCGGGCGGCAGACACCCTATCCGTTTTTAAGAGTGCGCTTAAGACCTTCCTTTTTGATAAAGCTTATAGTTAGGGCTGATTAGATTCAGCCCCTAGTTTAGCTGCTATAGGCTTAGTTTGTCGGGGGACACTTTACTTTACTTCTTCCTTCTCTCTGTCTGTACCTGTGTACTCTCATGTTCCGAATAACCCAGCTTCCCCAAATTTCTTTTTGGTGTCTATCTACGCCGGGACCCTGAGTCGTGGCTGATCCTGTTGCTGTGGTCCTGAGTCCTGGATCGCGAGCCCTGGATCTTGAGTCATGGCTGTGCCTGTTGCTGTGGTCCTGGATCATAAGTCCTGGATGGATATCCTCGGGATTCATCTTCTTATTATAGACACATGCATTTCCAAACATTTGGACTACCTATGTTGTAAATGTATTATCTTCTCAATTTACACACGGCATCTATTGAACGCCTGTCCGTCCTGGGAGAGGGATCCCTCCTCTGTTGCTCTCCCTGAGGTTTCTCCCATTTTTTTCCCCTTTAAACTGTGGGGTTTTTCCTTTTTCTGGAAGTTTTTCCTTGTACGATGTGAGGGTCTAAGGACAGAGGGTGTCGTATTGTCTACTGATATTCTGTACAAACTGTGAAGTCAACTGAGACAAATGTAACATTTGTGATATTGGGCTATATAAATAAACATTGATTGATTGATTGAGTGAAGAGACTTGTTTACTATATGAAGTAGATCTGAGGCCATGCAATGAAAAATCCTGTTGGAATAATATCAAGGCAGCAGGAGGAGGATTTTAGATGTTTTATAATGTCCTCTAGGTCAGATGGATTTGTGTCATGATGTTTAAATTGATTTTAGGTGGACACAGGGACAACACATTTGCTGTACCTGATACAGAGGCACTGACTGCTTGTCTGATTTTCAGAATTTTGTCAGTGAAGAAGGAGGCAAATTCATTTCAGGCCCTGGTGAATAGAAGTTCAGAGGCAACTGACACTGGGGGGTTTGTTAGTCTGTCGACGGTAGCAAACAAGGCACGAGTGTTGTTTTTGTTTTTGGCAATGATGTCAGAGAAGAAAGACTGTCGTGCAATTTTCAATTCCAAATTATAAAAGCCAAGTCTCTCTTTATAGATTTCAAAATGAACCTGGAGATTTGTTTTTCGCCACCTGCGTTCAGCTTTTCGACACTCTCTTTTTTCTGTTTTCATGTTCATGGAGATATTTTCTTGCCAGTCACTTCCTTTACCTTAGTTGGAGCAATGGCATCTATAACATTTTAAATGTTTGAATTAAAATGATCTACTAGCTCATTTACTGAGATGTTAGCAGGGGCAAGTCCGGAAGAAAAATTCTGAGTAAACATTTCCCTAGTATTTTCAGTTAAATATCGCTTTGTGATTACCTCTTTTTGAACATTTTTGTGAACAGAAATAGAGCTCTCAAAGAAAACACAGGAATGATCAGAGTGCAACATCAGTCACCACAACCTTAGAGATATTCAGACCCTTTGAGACAATTAAGTCCAGAGTGTGCCCCTTATTGTGCGTGGGCTCCGTCACATGCTGAGTCAGTCCATAGTTATCAAGAACACAAAACAGTTCTTTAGCCCCTCTGTCCTGGGGGTTGTCAACATGGATGTTAAAATCACCAGCAACGACTAGACGGTCAAAGTCAATACACACTATAGACAGCAGTTCAGTAAAGTCATCAAAAAAGCTTGCACAGTATTTGGGTGGTCTATAGATATTTAGGAACAGGGCTCAAGAGGAGCATTTCAGCTGAAGGGCCACATATTCAAAAGAAGCAAAGTTCCCATAAGATGTCTTCCTGCATTGAAGGGAATCATTGAACAAAATAGCAACTCCACCTCCTTTCTTATGCATTCTTTCCTGACTCATAAAACTGAAGTTGTGAGGGTTGATTCGATAAGAACAGCTGCACTGTTATTTAGTTCAATCCAAGTTTCCGTTAAAAACATAAAATCGAGATTGTGCTCAGTGATAAAATCATTGATTAAAAATGTTTTTCCTGCCAAAGACTTGACATTTAATAAAGCTAGTTTAAGTTCGTTACATACACTATCAGTCAGATTTTTTGTGACAAGCTGTGGCTGACATGGAATCACTGCTAAATTTGATAAACTCACACAAACGTTTGAGCGCTTCCTGTTTCTAAGCTGATTCACCGCTCTTAATCTATTACCTATCAACACAGATATCGGCAAAGCTACTGGCAGGCAGGGCCCCGGCTTGTCCTGGAAAGAGTTGAGAGTGCCATACGCCCTTGAGCCTGGACCCAGCACATATCAGTTAGAGTTTGCTGCGTTTTGTAAACACACATCCTTATCAGGCTTCGGAGACAGCAGATGCTGTCTTGAAGACGGGGAGGTGGTTGACGTAGGCATGGTGATGAAGACGGGGGAGATGTTGCGCGTCTCTGCTTCGGTGATTGTGGTGGGCGTCGTTGAGGGACGGGGGTCAAGGACTTGGTGCCAAGCCTGTACATCTCCTCCATGTGATCAGTGAACTCCAGGAAGGACTTGGTGCCAACCCTGTGTATCTCTGTCATGTGGTCATTGAACTCCAGGAAGGGGGCGAGGGTGAAAGAGTGAGCGGAGAGCTGGGGGGTGAAGGAAGAGTATCCTCAAAGGTGTTGATAGAGGGGAAGAAGGGCGGTGGAGACTCCTCCATTTGTCTCCCATAATCAAGACATTCCTCAGGCGGGTGCAGTGATACTTCTTCAAGGTTTTCTGCGTGATGTGTTGTGTCTTTCTCCTGTTTTGATTCCTCTTGTTGCTTGTCCTTGGCAGAGGGAACAGATTGATGACGCAGGCAGTTGAATATGTTAGAGATAAACAGTTTTACTCCTGACTTGTTCAGGCAAAGTCCATCTGCCTTAAAAATATGTCTGCGGTCCCAGAAAAAGTTAAAATTGTCAATACAATGGACAGAATGGTCAGTACAGGCAGTTGAAAGCCACATGTTCAGTGCAAACAATCTGCTGAATCTCTCCACTCCTCTTCTGACTGGCGGTAGAGGGCCACTGATGAACACCTCCGCATTTAGAGAGCTGACAGTTTCCAACAGACATTTAAAGTCTTTTTCAGCCCTTCTGACTGTTGTTTCACAACATCATTTGTTCCAATGTGCAGTACCACATTTTTCACAGTCGGATGTTCAGCCCCAATATGCAGGATCTTCTCACCCAAACCAGAGACCATATCCTTGGGGAAACAGAGTACTTTGGTGTTGTTCTTACTACACAGACTTTTTACATCTCTTACAGCAGAGTCACCCACAATCAGAATTTCAGGCCCAGTCGTTAGCTTTCCCTCCAGCCTTTTACTTTTGGAGTAGCTATTGGTCCTTACCCTGCTGTGTGAAGAGGACAGGTTATCCAGGTCATCAGAAAGAGATCTCCGGTTCTGGGTCAGCGGAGCGTATCTGTTCTGGATTTGCACACTTGGTGGTTTAGGAGGATTGTTTTTAGTCCTCCCTTTAGCAGCTGTCCACGGCTGTTTCCTAGTATGAACAGGGATTGAAGAGGCGCTCTTCCTGGGTGATAACAATGCAGGCCAGCCGGTCGATCACAGATTTCAGAGCGCTGGGCTCTGCCTGTTATTCGTCCTCCCAAATCCCATGGAAATGATTTACTCTTAGGCCTTGCACCCAGACATTTCCAGGGAGGACTACCACTTGTAGATTTATTACCCGGTACACCGCCCTCCTGTTCCTTGGAATCCTTGTAGCTGCTAACTAGCTGTGAGTTAGCATGCCCTTTTCCATTCTTTTGCAACACTGGTAAAGTGGTGTCATTCCCACATAGTCCATTCACTTCCACGTTAACTTCCAACCGTTGCATTTTCATTTCCAACACGGCCATCTTCTGTAGAAGTTTGTGGAAGTCATCTGTAGAGAACGGAGGCATTTTGCTGCTAACTAGCTTAAGCTAAATATCATGCAGTACCAGGCTTTAGCTGTTGCTAGGCCACGCTACTGTAAGACTGAAGTCGTCGTAAAAATATTGAAATATGGCTGAAACCCTCCGTCTATTTACAAAGAATAACTGTCCCAGTGATAAGTTAATGTCCAGGAGCCGCTGCTCGAAGTTTTCAGAAAATAAAAATAGGAAAATCAGCATAAAAAAGTAAGCAGAGGCAAGAGCAAGCAGAAAAGCGTCTGCACTGTGAGAAAGCAGGAACTGAAAAGTGTGTGTAGGGAGATATTGTCTCAAAATGATATTTAAAATACAAGAACAAATACACAGCAGGGAACACTGGTGTCTTTGGCAAAATTATATTGGAATCACAGTGATATCATTACAATAAAAAAAACATCTAACTATTCAGCTTGTTTTGTTGATGTGTTTCCCAATTGGTAATGGTTGATGAAAATCGAATCAGTTTGAAATCTACATGGATTTATGTGGGTGTAGATTGTCCTGTATGGAGCTAATTTCCTGCCATAACTCCACAAACAAACTAAACAGGTTTTACAAATGCCTCATGATTCACTAACAAACACAATTTGGTTTGCAAATACAAAACACCATCTACAAACTAATGCATTTAGTTTTGCAAAGAAAAAACATATCTATCAAACAAACACATAACATTTTTGTTATATAATTCAGCATAGGTTTTACAAGTACAACACTTTTTTTTACAAGTACAAAACTTTTTCTTCTCACGGCGGAATATTACTGCCAAAAGTCACGTGACTCACTCACGTGACTTTTGGCAGTAATATTCCGCCGTGGTTGTGCTCAACCACACTCACACATGCTCACTCACACATGCTCCACGGCAGCAGGGGGCGCTACTGAGTCCATTGGGAAGGCGGGAGGTTGAGCAGAGCATGGAACAGCCCTTGCCAGTCTGATGGCAGGTGTTTCTAGCGATCCAGCGATCTGGGTCAGTGTTATAGTGATAATATTATAAGGTGAATTTAGCGATCACAACGAAAACAGCCAAGACACATATTGAGCCCAAAAAATGAATGTTATTAGGGGCTGTAAATATAATAAGCCTATGGGTAAAATGGACAACATTGTAACTAAGGAGATTTAAACTATACAGCGATTCTGCACTGCGGTCACTCAGCCGTCTCTCGAGTTAGTCTTTTCAAATCAGCTGCTCTTCATTTTCTTTCCTGCTATATTCAATGAGTGATACAAATATTGTTTACCATAAGTTCTGAATAAACTGATACTGTTGGACTCAGTACTAGTTGACTGCTACCAGAAATACAAGGAAGTACTTTTACTGGGTACTTTCTGAGTAATCCTCTATCAGAGTCCCCTCCATAGTACATAATGCATGTTTTCTGCTATCTTTGATGAGTGATAAAAAGACAATTTTACCATAAGTTCTTAATGATATTGAGACTGCTGAACTCAGTATTCTTACACCTACTATCACAATACATTGAAGTACTTCTAGTGTGTGTTTTCTTTTTTAATCCTCTGTCAAAGTCCCCTCCTGAGAACAAAATCAAGCCACTTCTGCTAAGTTTGATGAGGGAAAAAATTATTTTTTGCCATTAGTTCTTCGTGAGATTGACACTGTTGGACTCAGTACTAGTGAAACTACTCCCACAAGTACTATGAAGTACTTTTACTGTGTACTTTTTGAGTAATCCTCTGTCAATGTCCCCTCCTGAGTACAATAATGCATGTTTCTCTGCTATTTTGAATAAGCGTTAAAACACCTTTCTCATGAGACTGATATTGTTGGACAGAGTACTTTAAGAGGATGGTAGACATGATATCAGCAATACTTCCAGTCAGTACTCCAGCAGCAGCATTTTTACCCCTTGGAAAGTCTTTAGAGTCTGGCCTGGATAGCTGGTCACAAATATCCTTCAGCAAAGTGACACACCCTTGTGACTCTTGTTGGCCTCTTATGGCTGCTGTCTTTTAAATATGATTATTTCTCTGCTCCTAGTTCATTCCTCGCAGATTCTTCCATCAGTCCCAGTCATCGCATGTCAGTCAATAGAGCTTCGAAAAATGTGTCCAATTCAACAAAATGTTTTGTGAAGGTCAGAGCTAAATTATAGATTTTTGATTGTGTAATTACAAGGTGAGAGAAAATAAATCCACATCCTCCTATTAAACTTATTTTATTTACTTTTCCATGTTGTACATATACTTACTTGTATTACATGTTGAACCACATGCTGGATATCTTCCCCAGCCTCAAGGAAATAAAATAAAATAAATGGATTCATAATATAAAAAAATTATAAAAATGTATAAATTAATAATGTTGTGTGCAAACATTTCAAATTTAAATATAAAATGAAAAAAAAGTTTACTTTTGAAATTACTTTCACAAAAACCTTTCTCACAAAAACCTTTCTAAATTATAGTAAATTATTAAAAAAGGTTTAGTCAATATACATTTTTCTGCCTAAAATAGTTCAAATTGAACGTAAACTATATCAAACACCACATCCATGGCAATTAACCCATTTTTGCCCGCTATTTAAATTGACTTTGGTTGAAGTTAATAACAATATTGATATTATATATATATATAGCATATAATTGATGCAGTCTTTCTGAACACTTTTAAAATACTGCAAATGAAGAATATTTGTAATGTTCTGCACAGATAGTGCCTTAACTTGAATTTGAAAACACGTGGCAACTTTATTAATACAGCAGTTGAAAAGATTTGTGGAAAGAAAAATTCTTCATGGGCTTCAATGGCTCTCTAGATAAAGGGCGTTTTATGGTTGCTTGTTATCCTCAGATAGTGGTTTGTTTAAATAACTAGTGACATTTTAATAAATATTGCAAAAAAGGGCTCCAAAAAAGGCATATATATAACCTGGCCGGCTTAACCAGTCTGTATTTCTTCAAGCACCACAAGATTCATAGTTTATAAAGTACAATTCTGGGCCATTGATTGTGTCATTTCTCCAAACACATACAGTAAAAATGCCTGTTTTGAAGCCTTAAAATGGTGCAGGAAAAGGACTTTACATTGGGTTATACTTAAAGACAGGACTATTCAGTTAAGAGAAGAGAAAAAAGGAAAGAAAATTGTTATAATGGGTGATGTAACATTAATGACAGACATAATATGAGGTCCTTGGCACTCAGACTTTAGAGGGGTCATTTTGTGATCATGGGGCATCACCCTTACAGCATCAGGACAATATCATATGGAGTCAGACACTGGAAGTGTGCTGGAGGCGTTGACTGGTGATGGAAGGATGAGGCTGATGAGACTGAAGAATCTGCGAGGTACGAACTAGCGGCAGAGGAATCATTATATATTAAAAGACAGCAGCATCATAGGAGGGCAACCATGTGACAGAGTGTGTTACTTTGCTGAAGGATATTTGTGACCAGCTATCCAGGCCAGACTCTAAAGACTTTCCAAGGTGTAAAAATGCTGCTGCCGGAGTACTGACTGGAAGTATTGCTGATATCATGTCTACCATCCTCTTAAAATACTCTGTCCAACAATATCAGTCTCAGGAAGAAATGTTTTTTAACGCTTATTAAAAGAAAAACATGCATTCTTGTACTCGGGAGGGGACATTGACAGAGGATTACTGGAAAAGTACACAATAAGTACTTCATAGTACTTGTGGGGGTAGTTTCAGTAGTACTCAGTCCAACAGGATCGATCTCACGAAGAACTAATGGCAACAAAAAAGAATTCCCTCATCAAACTTAGCAGAAGTGGCTTGATTTTGTTCTCAGCAGGGGACTTTGACAGAGTATTTCTCAAAAAATACACAGTAAAAGTACTTCAATGTATTGTTAGTAGTAGGCTTACTAATACAAAGTCAAACAGTATCAATTTCATTAAGAACTAATGGTAACATTTTATTTTTATCATTCATCAAAGATAGCAGAAAACATGCATTATGTACTATGGAGAGGACTCTGATAGAGGATTACTCACAAAGTACACAGTAAAAGTACTTCCTTGTATTTCTGGTAGCAGTCAACTAGTACCGAGTCCAACAGTATCAGTTGTATTCAGAACTTATGGTAAAAAATATTTGTATCACTCATTGAATATAGCAGGAAAGAAAATGAAGAGCAGCTGATTTGAAAAGACAAACTCGAGAGACGGCTGAGTGACCGCAGTGCAGAATCGCTGCATAGTTTAAATCTCCTTAGTTACAATGTTGTCCATTTTACCCATAGGCTTATTATATTTGCAGCCCTAATAACATTCATTTTTTGGGCTCAATATGTGTCTTGGCTGTTTTCGTTGTGATCGCTAAATTCACCTTATAATATTATCACTATAACATTGACCCAGATCGCTGGATCGCTAGAAACACCTGCCATCAGACTGGCAAGGGCTGTTCCATGCTCTGCTCAACCTCCCGCCTTCCCAATGGACTCAGTAGCGCCCCCTGCTGCCGTGGAGCATGTGTGAGTGAGCATGTGTGAGTGTGTTTGAGAACAACCACGGCGGAATATTCCGCCGTGAGAAGACACCGTTTTGTACTTGTAAAAAAAAGTTTTGAACTTGTAAAAAAAAGTGTTGCAGTTGTAAAACCTGCTGAATTTGTCTCTGAAACATGATTTATTAGAAAAATGTTATGTGTTTGTTTGATAGATACGTTTTTTCTTTGCAAAACTAAATGCATTAGTTTGTAGATGGTGTTTTGTATTTGCAAACCACATTATGTTTGTTAGTTAATCATGAGGCATTTGTAAAACCTGTTTAGTTTGTTTGTGGAGTTATGGCAGGAAATTAGCTCCATAGTTCTGCCTCCAAAGCAGTGCAGAACAGTCGTTCCAGAGCATCTGGATTCAGCTTTTTACTGTCTGAAATGTCCTTTGATTGGGCAATTAAAATGGCAACTTTACCCATATCTCAATTAAGCACTTTTTTGATTATCAGCATTTTTACATTAAATAACAGGAGTATATTCTTAGTATTCAGAAAACAATCTGAAACATTCTATTACATTATGTTAAGTGTTCATACATGTTCATGGTGTTTCCGCCTGTAGTGGTAATGGGACCAGAAGTAGGAGGGAAATATTTGGCTATTACCAAAGGAATTTAACCCATGTACATTTACCAACATCTTTAACTTATCCGTCTTAAAGTAATGTTGTTCTTTTGTTCCATTTTGTATGTTTTAAGTTAAAATGCGATACATTGAATGTGTAATATTCAGCTTGGCTTGGCCTCGGCAAACTTAAAAGTTGATAACCGATGTTTGATTGCGTATTTAGGAGATAAGAAAGGAATAAGTCAAATATGATATTATTCCTTAATTAGAATTAGCTTTTATAATACCTAAAAGGAAAAATCCTATCTTAACTAATAACTTAAAAACAAAGTTTCTATAATACAGCCCCTTATTCCCAGCTTTCACATGATACCACCATACCACACCAATTATATGTGGAATAAACTGTTGGCTTTTATCTACTCCTGAACTTCGCTTTATAGATACAGTAAAAGGGTAATGGTAATGGTTTTGCTTTAAATAAATCAGCTATCACTGTAGAACTAATCTATAACAAAAAACATACATTTAGTTCAGTATAAATAGGTTACTACTTGTGTATATTTGCACATTGTAACTATGTAGCATCATTTAATAACTGAGGCTGCGTTCGCCTGCAGAAGAGGATTTGGAACAGGACCAGAAGACATTGTCATTTACAGCCATATGCTTTGTTTTACCTTCTGCACAAATTAATGTAACGCTGAATAGATATAAATTAATAACTAATATTTCAGCTGTTTTGCTTGGATACAGACAGTAGAATTTGTATAATGGAGTTTTTCAACTTTTAATTGGTTGTGAAAATGATATGCCATTCTTCCTGGCACATATTTCCGGTAGAGCAGCAGTACATCACAAATGCATGCCTTGCCAATTAAAAAACTTTGGTTGATGTGGAGAATTATCAATTATGGCAACCACATAGAAATACCATATTAGATTACCTGTATATATTCCATGCTTCAATAGATTTTAAAATGTGTGGATGCTGACAGAAAAAAGCCCAGACACCCTGCTAAATTGAGCCATCTGGGGGTAAATTGACCAATTTACTTTTTGAAGTTCAAACCTGAGCACAAGTAAAACAACTTTACTGATTTAAATAGGCTAGTCATTCATGTTATCAGATCTGGTTATTCTCTCTCATCTGTCGGTCACTTAAGCCAGATTGTCAAATAACTCACTGTAATTCTATTGAAGGCTGTAGTTCTTCCCAAAGAAGTTGCTTCAGGCGTACGGCAGGAAAGATGGTGGCATGCCTTAAAATGATTGCACCAATCTAGACCTAAGAGAATAGACATCAACCTTAACTGACCTATTGGATGATGTGATCTCTTGCACACCCTACTTGCTGAACCCTTCTCTCTCCAGCTGTTTGGTACAGGAATGTTGTGGTTTCTACAATGTTCAAAACATAAGAATCAAATCAGTTGTGTAAAACTGTTGAAATAGCAACTTATACTACAGAGACTTAACTTAACTTCAGTGCCTCATGGGGGGTTAAGTTGAACCACTGGCTTTGACATAACAGTAATTATACCTGACATGTTGAAAATGTACTTGACAAGCAAAACATGGTTTATTGTTACTGGGTGAAATGATTGTGATGAGAGGAAAACAGCTAGCAAATAATAAACAAAACTAAATACATAAAACATGACATGGGTCAACTGTAGTTTCAACTCACACATAGTCATTTAACAAATTGAAAACAAAGTGTGCTCCACACATTCTGATACTAAATATTGCTTTTTGTTAAAAGAAACCTTGGATTTCCCTCAGAGGTTAAAAGATAACATCCATAACTGGCCTAATTTAGGGGTTATCTCCCAGCAGAGATGAGCTCCTGGTATCAAGACAGTTCCATACTCTGGTTGCGTAATAAGATCTATGCCAGCTAAAGGCTCAGAAAAAGACAGTGAGATATGGACCGAAGCAATGAGAGCTAGCATGTTGATATTGCTTTGGCACGCTGTATTGATGGTATTTACAAAATAAAATAAGATTCATCAACTAGCTTATCACAGAGCTTTCACTCACATCTCATGGTCATCATACACAGATGGAGTTTGTAGTTGTGATTAAGCTATTATGAATGTATGTGTTGATTCTATGGTTTCTTTGTTTATGTAAATATGTGCATCCATTAAATCTCAGCTCTCAACCCTGCAGTGACAAATCACATTGGCCTGTCAGCCGTCACGCCACCCTCTGTTATGGGTTGTACCAACATTAGTTCACACGGGTTGGGATCTTCTGATTTAATTACGTTAAGGCAGAGGAGGAAAAATGACATTAGGCTACACCTAATTAACAGCATGTGTATAAGTAGTAGGCCACCATCAAAACTGTATCTAAATTAATTAGGTTTTGATTTAAGATATTAAATTCAAATTAATCATTGGGAGATGGAAATGATCCTTGACGTCGCTCCAGCTGCGAGGCGGCCTCTCACGTGCCTTAGCTGGTTCCTACCAATTTAAGCATTTTCCAGGATATGGGGAAGGAATTAGTGGAAGTGACTGTATGAGAAACATCAAAATAGCTCTAAATTGTGACTTTACCTCAATTTTATAGGAAAAAAAGCACTTTTACGTAACTTCATTTAATTGGCAGTTTAACACATTTGTTATACAGTAAATTAGGTTAAGCTCATCCTCAATCAAGTTGTTAAAATTAGAATGCAGCTCACATGTAATGAATTCTTTATTCAATAATATAATATGGGTGAATTGATGAAGTCTATTGTGCATGTACATCATATTGACTGTCAAATCGGAATCTGAATCAGAAATCCTTTATTAGTCCCACAGCGGGGAAATGTACATTAAAGAAAAAGTGGGATAGTCGGTAAAAAAGGCATGCAATAACACACAAGAAGCTAACATATTAATATATAGAAGAAAGCACCCATTAGTTAAGCTAGAATAAAACTAAAGACAAATAAGTATGTAAGTACACATCCATGGCTAAGAAATGATGAGCAGCAACTTCAGAACTTTGTGACATAGGTGAGGTGTTGAGACATTATAAAAAGTACGATTGATGATGATGATGGTGATTATTGCACAGTATTTCAAGAAAAGTGTCTATATTGCACATTGCCGTTTTATTGCACAAGATCTCAACAGTCTGTATTGTGTGGGGGTCTACCAAGGGCCGTGGAGGTTGTACAGTCTGACCGCTGCAAGAAGGAAGGAAGGACCTGCGGTATCTCTCAGTGAGACACTGAAGGTGCAGCAGCCTGTCACTGACGGAGCTGCAGTGAGGACAGGGTGTCCTGGAGGGGGGGGGGGGTACACATTGTCCAGCAGGGAGGACCCCCCAGGACAGAGCTGGTCTTCTTTACCAGTCTGTTCAGTCTCTTCCTGTCAGCAGCCGAGATGCTGCAGCCCCAGCAGGCCACACCATAGAAAATGGATGAGACAACCATAGGGTCATAGAAGGTCTGCAGGAGGGCCCCCTCACCCCAAAAGACCTCAGTCTCCTCAGCAGATACAGTCTGCTCTGTCCCTTCTTGTACAGAGCAGCAGAGTGATCAGTCCAGTCCAGTCCAGTTTATTGTTCAGATGAGAGTGCTGAAGCCGTCTGAAGTCCACCACCAGCTCCTTGTTCTTCCCTGCGTTGAGCTGGAGGTGGTTCCTCTGGCACCAGAGTCCTGCGTCAGTTCCCTGTACTTCCTGTTGTCCTCATTAGAGATGTCAGGCTGGTAAGCGAACTGCAGCGGGTCCATCGATGGCCTCACAAGGGGCCGAAGGTGTACAAGGGCCAGCTTTTCCAGGGTCTTCATCAGTGTCAGCGCCACCGGCCAGTAGCTGTTGAAGTCCTTGGGGTGGGGGGTCTTTGGCACAGGTGCCACACAGGACGTCTTCCACAGTTGTGGTACCCTCCTTTGCTTTAGGCTCAGGTTGAACAGAAGCTCCACAATCCCACACGGCTGGTCTGCGCAGGATTTTAGGAGCCTTGAGCTGATGCCATCTGGACCCGCTGCCTTCCTCGCCTTACACCTCTGGAGCTCCTCCTCACCTGGCTGGTTGTGAGGGACAAGGTGCCACCAGTGGGTGGGGGAAACATTTTTAAAGTCGTTTAACCACTGTTGGTCCCCCTGGGCCTGGGTTGTAAATCTGAGCAGATTCAGTATATCTGTGCAATTAAATAAACATTACACTTATAATAAGATAAATTGAACGATCAGGAAAGGGCGAAATTGTTAATATTAGAGCTGGTGGCCTATATGCTGTGAAAGCTGCCTGGTAAGCCGGTTCAAATCCCGAGCTGGCCGAACATTACAGGCGTGTCCGTCCCTCTGTCTCCCCTTTTCACTCAAGTATTGTAAGACACATAGCTTTCATCATAACTAATGTTCTGCATTATGAGACATAATGTAAAGGCTCTCTCCCTCCCATCTCAAAATACAAGAACAAATACACAGCAGGGAACACTGGTGTCTTTGGCAAAATTATATTGGAATCAAAGTGATATCATGACAATAAAAAGGGTTAGAAAAAAAACATCTAACTATTCAGCTTGTTTTGTTGATGTGTTTCCCAATTGGTAATGGTTGAAGAAAATCGAATCAGTTTGAAATCTACATGGATTTATGTGGGTGTAGATGAGGGCTGATATTGGAGTTATTATCATATCACTGACTCTGTTGCATCATCTCCGCAGTGATGCTCGACTTGTTTGGACTGGACGTTGCTCTTCACTTATGCCCTTGTTTTGGGACGCTGGTAATGCTCTGTCTTCATGTCAACAGGAGGCATGGTGCTAAATAAGTCCCTCTGTCTCCACCTCGTCTCTATCTGGCTGCCGCTCCCTGTGCGATGATTAGTGGCGTCCCTAGGGAGGGATGAGTTAGCAGAAGCAAACTCTCTCTAATGAGCTAAGCTCTGCCCCTCTCTTCTGTCCCCCCTGCATCCCCCCCGTGCCATCCCTGTCCCTTCCTCCCTCCCTCTAAGGACCCATGGGTGGTGGAGTGGTCCCAGGAGGGGGTCCGCAGCACACCTGTTCTCCTACGCCCCCACCCTTCTGTAATCATTGCATTTCTGCACTCCCCAGTCGATGAATGGGGTATTCTTCTCCCCCGTCTGGGACCGCAGCCATTGTCTGTTTTTCTTTCTTCTTCTGCAGTTCCTCCTCTCAATTTTTCCTTATATATTTATTTTCAAAATCAATCCCTTGTAACTCCTTAGCCCTACTCTGCATGTAATTCTATTCTGGAAATGTGCTGACACTGTTCATTTGTTTATGAGAGTATGTTGTTTGTTTATATTCTCAGGTAATATTATATATGTAGTTGACTGGTATAATGCTGGCAGGAGTGACAAAAGGCCACCTGGTTTCACCCCCCCCCCCCCATGCTCCCAAGACAACACTTGCCTCACGTTAATTAGGGCAATTTTTTGTTTACATAATAAACTTCAGGGTCGCTGACGCGAATGGCATCTTGGGACCGGGGGAGGTTATTGGCAGATGGGTGTGTGTGTGTGTGTGTGTGTGTGTGTGTGTGTGTGTGTGTGTGTGTGTGTGTGTGTGTGTGTGTGTGTGTGTGTGTGTGTGTGTGTGTGTGTGTGTGTGTGTGTGTGTGCGTGTGTGGGCAATGGTAACTAGCAGCTGAAGAAAACATCCTACCTTGCTTACGGCATCAAATTCCCAGAAGCCATTGAGAGGACACGTGTTCTGGCGTGGGCTGGGACACGGGGGGGCCCAATGGGGGCAAGTGGAGCTTGTCCTGCCACCCCTGGGCCCGGAACATGGCTCAAGACCAAAGTTAAGGCCTCTCTAATTAGTCCGGTGCTGGCTCTGATAACAAATAAACATAGGGGAGGTCCGGGGAGCTCTCCTGGGGCGTGATGCCACACATCTCCACCTAAACTGATTCAGGAGTCACAGACAACAGAGCAGCACCTGAAGGCCACACCTTGGTGTTCATCATCACATCCATCTGCTCCTTCAACCTCCTCTTCTTCACAAATAACATTAACACTTATCAAAATGTGTGTGCTTATAAACTCTCTGGAGATACATTATCATAATAAGATCAGATACATTAACAGTCCATCGTGGTATTTTAAATACTTCTTCAACATACATACAGTTTAGTTTACACATTTCAAAGATATAAACAAAAATGAAGCAATATGTAAATATGAAAATAATAAGAACAGAACCACAAATTAAAAGTAAAAAGCTGTACGTACTTTATTTTAAATGTGGGTGGGACTCTTCAGATGTGTAAGAAGTCTGCTTCTTTAACTCCATACAATTATACAGAATGATGAAAGCACTCATTCTTGATAAATTATATAAAGTAATTTTTTTGTGAGAACTGTATCAGGTTGGCTCATAATGAACAAAAACTCACTGAGAATGATTACCTACTACATGTTTATTTTGCTTGGATATGGTTTTGGATTCACGTCCAACAGGAGGTAAAAACTGTTGTTTGAAGTGATGGATGATGGGAAAGCACTATAATTATGTTACTTTTATTTTCTTCTTTTCATTCTTTTTAGCTCCCAAACATTTTTGGTTAACCATGAGATTTGATTAAGCCTTTTTTTTTCTTTGTTGATACATTTTCCTATTTAATGATGGTGTTGCATATGTGATTGGCCTCTAAAATGAGCATGGCATTTGTCTTAGTATCTCAGTGAATGTTTAAATGGTTGTGTAGAAGAGCAGAGTGGGTGATGGAGGTGGTGGATATGATAAGCCCCTGTGTTGTGTCCGGTGAGAGCTGCAGCCTGCCGGCCTCCACCTTCTGCTGCTGTGTTTGTGGAGGTGGTCGGCAGGCATCACATCTTATAAAAGGGCAAGTGCTTGCCAGTCATACGTCCATCAAGGCTGCGCCCCAGTGGGCCAGCGTGGGGCCATAATCCCTGGAAGTTCCCCTATGGTTCTTGCCCTACCTCCCTTATCCCCTCCATCCTTCCCTCTACACCCCCTTCCCTCCATGCTGTTGTTTTCCTCCTCTCCTCCCCAGGCAGGGGGTGTTTGGACCACGCAGCGTGACCTGGCTACCAGGGGAGGGATCCAGGGAGGGGCTCTGGGGCCACAGGTGAGGCCTGAGCTCAATCTACCCCCCTCCATCCTGCCTCTCCCTCCACCTCCCCTGGGTGCCAACTTTACCAACCCTCCTCCTCCCCATGCCCAGCAGGCCAATCAAGCCATGTCTGTGTGCCATGCAACCTGGGGACCGGGGGGAGCGAGGAAAGGAGGGAGGGAGGAGGGTGATGGTGGAAGCGGCAGGCCGAGGCCCCATGTGGACCTCCCGTCCCTCTGAAACCCTCTCAGGATCTGTGTCGCCATCACCACACCTTTAATTACCTCGCTCATCTTCATTAATTCATTGGGCTTCTTTATGCCCTGCAGACCGGAGATGGATAGAGAGGGAGGAGGGAGGGATATAGACAGAGGTGGAGGGAGAGACGCCACTACACTCAACAACAACACGGACAACAACAACAGCGGCAGCAGGCGCAACAACAACAACACCCTCCCAGCAGCTGGAGCTCAGTGCTGGAGGCAGCAGCTCGGTGACCTTGGCGTCCCTCAAGGCACTCGTCCAAGACCTCCAGTGTACCAGACTTTTGCCAGTCGTGGGCCGTGGGGCTTCAGGGTCAGTTTGGCCGTACCAGAGAGTCTTAGCCCTTGAGACACTAGAAAACAAATCCCCGCTGTCAGGCCCTCTGAGAGGGGGCAATAAACACGCTCTATTGATTTGAGCCACTGAGGGCCGGTCCCTGGACAAAGTGACCATAATGACATTAGAGATTAGATGCTACTCAAGAGACTGGGATCAAGGCACTGGGTAATACATGGTTATTAAGTGGACCAAGGGATCAGTTGCATGTGTTTGTGGGATCAAATGAAAGCTAAAAATACCAAAAAAACATGTCCAGTGAAAATGTTTTCTATGGTCCAATCACTGCACTCAGAACTGAAATTACTATATTCTGCAAGATTTTGATCTGCAACTGTATTCCTCTTATTTCCTGAAGGCCCTCATATACTGTATCTGAGATTAAAGCCTTAAAGGTCCCCTATTATGCAAAATGCACTTTTTGATGTCTTTTATACACAAATGTGTCCCCCTGTGTGAAAGTGTCAGAAAATAAAACCCTCTCTCTTTTCCTCCTTACCAAGATCTCGAAAAACGGGGTACAACGGAGCTGATTCAGATTTGCTGTGGTCATGACGACACCCTAACCCTAAAATGTGGGCTGGCTTTAGACCAACGGCCCTATCAGAAACATTGCTGTATCAGAAACAATGCACAACGTGTTTTGTAAGTAATATGGTCTGTGTTTACATTAGCAAGCATTGCTAACACTCAGAGCTAACGCTGTACTGGAGAGAATATGTGTAAGGAAGCCGGATATAAAAGGTACTGTCCTTGTGGTAAACCTGCGAGAGAGAAAGCGTTTGAGCTCCATACTGTTTCAGAAATAATGCTTGACGTGGTTTGGAACATAATAGGGCGTTTAATCACGGCAGCCTTTAGCTGGGAATCTGCTTCTCTCTCTCTCTGCTATGCTGCATGTGCGCTCCAAAGGGGGCGTGGCCCCGTAGCTACTGACCCAGAATCAGCACTTTAGTAACAGGGCTGAAATAGAAGGGTATAAGCAGGGCCGCCCCTCCAAACACGCAGATCACGCAAACTGCGTGGGGCCTCAGCTCGCGGAGGCGCACCTATGCGCTTATGTGGCGCAATTAATGTAGGCGCGGCACAGTTTCGCCGCTGCGAGGCTCCACTAGCACCTAAAACAAAACATAATAATACACAGTGAAAAAAAGAAATGTTAAAACGGTTAATTGCATCAAAACTCATACTAGCTTGACTTCATTTGGTTGTGCAGTACTTTGTTCTTAATTGTACTTCTTAAAATGCTCTTAAATTCACTGCACAGTATTTTACCCTTACAGTCAAACATGTAACTGACATTGAATACTCACCTGTTTCTCTTTTAAATATATTGAACTACATTCTCAACACAGGTTTGAACAAGAGAGGCTGATTTGTGGATGAGATACAGAGAGTATAGATTGGTGTTGTTTAGTGATCAGGATGGATGTTTTTGGGAGGGGGGGCCAGAGCGCAGAGGTCTGGCTGTTTTGGTGTCTTTGTTCCTCCATCTGAGCTCCAGGAGCTGCAGAAAGCCAGCACTGACACCCCGGCCCCCGGAGCCCCGAGGTAATACTGCAGCAGATGTGTCGCCTCTGTGCTGCCTGCAAGCCATGCATGCACCCCCACCCCCGCCTCCTTCTCCATCCTTGACATTCTCCTCCTGCCCGACCACTTCTCCCTCTCCTCCTAACGCTGTTCTATCAGAACTCATAATACACTAATGTGTTTAAACATCAATACATCAAAACTCTGTGACGAAAGCAGAAACTATGATTCTACAAGTGGAGAAGAGTCCAGTGAGGTAGTGTTATTTCATTCTCCCTTTAAAAAAAACAAACAAGTCAGACCCACATCTTCCGGACTGAGCTGTTCGTCCCTCAGCGACAGAGATGACCGTTGGTCTTTAGCTCCCCTCTTCTCTTGAACTCCAAAATCCATCAATATCTCAGTTTTTTGACCACTTAATTTGTACTGCCCCCTCCCTGCCTCCCTCCCTCTTGTGATTTGCTGCCTCGCTCGTCCTCTCAGTGGCGGCTGCAGGATGCAGATGAAAGTCCCTGGAGTTCAGTGTCCCCTGTCTGTCTCCACTCACTGTCCTCTGTTTCCACTTTCACAACTCCTCTCCCTCAGTCTCTCTATCTCTCTCTCTCCAATGGCCTGATGCACCTCCCTCCCTTCAACCCCCCACCTTCGTTCACATCACACGAGTGCCGGAGATTGACAGCCTCCCCAAAGAGTGAGAGCTCGAACAGATGGAATATGAATGGTTCACTCGTGTATGAAAAAGGTGTCTGGGTAAAGGAAGTGGTGTAGGGGGACCCTCAATTGCGAATTAAGTATGACTAAATCCCATTGTAACCTCTCCCCCCCCCCTCCCCCCAAAATCACACACACTTTCACTGCTACTGAAAAAAGGACATAAGGCTTTAAATAGACAGTGACAAATAATGGCTTGCTTCTTTTGCCTTTAAGTGACAGTGACAACATACACTTTCTATTATAAATGTCTTCATTGCTTACATATTGATCCTTTTTCATTTCTTTCTGAACTTCTGTAACCAACCAAGCAAGCCGTTAGGTTGCCAGAGGTCAGATCAGAAACATGGTAAGGTTAGGGGAGCTTCATCATGATTACAATAAATAACACTAAGGTTGGGGATGGTTCGACACAGGGAATGAAAGTCTGACGGTTTGACACTTCACAAAAAGTCACACCAGTCCCGAGCCTGTTTTCCAGGTCTCAGGCTCGAAAATGACATTTCCAGAACAAATGACCATAACTTCACTTCTAAAAGGGGTAAATTAATAATCTTTTTTCTCAAAGCAAGGTTACATCTGTGAGTTGGATGTAGAAGAGTCAGAATCAATATAGATTTTTTTTATTTTAAAGTAAATTCAGATTGAACATAGTAAAAAAATTTAAATTATTGTGTCCTTCCAAAAAAAACACATTACTTATAGTGAAAACCACCCTTGAATGATGGGTTAGTAGACTAAAAGCTTTAGGAATCCAAACTATAACATATAATAAGTACCCTGTATCAAGATTGATGCAAAACAAGTGCAATTTGACCTTTTTAGAGAGATTTAGCAAAGAAAAAACACTTCTGCGGTCATTTGGGTGGATTTGACCTATGTCTGGCCCCCCTTGGTCGATTTTGATGATTGACATCTCTTTTTAACCGTTAGAGCCAATAGAATCGAGGGGAAGTTCCACATACACACACACGTTACCAAATAAGGAGTGAGAGTGACGCGTAGCCATAATACCCAAAACAGGAAGCTGTCATACACTCTGGAAGCAATCATTAGCAGCTAATATGAAAACTCAGTTTTTGACATAAAAATGGAATTATGGATTATCAATAATTTTGTCAAAGTGACAGACACATTGGATTAACCTATGGATTAACCTTCAGCCGCTTTTTTCTCGTTTTAATGCCATTCAACACGACTTTTGATCAGAATAACAGCTAAGGTGAGCATATCTCAGTTTTTTGCTACCTAAAGCTACGTTGTGTGTTGTCTGGTTTTGCTTCCCCTGTCGCGAGTTCTGATCGCTCAGTGATTATACTTATATGTATGGAATCTGTGGAATCTCAGCTTGCTAGCAAAGCTCATTTGTGCAGATCCGATAAGTATATCGATCGATTTATACCTAGAGTTCTGTGCTAAGTGCGTTAGCATTTTTTCGCTCAGGGCTCATTTAGACGCTTCTTGTGAGACTTGTGTTTTGTTTTGGTAAAAATGGTTCATAACGTCAGTTAGCTTAGTTTCTTCCCGTTAAGTGAGTATGACAGATTCATAGTTTATTACATTTTAAGAAGCCCTGAGACACAGTTTAGTGAAAAAAAAAGCCCGTTAAGCCCTGTAGCCCCTGCCGGCAGGGGCTACAGGGCTTAACAGGTTAACAAAGACAGTCGCACAAAAAAACTGACAATTTAATATTCAAATTGGCGGAGTTATGACGTGTGGGTGGGAGTTCCATGCAAGCAAGTCTGAAGAGGGGTTGACTATCTGATGTGGCTGGGGAGGGCATTGGAGAGTGGGGGGGAGTTAGGGGTTAGGGGAGGGGCTTTGTAGGGGGTCAGTGATATTTTGAAGTCTATTCTGAGTTTGACTGGGAGCCAGTGGAGGTTATGAAGGACCGGAGTGATGTGCTCTCGCTGGCGGGTAAAACCAGATTTACATGTTTCTAGGCGACGTTACATTTCACAGTTTCCTGTCCATGTCCATAGCAATCATTAACTGAGCCACATCCCTGTTACACTAACTATACTATCGGCAAAAATACACCCTCACACCATGTACATCCTAACAGAAAGCGTCTTTGAGCAAGAAAAGTGCTATATAAAACGTATATATTATTATTATTATTAAATGTTAAATCACTTCACTTTAAACACTCTTTACTTCTGACAAGGTAGAGCTGTAATCAGATTAATGCTAGTAATTTGCCTCAATAATATTCTCTTTGAAAAATATGTAAACTATTGCTGCTGAAATTAAATTAAAGAATGTTTTTAGTATCTTCTCTTTTTTAGTTGCACTCATAATTGTGTAGCCTTTTCTGTTGTGATATGTCCTCATCAAAGAGGAAAAATAGTCAGCCTGCGTGACTTAATGTTAATCTAACGTCTCTCATCTCTTTCTCTCCCCGTTTCATAAACGTTGTCTTAGCTGCAATGAAAAAGTTAGCACCGTGCAGCTGTGGTCTGCAGCCTCTCCACAAAGAATCTCCCCAAAACAAATGTCCTCTGAAATATCTGGGTTGTGAGGAAGGCGGAGGCGGGGAGAGGCTGCATCCAGCCGTCTGTCGGCCACACAGGGCCTGTGTTTGAATTTCTGATCAAAAGTTGCAGCACAGACCACCGCTGAATCACGGCCTCGCAAACATCTGCTGTCATATCGCTCTGAATAATTTATTTGTTGATCCTACTGAATGTATGTATCCATCTCCCTTTCTCTCCTGAGCCCATTTGCCACTGTGTGCAAGTATGTGCGCGCTGTATCCTCAGAAAAGAAAATGCTTCAATCAACAACAACAACAAAATGATCTGCTGGTTTGAGGAATTGCTGTTCGACGCAAATAGAGCTGGATGGAGTTTCCACACACACACACACACGCACACACACACACACACACACACACACACACACACACACCACACACACACACACACACACACACACACACACAGTTAGTCTAGCAGTGGGCGGCCATTGTTCTAATGCTGTTTACATCCAGGGCGTATCTAAAACACAGGGCCTTTTCCCGGCTCCAGCACGGTCCCTAAGTGGCACATCTCATTAGAATGATTTAGGCAAACTGAAAACGTTATTACAATAATTTCAAAAACGCTATCAGTGGTTTCCTGCTCCCAAATGATCATTTAAGTCCTACTTGTAATGGCGATGAGACTGTTAGCGGGGTTATTCATTTCAAACTGTGTTAAGCACAGCACGCGCCGCCATTAGGCCCTGGATCGCTATACTTATGCTTACTGAAATGAGATTGCGTGAGGAAATAGAGTTATCAAGCGGCAAAACATCCATCGATCAGCCGCCTCCGCTGCTACTGCACTAAAACCACATCATTAAGACTCCAACTTCAGGATGGAGGAAGTTAGGTGAGATGTTCCTGTGACGGTGCACTGTTCCACCTGAACACACACACACAAAGATAGCAGCTAATATACACGTTAGTGTGTGTGTGCTAATTGGTTGAAGCCCATTGCCGCTTGCTTCTTGTTATCCAGTGCCCCCCCCTTACTTTACTTCCTCCACTGCATGCTATTTACACCACTGCTGTCAACTGCGTTTGCTAAGGCGTTAACAAACTTCCCCCCCCCCTCCCAATCTCTAAACCCCTGTACTCCCTCCCACAGGATTTGACAGCCACACTTTCTGATAACAAACGCCCCCAAACTTAATGTGATTGATAGGGCTCAGTTCTTCTTTCACTCCGCACCATTTGTCTTGAGTAGCCAGAGTTGGGCATCAGAGTGTGTGTGTGTGTGTGTGTGTGTGTGTGAGAAGATGCAGGGGGCTGGGGAGGGGGGGCATCTGTATGTCCCCTGGCATCTATTTGCTTTTAACCGCTAAGTCATTACGACCTAATACATGTAGATTGTGATGGGGAGAGGGGGGGAGTCGAATGGGTGGAGGGGAGATCAGTGGAGTGTTATGGAGGCAAGCAGATGCTTGCCTCTGGAGTTATTACATACAGAGATGATTAGTGTTGGGTGTGGGGGGGGCTCACTGAACTGATGGAAGGCCTTCAAGCTCGGAGAGACCGAGGAGAAAGGTATTTCATTTGGAGTTCATTTGCATATTTTATGAGGAGACTCCAAGCGTGGAGGTCGGGTCTGAGCTTGACGGATGAGAGGAACCAAGAGCGAAGTGGGGTGGGGGGGTGGAGGGAGATGGAGGCGGCAAACTCCCTCACCGCCCCCCGCTGCCAAGTTCCAAAACTCTAACGTGACCTGGAAAGAAACAGAATCAGTACCAGGTTTATTGCCAACACATCCAAGGAATCTGCCTTGGTGTATTCAGTGAATACATAAACACAGTCAAAGAAGGTACATTGTAAGAAAAAGGACCATACGAAAAAGAAACAATTATAAAAAACTATTTTGAGAAAACATTTATAACATTAAAATATAGCAGTTTTTACACAAAATATAGATTAAATATAGATATACCTTTAAAAATAAAATAAAGTATTCTATACTATTCATTCCAAGTTCCTAAACTCTAACACGACCTGGACAGAAACCGAAACAACAAGCTGACCTTTTACAGGAGGGTTGGTACATTTAGTGCAATCTACAACCTTCCTGAGGATCCACCCAGCTCCTGGGAAAATAAAACACCTTTAAATCCTTCTTTTAGGAGGGAATAAAATCTATTACTTCCAGCTGCCAGAAAATCATATTCTTAATGAGCAATGTGGAGAGAGTAAACTTCTCGGAGAGCGGCAGCCCGGGAGAGTTGGACTGAGTGTGCACACATGAAGCGTGATTACATTAAGGCTCTGCAAACAAATAGATTTCCTCCGCCGCTCGCTGCCGCTCTGTCAAATGCATAAAGAATATAAAAATATCTCTGCCGGCACAAAGTGAAGCGGCAGCGGTGGGGAGTTTAGGCATCTCTAACAACTTCCTGTAATTGCGATTTATTGAGAAGGAAGCGGAGGGTAAAGATTTTGAAATTATAAGCTATTATGTGCCAGAGAGTAAGCGAGGTGGGGGGTTGGTGACATAAAATACAGCTGACAAGCCTAGGCAAATTAGCCCAGGACCATTACAAAAATCACTTAATTGCCGGCAATTCTGTCAGGTCAATTGACTCTAATTGAAAAAAAGAGAGGGAATAACAAAAAGGAATATTATGGCAGAGAGGAGGAAGTGCGCGGGATGAGGTGACTGTTCAGGAAGCAGCCGCTGATTGGAGATCACAATGTAGCCCCCCCCCCCACCCCTGCGTGTGACATGATGTAACACACTTACAGTGGGGGGAGCTCTGATTGACATTCTAATGAATACATCCAGAAATTAACAAGTTCTTATTCTCAAGAAATGTGATAATAAAGCCAGAGGATGTGAAGAATTCATTTATCCCCCAATTAATTTAACATTTTCAACTGTTATATCTATTTATTAAATGCAAAAGGGCGACTGGCTGCGAGGGAGTTCGGTCATCATTCAACCAAAAGGTTTTCGCCCAACAGTCAACATGTCGATGTATCCTTGGGTAAGATACTGAACCCTGAGTCGCTCCTGATGGCCAACGGTGTGTGAGTGCGTGTGTGAGTGCGTGTGAGTGTTAGCTTCCCTAGAGCAAGTGGTGCTGCTCTGCATGAATGAGGTGTGAATGGGTGAATGACTTGTAGTATCTATCAATCAATCAATGTTTATTTATATAGCCCAATATCACAAATGTTACATTTGTCTCAGTGGACTTCACAGTTTGTACAGAATATCAGTAGACAATACGACACCCTCTGTCCTTAGACCCTCACATCGTACAAGGAAAAACTTCCAGAAAAAGGAAAAACCCCACAGTTTAAAGGGGAAAAAAAATGGGAGAAACCTCAGGGAGAGCAACAGAGGAGGGATCCCTCTCCCAGGACGGACAGACGTGCAATAGATGCCGTGTGTAAATTGAGAAGATAATACATTTACAACATAGGTAGTCCAAATGTTTGGAAATGCATGTGTCTATAATAAGAAGATGAATCCCCGAGGATATCCATCCAGGACTTATGATCCAGGACCACAGCAACAGGCACAGCCATGACTCAAGATCCAGGGCTCGCGATCCAGGACTCAGGACCACAGCAACAGGATCAGCCACGACTCAGGGTCCCGGCGTAGATAGACACCAAAAAGAAATTTGGGGAAGCTGGGTTATTCGGAACATGAGAGTACACAGGTACAGACAGAGAGAAGGAAGAAGTAAAGTAAAGTGTCCCCCGACAAACTAAGCCTATAGCAGCTAAACTAGGGGCTGAATCTAATCAGCCCTAACTATAAGCTTTATCAAAAAGGAAGGTCTTAAGCGCACTCTTAAAAACGGATAGGGTGTCTGCCGCCCGAACACAAACTGGAAGCTGATTCCACAAATGTGGAGCTTGATAAGAAAAGGCTCTGGCTCCCATTGTACTTTTAGAGACTCTAGGAACAACCAACAACCCTGCATTCTTGGAACGCAATGCCCTAGTAGGACAGTAGGGTATAATGAGTTCTTTAAGGTAAGATGGCGCCTGCCCATTAAGGGCTTTGTAGGCGAGAAGAAGAATTTTAAATTCTATCCTATGTTCTATAGGGAGCCAGTGTAAGGCAGCCAGAACAGGAGTAATGTGGTCCCTTTTCCTAACTCTGGTTAGTACACGTGCTGCAGCATTTTGAATCAGCTGAAGCGACTTAACTGACTTCTTGGTACACCCTGATAATAGAGAGTTACAATAATCTAGCCTTGAAGTAACAAATGCATGGACTAGTTTCTCTGCATCGTTTTGAGGCAAGATATGCCTGATTTTTGCAATGTTACGTAGATGGAAGTAGGCGGTCCTTGAAATAGATTTTATGTGGGCGTTAAAGGATAAATCCTGATCAAATATAACACCAAGATTCCTTACAGTCTCACTGGAGGCCAAATTAATGCCATCCATAGTTAGTATATCTTTAGATAATTTGTTTCGTAGATTCTTTGGGCCGAGTACAATAACTTCAGTTTTGGCCGTGTTTAACATCAAAAAGTTTAAAGTCATCCACGTTTTTAAGTCCTTAAGGCAGTCTTGAATTTTATTTAGATGATTAATTTCATCAGGCTTGATTGATAAATATAGTTGAGTATCATCCGCATAACAATGAAACTGTACAGAATGATTCCTTATAATATTGCCTAACGGAAGCATATATAATGTGAACAAAATAGGTCCAAGCACTGAGCCCTGTGGCACTCCATGGCTAACTTTGGTTTGCATGGAAGATTTATCGTTGACACATACAAACTGAGAGCGTTCAGATAGATAGGACCTAAACCAGCCTAAAGCAGTTCCCTTTATGCCAACTAAGTGCTCTAGTCTTTGCAATAGGATATCATGGTCGATAGTATCAAATGCAGCACTGAGATCGAGTAAGACAAGAATAGAGACAAGTCCTTTGTCTGAGGCTATTAGAAGGTCATTTGTGACTTTAACCAGAGCTGTCTCTGTGCTATGATGTGTTCTAAAGCCAGACTGAAAATCTTCAAATAAATCATTGTTTTCTAAGTAATCACACAACTGTTTTGCGACCGCTTTCTCAAGAATTTTTGAGAGGAACGGAAGATTAGAAATAGGTCTATAGTTGGCTAAAACCTCTGGATCGAGGTTGTGCTTTTTAAGAAGCGGTTTTATCACTGCTACTTTAAATGATTGTGGAACATAGCCCGATAATAAAGACATATTCATAATATTTAATAAACAGGTGCTAATTAATGGAAAAACTTCCTTTAACAGCTTAGTTGGAATCGGGTCTAAGATACACGTTGATGGTTTAGAAGAAAGAATCATTGAATTCAGTTGTTCAAGGTTTATGGCTGAAAAGCATTCTAATTTACTATCTAGTGTAATATTAGAACTTACGTTTCCGGGAGCTGTTGATAACACTATACTGGTCGAAGGCAAGAGGTCATTAATTTTGTTTCTAAGAGTAACAATTTTATCGTTAAAAAAGCACATAAAATCATTACTACTGAGTGCTATGGGAATAGAAGGCTCAGTAGAGCTGTGGCTCTCTGTCAGCCTGGCTACAGTGCTGAAAAGAAATCTTGCATTATTCTTATTCTCATCTATTAATGAAGAGTAGTAAGCTGCTATCTGAAGAGCTTTGAGGGGTCGAGAAGACCTGATAAAGAGATTATAAGTACAGTCCATTTATCTTTTACCATAATGTACTTGTTCTCTCAGAAAGGCCACTGTTTAAACTATGCAAATGTTTCTGACAGTGGTTAAGCTATGTTTATTTCATTACTCATGTATATTTTTAGCTACTTTACTTGAGTATTTTCAGTTGATGAACATTATACTTCTATACATCGAAGCTGATATTGTGCTTTTTACTCATTACTCTGACGTGGGCCAATCTGCAGACCGAATACTTTTACTTTAATTATATTGTAGTTATATTTATGTACTTTTACTTTTAGTACAATATTTCACAAAGGTCTTGACTTGAGTATTTCTAAAATAGAGTAAAATAGTTAATTTATATTTCATATGAAACCAACACATAATTCTAATAATTACAATATTTTGACACGCTTCTGGTGTAATATATATATTTGACCTTATAATTCAAACCTTCACTATTTCTTATGGTTATTTGTTGTAGAGTGAATGACGAGCAACACCTCTGCTGCCTTACATACTCACCCCATTTACACGCAAACGCATACGAAACGCAAACGAACCGAATACGATATCAAAAAAGTCTTCCGTTCACACGAGACCGCTCGGGAGCGCTGGAGACGCTGTAGTACATATGCCGGGCCTGTAAGTGGCGCTGTACTTCCGCACGAGACCGCTCGAAAGCGCTGGAGACGCTGTAGTACATATGCCGGGCCTGTAGGTGGCGCTGTACTTCCGCCACAAAATACACCAAAAGCAGCGAAGAAGAACCCCGAGCATGGTTGCCATGGTTGCCCTTCTGTTTATGCCCCGCGGTGGATTTAGCAACATGTAGTTCATGTAATTCTCCATGTCCACTTGTTGCTGATGGTTGTGATAGAGGAGCTGTAGATTTTGCACTAACATCTGTAGCATGGTTGAGCTGTAGATTTTGCAATAACATCTGTAGCATGGTCAGTAGCAGTAGCAGTAGCTACTGACAGTAGCTACTGACCATGCTACAGCAGTGAGCAGCAGAGGTGAGGAGAGGTGGGGCTTCATCGTTATCAGGAAATGATCGTATAGGGCAGGGGCTCTTTAAGCCCTCTACTCTGGCTCCCTTGAGCTTAGACAAAAATAAGAAGGAAATAAAATAAAAATATTTGTAGGACTATTTATATTTTGTTGCACGGTTGAAAATGTTTCGTATCTTGTATTTTGAGGTGATTCTGTGACAAATAACATTTTTTTTAAAAAACGGTTTTAATTAGGTCAACTAAAATATGTGTCATATCCTGCTACGGTCCCGCACCAGTGCCTTTTCTTGCCGGCGAATAACCTGACCCCCGGCTCGATGATCGAACTATGGATAAATCAAAGAAAAGAAAAGTATCGGAGGAACACAGAGGGTTTAATTCTGCGTGGTTAGAGTTATATCTCAAAGGCTCCGCCCTCTAATGGACTCTATGGGTACTGCCCTTGACCTCACTATGCGAGCGTTCACCTACTGAGAACGAGAGAGAAGAAGATCGAGAAGAATGGAAAACTCACCAGTCCTTGAGCACCGACCTTGTCCTACGTGCACCGGCCTAATCGCAGGTGCCGATCCCCACCGCCTGTGTTTCGAGTGTCTGGGGCCTGAACACGCCGGGGACGGCTTGCAGTCTCCCTCCTGTAATGCCTGCCGGATGCTACCACAGCTTAGCCGCTGGCACCGCATGGAGCACTTTCAGGCCTACTATGCGTCGCCGGAAGAGACGGACGACCACGTGGACCTCGAGGTGGTGGAGATGGAGGAACAGGATGCGGCTGGGGGGGTGCCATTCGTTTTCGCCATCCCGGCGAAGGACGGGCCGCCACACAGGTCCGCACGTCAGGACTTCCCAGCAGTGATGGCCATCGCGGCGGAGCGTGTAGGGTTACCGCTCCCCCCGCCTCTACCGCCAAAGTCGGTGAGCCGCCTCCGTCAGGGGTTTTACGGCCCGGCTTCCCCGGCGCAGCCGGCCTTCATTTCGCCCCCGTTGCCAAGACATCTGGCAGTGTGTGGAGGCGACAGCCACTGAGAACGAGGGCTCCAGTGGCAGGAATGACAGGTATCTTGAGGGTGCAGGGCCGCTTGGACACGGTGTGTCCCGGCGTGCCCCCCCTTGATGAGAGCCTGGCGGCCCATCTGCTTCCGCAGGCAGCTGGATGGGCGAAGGGGAAAAAGCCTCTGCCCCCGCTGCCGCGTGACCGAGAAATGCTGGATTATTTGGACAGAATATTCCGGCTCGGTACGCAGATGGCAGCAGCGGCCAATAATCTCGGTGTGTTGGGCGTGTCTCTGATTTCCCCTCAGCCGGCCGCCCCTGACCTCCCGCCTCAGGACAGGAGTGATTATTCGGACCGCTTTATTGGCCAGATGAACAATCTGGTCCACGGTGTAGCTGCCGCAACTGGCCGTGTGATGTCCCTGGCCACGGTGGCGTCACGTCACGTGTGGCTGGGACTCACTGCGCTGTCCAGGAAGGACCGCGAGGATCTCCTTGGGGCCCCCGTATCCACGGAGGGGCTCTTTGGGTCGATCACGTCGGTCACCCAGCTCTTCCGCCGCCTGGAGGAAGAGAGGCTGCAGCTCAGCCGTATGCTGCTGCTGGCTCTTCCTCGAGCTCCTCCGCAGGGGAGAGAGCGCGGCGCTACAATGAGGAGGAGAGAGAGGCGACGGTATAGAGCCCCCTCGGCTTCCGTTGCCTACTCCACCTCCGCGGCCCGTCCCGCGGACCCGGTTCAGAACCGGCAATTGCGGGTACGGACTGGTCGACCCCGGCAGGTTTCGGCTCCGGCCCCACCTCAGCAGAGGGCTGCGGGCTGGGGTGCGCCGTGCTCCCAGAGCTGACTGGCGGGTGGAGGAAGCACCAGGGCGGAGAGAGGGACCTCCTCCACCCAGGACGCGAGGGCGAATCCCGCCTCCTCCCTCTTTAATGCAGAAATTGTGTCTCACAGATTTAATAAAAGAGATGATTCCATTTATCCCATTCTAAATGTCGTTTCTTTCCACAATTCCACACTTCCACACAATGTTTACCGTACTGATTCCCCAATCGCTGCCCCAGTTGTAACTCCAGTAAAGGAAGCAGCTAGTGGGCATGTGCATGAGAGGGTAATAAACCGCAGGAAACACTATCAGAGTGTTCTGCGGGTACAGGGACATTGTGGCTGGCGTGTTATTGTCCGGAGGCACACAGCACTTAGCGTGAAAGCTCCGGTTAATGCATTTTTCCAGTTGGGGGAGAATTGCATTATGGTGGAGAGCGCGCTCTCGCGGTGCGTTCAGGAACCTCAGTAGAAAATCGGCCCTTTTTGTGTCAGCCCCCCATGGGCAGAACTTCCTTTCATGGGGAGTTTTGCGGCGGAGTGGGCCACCAGGGAGTACCACAGCTTTCTAGCTGTGGCTCCCCAGCTGATTGCTCATCCCCTAACACAATGTTATGCGGAATGGAAGCACAGCTGTGTACTAACAGAGTGGTTGGACAGGACGCTGAAACGGGGTTATACACTTCAGTTTTGCAGCATCCCTCCTCTGTTCAATGGCGTAAAAGAGACAAATCTACCATCCCAGGAGGTGATAGGTTTTCTTTCAGCAGAGATTCAGACCCTGTTACAAAAACAAGTGGTGTCTGTTGTGCACCCCCAGCACAGAGAGAAGGTGTTATTCTATGTACTTCCTGGTTCCCAAGAAGACAGGAGAATTCAGACCCATCCTAGATCTCCTCAGCCTAAATCGGCACATCGCCTACAAGAAATTCCAGATGTTAACTGTAAAACAGTTACTGGGGCTGGTGCAGCCGGGCGATTGGTTTACAACCATCGACCTGAAGGACGCTTACTTCCAATTCAAAATCGTTCCAAGACACAGAAAGTATTTGCGTTTTGCCTTCCAGGGGATAGCCTACGAGTACAACAGACTGCCGTTTGGCTACTCCCTATCCCCACGCACGTTCAGCAAATGTGTGGCCACGGCACTTCAGCCGCTTCGCGACCACGGCATGAGGGTCTTCTTTTATCTGGACGACCTCATAGTCATGGCCAGGTCCAGGGAATGGGCAATGTTTCACACAGCCCAATTGATCCTACACCTAACCAAGTTGGGTTTTGCGGTCAATTGGAAGAAGAGCAATCCCATACCTCACCAGCAGGTGCAGTATCTGGTGATGGTGCTCGATGCAGGCAGGCTATGCGCCACCCTGTCAGAAAGCAGACAGGCGTCCCTGCTGCTGGCAGTTTGCAGATTGCGACAGGGGGCAACGATGACGTCTTTGACCATCAAGCAGACTCTGGGTCTCATGGCGGCTGCTCACTCCGTGGTGCCGTTGGGGTTGCTGCATATGCGCCGCCTGCAAAGGTGGTTTGCCGGCCTTCGTTTAGATCCCAAGAGGCACAAACGACGTCTGGTGACTATCCCCCCCTCAGTGGTGGGCAACCTCCGGTACTGGGGGTCTCCAGTACATCTCCGGAGGGGAGCTCCGCTGGGGCGAGGGACCTCCTACATCACGGTGTTCACAGACGCATCCGTGACAGGATGGGGGGGGACCTGCCTAGAGAGAGCTATAGGTGGTCGCTGGGCTCTGACAGAGACTCAACACAGAAACCTCCTAGAGCTGCGGGCAGTAGGGTTGGTCCTCCAGCACTTCAAACCCGTAATACAGGGAAAACATGTGCTGGTGAGGAGCGACAACAGCACCACAGTGGCATACATCAACAGGCAGGGCGGAGTCCGTTCTGCCGCCTTGTTGGCCACAGCAGAGAACCTGTGGTTATGGGCCTCAGAGATTCTGTTGTCCCTGAGAGCCCTCCACATCCCGGGACTTGAGAACGAGGATGACATGAGGTCGGCCCCTGCCAGACGAGTGGGTGCTTCACCCGGAGGTGTGAAGCAGATCTGGGCCCGGTTCGGGAGAGCGGAGGTGGACCTGTTCGCCAACCGGCGAAACAGCCACTGTACTCTGTGGTTTTCCAAGAAAGCTGCTCTACGCCTTTCCACCGCTGCGCCTCATTCTCCCCCTCCTGGAGAGGGTGAGACGAGAACATCTGTCAGTCATCCTAGTGGCCCCAGACCGCCGCGGGGTGCCGTGGTTCGCGGAGGTGACACAGATGATGGTGGACCAGCCCTGGGCAGTTCCTCAGGTCTGGGGGGCGATGTCTCAGGGGGCTGGTGCAATAGGGGTGTTACCCGCTCTGGGCCAACCTCTCCAGGCTTGGCTCCTGAGAGGGACAGGCTGAGACAGGGGGGATTGTCTGACGAAGTTATCCAGACTATCCAGGCAGCAAGAGCAGGATCCACCACAGCCTGTTTCAGGCCAAAGTGGTTGGCATTCCAGCGATGGTGTGAAGAGGGAAGTCTAGAGCCCTTATCTTGTACACTGGGCTCTATTCTGTCCTACTTACAGTTACTGGTGGACAGAGGCCTTGCTTATTCCACAGTTAAAGTGTATGCAGCAGCCATTTCATCCTGTCATGAGGGATTTGGCGGCAGGTCAGCCTTCAGTCAGCCGCTTATGTCGCGGTTTTTGCAGGAGGTCGGGAGGCAGCGCCCAGTAGGGCACGCCTCCGCCCCGCAATGGGACCTGCCGTTGGTGCTCGAGGCTCAGATGAGGCTAAAATTCAGATGATAAATACAACTTTGAAGCTTGTAACGGCATAATTACAAGCGGAGAACGGAGTAAATTAACGTCACAGCAGGCATAACAACAGCCGGTGTTTCTCGTGAGTGTTTTCCCCGGGAAACAAACACAATGCACACAAACGCAAAATTAAACAAACACACACACGTATACACACACACACACTCGCGAGCTTCCCCCAGACCAGTAATCCAAACGAAAATATCTTCCCTCCGTAGTATTTTGATCATTTGCTCCGCTAATAATCAATAAGATCGATGGATTCCAGAGAAGAGGAAACTTTAAAGGCCTTTTTCTCAAAATGATGACTCGGTGACAGTCATTATATAATGTGACATATTTTACAAAAACAATCCTGATATCATTAGAAAGATAGGAATCTCCTCTTTCCAACAGTGTATACAACTCAAAATGTGTCTTCGGGTCAATGCGACTGATTTCGATGGAGCAGGTCACATATGTATTGCGGCTCCAGACAAAATAAATTGGTGGAAAAGGGGGAAAAATTGCTCTTTTGGTCAAAAAGGTTGCAGACCCCTGGTATAGGGCGTACACACGGAGCCGTTTGGTCCCCCAGAGCGTTCCGTTTGCAGATCTATCCACCTTGGGACCCGTTATCGTTTGCGGGGTCCGTTTCCTTGTTTCCGTTACGGCCTCGTGTGAACAGCACCTAACATACGAAAGAGAAAAGTAGCGGATACAACCGTTTGCGTTCTCGTGCAAACAGCACCTAACACTGAACATGTTTTACAATGCACCAGTGATGTATGTTCAAAAAATAAATAAAGCACGTGCAATAAAGTTTACACTATCATCCAACATGATCAAATAATATAAGAAGACTGACATGAGGAGCCAACTCTACCAAATCATGTGCGTGCGTGTGTGTGTTGTGTGTGTGTGTCTGTGTGTGTTTTTACTCTTTCTTAGACCACACCTGTTGTAGGGCGTGTGACTGAGAGCACAGGATAGGCATCTCCTGATCAGCTGATAGACGGTGATTAATAGCCTTGCTGATTAGCCAATCATAGTCCAACACTCAGGAATAATCAGTTAATTGATCATATGAAGACTCGTCTGGGATAGAGTGTGGGCAGCTTCAATTCCTGTAGCAGTGAGAGAGTGGTCACAGGTACAGAACAACAACTGTATGCCCCACAGAATACCAAGTTAAAGAGTGATGGTCTCAAGTGGGTTTGAACAAGATTATGACTTCTTAACTCTAATGAACCATACCGTGAATACACTTTAATTCACTACACTCAGCCCTGACAGCCTGGTCACTCTAGCTAAGTAGCTAACGCACATGTACTTTCTTTATATTTCCTAGTATGAGTAACATGTATTATTAGTGGATAAGTAATCCTAAAGTAAAAAGTAAGTAGCCTAAAGCAAAGTAGCAATTATTGCCATATCTCAATTTCTGACAGTGGAGCCTATCGGGAGTGAGGGACTTTACATTTACTACTGCTCCCTGTAAATATATCACCCAGTTCACTCTAAATTAAATCCTTTTTGATTGTAATGGAATTCACATGATTTCATAGTCAAAGCACCAATGAGAAAGAAAAATGTTTGCTTTGCCAAACATTTTTTGAGTGTTTAAATAATCTTTCTGAGACGCCGTATAGCTCACCTGGTGGACTTGGCTGCCCGTGTGTTGGGACTCAGTTCCAAGCAGAGGACCCAGGTTCCAATCCCAAACATTTACTGTCCCTCTTCAATACAGGCCAATCTGGCTAAATTGTATTAAAACAATTATAATCTTTCTAAAATATGTCAAGATGTTAATTTGACAGTTTTTCCTGTAGCCTAAAAACGTAAAAAGTTTTGTTTGTTTTAATTGTGTAACGTCCGAGGTAAGGCTTCAAAGATACTTCTTTGTAACAAGAACTCAGGAACTTTAGTACTTTTTGGAGCGTCACAGACAGCACCTCCGTTTATTATTGTCGAGTCACACACACGCTCTCCTTCACAACTCTAGGACAGACTGCGCATGCTCAAAACACATGACCTCTCAACCCAATGCTAACCCAATTGTATTCACCATCACAGGTTCAGACATTTGTATTGTCACTGTGACTGATGACAGTCAGGCACTCTAAGCATATTAAGTCAGATACACATTTTATGTAAATCCTATTACTCAGTTCTCTCTCATTCTGTGTCACACACACACACACACACACACACACACACACACACACACACACACACACACACACACACACACACCCTATACATATGTTTGAGTGTTAAACAGAAGCCTTCGTGGGCCTATCATACCGCAGCTGAACTGACTGTATGGGATAAAATATGAACAAAGGGCAGCGGGCGAGAGACATACAGGCACATAGAGGAGAGGGACTGGGGGGGGCATCAGAGAGAAGAAGAAGACGGCCGAGGGAGTCGCTGACACTTTCACATCAAAGAGGTGCCGAGGTCCCACACACACAAACACACTTTCCTTTGGTCACTTCATCATTATGTGCACTGTGAGCTGAGCTGTGAGTGACATGTGTGTGTCTGTGTGTGTGTGTGTGTGTGTGCGTGTGTGTTTTCCTCTTACCTTTTTTTACCCAGAGAGGTTGACAGAGTTCTGTGCAGTTTCTGAAATCTCATACTGGAGCTGGCCAGTCTACCCAGTGTGCTGCTGGTAGCTGAGCAGAGAGCTGCTGGTGGAGGTCAAAGGTCACAACGGCTCATGGGCATTTTGACAGCTAGTTATTGGTTAAGGAAAAAGTTACCATTGACCTTGTCAAAAAACGCTTGAGTATAATCCCTCTGTGTTTCCACAGTTTCTCCTTTACAGCACCAACACCTGTTTGGTCTGTGTAGAATCACAGCTAGCTACTTTTTTTCCAGAAGACCGCTGCCCTACACAGGATAGCTTTTGTTTCCATTTTCAGGATGTATTTTTTATGAACTAGAGTTCAAACAATTTCTTCTTTGAAAAGGGTCTCTCCTTTTAGAGTTTTAGCCTCTTTAAGATAATTGTTCTCTTTTCAAGCCAGAAAACAGCGCTCTGCTCAGCCGATCTCATCAGTCGTATCCAGCAGAAACAGGCAGCTGCTTTCACTGAAACTTTTGATAGCAATAATCTCTCAAAACAGATATCTGCATGTGGATGCTATAGGCAACCAATCATTTGCTGATCAGACTGTTCACAGTGACCCAGGCATGGAAAAGTACGGTGGCTGAGAAGTGCAAACGAGAATTACAAAGTGTGAAACACTTTAACAAAGCTTGAGACAAATTTATATTTTATAAAATAAAATAAAATTTTATAAAACAAAATTACATTAGCGAAAAACTTTTACGAGAACTGTTTATTTAATTTACAAGTCCCGAAACACATTAACATTTCCCGAAACACATTAACATTTCCCGAAACACATTAACATTTCCCGAAACACTTTAACAAACTAGAGAATCAAACCGGAAATGGAATGTCCATCATACCAGAAGTGACGTGCAAGTGATTGACACAAACTTAAGTTTGTTTTGGCGAATAGACCGCCGGTACCTATGAACGGTACGAGTGTGTTTATGGTCGTTAAACATGTTTTGTCCGTTCTGTGGAAACCAACTGGGCCAAGTGACACGGTTTTGCTCATCACGATATACTTTCTCGTGCGCACAAGATACGTTCTCGTGCGCACGAGAAAGTTACCGGTTCGCCAAGTGGAGCTGTGCCTTTGCGCCGCCTTCGCTGTGTTTACCTTCATTAGAAAAGCTAAAGAGCGACTGCAGGCTGCTTCGTTTAACCACACACACCTCTACACACACACATCTACACACATCGAACTGCCCGATTATTACGCCTTATTACTCGTTTTATGAAGGAGATGTCCGGTCACCAAGGCGCATTGTGTGTGTGTGTGTGTGTGTGTGTGTGTGTGTGTGTGTGTGTGTGTGTGTGTGTGTGTGCTCTACTCAGCTCCGCTCTGTGTGTATGTGTTCGGTTTGTCTGTGTGTGTCAGACACCGGCATTTGTTTTCAAATTACCAGGAACAGTAACTTACACACTGGCCAACTCCATAGGTATATGTGTGTGTTCCCAAATGGAATAAATGTGTTCAATCTTAATCTCGATGTAGTGCTCAGTGCTGTCGGAGTGCACCGGAACGGACAACACTATCATAATATCTTCTGAAAACAAATGCCAGTGTCACACACACACATCATGCGCCTTGGTGACCGGACATCTCCTTCATTAAACTAATAATAAGGCGTAATAATCGGGCAGTTCGATGTGTGTAGAGGTGTGTGTGTGTGTGTGTGTGTGTGGATGTGTGTGTGTGTAAAGGTGTGTGTGGTTAAAACGTAGCAGCCTGCAGTCGGTCTTTAGCTGTTCTAATGAAGGTAAACACAGTGAAGGCGGTGCGTAAAAGACACAGCTCCACTTCCTACTTGGCGAACCGGTAACTTTCTAGTGCGCACGAGAAAGTATATCGTGGTGACCAAACCGTGTCACTTGGCCCAGTGGTTTCCACAGAACGGACAAAACATGTTTAACTACCATAAACACACTCGTACCGTCCATAGGTACCGGCGGTCTATTCGCCAAAACAAACTTAAGTTTGTGTCAATCACTTGCACGTCACTTCTGGTATGATGGACATTCCCTTTCTGGTTTGATTCTGTAGTTGGTTAAAGTGTTTCCGCAAATGTTAAAGTGTTTCCGGACTTGTGCATTTGTCTCGGTTCTCGTAAAAGTGTTTCGCTAATGTAATTTTGTTTTATAAAATGTAAATGTGTCTCTAGCTTTGTAAAAGTGTATCGAATCTTGTTAATTTGTTTTTGTAAATGTTAAATCGTTTTTTCTTTGGTAAAAGTGTGTTTCACACTTTGTAATTCTTGTTTGCACTTCTCAGCCACCGTAGAAGGAAGGTCTATCCCCGGCTATTGAGTGTCTAGAGAGACACATTTTTCCATCAGTAAAATGTTTTGCAATTTCCCAGACTCCCGCTTCTCTTTGTCTTTTGTGTCTCTGATGACATTATTATAACTTATCTTAGCTGGAGAGTTCTCCTCTTGGGCAGTGCTGAGGTGTCCTCGAGCACCGCACCCCCAACTGCCCCCAGCCCCTTCAGTCTGACGCTCTGCATCCATGCCTGTTTTTGTGCCCGTGTGTCGGGCCTAATGTCTACAGGTCCTGTGTGTGCATGTATGTATTCAACAGAGTGAAACCTGAATTTCGCCTCGGGCAGGGGTCAGCAACCTTTTGCCCACTCGGCCACAAAATAGGGGAGAGTGGGGTAAGATGAACCAGTGGGTAAGTTGACCCACCCCCTTTATCTAGGGAACGTTGCACATTTGTTGTCATGTGACCATAAATTCAGGAAGCACCCATCATTTCTATTTGGCTGTGATGGAGAGAAGCACATGGTAAAGTGGTAAATGTGTTTTTTTCACAATAAACCATGTTCTGCTTGATAAAGTACATTTTCAACATGTCAGGTATAACCGATGTGTGGTCGATTCGATCCAGGTCTGAAAATATGTATCATACATGTTGGTTATTTAGCAAGGTGTAAAACCAAGTGAGTCATTTAGCTAAAGATTAGCATGAAGGACTAAGCTATCAGTTTATTTCCAAAAAGTGGCTGAGGGGCAAAGTGAGCCACATGCTGGGGGGTAAACTGAGCCAGTTGTAGTAAAGTATCCAGACCTCGACATTAACGACTGCCCGATGGCCCGAGGCAATCTAGTATTTAGCGGGCAATGAAGCCTCACCTGCTGGTTGCCCGATCGGGCAATCTATTATGGCAATTGTGGAGACGTGTCAGTGCCTGACAGCGGTCAAATCGGTTGGAAAACGATGAAAAAGTTTCCAAACGTTTTTCTTCATGGACATCGCCATTTTGTGTGCTTCGCGGATGCGCTCGGCTCCTCTCGACTGCTGCTCGGGTCTGCTCGGTCAGCTTCCGGATGAGGAGGCATTCGTTAGGCATTCGTTATTTAAACCCCCCTAGCGAAATGACGCATTCGTGCGTCATTTCGTCCGCGCGCATTTTTCAGGGCAATCTCTATTGGGCTCAGGGCCATCTGTAAATTAGCTTAGATGGCCCACAGGGCCATCTCCCAAAATCCTTAATGGTTTGCACTGGTATCCATGTAGTATAAAATGGTATTTCAACATAGTTTTACACAACTGATGTGTTTTTTATGTTTTGAACATTGTAGAAACAACAACATTCCTGTACCAAACAGCTGGAGAGAGAAGGGTTTAGCAGGTAGATCACATGATCCAGTAGGTCAGCTAAGGTTAACTGGTCTCTAAATACAGTATCTTGATATAATTAATTATATTCTTTTAGGTCTAGATTGGTTCAATAATTTGAAGCTTAAAGTAGTTCTATACAGTACCACACAAAACCGAGCATGTTTGTAAAGGCTGAGAGTCTTTTGTTATTTTGCCTAGAATGATAAAATAAAAAGTACTAAATGCTGTGTGCTAAGTATAATGCAATTTATGCCTGCAGAAATATACTCTATATTTCCTATATGACTTTTCTTTTTTTGTATTTATCCATGGTAAGTTTTCCAATGCCTTGGATTGTCACCTCCAGGGAAATGCTGTAGATATAAGTTGACAAATATTAAAGCTTTTACAAATGTTGTTGTCATAGTATCACCTCAAACTCCAAATAAAAAAAACTCTGTTACTTTCAAAAAAAGAAAATAGCCCTAATTTATTTTCATGTTTTATTTTTGTCAAAGCTTCAGGGAGCACTGCAGAGGGGGTCAAGAGCCCTCGAGGGGATTAATAAAGTAGGCCTCATTCCTTCTTCTTACATCTTGGCTAATAAGGCAGCAAACATTATATTCAGTGCTATTTTTATAGCAAGTTTTAAACCTCTGAAACAGTCCTATTTTAGCTTACTTTTGATGATATAGTTTTAAAGACATGTGGGCACCTTGATACTAAGTGTGGCAGTCTGGGCCGTTGCGTGGCTACGTGCCCCCGAGCAGAAACTTCTGCTGGCCTGTGTAACATCCATAAAGTGTTACGACGATCACCTCAGCGCTTTACCTCTTCCCCGTCGCTCCACGGCCCTGAAACAGTGGCCATTAACATTTGAAACAGGAGCAGAAAAAAGCCTCTAATTGGTGCTCCGGTGATACCACAGCCTGATATTCTGAGGAAAGCAGTGCTTCGGAGGGCCATTAATTAACCTTAGTGCTATGATTACTACTTACATTAGAGGGGAATACATTAGAGGTGGCAGCGGGCCCCTTTTTTCTGCCCTGCACTTCAGAGAGGCCCCGGCGGAGCGCTCCATGCCCCCGCGAGCCACGATATGTTCACGGGGAAGCAACTAATTAGATGTCTAAAATTCATAAGGCCTCTCTTTAATATTGCATATCTATCCCTGGCCTGTCACTTCAAAACAAGGGGGATTGCATAAACAGGGCGACCGCAACACAAGCCCCCCCCTGATCCCCATCATGGGAGCTGGGAGGGTTGGGGAGTACTGCTGATGAGGGACATGGGGGGGTGACAGCGTGCTTGAAGGTGAAGAGGAAGAGACGGAAGACATTGGATGAGGAAGAAGAAGTAAAGAGAAAGAAGAAAGAAGAGACAATCAAAGAAAGTTCCCTGACAAATCCCTGAGAGGAGGCTCTGCAACACACACACCACACACACACACACACACACACACACACACACACACACACACACACACACACACACACACACACACACACACACACACACACACACACACACACACACACACACACACACACACACACACACACACACACACACACACACACACACAACATGTACTGTAATTGTCAGAATCCGGGAATTTTAGGACTCAAATGCAGTTTTAAAAAGATAAAAAAAGTCAAATAACAAAAGGCAAGCTGTATTTACCAAAAAGCTGTAGACGATAAACAAACAAGAAAGAACTTAACATCGATAAATCCGGAGCATGAAAGAACCTAACATCCATAAATCCGTAGCATGAGCATCCAAACAAAACCGACAGTCAAACATGGAGGGTGACAGGAAAGGTAATGAACCGACATGGAGCACAGGCGAAGACAAGACTAAATACACAGAAGGGTAATCACAGGACAAGACACAGCTGGGCAAGGGAGGCAGAAACACAAGGGCAACAGGTGAACACCATGAGGCAATCAGACACAGGAGGGCAAACACAGGAAGGAAGACCAGACACAGGGAGAACAGAATTTCAAAATAAAACCATGACAAGACAGACAAAACTAAAATCGTGACAGTAATGCAGCATATTCTTTTCGATGGCGTTATTGACTGTATGATCAGTATGACAGATGAACAGATCGCCACTGGGCTTACAACTAAAGACACAAAAAAAACTGCGGCATGTGTACAGCTCCTTATGTGTACTACAATTTTTTAAGTGCCGGGGCGGGGTTCCCGTGCTCTCCGTCAGCACTCTACACCCCTTTCAGACGAGACATATACCACGTGATGACACATTAGGCTCGTGTTGTGTTCAAGGAACCTGTCCTTGGCCAGGAAAAACAGGCACTCGCTTGTTTAATTCTTTTAATTCTAGATTTCTTCCCCTGATTTAAAATAACCTTTAAAGGGTAAGTAAATACCAAAAAACAAGGTTCAATGGATGTGAATCTTGGAATGTTACTGCAATGCTATATTAATACAAAAATAAACTCTCTACAGAACGTGTGTCTTCTGGATAATCTACAGAACACACTGTGCTGGGTTTACATTAGAACTACTTTCTACTTTACAATAACATTATCTCTATTCTGCAGATTTAACAAAAAGCACTCTCTACTCATGGTCCACATACCAGCAGGTTCAAAGTGAGACCTGGCTTTTTCTTCTCTCCAGTGCAAAACTGCAAACGTAACTTTGAATATATCAACACAATCGCAATATTATTAGTAACAGTAAAATAATCTAGCATAAAGCCTCAAGCTGCGGAGAGCACAGGGACAGAGAGACCTCCTAATAGTTTCAAGCGGCAGGAGAAAAGTTAAAACAAACCTCATTGGTGCAAATGATGTGTTTATTTGCCAATATACACGGCTTAACATCTAATTTTATGAAGCACTTGGCTCTTTAAATGACCAAAATGCCTCTAAAAACCTGATCCAGGCAACGCCATCTTAAAGAAGATTCACTTTCTGTTCCCCTCCTCTCTTTAATCACCAGCCTCCCTCTTCAATATAAGAACCATCGAAAGTCTTTATGAGAGCTCAACTAGTCCATAAAACAAAAAAGGAGGATGTGTTTTTACTAACCACTAAACTCAGCCCACAAAGAAAGCAAAATGCTTTTTGAAGGTGATCCTCGCTGTCTGTGCACGCTCAGATTTAGAGCAGCAGCAATAACCATCAGTCCTTCCTGTCATATTGTGGGCTGTTTACATGCACACAGACAATTCAGTCATTCATGGCTGAAGTCTGATTGTTTCAGTGCAGCCAGCGGCGACGCACAGTGTTACTGTGAGGACACATATTTCAGAAAAGTCTCAAGTCATTTGTCTAAATACATTTCCTCCTCTGTCTGTTTTTGTTGGTTCACATGAGGTATCAGTATTCATGTTCTCTGAGGCTTTATGGGATGATAAGTCATAGTCAAACTGATTGTAATAGTGGAAATAAAGAAGAAGGAACACTCAATAGCTGTTTGATTTTCAATGAGGTTTGATGGGATTCAGATACTGCAAACAGATGTAACGAAACATAAAGGTAGATGTGTCCACATTAGGATTGCCAGATGAAGAACATGGCAAAAACAGGAATGTCTGCCCTAAATAATGTTCAAAAGGTCTGCTCTAGTTAGAAGAAGCAAGCTTTCATGCAAGTGCGATGAATCCAACTAGCTAGTATCTTAAAGCTACCCTATTATGCTATATTTGAACAATATATTATATAGGGCCATATCTATACAAAACATGTCTCTGAAGTGTTTTGCTCAAACAGATCACCCATTGTAGCATGCCTCATACCCCTCTATTTCAGCCCTGTTACTAAAGTGCTGATTCTGGGTCTGGCCCTTTAAATGTAACCGAGCTGCTGCTGGCCACGCCCCTTTGGAGCTGCTACTGACCACGCCCCTTTGGAGTGTCCGCATGCAAGCAGTGATCTCTGTGAAGAGAAGGCTGTCTACCAGCAGAAACTCAGCTAAACACTGCCGTGATTAAACGCCATATTATGTTCCAAACCACATCAAGGATTATTTATTTATATCAGCACTTAGGGCAATAATGCCAAAATCCTGAAGGAATCTACGATCTCATGGCAGTTAGCAGTGTGCTTGAAAAAGAGCCAGTTGTGTTCTGATCAGCAACTATCAGAGAATTGTGGAGAATAAAAAAACATAATAGATCCCATGTTAAGTGTTCAATCATTTCTTACATTTTCTCAGCAGCAGCTTGCTCCATGTGTAAATATCTTTTGATCATGTGGATCATTTTGTTTATCCTGCTGTAATAATATCTCCACACAGATTCAGATTTATCAGTTGCTCAATAGGTACTGTAAATATGCATGGACACTGTCCTTAATAAATGAATAAATAAATAAATACTACTAAAAAAAAGAATGCATGTCCCAGCAAATTCAATAATGCCGACCGTTACTTACAGGGCTCTCAGTTAACTACTGCAGTTGAGCTAACCACTAACATGCTATCATTGAAAATACCACTCCATGCTAGCTATCAAGCTAGGTAGCTGAAATGAATCATATTGATCTTTGGCCAAGGTTTTTAGGAAGTTTTAAATCATTAGATTAAATTGGAACCTGCTAGTTAGTATGGTTGTTGATGAAAAGGTGACTCAACATTTACTAAATGGGGGCTCCTTTTTCAGTTTTCAGCATCATGGTTGTTAGACCCAACTGGCCGTGTCACACTTGGTTGTACGTAGATTCAAATCAGTTCAGAACTCACTGAGATTCCCTATACATCACTTTCTGGTGTTTAAAAGCATTACAAAACAAGTCTATGATGCAGTTTCATGTTATTTCAGCAAACTGCTGCCCTCTTGGCCAGGTCGCTCTTGAAAAAGAGATTTTAATCTCAATGAGACTTTTACCTGGTTAAATAAAGGATATATAAACTGTATCATGTCCCCTTGAATGTCTGAGTCAGTCTGAAAATGATATCAACCCCCCCCATTTCTCCCCATACGCTCCTTATGTCAACCGGAGGAGAGTTCAATTCACTCGGTGGTGTCATGCATACCTGTATCCATTCCAGGTTGAATTAGGTGACACATCGCGACTGCTGGCCATTGAAGCAAAACATTAGCCTGCCGACCCAGTGAAAGGTCGGCACAAAGAGAGAGGGGGGGGGGGGGGGGAAATGGAGGGTCACATTTCTCTAACGGTGAACTCCTGCTGAAAGCGAGTCAAGCTGCCAGCAGCCTTGACAAGAGCCAGACAAGAGAGGAACGCTTGATTATTTCAAGAGCAGAGAGGCGCCCTCTATGTCCTCTAACTGAGACATACACTGTCGTACAGTTACACTGTTTCTACACTTTATACTGTCCGTGGAATCTGAGCAGTGTGCACACTGTATCTCAGCATCATCTCACAGACTTACGTGAAATGACCAAAACCTCTTTTAAAAACAGGATTATATGGTAGTAGTCTAGTTGCCAGCTCATATTGTCCTATTGTGAAACCGAAAATGTTGAGTACACCACATTTTTATGATAGAAATGTATAGTAGGGGTCCTCAGCACATAGAAATGGCTGAATGCTAATTTGATTATGTTGGGCAATTTTGCACTATTGCACAATTTGCATAAGCTGCGTTATTATAATGAATTCCCATTATAATCTATGGGGACACTCGTTAAAAAATTGCTTGGCTAATTTGGACAGTTTTGGAGTGGTTTTGAGGGTTGTTGAGGATGCTGAGTCCATTCCTGACATTTTCAGGATAAAAATCTCAGTTTTAACCTAAACATGTCCATATTTGTACTCCCGGTGGAATGATTTTGATTAATTTTGGGTCCATTTTTGAAGATTTAGGGGACTCTGGATAATTTGGATTGGACAGAATCCTTTTTTATTTGAAAAACAATTGTCCACACTAGAAGTCAAAATCAGTCCACCGAAAGTACAAACATGGCCACTTTCTGGTTAAACCAGCATGCAAGTAAGCATCCGGCAGTATCTATGTGCTGGCGACCCGTACTATACATTTCTAATATAAAACTTTGGTGTACTCAACATTTCCGGGTTCACTGAGGTGGCAACTAGATTATAGTGGCACGTAATTGCCAGCTCCTCAGAAACAATGCCAATGGAAAGACAACACTGTTATTTTAAATGATGCACTTCAGTTGGGCTACACGTTACGAACATAGCCTTCTTGTTTACCATAATCGTTATCCTTTCATGAACCTAACAAAGAAGTTGTTTGCCTAAACCTAACATGTTCATAATAATAACTCACCTGTGTTACATTGAATTACTGAATAAAATGTTGTTTATCTCAAACCTCCACGATGAAAGTTACTTTATTCATATGGGACGAGAAAAACATTGACGCTTTCTTTAATATTTCAAGGCAACATGGGGTGAGGAATTAAAGCAGTTGGTCAGTTTGTGGGTGAAGTTTTCCATTTAGAGGTTTGGGCATTTCACATATTTCTCTCGGATCACATTGATTAATCCATTGTGCTACCTGAGCTAACTGAAGCTAACAGATAGCATCACACTCCTGGTCATCAGGTTAATTGTAAATCAGCCCGCTTCTAGGAGCCATGCAATTTTGTTCAACTTGTTTATTCAACTCCATTTACTTATTATAGAGATAAACACATTATAACAACAAACAAAGAAAAAGGAAAAATGTGATTAGCTTGTGGTTTGTGAGTAGCTCTATGCACTGTATCAGTTGTTTTCCATACAGAAAGGTGGATATTGTATACCTCACTGATATCATTTAATTATTCACTTATTCTATTATCTTGGGTATATTAAGCTAAAGCAAATGAGAATCACCTGACTTTAGAAGGAATTAATATAACTATGACCCTGTAATCTAATTCATTTTCAAATAGTTTTAAAATGAAACAAGATGAGCTGATGCACTTTGTAGTTTGACATGTCTGGTTACAGTGCAGTGCGTTTCAATGGGGAAATCAATTTAAAGTTATTTGGTGGTGCCAGACTAACTAATTCAAACATTTCAACATTATCTGCCCCTTCCTTCCCATAGTCAGGAGATAATGTTGAAATGTTTGAATTAGTTAGTGTATGTGGTGCATGTACACAGTCCGTACGGCACATTGGAGTGGTGGTGGAGGTAAAGGTGTTGTCATGGCTTGATAGATATGGCTGTACATATTTGTTTATTTTAGGATATAATCAGTCCTTCCAAGCATGAACTCTTATCTCTCCCCTTTGAGAAAAACAGCAGCAGATAAGGATAAGATGCAAAGTTTCCATTTGCCTGATGCGCAGTCTTAAATCTCCCTCTATCACTCCCAGGTAGCTTTCTGGCTCACGTGACTGCCTCTTATCAGCCTCTGCGTCGGGGGTCACAAGACAGCCGACAGATTGTATGCCAGCCGTTTTTAGCTCGTCACCTGGAGGATTTTGATACTTCCATCTCCATAAACAAGTAGCAGATCCCACTGCCTCACCTGGAGTAAAGCAATTACTGAGAAGTTTCCTCACTGACGGCCTGCCAATCACAACTCCTCCATGAGTTTAGATTTGCTGCACTTAGTGCAATTATTTTGCTGCTATTTTGTTGACACTTGCCTTTCAAAGGTATTCACACCACATTAGGAGCAAAGTAGTTTAATATCAAGGCAGGAAGATGTTCAAAGCAAATTTATTCAGAGAAGAAATGTCCTTAAACTGTTGACAGTGGTGCAACACAGCAAATAAATAATTTAAATAACGGGCGCAGTTAATAAGTTGACAAGAAACCATGCACTATCTCTGGGCTGAACTGTCAGCAGCACGTTTGCAGTAGAGACTTCGCTAAAGGAGCCCCATCATTAAAAACTCAGCCGGCCGCCACACCACTGCCGCTTATTTCAAAGAAGACAGTCTGGACTTTGGTCTCTTCCTCCCCATTACACAGGGAAAGATCAGAAAGTGTGCATATTCTTCAGGAGGACATCTGTGCCCCGCTCCTTCAGATGATTCCACCCATTAAGGAGCCAATCAGGTATAATGAAGCGCGGGCACCCTTGCTGGCTGAGCTGGATAAATAATTTACTGGGACTTGTCATCCTTCTCCAATCGAGGTGCTGCAGTCACAGAGTCACATGAAGGCTTTCCGGGGTGGAGAGACTCCGCAAAGCTTGGTGACACCCCCCCACTACCCACCCCTCCACATCACCGTGGTCCTACTCCCACATTCTTTCCTCCCTTGCTTCCTCTTCCTCCTCCTCCCCTCAGTAACCCCCTCATCCTCAAATCAAACAGCCTTTCCCAACCCCAACCCCACCCATCGTTCTCCCCACCTGTCAGCCAGTTGGAGATAGAGGGATGGAGCCGGCACCACTTCGTTACCAGCTTCTCACTCGGAGGTTTCAAACATATTTCAACTAATGAGGGAGCATTTAGAAACCCAGGGATACCGACATCCAGGAGAAGGGAGACGATGGGGTGGTGGGCTACTTTATACAACGGGCACACACATGCGTACACACACCAACATACAAAAACGCTGCATTCTCACACCCTTTTTCTAGCTTGTGAAACCCACACATGCATGGATGGATACACTCACCTGTACACACTCTTCTCTCACACACAGCTAAGGGTTGTCAGTGCAGGTGAACAAAGTGAATAGGATATGTGACTGACAATAAAGATTTCTTTTAACATCAGTGGGAGGAAGGCGGTTGGAGCGGGGGTATCGGGGGGGTGAGTCTGGGGAGACAGGCTGCAGAAGTTCACATTACTCTGAGGGACCCGTCGGCTGCATATGCCATCTTTAATAACGAGGCCTCGCCAAACTGGCACACAGTCAGCCAACCAGGAGAAAGCAAACCTATTATTTCAAACCCTTTTACCCCCACAAACACACTTCTTTAAATGTGATTTTTAATAGACACCACTACATTTCCGCTGCCGTCTCCTTAAAGTTTAATTCGCAGACTTTTCTTTCACTCCTGCATCACCATTATATGGCTGCAAATAGGGCATTATTATTTCATATTATAAAAACATTCTCTTTAGATGAAGAGAAGGGGAAGTCTGGCTGGTCATGGCACAGTTATAATGGCAGGTTGGGAAGTGAGCAAGAGAGGACCCACTTTTTATTTGACACTAATATCCTCTGCGGGTGGCAATTCACTATTTTCAGAGGTTATGAGAAAAGTTGGTTGTAGGTACATTTAAGGTAAATGTGTGCGATTGTTTGCAGAATAGGATAAGGTATGTTTGCGTCACAGACTTTGGATACCAAGTTCTTGGTATTTGAAGCTAGGGACAAGTATTAGGCACTTACACACCGGAGTACTTTCCCCCACGAACTAGGCCGATAGGGGGGGGAGATTTGGTTTCACACCAAAAAGATCTGGAACTAGTACCTAGTTCGCGCGAACCTTTTCACCCCCAGATAGTCCCTGCTAGAGAGGTGGTACTTTCCTGGGGAGGAAATGGTTTGTGGGTGTGTCGGCCACATTAAAACTTTCTGATTGGCTGGGCGAATTGCAAACCACTCCCCGTAAAACTCCGAAAAGTTTTGTGAAGCCGCCATTTTGCTCGCATTAGCAATAGCCCAACGCACCAACGGAGAGAGACTAACTTATTGCAACACAAAAGAAAACATGGGAGCGGTGGAGTGATGAGGAGGTGTCGGCGCTTCTGGCGATTTACTCGGAAGACGCGACCCAGCAGCTTCTACTGAAGCCAGTCCCCAACTCCGGGGGACTCTGGGACTTCGGGTGGCAGCATACGCCGTGAAGTTGTTTGCGGCCTGCCAGTAAACCCAAAGCAGAAGAAGAAGAAGTGACGTCAGCGGCTTCATTTGCCTAATCCTCCCTCGGGGACTTATTCCGGTGGGAACGCGATCTACTAGGACAGTTCCAGGGACTAAAGAGTTCGGGGGGACTAATGCCCCTTTCACACCAACGCGGTTCCCATTCTAGCTCCGTGCTTGCACTCTTCTGGTTCGGAACCGGTTTTTCTTTTAAGCCCCCGTTTTGTTCACACCGCCCAGAGCCCGACTGGTGCTGCGTCATGACGTCACCGTTTACGTCGCTGATTTAATCTGGCTTTTTTTTCCAAGCCAGATTAAATTAAATAACTACTTCTCAACCCTTATACTTTTCTCCAGAGTGCCGTGGTTCATTGTTTATTAATGTGATTCAGCGGCATTTACCGACCGCTGCAGTGCTGCCCGCTGTTTGGCATCACAACGCTGTTAAGAAAGTTTCTTTGGTATAAAATGGGTGATGTTAGCGTAGCAACCGAAGCTAAACTGACTATCTTGACTACTTGACTTACTACGGACATGAGCCCATGTATTGATTCCATCCAATAGCTGCTATAATACAAAACAAAACGTCTGCCTGCTCTCCACAATGATCAATGACAGCGAACGGATGGTCAAAGTAAGGTACAAATAAACAGAATCACACTAAGCCTGGTAAGCACCGGTGCTTAGAGCCGGCTCCGCTGCGGTGTGAACAGGAAAAGCCGGTGCTTATCAGGCTCTAGTTCCGAGCCGGCCCTGGAACCGCGTTGGTGTGAAAGGGGCATTAGTACCGGGGACAAGTACTTGGTGTGAAAGCGGCTATAGTGTCCATTATCAAAGAAAAAACACTCACTGTTGAAAGGTATAAACATGCAAATCGGTCCAACGTCATGATTGTCCACTTGTCTACTAGGCTATAGCAAGATTACACACATATCGACCACGTTGCTGTGAACGTTTTGATATATGTGGTAAACAACTCGTAAAACTGACTTCTGTATAAACCTACCTGAAGCCTGTTTGTGAAAGCGAAAGATGATGATCAGAATAGACCCAAGACTTATTAGACAAAATGTTTTGATAACAGACCTAAATAAAGAGAGAGCACCAACATTATGGTCCTGATGTGCCACCAATGGAAAACCTGAAAAAAGTAAGGTGTGTATTAGCTGTTCTTTTGTCCCTGAACTTCACACTCTTAAAGATGAAACGCTTCAATACCAATTTTTCTCCTGCGGTAGTTATGACAATCTCATGATCATTGCCAGACAATAGATTATCCTCTCCACATGGACTGTTCCCTCATATCCCACCAAAGACTGCTGTTTACACCCACAGACACAGAAGGGTCATTCATCTCATTCATTCCACCTTTAAATCAGTGGACTCCTCCATGTGATATTAAGTGTTTGTCCTGCGCCATCATTGTGTGGCTCAGAATAGAACAGGCATTGAAGGCACACCCCACCTACACCTAAACACACACACACACACACACACACACACACACACACACACACACGAGTGCAGTTTGCTCTTCAGCAAACACTCAGTTGGTCCCCCTCTCTCACTAATTAGTAATTAACACATTATTTTGTGCAGGCCTCTCCTTATTTATAGGCCCTTGCTTGCCAAACAGCAGATCCCCACGCCAGGTTCAGATGGAAGCAGAACACGAGGTGAGCGGGGAGCCCCGGCCACTTGATACACACAGAGTTATAGTTCGGGACTAATCTAGTGATTTGCCAAACGGCTCATAATGGCTTTTCAAATGAGCGGGTCAGGGTCAGGTTGATATTAAAGTACCGTCATTAAACGCACTGTTGCTCTCAGGTTGACATAGTTTAATTTATAAAATCAACAAGTCCTCCAACTCATACGACCAAATAGGTCGATTGTTCAGCAGCTTATTACGACCTATAGTCACGTTTTAAAGTTTAGCACCTCTAGTGGTCGTGTAAGAAACAACAATTTGCGGCAATTGCAAACGCTCCGGAGGGTCGTATATTCACAAATAACCTTCTCTGGAAAATCCTTGTAGAATAGTTTGGCCATTAAAATGCTTTTTGATTTCATTTCTAGCGAGAAGTGTATATTGTACTTTTAGAATCCACGTCCAGTGGATGTGTAGGATCTATAGTTTGATAGATATTACGAAGATTATTTGAGGTCTCGCCAGGAGAACGTGTATGTCTTTCCCCCTATGTAAAGTTAGCGTCAACCCTCACTGGGTGAAAACAGTATTTCCGGTCTCGAAGTTTTCATAATAAAACCGTATTCCCCTTACTGTCAAATGATTTCACAGTGATATCTGCCGTACTCACTTTTTGCATATCATGTATTTTGTTTTTGCTAAGTTTGTAAAATGTAATCTTCTTAAATGCTTTATGTGAGGGACTGCGGATGGAAATTAGCTCAAAGCTAAATCTGGCACTGTTACGCTTGACACATTTTAATGTTTTAAGTGTTCATTACTGTGCATTGTCCCTGCCAAATAAACGATTAAATAAATAAAATAAAATAATCTTAAGATGATCGATGGCTACTGCCATATTTGCAAAATTTGCCTCTGAACCTTGACAAGTACATGTTTCAAGGCTTATCAATTAACAACAGGAGGGGTCACAGACATAAGACCAGCTGTTAAATAAAGCTCTTCTGACCTTAGCTGTCATGTGGGTATATTAATGCTGCCCATTATGGACACAAGCAATTTTCACCCATTTATTATTTATTTACAGTTTAATACTGGCAACTTCTAATTATGGGAAATACGAAAACGTCTTTTGAAACTACAATTCCCAGTAGAGACATGCCATAGAACATGTTGCGAAACACAATAGCCAGCATGTGTAGTTCTTACTTTTCCCTGAGTTTACAGTCCGGTCCTAGCTAAAAATAGTAAATCTGTCGGGGGCAAGAGGAGTTGAGCCAAGTCTCCGTGAAAACCATCATGTCACAGTTCTTAATGTCCCGTTGAAAAGCCATCCTGCTCCTGAATTCTTCCAGCTTATTGTCCAGTGACTGGACATTTGCCAGAAAAATACTCATAGAGGAGGCCGGTTCTCACGTTTACTCAGCTTCAATAGCACTCCGGCCTGGGACCCCTGCTTTGTCTTCCTTCTGCGCCTCTCAGGTACAGCAGCCACACCAATAGGTAGCCATGGCGATTCCCCATTGTCTGACGGTCTTGGTGATAGACCACACTGTCCACAGACTTTTTGATTAGTTCCTCTCTACCATATTGTATGGCAGAGTTGCCTTGGTCCGCTCGCATGTTGTGAAAAAGTAAAAAATACACACCAAAGTGTAAGCAAACCCTGAAATAAAACGCAGAAAAAAATGCAAAGTTTGAGAGGAGCTAGAGACACGGCAGCCATCCACGGCGCCATCTTCCATTTTGAGCCTTTTGCTGCGTTTTTTTACTTGCAGCGTTTTTTTTGTGTTTTTTCTTTGCAGCGTTTTTCTTTGCAGCGTTTCATTTATGCACATTTGTGTTTTTATATTTGGATCAGTTTTAATAACCAGTTAAGCCCCATGCCCCCGTACTGGGGGCAAAACGCAACATCTTGCAGAAACAGCGTCTGAGGGCTTCTTAACATTTAACAAACTATGAATGGGTCATACTATGGAATGCCGTTTAAGCCAAAATTAAATAAATAAATAAATAATTAAACAAATACATATATATATATATATATATATATAAATATGCCTATGAAATAAATAAATAAGGTTATGAAATACATTCTGAAATAAATAAATAAATAAGGCAATAAATATATATAAATGTACATTTACTTTTATTTCATAATGCCACATTTATTTATTTCAGGGGACTTTTATTTCATAATGCCACATTCATTTATTTCAAGAGACTTTTATTTCATAATGCCACATTTATTTATTTCAGGGGACTTGTGTTTCATAATGCCACATTACATTTCCATTTCTAATATTCAAATAAAGGGGGCGTGGTTAGCTCACAGATCCAGACCAAAGCAACAGCACCACAACACTGACTCAATAGCTCTTGTTTCACACCCCAGTACTCTTAAGTGGTTTGACAACCGCCAATAAAGACTATGCTACTTTTCCACCAAACCGGTTCCGGTTCCAGAACCGTTCTTGTGCTTTTCTGGTGCTTAACTGGTTCTTCTCTGTAGCACCACTTATGTTTCCAGCACTCAGAGCCCGACTGCTGCTGCATCATGACGTTACCGTTTACGTCGCTGATTTTCTCCCAAACGCCGCTCACAACAAAAACAATGGGGGACTGCATTGGGTCGATGGTCGTGTTGCTTTTAATCATACGATTAAATTAAATAACTACTTCTCAAGCCTTATACTTTTCTCCAGAGTGCAGTGGTTCATTGTTTTTTAATGTGGTTCAGCGGCATTTACCGACCGTTGCAGTGCTGCTCGTCCACCGGACTTTATTCAGCGTCCGCTGTAAAGTCTTGACTGTCACAAAGGCAGCTGATAAATACCCCCCCCCCCCTTAAGTGAATGTGTTTCAGTAGGAATTGACGCTGTTGGCATCACAACGCTGTTATGAAAGTTTCTCTGGTATAAAATACTGCGGTCAACTCAGCCGTCTCTCGCGTTTGCTTGGTCAAATGAGCAGCTCTTCATTTTAAAGTGCGCGATTTACCACGCCTTTACGGTAATCGCCGAGAAGCGGCAGTGACGCTAGTACAAGAGTACAATAATGCATGTTTTCTGCTATCTTTGATGAGTGATACCAGGGGCGTTTCCTGGACCTGGAAACATTTGGGGCTTAGCCCACAGTGGCAGCGCCAGAGATTTTCTTTTGGGGGTGCTGTGGGGTAGCTTGACGTTTCATAGAGGGTGCTCAAACATGTAGGGTTTCCCATTAAGGTACTGGGCGCTACAGTGGAATGTTCTACTGCAACACTCCCCACACGCTCATACACAGTGTACCCGCGACAGTTACAATGAAGGCTCGCGATAATCAGCTCACGGCATATAGGTGTAAGCAGGGGTAAAGTGCTATTTTTATAAGTGGGGAGTGGACCTAACATCCTCTAGGGGGGTCCTCACCTCCTCTAGGGGGTTCCGGGGGCATGCTCCCCCGGGATGCCCAGGCCAGGCGACGCCACTGAGTGATACAATTATTTTTTGCAATAAGTTCTACATCAATCAATCAATCAATGTTTATTTATATAGCCCAATATCACAAATGTTACATTTGTCTCAGTGGACTTCACAGTTTGTACAGAATATCAGTATGACAATACGACACCTTCTGTCCTTAGACCCTCACATCTTACAAGGAAAAACTTCCAGAGAAAAACCCACAGTTTAAAGGGGAAAATGGGAGAAACCTCAGGGAGAGCAACAGAGGAGGGATCCCTCTCCCAGGACGGACAGACGTGCAATAGATGCCGTGTGTAAATCGAAGAGATAATACATTTTACAGCGTAGGTAGACCAAATGTTTGGAAATGCATGTGTCTATAATAAGAAGGTGAATCCACGAGGATGTCAACAATCCTGTGGGAGCCATCAGGGAAGTAGTATGATGAGAGTCAGGCAGGACCGCAGCAACAGGTTCAGCCACGACTCGAAGTCCAGGACTCAAATCCAGAACTCAGTATAGAGGATCCAGGACACAGGACCACAGCAACAGGATCAGCCACGACTCAGGATCCCGGCGTAGATATAGACACCAAAAATACATTTGGGGGAAGCTGGGTTATTCGGAACATGAGAGTACACAGGTACAGACAGACAGAAGGAAGAAGTAAGGTGTCCCCCGACAGTCTAAGCCTATAGCAGCTAAACTAACGTGTCTACCTACATGCACTCCCTTAGGATAGGTTAAGGGGAAAAGGATAGCAAGTAAGAAGTAAGGAACAGAGGTGGAGAGGCTCAACGTACATGAAACTGATACTGTTGGACTCAGTACTACTTGGACTACTTCCACAAGTACAATCAAGTACTGTTTACTTTTTGAGTAATCCTTTGTCTAACTCCCCTCCTGAGTACAATAATGCATGTTTTTAGCTATCTTTGATGAGAGATAAAATGATATTTTGCCATAAGTTCTTAGTGAAATTGATACTGTTGGACTCAGTACTACTTGGACCACAAGTACAATCAAGTACTGTACTTTTTGAGTAATACTTGGTCAAAGTCCTGTCCTGAGTACAGTAATTCATGTATTCTGCTATCTTTGATAAGAGATAATATCTATATCTCATATATTTATTTAAATAAGAAGTGACCTTTGAATACATATTGCAAAACAAAGCCTATATCACCTGCACCCGTGTGTGTTTCTTCCTGCACTACAAGATGTGTACAAATCTGGGCCATTTATTTTGTAATTTCTCCAAACACATACAGTACAAATGCCTGTATTGGAGTCTTAAAAAGGTGCAGTAGAAGGACTTTAGCAGCATCATAAGAGGCCAACAAGAGTGACAGGGGTGTGTCACTGTGCTGAAGGAAAGTTGTGAACAGCTATCCAGGCCAATCTGTAAAGACTTTCCAAGGGGTAACAATGCTGCTGCTGGAGTACTGATCTATTGGATCTAGTGTTGATGTCATGTGTCTACCATATCCTCTTCAAATACATTTTTCTAACGCTTATTAAATATAGCAGAAAACATGCATTATTGTACTCAGGAGGGGAGTTTGACAGGGGATTACTCAAAAATTACACAGTAAAAATACTTGATTGTACTTGTGGGAGTAGTCCAAGTAGTACTGACTCCAACAGTATCAATTTCATGTAGAACTTATTGCAAAAAAAGATTTTATCCCTCATCAAGTATAGCAGAATACATGAATTATTGTACTCAGGAGGGGAGTTTGACAAAGGATTACTCAAAAAGTACACAGTGAAAATACTTGATTGTACTTGTGGGAGTAGTCCAAGTAGTACTGAGTCCAACAGTCCCAATTTTATGAAGAACTTATGGCAAAAAATCATTTTATATCTCATAAAAAATAGCAGAAAACATGCATTATTGTACTCGGCAAGGGAATTTGACAGAGTATTACTCAAAAAGTACACAGTAAAAGTACTTCATTATATTTTTGGTAGTAGTCTTACAAGTACTGAGTCCAACAGTACCAATTTTATTAAGAACTTATGGTACAAATGATTTGTATTGCAAATAAAGCAGAAAAAAACATGCATTCTTTTACTCTTGTACAGCGATTACCGTAAAGGTGCTATTAATCGCGCACTCAAAAATGAAGAGCTGCTGATTTGACCAAGCAAACGCGAGAGACGGCTGTGTTGACTGCAGTTATGCATAGCAACCAAAGCTAATCTGACTATCTTGACTACTTGTTGCTATCCTATTGTGGCATAAGCCGTTTTCTACAGGCACATTTTACCGACGTAGTTTTCATTATGATTCTACTTGTGATAGTCGGACATGACAACCTGTGAAGCCCATGCATTGATTCCATCCGATAGCTGCTATAATACAAAAGAAAACGTCTGCCTGCTCTCCAAAATGATCAATGACAGCGAACGGATGGTCAAACTAAGGTACAAATAAACAGAATCACACGAAGCCTGGTTAGTGTTGCCTGACTTTATAAAGTGTGTTTTTTTTATAAGTGTGTGGTTGTGTTTTAGTCACTTTGCTCAGCGCTACTGCTTTTTACAACTTTCATTTGCCGTACTCGCCATGAACTGTTATTATGGCTCAGGTTAATCTCGCCCCCCTCCGACGTGAGCGTGGTTCTTGGTTCATGCCGGGCAGCCGAGTGGGGTCACCTAAGAACCGGTTTTCGGTGTTTAGAGCCGGCTCCGCTGCGGCTGAAACAGGAAGAACCAGAGCTAAATCAGGCTGTAGCCCGGAACTGGCTCTGGAACCGGTTTGGTGGAAAAGGGGCAGAACCAGAGAAGAACCAGTTGTTAAGCACCAGAAAAGCACAAGAACGGTTCTTGAACTGGAACCGGTTTGGTTTATTGGCGGTTGGCGAACCACTTGAGAGTACTGGAGTGTGAAACAAGAGCTAATAGCCGCGTTCACACCAAGTACTTTGCCGTACTTAGTTCCCAGCACTTAGTTCCCAGCACTTAGTTCCCCTATGGAACTAAGAGCCGATCGCGTTCACACCGGAATAAGTTCCCTGAGGGAAGATTACGCAAATGAGCCGCTGACGTCACTTCGTCTTCTTCTGCTTTGGGTTTACTGGCAGGCCGCAAACAACTTCACGGCGTATACTGCCACCCGAAGTCCCCGGCCGGAAGTCCCCGGAGTTGGGGAAGGCTTCAGTAGAAGCTGCTGGGACTCCCAGCAGGTTCTACTGAAGCCTTCCGAGTAAATCGCCAGAACGCCGACACCTCCTCATCTCCACCGCTCCCATGTTTTCTTTTGTGTTGCCATAAGTTAGTCTCTCTGCATTTGTGCGCTGGGCTAATGCTAATGCTAATGTGAGGATAATAAAATGGCGGCTCTACAAGACATTTCAGAGTTTTACGGGGCGTGGTTTGCAATTCGCCCAGCCAATCAGAACTGGGGCACTTTTTTCCCCCAGGAGAGTACCACCTCTCAGCAGGCACTAAAAATGGGGGTAAAAGTTCCCGGCACTAAGTACTCTTTTTGGTGTGAACGCGACATAAGGGGTACTAACGGAACTAAACGGGAAAAGTACGGGGAAAAGTACTCCGGTGTGAACGCGCCTATTGAGTCAGTGTTGTGGTGCTGTTGTTTCTGGACCTGTGAGCTAACCACGCCCCGTTCATTTGAATATTAGAAAAGGAAATGTAATGTGTCATTATGAAATACAAGTCCCCTGAAATAAATAAATGTGTCATTATGAAATACAAGTACCCTGAAATAAATAAATGTGGCATTATGAAATACAAGTCCCCTGAAATAAATAAATGTGGCATTATGAAATAAAAGTACCCTGAAATAAATAAATGTGGCCTTATGAAATACAAGTCCCCTGAAATAAATAAATGTGGCATTATGAAATAAAAGTCTCTTGAAATAAATAAATGTGGCATTATGAAATAAAAGTCCCCCTGAAATAAATAAATGTGGCATTATGAAATAAAAGAACCATGAAATAAATAAATGTGTATTTAAATGTACATTTATATATATTTATTGCCTTATTTATTTATTTCATAATGTATTTCATAACCTTATTTATTTATTTATTTAATTATTTATTTATTTAATTTTGGCTTAAACGGCATTCCATATCATACCCACTTAACGGGAAGAAACTCAGCTATCAGACAATATTAACCATTTTTAGCTAAACGAAACACAAGGGTCATACCAAGCTTCTGAATTAGCCCTGAGCGAAAAAAGTGCTAACGCACAGAACTCACGCTAAAATATCCTCATTACTTATCGGATCTGCACAAAGAAGATATCAGCTAGCAAGCTGAGATTCCACAGATTCTAGAAATATAAGTATCATCACTGAGCGATCAAAACGGGCAGGGGAAGCAAACCCAGACATCACACAACGTAGCTTTACGGAGGAAAAACGGAAAATATGTCTTACCTTTTGCTGTTTCTGATCAAAAGTTGTGTTCAATGGCATTACAACGATAAAAACGCTGCTGAAGGTTAATTTAATGTGTCTGTGTCACTTTGAAATGATTACTGATAATCCATCTTCATATTTATGTCAATAACGGAGATTTCATATTAGCTGCTACGAGAGTGACAGCTTCCGGTTTTGGGCATTCTGGCCACTCATCACTCATTCACCAATGAGTAATGTTTAGATGGATTTTAGGAACTTCCCCTCGATTTTATTGGCTCTAACGGTTAAAAAGAGATGTCAATCATCAAAATCAACCGAGGGGGGCCAGAGATATGGCAAATCCACCCAAATGACCCCAGGAGTGTTTTTTTTGTTGCTAAACCTCTCTAAAAAGGTCAAATGTCACTTGTTTTGCATCAATCTTGATACAGGGTACTTATTATATGTTATAGTTTGGATTCCTAAAGCTTTTAGTCTACTATCCCATCATTCAAGGGTGGTTTTCACTATAAGTAATGTTTTTTTTTTGGACGGACACTATCATTTACATTTTTTTACTATGTTCAATCTGAATTTACTTTAAAATAAAAAAAAATCTATATTGATTCTGACTTTTCTACATCCAACTCACAGGTTTATCATTGCTTTGAGAAAAAAAGATTATTAATTTACCCCTTTTAGAAGTGACGATATAGTCATTTGTTCTGGGGAGCCTGAGAGCTGAAAAACAGGCTCAAGGCTCTTTATTTGTCAAACGAACATAGCTACAGTGTAGTTATGTCGATGAAAATCTTGTGTCACAGGCTTCTCCAACAGTGCAACACAAAACACAGATAAACAGAAAAATATAGTGCAAGTAAATAGTAAATACAAAAAGAGAAATAGTTTGAAATAGTGAAATAGTGCAATAAGAGTCTATATGCAAGTCATTGAAATATGATATATTAGGTAAATAGATAAATAATTTTTAAGTAGCAGCCAGATGAATATTGTGGATGTTGTATCAACAGTTCAGGTGTTTTTTAAAGGTGTCTTATTGCCTGTGGGATGAAACTGTCCCTGAGTCTGGTGGTTTTAGTCCGGATGCTGCGGTAACGCCTGCCAGACGGCAGCAGACAGAACAGTTTGTGGCTGGGGTGATGGGGGTCTTTGATAATCCTGAGGGCTTTCTTCCTGAGCCGCTGGGAGTAAAGGTCCTCCATGGATGGCAGCTCCGTCCTGGTGATGTTCTGGGCAGTTTTCACCACCCTCTGTAAAGCCTTACGGTTGAGGGCGGTGCAGCTGCCTTACCAGGCCGTGATGCAGCCAGTCAGGATACTCTCTATGGTGCACCTGTAGAAGTTGCAGAGTATCCTGGAGTCCATGTTGAACCTCCTTAGCCTGCGGAGGAAGAAGAGCCGCTGTCGAGCTTTTTTGGTGATGGTGGTGGTGTGAAGAGTCCATGTCAGGTCCTCAGTGATGTGGACACCGAGGAACCTGAAGCTGCTGACTCTCTCCACCATAGTCCCATTGATGGCAATGGGGGCGTGTCCTTGGTTTTGCTGACGTTGAGATGGAGGTTGTTATCCTGGAACCAAGATGTCAGGTTTTCGACCTCCTAACTACGCCGTCTCGTCGCCGTTGGTGATCTGGCCGATGACGGTCGTGTCGTCAGCAAACTTCACGATGGTGTTGGAGATGTGTGTGGCCATGCAGGCGTGTGTGAACAGGGAGTAGAGGATTGGGCTGAGCACGCAGCCTTGAGGGGCTCCAGTGTTGAGGATCAGGGTGGAGGATGTGATGTTTCCCACCCGCACTGCCTGGGTTCTGCCCGTCAGGAAGTTCAGGATCCAGTCACAGAGGGCGCTGTTGAGCCCGAGGTCTCTGAGCTTGATGACCAGCTTGGAGGGCACAATGGTATTGAAGGCTGAACTGTAGTCAATGAACAGCATTCTCACATAAGTGTTCCTCTGGTCCAGGTGTGAGAGGGCAGTGTGGATGGTGAGGGCTATGGCGTCGTCTGTGGACCTGTTTGCTCTGTAGGCAAACTGCAGGGGGTCCAGAGAGTCAGGGAGGGAGGAGGTGATGAAGGTTTTGGCTAACTGCTCAAAGCACTTCATTATGATGGAAGTGAGTGCTACTGGGCGGTAGTCGTTGAGGGCTGTTGATTTTTGTCTTTTTGGGGACAGGAACGATGGTGGAGTGTTTCAAACATGTGGAGACTACAGACTGCAGCAGGGACCTGTTGAAGATGTCTGTGAACACCTCTGCCAGCTGAACTGCACACACCCTGAGAACACAACCAGGGATGCCATCAGATCCAGGAGCCTTGTGTGGGTTAACCCTTTTAAAGGATTTGCACACATCTGCCTTGTTTAAAACAAAAGGGCAGGGCTCCTGATCCTTCTCTGCACCCCCAGCCTGGCTGCTCTCAAATCGTGCAGAAAAACTGTTCAGCTCATCTGGGAGAGATGCGCACGCAGACACTCCCGCAGCACACCCCGCTGCTCCTTTGTAGTCTGTCATTGTTCTTAGTCCCGCCCACATGTTCCGGGTGTTACAGCCTTTGAAGTCAGATTCCACCTTGTCTTTGTATTGTCTCTTTGCACTGCAGATAGCTCTCCGGAGTTCATACCTAGATTTCCTGTACTCCTCCAAATCTCCAGCTCTGTGCGCGATAGTGCGTGCTTTCAGCTTGCCACGCACCTCGCCGTTTAATCAGGGCTTTTGATTCGGGAATGTTCGTACAGAAACCTTCGGTACCACGTCATCGATGCATTTCCCAATGTAGCAGATGACCGTAACCGTCTGTGTGTGTTTATGTTGTTGTCCTCAAACACACTCCACTCCGTAGATGCAAAGCAATCCTGCAGAGCTGAATCTGACTCCTCACTCCATTGCTGTACTGTCCTTGTTACCGGTCTGTCCCGTTTAAGTTTCTTCCTGTAAGCAGGCAGCAGCAGCAGTGAGATGTGGTCTGATTTGCCGAAGGGAGGGCGAGGGAGAGCCTTATATCCATGTCGAAAAGGGGAATAAACATGGTCCAGTATGTTTCCCCCGCGCGTTGGGCAGCTGATGTGTTGGTAGTACTTCGGCAGGACCTTCTTCATGTTGGCGGTGTTAAAATCCCCGGCCACAATGAACGCCGCCTCTGACCGTGAAGTCTCGGTCTTGTCGATAATCCCAAACAGCTGATCGAGTGCTGTGTTGTTGTCGGCGAGCAGTGGAATATACACTGCTGTAATCACAACAGATGTAAATTCTCTCGGCGGGTGAAAAGCCCGGCATGTGATCATGAGGTGCTCTAAATGAGCGGAACATTCCGAAGAAATAATCCTCACATCTGTACACCAGCGCTTGTTAATCATGATACACACACCGCCTCCTTTACTTTTCCCCGAGTTAACAGTCCGGTCCTGGCGGAAAATAGTGAATCCTTCAGGAACAATGGCGGATAGCGGGGTTTTGCCAAGTCTCGGTGAGAATGAACATGTTACAGTTCTTAATGTCCCGTTGAAAAGCAATCCGACTTCTGAGTTCATCTAGCTTATTTTCAATCGATTGAACATTAGCCAGAAGAATACTCGGAAGAGGGGGTCGGTTTCCTCGTTTTCTTAGTCTGACCAGCAACCCGGCGCGGGACCCCCGCTTGGTCTTCTTCTTGCGTCTCTCAGGTAGGACAGCAACAGGTAGCCATGGAGCATCTCCATTGTCTGTCGGTGGGCTATTGTCCACAAGGTTTCTGATGTGAAGAAGTTCCTCTCTGCTATATTGTATAGCAGAGTTGGTGCAGTCGGCTTGCATGTTGCGAACCATGTTAAAAGCAGACGGCAAAAAGTAAATAAACACTGAAAAAGAGAGGAGCCAAAGGACAATGCGGCCATCTTCACCGGCGCATTTCTTATCCCGGGGCTAACTCGGGGCTTAACTGGTTAAAGGTGTAGTGCGTGTTTCTCCTAATGAAATGTAAATATGTGGAAAAAGTGTGAACATATATTTAAGAAAGTTGTGTAGTTGTTGTGATAAGTCCTTTTAAATACACCAGAAGTGTCATTTTGGTTCCAGTCTTTGTGCTAAGCTAGGCTAAATATGCAGAGAAGTAATGGATAAAGCCCACACACGACCCACAATCAGTGTTGGATTTTTCGGTAACGCAGTAGTGTAACACGTTACTGTTATAAATTCAGTATTCACACAGTTACTAACATTGCGCGAAAAAATTACTAGATTCTCCTTTTGACAGACTAGACTCTAGTACAGGGGTCGGCAACCTTTTTGAAATGAAGTGCCATTAAAAAAAAAATTGTTATCAGCGTGCCGACGATGGTGAATTATCAACGGGGGGGGTTGAGGAGCTCGACGCTCGTTAACTGTCAACAGGAGGGCGGGGGGAGCCTCGCTGCAGGGCAGCAGTGTGTGGACCTGTCAGCGCAACTTACATGATGCCGAATTTAACAAACACATTTAAATAATTGGTTTAAACGGCATAATAATAAGGACGATCGTCCGTTCTGTGATTCTCCAGAACACACATGTTATGATATTATTAGGGTCATGCAGAGTGAGATGAGATCGCTGTCCCTTTAAGAGAGAGAGAGAGAGAGGGGTGTGGCGTGTGCATGTGTGTGTGTGGATGGTAGAGCGAGAGTCAGCGAGCGTGTCTATGTTTCTGGAAGTGAAACGAGGCAGCAGAACAACTAAATAAATGCAACGGCCTCCCAAGAAGAGCTTGCCTCTCTCCAGTCATTTAAGTTAAAGTGGGTTTTTGAACCTGAAGCTTGTTGCTTCTGCCCTGGGAGACGACAGAGAGTCATCCCCTCCTCGACTACGGTCTGGGAGCCGACAGGAAAGTCAGACCAGTCCGCCCCTTTGTAGCATATTATTTCGATGAGAGATGAGCAGATCGCCACTGGGCTTTCAACTAAAGACACAGCCACGCAAAAACTGCAGCATTTGTACAGCTCCTTATGGGTACTGCAATTTGTGAAGTGCTTTCCTCTGAAAAAAACGATCGAAAAAAGATCGAAAAACGAAACGAAACGGTGAAACGATCAGCACTGCACCACGCAGGAAAGCGGCAGAAAGTCGCCTGGAGTTATAAAGAGAGCGGGGCTGCGTTGCGTGCATGGCTTCCTCCTGCAGGTAACGGGGAGACGCGCCCTGGCGGCGGTCTCGTTCAGGATCCGAAAATACAATTTAAATATTTTTGCACACTTATTCCACTTAGTCCTAGTGTGCCACTGGTTACGGTGCCACGTGCCAATGGTGGCACGCGTGCCAGGGGTTGCCGACCCCTGCTCTAGTAGTTACTACATTATTCCGAAGTTTAAAGTAACTTTGGATAATAACACAGGAATAATAAATGGAGCCTCTCTTTTCCTCTCTCCCTCTTCCCTCTCCTGACAGCCCGTCTGTATCTCATGCAGCTCGCTGATCCAGTGAATGAGTGACCCGACACGACAGTAAATAATAAACATATTTATAACTAGTTCAGCTAGTTCCAGGGGTAGATAAGATTGGTAAATGTGATAGGTCTAACTTTTAACAATTTTAAATATTTCTAGTCACGAGGGATTTCCACAGCAGGTTTATATTTGCGTAACATTTGCGCGACTTGTCCACATGCAACTGTCACAGTTGTGCTGCAGTGCAGAGACAGAATCATCAACAGCTATAACTTTCGAGGGGTGGAGGTATGCCCATTATTTTGAATTTTTCAGAAGAAAGGACAGGAATGTGACGGTAAGGTGCACTGCTGCAAACACAACAACAAACCTCTCCAAGCACCTGCAAAGGCAACATGCTAACACGAAGCTAGTAGCTAAAGACCCCCGAACCCAGAGTGATGATGTGGAGTGTGTGCCAACTCCGAACAAGCAGCACAAACTAGAATTTTCACCGTTATTAACTTGTGTTATGTCTTCCCTATTGTACGGAGCCCCCTAGGGGACATGGAGAAGAAAAAAAAAATTGGTTGAAAAAAAAAAATATATGTATGTTTTGCAAAATCTCGCAAAACCTTTACGAGATATCGCAAAACCTTTCATTTAGCTTTTTAAATGTTTTTTTATTTAACCTTTATTTAACCAGATAAAAAGCATTGAGATAAAATCCCATTGAGATAAAAGCTCAATGTACTTCAGTCAGTTCGGCAACACAGAAACCACAACAATGGAGCGGATCATCGATTTTTACTTTGAGCTTGGCCTAAAATATAAAGATATAACGTCAGTGCTTTGCACATAAGTGAAAGACACCTCAAGAGAACACTCAGAGCGAGGGGACATGCACATCGCAGAGCTGAGTTATAGACAGATTCGAATTTCGCGGATCAATATCTCATGAACATAACGTTGTAAAAATACAAACCACATGACTTTACAATCATAGCAAGGTAGACAACGAGCTACATTGTCGTTTTTATCAGAACAGTTCGATACGCGCCGTCATCCGAGCTAAACATCAAGAATTGGTCACAATCTGCAGCTGGAGGAGAGAGGAGTGCTTAGGGACCGTCTACAAACTGCAACACCGAAAATATATACCCATAGAAAAATTCAATAACTTCATTTTTTTAAGATGTAGTGCTACCAAAATCTCTTAATCTCTTATCTCTTATGTTGTTACAGTATAACACTTATTTTGAATACATTTGCTTTAAAATAGTTTTCAGGCTTTTTTATTTCAAACTATTTAAAATGACTTTGACATTTTACAATGTAGTGCAACCAAACCCCTTTCACACATCAATAGTACATTGCTGCTCATACTACATTAGGGTTGTCCAAACTGCGTGCACATGTAGGCCTACGTTTTAAGTTTTGGCTATAGGCTGTTGCTGAGTAACGCAAAAGTAATGTAAACGAGTTTATGTAGAGAATAAAGTAATATATTGCTACATATTATAAGTAATGTGTAATACATTACTTTTTTGAGTAACGATCCCATCACTGCCCACAATGACTCCCAAACCAAGCACATCTCTCTAAATATGTACCTGTTTCTTGACTTTGAGAGCAAAAGGTGGGGGGGGGACATTTTACAATGTGATGTATTACTTAATATTTCTTACCTCTCCTTTAAAAACCTATTTTGCTGTCACACCAACCCACTCTCTTCAGTCTGCGTACAAATGACACGACTTTACACATTGGAAATGCGTGCAATAGATACGCTAACCATTCCCATTGAGATCTGAGGCCGAGTTTTGTGTGCATATTATACGCCACGTTTCTTGCCTGCAGCACTTGTTTTTGTCCGGTCGGGTCTTGGTAGACCGGAAGCTGTGTGGTTCATAAAAACATGTTCTTACTCAATACCAAGCCACGATTATTGTTTTTATTTTAAATCGTATAATGTCGGACTTTTTTTGCCGTCTGTGAGGAAAAGAAATGGGCTCAGAGCTTCAGAATAATGAAATCTGTATTTTTTAAATCTTTTTTTCCTTCTAATTTGTTATTCTTTTCTAAATAACACACTGTTATTTACTCAACAATAACACACAATTATCCTTGTTTTTATTTATTCGTTTAATTCTATAATCTTGGGCTTTTTAGCATGCTTTTTAGCCGTAAATAAAGTCACCGGAAACAGACGTAGGCCTATAAGGGACATTTCGAGAATCATTGCGATACACACGACAACCACAACCCACTGAACTGATTACCCAAGATCCTTAGCCGCAATGCACTTTGGGATATGGTGTTAATGCGATATGATATCCGAAAAACATTTCAGAGTTTAGGATGGCCAAAGACACTACACTACCCATAATCCTCAGCTATCGTTTGGGACTACAGTCCCGTTGCTTGACAAACCCCGTGATTCATCTTCAAGCTCTGGGATTGGATGTTGGAGTGGCAGTGCGCCAAGGTTACGCCGAGCGTCAAACAGCTCTTTGAAATGGAACGAAACCACGGCAGACTATCGAAAGCTGGACTCGAACGCCCCCCCAGAACTACACATGCTGGCTATTGTGTTTCGCACATGGGTTTCGCAACATGTTCTATAGCGGTCTCTACTGGGAATTGTAGTTTTAAAAGACGTTTTCGTTTTTCCCACAATTAGAAGTTGCCAGTATTAAACTGTGTACATCCCTGGAGGTTTAGGCGATAGGAAACACATTGGTGTGTACAAATTTAAAACATGTAATTAATAAATGGGTGAAAATCGCTTGTGTCCATAATGGGCAGCATTAATATATACCCACATGACAGCTCATTGTTACTTTGTAATTCTACTCCACTACAATTCAGAGGTTAACCTGGTATTTTTACTCCACTACATTTATTTGTTACTTTGCAGATTCTGATTAATGATGTGAAATATAAACAACCCTTAAAGCAGACTTTAGTTACACCTGAACTATGTTGAAGTTATGCAATGAATGAAAAACTTGGGTCACAGCTTCCTCAACAGTGCATTACAAGACATCTATCAATATGTGTGTATACCTCCACCATTAAACTGTCAAATTCTGCACATTTCTTATACTATCTACATACATAAGAGTATAATTAATGTGTATAATATCAGTTAAAATAAGTGCTTCAACATAGGCAGGAAAGCAATATATTAGACGTTAAGTACTTTGTCAGGCTTAATATTTATGTGTAGATATCCCAAAAGCTTTTTTCTTATTTAAAAGAAGACCTTAACCTAAAGTATTCTTTAATGTTTAAATAAAGGTTAATTAGTTTGTCTGTTTTGCACATCCTCATATTAATATCTTTGTACATCCGGCACTAAACTGTTTTATTGTAGAGATCACTTACAGTATCTTCTTGATTTTTTATATTCTATATTTCTATCATTGACCTTCTACTTTCCCCCTATAGTATGAAAGTATGTACTCTTAATATTTTTTTCATCAAATAACATTATTCAACAAAAATAACATTATTCAACAAAAATAATTCAATAACGTGCTTTAACCACTAGGCGGTGCACACAAGGTACACACAGCATACTAATAATAACTTTGTATTATTAGTGTAGGACACTTATGTATGTATAACATCTGAAGATGTGTAGTTTTATTCATGTTTTCACATATTTTACAGGATATTGCTATATTTCTCATGTTTTACTTCTACACATTAATATCTGATTTGTAAAACATCACAGACAGAAAGGTATATCTGTCATTTAATGGTAAGCTATTGAAATTGTGATTCCATAGATGTGTCTCCCATCACCCAAAACCCCTGACTATTCTCTCAACTCAGTATTTACATTCTTATATTCAAAGAAAATCAGTAATATCTTTAAAAACTACAAGTCCTTTTATATCAGCTGTGCACCGTTATGGTGTAAATATAACCTATCTACCAATTGGATCAAATATAAAAGTCAGCCGAATTAGTGTTGATACTGCAAGGAGACGTATTGTGTGAAGAGAAATGGAAGATGTTGTTTAATTGCTGATATATTTATGATCCACGTCACATATTCAGTTTCGGCGGCATTTCTTCCAGTTTGTCTAGAAGTCTTCTAATCAGGGCTCTATAAATAAAGAACTACGGCAGATGTGTAATATTTAATGCAGCCGAACCGTGTATTACAATGCCGTTATGTGATGACTTCCAAAGAGAAAAGCAAGCACACTCGGAATAAAGTATTATTTTCTTTTTTTAAATGTTTTTCGGATTTCATATCGCATTAACACCATATCCCAGCGTGCATTGCGGCTAAACAATCCAATCACCGAGCTTCTAGCTGAGGATCTTGGGTAATCAGTTCAGTGGGTTTGTGGTGTGTATCGCAATGATGCTCGAAATGTCCCTTATAGGCCTACGTCTGTTTCCGGTGACTTTATTTTGAAATTCAGTTCCTGAGGAACGGCTAAAAAGCCTGAGATTATAGAATTAAACGAATAAATAAAAACAAGGATAATTGTGTGTATTGTTGAGTAAATAACGGTGTGTTATTTAGAAAAGAATAACAAATTAGAAGGAAAAAAAGATTAAAAAAATACAGATTTCATTATTCTGAAGCTCTAAGCCCTATTTATTTTCCTCACAGACGGCCAAAAAAGTTCGACATTATACGATTTAAAATAAAAACAATAATCGTGGCTTGGTATTGAGTAAGAACATGTTTTTATGAACGACACAGCTTCCGGTCTACCAAGACCCGACCGGACAAAAACAAGTGCTGCAGGCAAGAAACGTGGCGTATAATATGCACGCAAAACTCGGCCTCAGATCTCAATGGGAATGGTTAGCGTATCATATGCACGCAAAATTGGACTTCTGCGTATCTATTGCACGCATTTCCAATGTGTAAAGTCGTGTCATTTGTACGCAGACTGAAGAGAGTGGGTTGGTCACACACACTCCTCTCCTCTGTGAGAGTGGTAATCAGGCTGGATGGCTGATCCTTTTCATACATTTTAGTATCTCCTTATTTCAGGCTTTGCTGCCTCCCGGCTGCCATTAGTCCCCCGCAGGCGCCCGAGCCCATCTTCCTCACACGCCACTCCTTTTATGAGCTTTCTCTGCTCACAGTATTACTAGGCGTCCTAGGTGGGGATTCACACACAGACCGAATCTGTCACCGCTCTGTCACGATGCCTCCCTCTTGCCGTTTATTTGTTATTCTCTAACAGACATATCAGCCTTTTTAAAGGGGCTCTGTTGATCTGATTTAAGGAGATAACAAAATCTACTGCAGTCTACTGTCAGAAAACATACACATGTATATTTTATAGCATGGTGCCTCAGATTTGATGGAGTCTGGGGCTGCAGTGTTTGAGTCTGGGGAGTCATTCTGTGAGTGATGGACTGTAAGTCATGCTGGAGAGGAGAAGTGTGTGGATGGAGAAGATGATGGCAGATAGGGGTGTTCAAAGATCTGTGTGTCCTTTAGTCCATGAGCAGGAGTGATTCCTCAAACATAAACATGACCCATATGTGTTTCTCAGTGTCAAGGCTGATGTTTCAACACACTGTCTTTAGGTAGTACACTCATAATGTCATTGTTGTCAACGTCATTGTTTAAGAGCTTATTGATGAAGTAGTGTGGTAGTTATGATGTGTGGCAGAAAGTTAAGGTGTGGAGGATGTGGATAAAGACACCTTCATGCAGGTGAAATTAGTGTCCCATAGCAGAAAGCGTATTTTCCTTGTCTTATTTGAACCAAAATATTTCTATAAAGTGAACTGTGACACTGTGACTGTGACACCATAATATTTTGTTATACTTACATTAACCATGGTTTAGTGGACATGTAGATATTGTCATGGCCCAAACTGTGTCCCTGTGTGTCCCTGTTTGTTCCCCTGTGTGTGTGTGGAGTGGGTGTGGTTTCCCTTGCAGGCAGCAGCCTGATTGCACTCACCTGGCCGACCGACTCAGCTGTCCCTCATCAATCCAATCATGACACAGCATATCTACTCCAGTCTACCAGCAACTCACTGCCAGATTGTTTTCTACACCAGTGGTATTGCATCCTCCTGGCTGCTCAATTCAGTTATCTTGTCTGAGTGTTATTCTTTACTTTTTGTAACTAGTTTCTCCTTGTACTTCCAGTGCGATCCCTCAGCCATCGACCGCCAGAGCTTCCAGCCAACCTGCCTGCTTCTTCCTTCACCATTCCTGCCTGCCTTGTTCTCAGTCCAGCCTGAACTGCCTACCTCCACTCCGGACCTCCATAGTCTCCAAACCTTCCTGAGTCTCCGAACAATAAACCATTTAAACATCTTAAGTCATTGCCTGCGCCTGGGTCCTGTTTAAAACAAAATCCTAACAGAACAATCTGGCCACCATGGACCCAGCAGGCTTGGACCTAATTCATGAGGCTCTCTCCAACCAAGGCGTCCTCGTGGGCCGGCATGACCAGATGCTCAGAGAGGTTATGGATAACCTCGCATCACTAGCCGCCAACGTAGCACAGATGGGACATCACCTCAACCTGGTTTCAACTCATCTTGCTCCGCCTGCTCCTGAGGATCCAGCTCCCCCACAAGAGTTAGCACCGGTTCCAGCCCAGCCCGCTCTCCCTTCACGTGAGCCAAATATTCCCACTCCAGAGCGGTACGCAGGTGCCTTAGGGACATGTAAGTTTTTCTTAATGCAGTGTTCTCTTGTGTTTGAGCAGCAGCCGTCTACTTATGCTAATGACAGAGCTAAGATTTGTTATATGATAGGTTTACTTACGGGTAGCGCCCTAGCCTGGGCATCAGCTGTATGGGAGAGTCAGTCCAACCTTTGTAATTCTTATCCAGAGTTTGCAGAGGAAATGAAGAAAGTTTTCCACCACCCCGTCAGCGGTAGGGACGCTACTAAACGCCTCCTCTCACTGCGACAGGGCTCCCGTAGTGTAGCCGAATACTCAGTGGAATTTAGGACCTTAGCTGCAGAGGCGGGGTGGAATGACACAGCGCTTCAAGGGGTTTTTCAAACAGGGTAAACTGATTCTGTTAAGGATGAGTTAGCAGTGAGGGACGAATCAGCTAACTTGGATGAGTTGGTCTCCCTAGCCATAAGACTGGATAACCGCCTTAGGGAGCGCCGTAGGGAAAGAGCCAGCCGATCTCCTGGGTCACTCCCCTCTCGCCCTGTCTCGTCTCCTCTCGCAAGATTCAGTTCGGAAACTTTCCCAAGTCCCAGTGCCCCATCTGAAGTCTTTTCTCCTCTCCTGTCTTCAGAAAAACCAATGCAGCTAGGCAGAGCCCGACTCACTCCCCGAGAACGTCTCCGGAGAATAAGAGAAGGACTTTGTGTCTACTGTGCTCACTCCGGTCATTTTGTGGACACATGCCCCCAGTGCCCAAAAAGAGGGTGCTCGCCAGTAAAGGTGGGGATACTGGTGAGCAAGGCTGTTTCTTCCTCAACCCCCCAGACCCGCAAGCCACTTGAAGCCACACTGTTGTTAAACCAACAGTCTCTCTCTCTGCCTGCCCTAGTGGACTCTGGGGCTGATGAGAGCTTTTTGGATGCCCAACTGGTTGCCTTCTCTGAGCTGAAGAGACGTTTCACCTCGGCCCCTATTCTTACGAATCCTGACCCATCTCTTCAGTTTATTGTTGAGGTTGATGAATCCAACACCGGTGTGGGGGCTGTTCTATCACAACGCTCAGTCTCCGATCAAAAGCCTCACCCTTGTGGTTTTTTTTCCCGACGACTGACAACCTGCGCAACCATGATGTTGGCAACAGGGAGCTGCTTGCTGTAAAGCTTGCGCTGGGAGAATGGAGGCACTGGCTGGAAGGCTCTGAACATCCATTCATTGTGTGGACAGGCCACAGGAACCTGGTCTACATACAAACTGCCAAACGACTAAACTCCCGTCAGGCACGCTGGGCATTGTTTTTTGGCAGGTTCAACTTCACCCTTACCTACCGACCTGGTTCTAGAAACCTTAAACCTGTCCCGGCAGTTTGCAGTGGATCAGGACCCCATAGTTCCTGACACAATAATCCCCACTACCAGAGTGGTGGGCGCTGTGACATGGGAGATTGAGAACTCAGTGAGGAATGCACAGAGAGACCAGCCAGATCCAGGAAATGGTCCAGATAACCGTTTGTTTGTACCTGACTCTGTCCGCTAACAGGTTCTCCTATGGGCCCATGTTTCCCGCTTTGCCTGCCACCCGGGTGTGAATCGGACCCTATCCTTCCTGAGACGACACTTCTGTTGGCCTTCCATGGAAGCGGACTCTCGAGCCTTTGTGCTGGCCTGCACTGTCTGCGCCCGTAGCAAGTCTTCACACCAGGCTCCTATCGGTCTACTCCAGCCTCTCCCAGTCCCTAGTCGCCCCTGGAGTCACATCGGCCTAGACTTTGTTACCGGCCTCCCTGTTTCACAGGGTAACTCAACCATTCTCACTATTGTCGATCGCTTTTCCAAAGCTGTTCATTTTGTGCCTCTTCCTAAACTCCCCACAGCCTCTGGAACTGCTGACCTCCTAGTCAATCATGTGGTCCGGCTTCTCGGCATTCCAACAGACATTGTTTCCGACCGAGGGCCACAGTTCATATCTCAGGTATGGAAAGCATTCTGTCGAGCACTTGGAGCATCTGTCAGTCTCTCCTCAGGCTATCATCCTCAGACTAACGGGCAGGCCGAAAGAGCCAATCAGGATCTTGGAGCTGCACTTCGCTGTGTCACCTCCCGGAATCCCACCTCCTGGAGCTTACATCTGCCCTGGATTGAATACGCTCATAACTCACTGTATAGTGCTGCCACCGGTATGTCCCCATTTGAATGTTCTCTTGGATATCAACCCCCTTTGTTCCCAGCCCAAGAGGATGAGATCGCAGTTCCCTCTGTCCAAGCACATCGCCGTCGTTGTCGGAGGATCTGGAAGGATGCCCGCTCTGCACTTCTCCGCTCCACTGAACGCAATCGGCATATTGCAAACCGCTACCGGGCCGCAGCTCCCCAGTTCCAACCAGGTCAGAAAGTTTGGCTTTCTCCTAAAAATATTTCTTTACAAGCTGAGTCTAAGAAGTTGAAACCACTCTTCATTGGTCCCTATGTGATCGAGCGCATAATCAATCCATCTGCTGTTAGACTCAAGCTGCCTCCCTCCATGAGAATTCACCCCACCTTTCATGTGTCCCAGTTGAAACCAGTGTTTTCCAGCCCTTTGTGCCCTCCAGCCATCTCCCCTCCACCCACCCTTGTAATTGATGACCACCCGGCCTACACGGTCCGACGGCTGTTGGACATTCGCCGCTGGGGCCGTGGGTACCAGTATCTGGTCGATTGGGAGGGTTATGGTCCTGAGGAGAGGAGCTGGGTGTCCCGCAAGCTCATTCTAGGTCCCTCTCTCATTCGGGACTTTCACAGAGACCACCCAGACAAGCCTGGTGGTTTGCCTGGAGGCTCCCGTTGAGGGGGGGGTACTGTCATGGCCCAAACTGTGTCCCTGTGTGTCCCTGTGTGTCCCTGTTTGTTCCCCTGTGTGTGGGTGTGGTTTCCTTTGCAGGCATCAGCCTGATTGCACTCACCTGGCCGACCGACTCAGCTGCCCCTCATCAATCCAATCATGACACAGCATATCTACTCCAGTCTCCCAGCAACAAACCGCCAGATTATTTTTTACACCAGTGGTATTGCATCGTATTGCTGCTCAATTCAGTTATCTTGTCTTGAGTGTTATTCTTTACTTTTTGTAACTAGTTTCTCCTTGTACTTCCAGTGCGATCCCTCAGCCATCGACCGCCAGAGCTTCCAGCCAACCTTCCTGCTTCGTCCTTCACCATTCCTGCCTGCCTTGTTCTCAGTCCAGCCTGAACTGCCTACCTCCACTCCGGACCTCCATAGTCTCCAAACCTGCCTGAGTCTCCGAACAATAAACCATTTAAACAGCTTAAGTCATTGCCTGCGCCTGGGTCCTGTTTAAAACAAAATCCTAACAGATATTGCTGAATACATAATTTGTAAATGTTTTCATTTAAGGTAATAACGCATGTGTTATACATACAAACAACCTATTTAAAGTATTTTTCCTAGGGCTGTCAAGTTAACGCGTTAATGCACTTTTTTTTTTCTTTTTTTTAACGCCAGTGATTATTTTAACGTGCGATTAACGCATGTGTATTTGTCCTCGGCCCACCCCGTAGTTTCAGAGCCCAAAGGCTTGACGTTGTTGTTAGTTGGAATGGTGGGAGATTCTAGCGAGAGATATGGATACAAAAAAAGGTGTTTTAAACAGCAAGCCAAGCACACAGCTGATGCTGACAGCCCCACTCCTGCCACTCGCTTGCAGCAGACCACGCTTGAAAGTTTGCCGGGAAGACGCCTGGACACGGCGTCTACGAGCAGCAAGCTTTCAACAGCGATAGCTAAATGGGTGGCGGTGACTACAGCTTGCAGGACAATTAACATTGTGGAGGACGAGGGACTGTGTGAGATAATTCGGATCGCATCCAACGTGTCGACTGCACATCACAGCGCATTATTTTTGACCCCTGTGGGAACTTCAGTCTCATGCTTTGACTGTTATGAAGACAAGAAGAGCGGCATTTCGCCGACATCTGTAAACAGGCTTGTCTATTTGAGCAACTGGCTCAGTGCAGAGAAGTACACAGAGTTGGGAGAGAGTGTGAGAGAGAGAGAGAGAGGTTCCAGGTTGTTGTATTGAAAATATTCAGGAGAATATTTGTCATTGTTGAGAGGTTGTTGTGTTGAGAATATTTGTTCATGTTCCAATGATAATAAACATTTGCATAAAGCATATTTTTCTACTCATATGTTGATAAGAGTATTTAAAACTTGAAAAATATTCCTATAAGGTACATTTAGAACAGATAAAAAATGTGCAATTAACTATGGACATCATGCGATTAAATATTTTAATCGACTGACAGCCCTAATTTTTCCATATTAATGTGTGGGCTGGATATTTTGAAGGGGGTCTGCTAACAACCATAGTTTTTACCAGTAATGACATCTTTATCCTTATAGGAACGATAGCAATCGTGTGTCACAGTGCTTAGGCACAAACGTGCTTTAAAGTAAATGCTATAATCAGAATGCTGCTAACTTTAGCATGCTAACCTTTGCTAATTAGCACTAAACGCAAAATAAAGCTGAGAGTGATGTGATGCAGGTTTGGCAGGTATTTCACCAAACAACTCATCTTGGGAGGAAAATTACATTTAAGTTAAAAAATAAAGATATGAACTTCATGGTGGCAATTTTGGTAAAGTGAAGGAAATCCCAAAAAGTCATTAAAATGCATTGACTTGAAACCATGAATGTCTGTGTAAAAAGTCATAGTAATCCATCCAAGGTTTGAGATGTCAGTCCAGATCAAAGTGGAGGACTGACCAACATTACTACCAACAGCCATCTTAAGAAAGGGACCCTGCAACTTCACTGAATTCCATGTTAGGTATACACAGCAAAGCTGGATGAGACAGCTGGAAGAACACGGCTGAGAACATGAAGACTCTCTGTGGTACTCTGCTGCTCACTGTGACCTTTTGTTTAATTAGCGATGTGATGGACTGATTAGAGTGATTTTACACCACAGAGAGAAAGAGAGGCAGCATTAGCATAGCTGATGAATAGTGGACTTTATATGGCAGAGGAAAATATAATACATAAAGGCTTTTGAATGAAATCAAGGACTGAAAATACTACAAATATTTGCAGCAGAAAAGTGAAAGTTGTCTTTAAAGAACTCACAGTAGTGTGCTATTTTTAATAGTTTCTAGTCAGTGTGATGTTGGTCGGAAAGAAATCAGATGTAATTGTTGATGGAGCGCTGTAAAAAAATCTGTCCGCTGAAAGAACAGTGACATTATAATAAAGATCATGAAAAAACATGTCTGATATAGACGACACACTTTCTACTAAAAAGTAACCCAACTTTTGACGTTCAAGACATTTCAAAATTGTGTTTTTTTTTCATTTATCTTAGAAGATTCAGACAACATTTTGTAATCTTGAAAGAGATGTGTGCTGAAATAATTAATGAATTACTTTTAGATAGATATTAATTAAGTAACTGACTTCACATCCATCGTGTTTTACATTATGTTGAGGTTCTGTCCTAAACAGGGCTGCGGTAGAAAGTGGGAGTCCAGCAAAGAAACACTAATCAGTACACGAGGGGGTTGGGGGGCTTCTACAGAGAATATTGCGGTGATGCAGGGATTCCCTTTAGATTGCTGACAAAGCATATGATGGTTGTCATGCTGTGGACAAAAGCAGAAAACAACTGACATTTCTTTTTTAACTTTTCTAGTCTGTAAGGACTAGCCTTGATTATTTTCCAAAACATTTATTTTTGTAATTTTGTGAGTCTTGAGGTATGAATCTTTCCCCCACACACAGCTGCACATATCCCTCTACATTAACATCTTAATCATGTTTCAAAGTCGCTCCCCATTAACAAGAACATACATGTGGTGGGTTAGGGTTATATTTTAAACGGTGCCTGATCAAATAATTGAAAAAGTATTTAAAGATTGATCTATATATTTTTTTTAAATCACCTAATGTATAAATCCCATATAAAAGTAAAACTGCAATGAAAAGAAATGTGTTTAATGTGTCAGTGCCTGTTCTGTTAGGGTGGTGAAGACAAAGAGAAGCTAAAACCAGAGAGGGAGAGAACGCCTCGTGGAGAACGAGGCAGGTGTTTAATTTGAGAATTAAGACGGTGTGAAAGTTCATAAGTATGCTAATGGCTCCGAGCCTCAGTCTGCCAGATGAAGGAGGAGATTCACCTGAAACGCTATCAGAATCATTTACAGTGAATTGTCACCGCCATTCTGCTTCAATGGGAAGAGAAAAAACAAACATTTAGTGGCACAGCCAGCTAAATGCAGCAGATAAAAGATTTTAGTCACACAACAAACAATAGGTTTTTATTGAATTCTATGTGTTTTTGTTGTTGACAGTGTATAATAGTCTTAAAGATAAGAGTGACAAATGTTCGGCCGTACTTAAAGATGACCCGAGGAGTAAATATATTTATTCCTATGTAGGTAGCCATGATGGCTCTTCTTTGTGCTCCGTCAGACTCAGAGAAGAGTTCATAATAATTGAAGGAAGCAGATTGCCTTTTTTTAATCTTAACATTTTTTTGAGCCAGTTGTCCTTTCCACACATCTCCATAATGATGGTGATGAGTTGCAAAGCACTCGTTTGCACTAGCAAAGCTGGGTACTGAACCCGACCCGGTAATATAAATGTCCTCGATCCTGGGGAGTGTTCGATGCGTCAGTGCCAGGCTGATACAATGTTTTCAAATCTTGATTATGGCCCATAATATTAACTGATTTAGATGTTAAAAGACTGCACAATCATTTCCATTTATGATTTCTCCAGAAATTACACATGTTGGTTCTCATCAGTTTGTACAATACCCATGAATTATAATATTTGAAGTTTAAACCCATTGCACAACTGTTGTGAGGGTTAACTGTTTAATACAACTCTGATACAAAATATGAAATGATCTGATGTAATCAGTGGTGGGAAAAGTACTCAGATCTAAAGAAAATAAATTGAAGGCAAGGCAAGTTTATTTATATAGCACCTTTCAACACAAGGCAATTCAAAGTGCTTTACAAAAATGAAAGACATTAAGAGCATTAAGAAACATATTATAAAATGATATCTAGAAACACTCATTTAAAAGCAAAGATAAAAAGCAAAGATAATAAAAGTTACAGTGCAGTTTAAGATATGAATATATCAATTAAAAGCAACAGCAAAAATAAAATCTTAAGCCTGGATTTAAAAGTTGTAAGAGTTGCAGTGGACCTGCAGGTTTCTGGGAGTTTGTTCCAGGTATTTGGAGCATAATAACTGAACGCTGCTTCTCCATGTTTAGTATTGACTCTAGGGACAGAAAGCTGACCAGTCCCTGAAGACCTGAGAGTTCTGGATGGTTCATAATTTAGCAGGAGGTCAGAAATGTATTTTGGGCCTAAACCATTGAATGCTTTATAAACCAGCAGCAGTATTTTGAAATTATTTGACACACAGGAAGCCAGTGCAAAGACTTCAGAACAGGAGTGATGTGATCCACTTTCTTAGTGTTAGTGAGGAACCAGTGTAAAGACTTCAGAACAAGAGTGATGTGATCCACTTTCTTAGTGTTAGTGAGGAACCAGTGTAAAGACTTCAGAACAGGAGTGATGTGATCCACTTTCTTAGTGTTAGTGAGGAACCAGTGTAAAGACTTCAGAACAGAGTGATGTGATCCACTTTCTTAGTGTTAGTGAGGAACCAGTGTAAAGACTTCAGAACAGGAGTGATGTGATCCACTTTCTTAGTGTTAGTGAGGAACCAGTGTAAAGACTTCAGAACAGGAGTGATGTGATCCACTTTCTTAGTGTTAGTGAGGAACCAGTGTAAAGACTTCAGAACAGGAGTGATGTGATCCACTTTCTTAGTGTTAGTGAGGACTCGAGCAGCAGCGTTCTGAATCAGCTGCAGCTTTCTAATAGATTTTTTAGTGAGACCTGTGAAGACACCATTACAGTAGTCCAGTCTACTGAAGATAAAAGCATGGACAAGCTTTTCTAAATCCTGCTGTGACATTAGTCTTTTAATCCTAGATATATTCTTTAGGTGATAGTAGGCTGATTTAGTAACTGTTTTAATGTAACTGTTGAAACTCAGGTCAGAGTCCATGACTACACCTAGATTTCTGGCTCTATCTGTTGTTTTGAACATTGCAGACTGAAGCTCAGCGCTAACTTTTATACGTTCTGCCTTGGCTCCAAAAACCATTACCTCAGTTTTATCTTTGTTTAATTGGAGAAAGTTCTGACACATCCAGTCATTGATTTGTTCAATGCACTTACTCAGTGGTTGAATTGGAGCATAGTCTCCTGGTGAAATGGTTATGTAAATTTGGGTGTCATCCGCATAGCTATGGTAACTTATTTTGTAGTTTTTCATTATCTGAGCCAGTGGTAGCATGTAGATGTTAAAGAGAAGAGGCCCCAAGATGGAGCCTTGAGGAACCCCACATGTCATATTTGTCAACTCAGATGTGTATTTACCTATAGAAACAAAGTTGTTTCTGTTCTTTCTGTTAAACCCTGAGCCTGTTTTTCAGGTCTCAGGCCCGAAAATGACATTCCCAGAACAAATGACCATATCTTCCCTTCTAAAAGGGTTAAATTAATAATCTTTGTTCTCAAAGTAATGATAAACCTGTGAGTTGGATGTAGAGAAGTCAGAATCAATATAGATGTTTTTTATTTTAAAGAAAATTCAGATTGAACATAGTAAAAAACTGTAAATTATAGTGTCCGTCCAAAAAATCTTTTTTACTTATAGTGAAAACTACCCTTGGATGATGGGATAGTAGACTAAAAGCTTTAGGAATCCAAAGTACAACATATAAGTACCCTGTATCAAGATTGATGCAAAACAAGTGAAATTTGACCTTTTTAGAGAGATTTAGCAAAAAAAAAACACTTCTGGGGTCATTTGGGTGGATTTTCCATATCTCTGGCCCCCCTTGGTCGATTTTGATGTATGAAATCTCTTTATAACCGCTAGAGCCAATGGAATTGAGGGAAAGTTCTACACACACAAACACGTTACCAAATAAGGAGTGAGAGTGATGCGTGGCCAAAACCGGAAGCTGCATACACTCTGTTGGCTACCATTAGCAGCTAACTTTTTTTCTCCGATTTTTACATAAAAATGGAATTATGGATTATAAATAATTTTTTCAAAGCGACAGATACATTATTAACCTATGGATTAACCGATTCAGCCGCGTTTTTTCTCGTTTTAATGCCATTGAACACGTCTTTTGATCAAATTGACAGCTACGGTGAGACGATCTCCCGTAAAAGCTCCGTAAAGGTACGTGTTGTGATGTCTGTGTTTGCTTCCCCTGTCGCGAGTTCGGATCGCTCAGTGATGATACTATACCTATATAATCTGTGGAGTCTCAGCTTTAATCGGATATATTGTATGTGCAGTTACGATAAGTAATAAGGGTATCTTTATCTTGAGTTCTTTGCTAAGTGCGTTAGCATTTTTTCGCTTAGTGCTAATTCAGAGGCTTGGTATTACCCTTGTGTTTTGTTTTGGTAAAAATGGTTCATATATTCAGTTAGCTGAGATTCTTCCCGTTAATCTGGTGCTACACATTAATAGTTTCATAAATGTTAAGATGCCCTGAGACACAGTCTCGAAAAAAAACGTTGGGGAGGCCCCTTGTGGGGGGGGCCTCAGGGTTTAAGAGGTTAAAGGGGACCTATCATGCAAAATGCACTTTGTGATGTCTTTTATACATACATATGTGTCCCCGGTGCGTCGGGGAACTCACGCAGCGTCAGAAAATAAAACCCTCTCTCTTTTCCTCAGTACCCAAATCTTTTAAAAGTGGGTGTACAACGAGCGGATACAGATTCCATCCGAACTGACGTCAAATCGGCAGCGGACCCACAGAAAGTTGCTATCAGAAACAATGCCTGACGTGTTTTGGACGTAATCTCGTCTTTGTTTACATTAGCAAGCCTCGCTAACACTCAGAGCTAACCTGTACTGTAGAGCACATGTGTTTAAAAAAGCAAGAAATAAAAAAAGAACTCACCTTGTGATAAACCCGCAAGAGAAAAAGCATTTGAGCTCCATACTGTTTCAGAAATAATCTTTGATGTGGTTTAGAACAGGATGGCGTTTTATCACAGCAGAATTTAACTTTATCTCCGGTAGAATTCTGATCAGGCATTAGCTCCGCCTCCTCTTCTTTCTTTTTTTTCAAGCTAAGGACCCAAGATTCTCTAACAGGGCTTCAAAAGAGGGGTTTGAGCAGTATGAGGGATGGCTACAATGGGTGAACTGTTTGGTATTTTGAAAAAAAAACTTCACAGACATGTTTTGTATAGGTATGGCCCTACAATATATGTTTCAAATATAGCATGATAGGTGCACTTTAAGTAGGATTAAAATCAATTTAGAACTGTTGCCGAAAGTCCCACCCAGTTTTCCAGTCGGTCTAGTAATATGTTGTGGTCAACAGTGTCAAACGCAGCACTGAGATCTAATAATACTAACACTGAAGTTCTGCCACTGTCTGTGTTTAAGTGGATATCATTGAAGACCTTAACAAGAGCAGTCTCAGTGCTGTGGTTTGGACGAAAGCCTGATTGGAACACATCCAAACAGTTATTTAAATGCAAGAAATTACTCAACTGTTGAAAAACTACTTTTTCAATGATTTTACCTAGAAATGGGAGGTTTGATATGGGCCTGTAATTGTTCATTACTGAAGCATCTAGATTATTCTTTTTTAAGAGCGGTTTAATGACTGCAGTTTTCAGGGCCTGTGGAAAAACACCTGAGTGAAGAGATTTGTTTACTATATGAAGTAGATCTGAGGCCATGCAATGAAAAATCCTGTTGGAATAATATCAAGGCAGCAGGAGGAGGATTTCAGAAGTTGAATAATGTCCTCTAGGTTTTTATCATTAATCTGATGGAATTGTGTCATGGTGTTTGAATTGATTGTAAGTGGACACAGGGACAAAACATTTGCTGTACCTGCTACAGACTGCTTGAATTTTGTCAGTGAAGAAGGCAAATTCATTGCAGGCCCTGGTGGATAGAAATTCAGAGGCTACTGACACTGGGGGGTTTGTTAGTCTCTCAACGGTAGCAAACAAGGCACGTGCGTTGTTTTTGGCAATGATGTCAGAGAAGAAAGACTGTCGTGCAATTTTCAATTCCAAATTATAAAAGCCAAGTCTCTTTTTATAGATTCCAAAATGAAGATCAAAATTGCAGTTGAGATTTGTTTTTCGCTACCTGCGTTCAGCTTTTCGACACTCTCTTTTTTCTGTTTTCATGTTCATGGCCTTTCTCCATAGAGATATTTTCTTGCCAGTCACTTCCTTTATCTTAAAGTGCTTGTGACACGGTTTTCCCCCATCATCCAAACCATTAATTTCAGTAAATAATGTCCCCTTGAAACCGTTACTGAAGTGATTTTTGAAAATTTGTACTTTGATAACCGTTAATCTGCCCTTCAATGTGACCATATTCTGGATCTTCTCTGGGTCTGCTCTGGCATTCTTAAACTCCCGCGAAAAGGTGTGCCGCGTCACAGAGGGAACACGAACGCTTCCGGAGTCCAGTATCTGTATGCAAACAAACGATGGCGCACACAGCAGCAAGCTCCGTCTGCGATTGTAGTTTAATTTTGAATGTGTTTGAGAGCTCATATGAGGATGAAGCATCTGATAGTGATAGCCTCGTAGACGATATTGACTATATGCCCTACAGATTCGAACCATATGCCTCTGAATCGGATGAAATTAACTCCGAGTCGGACAGTGGAGACGACAACCCCCCCTACGATCGCGAGATACCTCTCGATCTACAACGCTTGAACAATGTGGAATGGTTTGTAAACTATTTTATTTATTTTCATTGTCTACTTCCTTCTGATTTCATGAGCTGAAGGTACGTTTCATACTAAAGCAGATACTGTTTCACACACAGAAGCTTTGCTGATTTGTATGTGAGAATGATGTCAGTAAAACTTTACCTGTGTTCCCGATTTTTCTCAATGATCTCTCCCTGTCGGCCCTCTGGGTTGAGTAGTTGATGGAGGATAGATCCATGGTCAGATTTCACGCACTGTCTGTAGTTTGTATTTCTCTCCATAGCTATTGCATGAGCTGTGCTGCATTCGTGTTTACTGAGAGCATAGTCTAGAGAGTAGGCACTGCTGACGGCTTCAGAATCTGTCTTCGCGAAAAATCAATCCCAGTTTCAGCCATCAACAAAGGCCTTTCCTCGAAATTCTCGGCCAGAAAGTGGGCGCTGCATATGTAGGTCGATGTGGGGTTCATCACAGACCAGCCAGCCCTTGTGTTCTGCACGTTTTTCTCCCATGTGCGCTGATGCTTGACATCCGTTGGAAAGCTATGTATGCTGATGTTAAGTTCCTCATTTGCTGTATTGGAACAGCCAGACACAACGCATCGTCGAACCATCTCTACGCGTGACAAATCCCTTCTGTCCCTGTCTGGCTCAATTGGAGCAGAATAAATATGGCCCTTTGTGACGCACTTCCGCCTTCGTCCCGAAAAAGGAAACTGAGTGAAGGACTTTTCCCGCGATATTCGAAATTATTGATATTTATCAATACGGTATCGCAAATTCATTTTTAAACTGATGGTTCGAGATGACTAGTAGCCCAACATTGCATTGCACAACAATAGGTGGGATGGTGTCACAAGCACTTTAAGGCCCGGACAGACCAATCTGACAACAAAGAACTGACACAGACGGACCCCGACTGTTGCGTCGCCTCGCGTCTCTGCGTTTTGGCCATGTGTCGCACTGGAACACACCGCAAAGACTTCAGCCGACCAAGAAGCACGTACGAACTGCGTATGCGTGAGTGGCAATAACTCTCCTTACCAGCAGGCGGCGGTAGTGTGTATTCGTCATTCAAAAGAGGCAACAACCGGAAGACAGACTGTGTGATAACCGAGAGAAGAAGAACAGACTGCGTGATACACCGAGAGAAGAAGAACAGACTGCGTGATAACCGAGAGAAGAAGAACAGACTGCGTGATATAAACAGACAACAAATAGCGCGTGCGTTCCATTTTCACTCTACAGCGAGAAGCTCATGGGGCTTTCCCGAACCTGTGTCGAGAGCTGGAGTTAAATGAAATCTCAGATTTGCCTTCTTAATAGTTTGTTTGGGTCCCTCACTTCCGTTTCGCTTCTCATGCACTGATTCGCTAGCTGAACAGCCAATCAGAGTGATTTCTTTTGCCGACTGCCTTTGGCTGACTGCCCGGCCGAAAATGCGTCGGCCCGGCTGAAAAGACCCGACTGTGCGGGACACACCAATCTGAGTAGGGCGTGTCGACGCTCATCGTCGGCCTGACGCCCACCGACGCCGATAATCGGCCTGGTGTGTCCGTGCCTTTAGTTGGAGTAATGGCATCTATAACATTTTTTATTTTTGAATTAAAATGATCTACTAGCTCATTTACTGAGATGTTAGCAGGGGCAAGTTTGAAAGAAAAATTCTGAGTAAACATTTCCCTAGTATTGTCAGTTAAATATCGCTTTGTGGTTACATCTTTTTGACATTTTTATTAACAGAAATAGAGCTCTCAAAGAAAACACAGGAATGATCAGAGAGTGCAACATCAGTCACCACAACCTTAGAGATATTCAGAACCTTTGAGATCATTAAGTCCAGAGTGTGCCCCTTATTGTGCATGGGCTCCGTCACATGCTGAGTCAGTCCATAGTTATCAAGAACACAAAACAGTTCTTTAGCCCCTCTGTCCTGGGGGTTGTCAACATGGATGTTAAAATCACCAACAATGACTAGACGGTCAAAGTCAATACACACTATAGACAGCAGTTCAGTAAAGTCATCAAAAAAGCTTGCACAGTATTTGGGTGGTCTATACATATTTAGGAACAGAGCTCAAGAGGAGCATTTCAGCTGAAGGGCCACATATTCAAAAGAAGCAAAGTTCCCATCAGATGTCTTCCTGCATTGAAGGGAATCATTGAACAAAATAGCAACTCCACCTCCTTTCTTATGCATTCTTTCCTGACTCATAAAACTGAAGTTGGGAGGGGTTGATTCGATAAGAACAGCTGTGCTGTTATTTAGTTCAATCCAAGTTTCCGTTAAAAACATAAAATCGAGATTGTGCTCAGTGATAAAATCATTGATTAAAAATGTTTTTCCTGCCAAAGACCTGACATTTAATAAAGCTAGTTTAAGTTTGTTAAATACACTATCAGTCAGATTGTTTGTGACAAGCTGTGGCTGACATGGAATCACGGCTAAATGTGATAAACTCACACAAACGTTTGAGCGCTTCCTGTTTCTAAGCTGATTCACCGCTCTCAATCTATTACCTATTGTTACGACTGATTAAACGGGTATGAACTCAAATGCACAACTCACACAGAATTTAACAAAAAAGGTTTTATTCAAACCAAAGCTCAACTATAGTGGTACAAAAAACAAAATCACTCATGAACTCATGAACAACAAAAATACTTAAATAAGACGTGGCTCGAAGCTCTGCTTGGGGGTAATCCTGGATTGATAATGCTGGTTGTAGTCACAAGGAACGAAACGAACTGGAACAGGACAAAGGGAGACGAGGACAATAAATACACCAGGTAATAGGGAACAGGTGGAAACAATCAGGGGCGGGGTCGACAATCACAGGAGTTGGAGACACACAAGGAAGGGAGGTCAGAGTATCTGAAACGAGAGGGAAGGTTACTATTCAACAATAAAGGGGAAAATCACTAGACAGAGACAAAAACACTTAAATAACATAATTTGCGAGACATGACAGTACTCCCCCTTCTAGGGACGACTCCTGACGGCCCAGGAACCTGAGGGTGCTGGCGAAAAAAGTCATTAATGAGAGTTTGATCCTCAACAAATCTTGATGGGATCCAGGAGCGATCCTCTGGTCCATAACCCTCCCAGTCAACCAGGAACTGTCTCCCTTTGCCTCTGTTCCGGACCGCCAACAGGCGCTTGACCGTATAGACCAGGCCGCCGTCGAGCATTCGGGGGGGTGGAGGGGGTTTGGCTGCGGGAACCATGGGGCTTTCCTTTACCGGCTTCAGTCGTCCCACATGGAAGGTGGGATGAACCCTCAGAGACCTGGGGAGACGAAGGCGGACAGAGACAGGGTTAATTACTTTGGTCACTGGGTGATCACGCTCATCAATGGGCCTACGAACCTAGGTGCAGTTTTCGTGACACCACATGAAGGGGAAGGTCCCTGGTAGAGAGCCAGACCCTCTGGCCGGGCCTCTACTCCGGAGCTGGCCGACGCTTCTGATCTGCCGCCACCTTCATGCGTTCCCCACTCCTTAGAAGAGCCCTGCGGGTGGCGGACCAGATCCGGTGACAACGCCGAACCAGGGCATGGGCGGACGGGACTGTGACTTCCTTCTCGAGGTCCGGTCAGGTCCCTCACAGACTGACAGAAGAAGAGATAAACCACAAAAACAATGCATAGAGCGCAAGCAGGTCCAGGGAGCCGTTATATTCTCTTCTAGAAACTGCTCAGGGAGGTGTGTGGCGCAGTGGACTAGTGCGTTGGTGTTGGGATCAGGGGAGCACAGGTTCAAACCCCACTGCAGTCAGCATGTCGTTGTGTCCCTGAGACACTTCACCCCAAAATTGCTCCTGTGGGGATTTCCCACAGTATTGAGTATGTAAGTTGCTTTGGATAAAAGCGTCTAACATGTAAAGTAACCTGTTTCAATAATTATAACCTGTTTTAATAATTATAACTTTGTCTGTGTAAAATGTATACTTATGAAACTAGACCAAGTGTTCTTATTTTCCTTTGTTTGATGTGGTCAATTGTGTGTGCGTTGACTTAGGAATGTAGAGGATCCAGTCGGCCCCCCCGGGGTTTTAATGGCCCGGATAGGAGCATGGGGGGGTTGTAGGAGAAAGGTAATAAAACTGACACCATTGAGTCTATGCAGAGATTGTTCTGAGAGAAAGATTGGGATGCAGAGTGGTACGGCCAGGTGCTGAGGATAAACGAAGATAAGGATTGGTACCTCACCCCCGTGCGACCCAGAATTGTTTATTTTATGGCTGCCATAAAAGATGACCTGGGACTGATCGGCGGCGCAGGAGATCGAAAGTTCCCACACTTATGGCTGACTCACTCTGATTCGCTGTTTAGACCTCGTCAATGGCTGACTCACTCTGATTCGCTGCCTAGGGCTCGCCCAGGAGTGAGTCCACCAATGGATGAACACCTAGGGAGGAGCAACCGACACAACTCCTCCCACACAACTCCTCTCCGTTTGTGGGGATAAATATTGTGAATTCTGTACACTCGCGGCCTCTGTTCTGTCTGACTGTCTGATACGTACATCGCACGGTGGAAGAGCTGAGGCCCGAGTACTTCGTTATATAAGTACTTCGTTATATTGTACTGTTGTTTCTACCATTAAATCAGCTTATTGTTTAATCTCATATCTCTGTCTGAGCCGTTCCTTTTTACAGCAGACCACTCATCAAACGAACAGCGCGGAGCGGGCTCGAACCTTCAACAACTGAAGGGTGCTTAAACCCAACAATTTGGTGACCCCGACGTGATGAGTAGGGTCTCATAGAAACACCGGCAGCCAGCGGACGAACGGTCCAGGGATGACACCTCGAATACCTCTGACAACTAAACCAGGGCCCACAACAGAAAGGTGAGCAGATACCTGTTATTATCAAAATCTGTGATTGGCTATACTACAAAATTTTAGAGTTGTCAGCGGCATTTTCAGTGTTTTAGTCTTACGGTAGAAAGAACAGTACTACAGAATAACACTTTCCAGTCTCAAAGAGGAGCTGTAGTTGTGTTATATGTGGGGTATTTCAAGAGGAGAAACGCAACTTTCAAAATCAATTTGAAATGACCGGATCTCGCAAACTCTTGCTGTGGGGTTAATCTAGAAGACTAAACGTGACGATAAAGAGATTCTGTAGACTGGGTTTCGACTCCTTGCCAAAAGCCACATCGCCGAAAGGGGGTGTAGAAGCGCTTCTGGAAGTCTCTCCATCTGTTGAAATATACATCGCACTATAAAAGTCAACTAGACTGTACGGGGAATATATTAACTGTGTAACGAGATTGCAGTGGTTATAAAATTTAAAGAAGTCCAGCTGCAATGGTCGTTCGAGATTTCAGTGGTTTTAAAATTTAAAAGAAGTCCAGCTGAAATACTCTGAGAAATAAGGTGACACACACAGTAATTCTTAGACGAATTCTGGGGTTGGGGCTCATCGACTAATGTACACAGGCAATCCTTAGACGGATCTGGGGTTACATTAGGATTATTTATTTTGAGTGTGATTAACTGTGTAACGAGATTGCAGTGGTTATAAAATTTAAAAGAAGTCCAGCTGCAATGGTCGTTCGAGATTTCAGTGGTTTTAAAATTTAAAAGAAGTCCAGCTGAAATACTCTGAGAAATAAGGTGACACACACAGTAATTCTTAGACGAATTCTGGGGTTGGGGCTCATCGACTAATGTACACAGGCAATCCTTAGACGGATCTGGGGTTACATTAGGATTATTTATTTTGAGTGTGATTAACTGTGTAACGAGATTGCAGTGGTTATAAAATTTAAAAGAAGTCCAGCTGCAATGGTCGTTCGAGATTTCAGTGGTTTTAAAATTTAAAAGAAGTCCAGCTGAAATACTCTGAGAAATAAGGTGACACACACAGTAATTCTTAGACGAATTCTGGGGTTGGGGCTCATCGACTAATGTACACAGGCAATCCTTAGACGGATCTGGGGTTACATTAGGATTATTTATTTTGAGTGTGATTAACTGTGTAACGAGATTGCAGTGGTTATAAATTTAAAAGAAGTCCAGCTGCAATGGTCGTTCGAGATTTCAGTGGTTTTAAAATTTAAAAGAAGTCCAGCTGAAATACTCTGAGAAATAAGGTGACACACACAGTAATTCTTAGACGAATTCTGGGGTTGGGGCTCATCGACTAATGTACACAGGCAATCCTTAGACGGATCTGGGGTTACGTTAGGTATATTTATTTTGAGTGTGATTAACTGTGTAACGAGATTGAGTAAGAAAAAGGTTGATAGGCGCTGTGAGAATGGGTCTGCAGAGAGAATTTCGCCTTGATGCCAACTGGCTGTTATCAGCCTGCAGCCAGGGAGGAGAAATCAGCAGAGCTGCCTGCACTGAGTGTGTGTGTGTGTGAGGAAGTCCGTGGATTGGTCAATTTGGACCAATCAGCGCGGGCTTAACGTAACGGCTAAGCGGTCCTACGACGCTGGTTATCAACTCGGTAAATCGAGCCAGGGTTTCTCTCTCCAGCTGAGAGCGCGTTCACGTGAAAGGGACAAGTGTACTAACAGCGCAGCGTCATACTTCATTAATGAAAAGTAAATAAATATTAGACAAATATGAACTTTAAACATCCATGACTTAAACATATAATAAAGGATACAAGCCACATAGTTGCACCTGCAAGGTGAATATAGAGCAACTGGTTAAAAAATAAATAAACTACCGAGTGTTTGAAAGCGTACAACAGTTTTATGTTATCACTGTTGCCCATCTAAGACACGAGTGGATCTGACTTTAATTACATTTGAGTTGAGTGTTTCGTCAACCTAATGTGTTGCTTAAAATAATACTTCTGCATACAGTATGTGACAATGTAAGTGTTGCACGGTCAGATACGGCTCGAGAAGCTGACTTAGACAAGGAAATATATGATATATTATGATATTATATGATCGATGATGTGATATGAATGATAAGTGCGACACGTCGGCGTCTTCTCTTCATACGGCAGTTTAAACTGTATTTCCTTTATCCTGTAATATGACTTGATAGATTTAAACTCCGCACGCTGAGCTCTGATCAGGCGCAGCTTTCACTGAGTTGATCTCTATTCTATAGACGCCGGAGGCAGGCAGCGTCAGGTAAAACAAGTTATTTAGCCTTCCCAAACCTGAGCCTTACGCGCCGCCAATAATACACCTCGCACCGAAAACTATCAGACTGTATACCTGTGGGAATAAAACTACAATAATTAGTAAATTATAGTACGCAGGGATATCTGGTGTTTTTTATAAGAAACTAAAACCTTTAGGAGAAGCGCTCTTTGTGAGTCTCCGCAACGGGTTGAAATACACCTCGCACCGAAAACTATCAGACTGTATACCTGTGGGAATAAAACTACAATAATTAGTAAATTATAGTACGCAGAGATATCTGGTATTTTTTATAACAAACTAAAACCTTTAGGAGAAGCAGATACGAACGAAGTCAAAATGGAAGGAGAATTTGAACGTGAAGAGAGAGAATTAGGAGTCCCTGTTCCGGGGAGTTTAAGGGAACAGTGGGGACAAGCAGAGAGATTGATACTTAGCGGACTTAAGCCCGGAGATCATAAAAAGGCGAGCAGCGATCTCCGTTTCTTACACGATCAGATGATCGCAGAGAATAGAGTAGAGGGTGACGAGGCAATAAGTCTCCTAGCCACAGCACTCAATACATACGAGCGACAGTTGGTTCAGAAATTAGAAACTCTCAACAAGCAGAAGGCAGGTTTTATCAGGGCTTCTAAACTTAACAAAGAAAGGGAGCTAGTTGACAAGCTAAGGAGAATAGGCCATAACGCAGCCTTAGTTATGAATGGAGTGGCAGTAACCTGCCTCTGAGCAAAACTCCCGCCAAAAATCTGCCCGCCATAGCAGCCCCACCCAGTCCTGCACCAGCCCCTCCCACAGAAGTGATAGAGCCAGTCAGGAAGGAGAAGCCATATGGTGGGCCCCTCCCAGACATCCCAGAGGGCGGTCCCCTCCTCTATCCAGATTTATACAACCCCTTTAAGACCCGACCCCCTCCCTATACGCTTCCCTCCACCTCTAACCCCCCCTCACCCAGTTCCCCTCATGACATTAAAGGAACACCTGTATCAACACATACACCTACAGATGAAGAAATACTTGACTTTGTTGCAAAACGCGTCAAATTTTTTAGGACTAAAAAAAAAAAAAGGATGAAACCTCTGCCTCTGACAGAGAAGACACGGCAAGTCAAGACGGCACAGGGGACTCCACCTTCCTCTGAAACAGGTTGATATAGCCGGTGTCGGACTTTGTTTATGAACACATTAACTGAGGGACAGGTTTCTCCCCATTTGAGCTGACCCACGGCCATCAGTTTCCGGGTCCTGGAGCATTAGCAGTAGGGAAAGAAGTAGAAGAGAGGATAGCAAACCATTACCAGCAACTTAAGGGCTTGGTATGAGATTTCTCCACCCAGGTGGCTGACGCCAAAGGGGGACCGGAGAAGCACGAGGCTAACACCGCAGAATTCATCTGGCTGAAGGTCATCCGTCCGAAGTGGCTCAACCCAAGGTTCACCGGCCCGCACAGAGTGACTCAGAGGACATCACATGCAGTTCGCCTCGAAGGAAAGGGGGAAACGTGGTATCATTGGAGCCAGTGCGCCGTTGGAAAACCTCCAGCAAGGACGTTAGACGACATCAGAACTGACATCGCTGCAGCAGGACGAGAGAACGACACATCTGACGACGACAGCCCAGCAGAAGCAACGACCCACAACAGATGACAAGGACAAAGACACAGAGGTAACAACAGGCGATCTTGGAAAGGAGATTACGGCCGGCGAGGAGGCGGACACGAGTCTACTCTGAAACACACGACTCCATATAGGACCCGACTTTTTTACTCCCACCTTTAGGGGCACTTTCCAATAAGTAGCAGCATTTTTATGCCCACCTATAGGGCCTCTTTCTAATAAGAGTAGTAGGTTATATATAACGAGAGGTTAGCCCTATAGTTAAAGGGCAGTGAAAGTCTCCCCACTCACCAGACCTTATATTTAACAGGTTCTGGGAGCACAGTATTTACCATTACAGGGTACTATTTTACACCCTAGTTTTAAAAAATCTCCTTAGGAGATTTTAGCATTGTGTTCAACCTAATTACAATAACACGGACCACTGATTAAAGGTACTCAACAATGACAGACTGTGGATTACACTTCCTTATTGTTTGTTGGTGTACTCTGCTAGTGGGAATCGTGGTTTTACTTGGGACACTGTTTGTATCTTGAACACCATTCTTAGTTATATGGCCCATTAGCGAATTGCCTTATTATTTGATTGGGTGTTAATTCCTTGTGTCCTAGTAAATCTCCTATTATTAATAACAGAAATAATGTGTGTTCACCCTTGCCTTTATTTTTGTTTTAATGATTCCATTGACCACCCAGACTCCATTCCCCCGCCAGAGGAGTCCGTAACTAGGGTCAAACGGGCCAAACATGAGGTAGTTGTTACCAAAATGTCTCCTAAACAAACCTTCACTTTCCAAGCAGGTAGTGATGGAATAATGCAGACAGGATCAACTATGTACATTACAATGTGCTCCGTTTAGCTAATCTCACTAGGGACCCTGTAGAAGGACTCGCTGAACAGCTGGGGCCGACTTCCCTTATGGCTGAAACAGAATAGAATGGCCCTTGACATGCTGTTAGCTGAGAAAGGAGGTGTGTGTTCAATGTTTGGTGATATGTGTTGTACTTTCATTCCAAACAATACGGCTCCGGACGGTTCCGTCACAAAGGCTTTAGAAGGCTTTCGCACACTATCCATAACTATGCATGAACAATCAGGGATACACAACCCCTTGGAGGAATGGTTTACAAACATGTTTGGTCAATGGAAAGGTTTAATAATGTCTCTTTTGATTTCAATAGCTACTTGTATTGCCATTTTAGTAACATGTGGTTGTTGTTGTGTGCCTTGTATCCGCTCATTGTGGGACAGACGCAGTAGAAAAGAATGACAGTGGTTATGTTTTGAATGCTATGTGTGAATTGATCTCTGGAGGTGAGATCAAAAGGGGGATTAAAGTAACCTGTTTCAATAATTATAACCTGTTTTAATAATTATAACTTTGTCTGTGTAAAATGTATACTTATGAAACTAGACCAAGTGTTCTTATTTTCCTTTGTTTGCTGTGGTCAATTGTGTGTGCGTTGACTTAGGAATGTAGAGGATCCAGTCGGCCCCCCCGGGGTTTTAATGGCCCGGATAGGAGCATGGGGGGGTTGTAGGAGAAAGGTAATAAAACTGACACCATTGAGTCTATGCAGAGATTGTTCTGAGAGAAAGATTGGGATGCGGAGTGGTACGGCCAGGTGCTGAGGATAAACGAAGATAAGGATTGGTACCTCACCCCCGTGCGACCCAGAATTGTTTATTTTATGGCTGCCATAAAAGATGACCTGGGACTGATCGGCGGCGCAGGAGATCGAAAGTTCCCACACTTATGGCTGACTCACTCTGATTCGCTGTTTAGACCTCGTCAATGGCTGACTCACTCTGATTCGCTGCCTAGGGCTCGCCCAGGAGTGAGTCCACCAATGGATGAACACCTAGGGAGGAGCAACCGACACAACTCCTCCCACACAACTCCTCTCCGTTTGTGGGGATAAATATTGTGAATTCTGTACACTCGCGGCCTCTGTTCTGTCTGACTGTCTGATACGTACATCGCACGGTGGAAGAGCTGAGGCCCGAAGTACTTCGTTATATAAGTACTTCGTTATATTGTACTGTTGTTTCTACCATTAAATCAGCTTATTGTTTAATCTCATATCTCTGTCTGAGCCGTTCCTTTTTACAGCAGACCACTCATCAAACGAACAGCGCGGAGCGGGCTCGAACCTTCAACAACTGAAGGGTGCTTAAACCCAACACATGTAACATGTAATATAAAAATGTAATGCTCACAGGAAAATCTCGATAACACTTTTGACAGGAGCAAAGGTTCAGAACTCAGAGCAGTTTGACCTCACAGATCTGTCCTCAGTATTCATGTACAGTAAATAATCTCATAAAAGAGAGCCATCAATGTTGCTAATTTTAAATTCAGATAAGTATCAGATATTTACAAAGCTAATCAAAACAAACATGACCATAGAGTTATTGGCTTTTTTGTTTTAAATTGCTAACGTTATTATGGGAAGCACAAAAACCTTTTCCTCACAATTTGCTAGATTGAGATATTAAGGACATAATACTCCCGGTTTGTTTGTCAAATATATATTTTTTGTTTGTTTACCAAATATCAAAATGTTGGTGTAGGGGTCGGAAACTGCAGTCATCTGAACTCTTAAATGCTTTAAATTGTTTATTTCTCCTTGATCTTCCCAAGACTAAGTGAATATTGAATATATAGATTGATTCAGTGTCATAATATCTTAAAACTGACTTTGATATTTTAAGATAGAATCAAACTAAATAAAATGTCGATTTTCTATTTGAACGTACAAAGCAGGAGTATTAATGTGATGCAATGCAGGAAATGACAACATATTGAATCACTTATCTTTTTTTCCCATTATTTCTCCTGCAACAGAGATATTTCCTGCTTAAAAAGGCAAATAACTGCGATATGCCTCTGCATTTTACAACCAAACATTTGCTCCTAAGGTTGCCTTTCCTCCCTCTTTTCACATAAACCATGTGAGCATACAGCACACAACAAAATGTCTCCCTTTAGTTGAAATGATCCTCCATTTGTTTCCAGCTCTCCCCACTCTCACAGCTTGCAGGGCGGGATCGAGGTTACATTTTGTCTGTACAAAGTCATTTAGCCAAAAGGCACATGCTAAAAGATTTATGGGGAGAAGCAGTGCCAGGGGTGAGCTTCTCCATTTCCTCCAAACAGCATCTTTGTGGAGAAGAAAGCTGCCTCTCTGCAGCGTGTTTACATGCAAACAGTGTCAGCAGCTCACACATGTTAGTTAGAACAAAGCCCAACATTTAGATGGAGGGTGACACCCACCAGGCATATGAGCACTGTGAGGCTATGTGCCGGCTCTGGGATTTATTTGGATAAAAAGAGGGCTTAATACATTATAATGGCATAACAATTGAAGGAAAAACAAAAACCCTGGAAAATGTTTTTTTTAAATGTAATCCAATTGCATTTTTGCAAAGGCATATATATTTGCTCTGTAAATTATATATCATGTATTTGATTTGTGCAAAAATCATTATCCAAGGAGACATTTTAAATGTTTTTTGCTGGTTTCATGACAGTGCATTAACCTTTTGTCCTTGTAGACGGAAAAATCGTTTTAAAATAACCAATCAAATGACCTCAATACTTAAGCAAAGAATGTTATCGTTTTTGTCTATGTCTGACAGCAGGATTTTGAAAAAACGTACTCATTCAAATGAGGGGTGGGTGGAGCATGGGCCAAGGAAGAGAACATCCCATTTTGTAGCAGGTAGCAGGTTGTGTATCTGTGTGTATATATAGAACATCACAGGGCAGATACATAAATGATGTTTAACCTCCATTAACACTGTGAGAAAATGCATTAATGCTGCATTCATGTGGTGTCAGAATAATCGGAGTAATTTTGTTTCTGACTGGGAAAAATCATTTAAAGGCAGCCAATGTCATTAGAGCAATTGGAAATATTAGAAAAGTATTTCCCTCCCTAAGGATAGGTCAGAAAGGACAACAAGATGCACAAGCAGTCAAACACCAAAACAAGTTTAATATGAACCCTTCCACCAGACTATCTTCTATTTTTTTGGAGCTGAACATGAAACTAAGCCCACCTGTAATGTTGTAAAGAATCCCTAATATGCAGGAAACAGTACGTTTTCACAATCACAGCACGAAGGATAGGTTGCAGTCAAAGCAGGAAACAGATCTGTCAGCTTATGGATGTCTGCAACACCCCATTTGAAATAAAATAAATGCATTGCAATTATTTTCAGGGTAACTGTGGCTTTATATGCTATACAGTGTGTTTTTGCTTTATCTTCACGATAAGTTGGGCAGACCTTGGGTGTGTTAAAATACTCTGGCTTATTGCCCACTCTTACCTTTTTCTCCTTTGTTTTATTTATTTTTGACAAAACAGGAAAAAGGGAAACTCTTGTGTCTTTTATAAAACAGCTGAGTGTTAACAAAATAAATGCATTTATTGTGGAAGTTCAGAATATTAACAATGTATCATACATATAATCTTGTTCATTAATAAGTATTAATAAGTATAGGATTTTGTATGAAACATTGAGTATAGCTCGTCTCATTCTGCTCCTTTAGTTTGTCTCACATATTACACACCAGAGTGTGCACACTCTTCACCTCTGCATCCAGACTCAGTGGAACAGCAGGACGGAGTGTGTGAGACTTCAGGTCACACACAGCTAACTTAGTGTGTGAGTGTGAAGGTGCACAGGAAGCCATGTTGATGCTCTGCCTGTGACATGTTGTTTATCACAATGCAGAACTCTTATTATATATTTAAAGGACCTTTGAAATGATTATGAGCTTTTGGTCCACGAGCCCCTGAGTAGAGGAAAACAAAAAGAAAGGGAGGAGGGAGGAGCAAGCAGGCAGAGAGAGAGAAAGGAAGGGGGCAGGAGGAGGGGGGGAGCGTCTCCAGAGCAAAACAAAAGGAGAACAAACAAATACAGCCTTTTAGAGAAACAAGATAATAGAAGAAGAGGAAGGAGAAGAAGCAGGAGTAGGAGGGGGGGGTTTGTTGTCGCTGGCTGTTGTCGGCGCACACCGTCCCTTTTAGCTTCCTGCTTTTCTTTTTTTTTCATTGACATCAAATTTGAGATTCAAAAGCAACATTTGAAGTGAGAGGAAAGCACACCGAGCTAAAGAGCGGGCTGAGCGGCGCAGCATCTGAAGGGCCTGGCTCCCTGAGATGCATTCAGGGCCTATATGCTTAGCAAAAATAATGAATTATACATAAACAAAGTGGGAGGAGAAGGCTGATGATCAGAGTGAGAGGAAGAGGTGGAGAGCGGAGTGTGGAGGATCCTTCCTGTTACATGGAGCGATGTTCCAACTGATCACAACATCAGGAGAAGGTACAAACACTATCACACACTGACACACTGACACACACTGTCACACACTTTATCAATATTCAACACTGTAGACTCCGCTGAGTACGGCCCACCACCTCATTCTGAGACTACGTTTCACTTCCCTTATTTCAATGTGTTAATGTGCCCTTTTATTTAAATTTTAATCTAAAACCAACAGGGTAATATGACAATATATTACAATGATGATAACAAAAGATAGTTGCTAGATTTATTTAATTGTTTACTAATTACTTTCGTTATCTGTTCTGCACGTTTGTAAATTAACCTGAACATTTCTGAGACATTTTAATTCCAGAGTGTTTTTTTGCAGATGTCATATAGTTCTTTACAGGAAGGTGTACCTTAAAACGTATACAGGGTTTGGGTAGAATATGTATCAAATACAGTGTATCACATTTGAAGTATATCTATATTAACATTTCCCTATTGTAGGGATGGGCAGACCCCAGGCAGTGCGGGTGGGGAACATCACATTCTCCACCCTGATCCTCAACACCGGAGCCCCTCAAGGCTGCGTGCTCAGCCCCCTCCTCTACTCCCTGTTCAAACACGACTGCGTGGCCACACACAGCTCCAACACCATCGTGAAGTTTGCTGACGACACGACCGCCATCAGCCAGATCACCGACGGCAACGAGACGGCGTACAGAGAGGAGGTCGAAAACCTGACATCTTGGTGCCAGGATAACAACCTCCATCTCAACGTCAGCAAAACCAAGGAGCTGATTGTGGATTACAGGAAGCAGCAAAGAGAGGGACACGCCCCCATCGCCATCAATGGGACTATGGTGGAGAGAGTCAGCAGCTTCAGGTTCCTCGGTGTCCACATCACTGAGGACCTGACATGGACTCATCACTGAGGACCTGACATGGACTCTTCACACCACCACCATCACCAAAACAGCTCGACAGCAGCTCTTCCTCCGCAGGCTGAGGAGGTTCAACATGGACTCCAGGATACTCTGCAACTTCTACAGGTGCACCATAGAGAGTATCTTGACCTCCTACAGGTGCACCATAGAGAGGATCCTGACCTTCTACAGGTGCACCATAGAGAGTATCCTGACCTTCTACAGGTGCACCATAGAGAGTATCCTGACCTTCTACAGGTACACCATAGAGAGTATCTTGACCTCCTACAGGTGCACCATAGAGAGGATCCTGACCTTCTACAGGTGCACCATAGAGAGTATCCTGACCTTCTACAGGTGCACCATAGAGAGTATCCTGACCTTCTACAGGTGCACCATAGAGAGGATCCTGACCTTCTACAGGTGCACCATAGAGAGTATCCTGACCTTCTACAGGTACACCATAGAGAGTATCCTGACCTTCTACAGGTGCACCATAGAGAGGATCCTGACCTCTACAGGTGCACCATAGAGAGGATCCTGACCTCTACAGGTGCACCATAGAGAGGATCCTGACCTTCTACAGGTGCACCATAGAGAGGATCCTGACTGGCTGCATCACAGCCTGGTACGGCAGCTGCACCGCCCTCAATCGTAAGGCTTTACAGAGGGTGTTGAAAACTGCACAGCACATCACCAGGACGGAGCTGCCATCCATGGAGGACCTTTACTCCCAGCGGCTCAGGAAGAAAGCCCACAGGATTACTTAAGACCCCCAATCACCCCAGCCACAAACTGTTCTGTCTGCTGCCGTCTGGCAGGCGGTACCGCAGCATCAGGACTAAAACCTCCAGACTCAGGGACAGTTTCATCCCACAGGCCATAAGATTATTAAACACCTGAACTTTTGAAAGAACATCCATAACATTCATCTGGCTGCTACTTAGAAATTATTTATCTAATATATCATATTCCAATCACTTGTATATAGACTCTTATTGCACTATTTCACTATTTTACCATTTTTTTGTGTATTTAGTTGCACTATCTTTTCTGTTTTATTGTGTTGCACTGTTGGTGGAGCCTATGACCTAAGATTTCCATCGACAAAACTACACTATAGCTATGTAGGTATGACAAATGAAAGCCTTGAACCTTGAAGCCTTGAACCTTGAACCATCATAATGATGATGGTCACTTTAAAACACTAAACTATCATGCTGATTTATTTCAATTATTTATAATTTGTATTGGCATTTATTATTGGAGCTATGACGAATTTTGACCGTTACAATTACATTTCGTCATGTACAAATCCTTTAGTCAATGTAGACAGAATGTAAAGGTGAAATCCAAATCTAAAACACCTCGTTTTTTTTGTTTAATGTGAGTCTGTTCCTGCACATCAGCAGCAGTTGCTGACTGTCTCTGGTAAACGTAAGGAGGGGAATGCTTCGTCTTCCATCTTTTTTTCTCTTTCCTTCAGTGGCTGAACACAATAGCTCTCTGCCCGGCCCTGCCAATCCCACAATGCCTGGCGGTGGATCTGGCAATAATTCAGGGCAGGACTAAACAGCTGGCTGCCTGACAGGAGCGCTGCTAAGAGCTGGCAACGAGCGGCGGGCTGCTAACCCTTTCACATTTTTAATTAGACCCACACAGCCATGTCTTTGAGCCATCGTAAATATACCGATGACATGCCGAGCATCATTTGTTCAGAAATATTTGCTAACAAAATACTGGGCTCAAAGTTTTTGTTTTTTTTCCTTCTGTGCATCAAGCTTGCAAGAATGTCTTCCAGTGTGGGAGTCGGATAGACGGCAGCTACAAGAGTTTAAAACGTCAAAGAGTGTGGCTCTTTAAAGTAATGGACTGATGTGCAGGGTTTGGGGAGTAACAAGACTACATCATCAGGATACAAAAAAAAGGTCACTTTATTCTATTACAATTACATACAAAATAATCAACAGATTACTGTTACCTTTTAAAAAGTAGAGTGCAGGATTACTATTATATTTCTCTTGTTTTTATTTTCATTGCACTTGATATTGAGGTAATAAAAAGTGGCATAAAGTAATCAGGATATATTACTTTAATATTGTGATACTCACATTAGGTTATTGATTACATTTTCTGACATGTAACTATTGTGACGGATAACATTGTTAAAGTGACCCTCCCAACCCTGATTCGGTGATAAACAAAGGGGTGCTCTCTATCACTGGTTCTCTGGATCTCCAGCATAATAATATTCAGCTCCATAAACAGAAAGACTGCTAGACTGTCTGATTCCTTTTTTTAACTCCTGTTTCCTCACCTGTGCAAGTGTTCAACCTCCCCCCCCCCCCCACAGCAGCAGTGACATAGTGACATCATCATCTCGTCACAACACCAGGCTTCAGGCGGGGTCTCGTACAGTGAGCCCGTCGGCCCTCAGGCTGTTGAGACACGGGGGCCGGGAGTACGAAGGAAGTCCAGGAAACAATAGGAAACAAGTGTTTACCGGAGCGAGGGCACCATGTGCGGGGGGGATTACCACAGCATTACGGCTGCAAGACGCCTCGCCATCTGGACACACGGCACAGACAGCAGCCAATAATGAGGTTGCAGAAAAAAAGGGAGGATGAAGAGGACAAAATGTGGGAGGAATGCTTTTTCCGTCTGAGATGGAACAGCTGAGATATATGTTCAACACATAAGGGATAAATAGATTTGCTGTTCTGAGCCTAAAAATAGGAAATGGAAGTATTAAACATATTTATGGCTTTTTTTTTCTTAAATCCAGAAGACTGTGATGTAAGTTGGTCTAAAATGTTCGCATAGATCAAGTCATCAGTCTGAACATCATGGCTAAACTGCCATACCTAATAATCTTAAAAACTCATTGAATTAACTTTGCTGTCAATATGGATGACATTCCAACGTTTCTGCAACCATCAGTGCAAATATTTCTATGTGTTATAAATATCCCGAACTGAGATATTGGAATGGGGATTCTGTTGTTAAATAATCATGAACTAGAGGACAATCATGAACTAGAGGACATTTCCTTTTTTTCCCCTGTGATGCCATGTGTGTCATAAGGCCAAGGAATACTCAAGGAAGGTCAGCAGTGTGTGTGTGTGTGTGTGTGTGTGTGTTGTGTATGTGACAAGGCCAATGGTCTTGGCATGTCAGTGCAGTGTGTCACATGGAGACAGTTTGGGCTGGTGATTGGTCACATCCAGCTGTGATCACATCTGGACTCGGGGGGGGGGGGGAGGGGGACAAAGTTGTGGAGTTGTGGCCAGCTCTGAGGGGACTGCACTGTATCAGACACACATTTCTCACGTATATTAGAACAGTGGTCAGAGATGTGCTGACTCAGCCCCTTCTCTGATGAGTTCCTCCTGCCTGGTTGAAGACGTGTTGAGTTGTGAATCAGCTGCTTTAGTGTTTGGTTAGAACGGAAATCGCAGAGTGTGGATGGCTCACAGAAATTGGAACAGAGCCTTGTGGTGCATTGTTTAGAGTAAAAGGGAAATACTGCACAGTCAGCAGGAGCTGTTTGAATGTAACAGTGCAGACACTCATGAAATCAGTATGGAGGGCTGCAGAGACATTTCAGGGTTAGGGTTTGGGTTTTATGTCTTACCACCATGGGAGTGTGTAAGACAATGTCAATCAAAAAGAAGATTTGTGGGTTGATGAGTTGGGTCAACCTAACATGACTCGGGTCAGGATTAGCCCCTCTCTGATGTGTGTCAGTTCTTTAAAATAATTGCAGTTTTCTCACGGTTACTCCCTGGATCAGCACATAAGGCAAACTGCAACTGACTCTGCTCCCTGTTGCAGTGTTTGCTACTTACATAGGTTGAATTGATTTATGACATCCAACTTACAATAGCCTAATAACAGTTGTTGCAAATGTGTAGCTAATTTGACCGAATCAGTTGTGATCATTCAATTCCAAAAGGACGATTTCTCAGCTTCATGTGACGGAGCAAAGGAAAGATGATTTTTAAGGGCTTTTGTCTATTTGTAATGCTGCAGGTAAACATTTTGTTTCAGGTAGCTTTTCTATGGGCTAATTTTTGATTGGGTAAAAAATTATAGACCTTCTTGTTATATCATTTTTTTAAATATTGTTGAATAATTTCTTATTAAGGAAGTGAACATCTTCAGGGACAAACAGCAACAGTGTCACACTTGTCTATATTTGTATTTTAAATGTTAAATGACCGGGCAAGGTATCTTTATACAACACTTTGTATAATATTTTATTATAAGTTATCTTGTTTTTGTTTTCTTGCCTTTGTTTCCTGACAGTCATAGAGACTGTGTGATGTGAACATGAGTGATCAGTGTATTCTACACATAGGCCTGCAGTGCAGAACCTCCAGGCCACACAGGTACACACTGAAAATATACTAAGTATGTTTGAATTATTTGTTTTAGGCAAAGCAAAAAATGAAAAACCTACTTGTTAGGTGTAAAGATACTGATTCTTAAACATAGGTAGCGTAACCTAGTACAAAAGATCAGAATTGAAATAACCTTGGCGTCTGGTGTATCATGGGACATGAACAACAGCTTCTGCCTGAAGGGTTCAGGACCTCAACCTCATCCCTACACCTACCTTTCCTCTTCATAGAAAGTGTGGTATATACAGATAATAATGCATTTATTTTTGTGGGTATACGTATATGAAAACAGCCTGAACATGGTACTGTATGGGTAAACACAGACACGTGTCAGGATATGTCAGCGTGACGGCTGTTGTAGACTCTCTAAAGTGAGTTGCAGCTGAAAGTCAAACTGTATCATCTCGCTCTCTTTGATCCACCACACTGTAGCTAACAGCGGTTTGATTGACATCCGGTGAATCGTGGAGGTGGTCCTTGATGTCAATGACAACTGTCCCTCTGAGGCCCTTTTGTGTGCATTTAGGTTTCTGTGCCCCCTCCCTCTGCTATTTGCAGCCATACCTCCCTGCAGATCAGACGATCAGGAGGGAGGGGTGCAGGCCGGCAGCAGGCCTGAGAGGCCTTTGGCATCAGGCCCAGATGGGGAGGGAAACCACTGAAGGCCCTGTGAAGAAGCTTTGGGGAGGGAGGGGGTGGGTGGGGGCTGAGATCAGACAGGCCCGAGGCAGTTGTTAAAATACTCTCCCTGGTTCTTTTAGTGGCGATTACTGCCCCAAAACACAGCCGTCAGTTAGCAGTCAGCCTCTGTGAGATTCATACACACTGCTCCATCAATCAGCAGCGTGTTACATGTCCACCCAGAGGCAGCGCACTGACACACTCCACACAGCACACACTCTGTGATAAACATAAAGATAACCCACTAAACAGGCTCATCAGTCTCAAACTGACTCGGTAATAAGCCGCAGCACCCTCAGACGGAGCATTTGAAATTAATTTCGCATAAAATAATTTGCATGCTGAGACTGACTCATTGCACACTGCTAGGATCAGTGTGTTCAGGTGTCTTTTCCACTTCACACATCCACTTCCTGCTTCAGTTTTTTTTTTATTATAAACTTAATCTCCCTTAATTTACAATCAAAACTGCCAAGACAAAAACCAAGATGTAATATTTTAAAATAGTCCTTTTTGTGGAGATCTTTAATGTATTTTTCATATTTTTCAAGGAGATATTTGCACATCGAGCTGTTCAGGTGTCCTGAACACTGTCCCTACACACTGCTCTGGCTCTGTTTTAATTATTGATCATACTAATGTTTAAGTCAGTCTGGAGCTTTGTTGAGAGTGTAACTTTTATAAAAGCATTTGTTTTACCTCTAATTATGTGTGTAGACTTATTGATACGTACATTGAAAAGGGTTCATTCATCTGCATAGCATAATTGTCTCAACATGTTTCAGGATCCACTGTAAAAAATGCTACTCCAAAATCAATAACAGAATAATGAAAGCAGGGTGTTTTCGCTTGTTAAAGGAGAGGTGTCATGGCCATTTCCACTGATCATAATTCCATTGTTGAGGTCTACTAAAATAGATTTATACTGTGCATTTTTCCAAACTCACATTGGTTTCTCATACAGCATCTCTGTAAAGTGTGTGTATTCAGCAGTATTCACTCTCTCCACTAAACGGCTCGTTGCAGCTCTTGCCCCCCCTCCCTGTGAGCCCAGTGTGCTCCGATTGGTCAGCTCGGCCACTCTGCTCTGATTAGTCAACCACCAGAGAGGTCTTCAGTCTTACAATGGGTCGGTACAGCCGTATATGTTATACGCTAACTAACCGAACTGTACCTACAACTGTTGTTATAGAAGAGTAAGCTATTTTTACCTGTAATAAACTACTACTGTTTGATGAAAAATCAAATCATGGTTTGATATATATGAATGATATGTTATAGGAGCAAATAATTCAGGGAAGAAAGGCTACTAAGTATTTCCATCAAACTTTATTTTTAGAAATGTACAAAATGAACATGTGTAAATATACATAATACAGTGTATATCATCCATTCCTCCCCTTATAGGCGTTTTCGGCATCTTGCCTATCGCAGCTTTGTAAGCTGCTGCCGGGGCTTTTTAGGACGAGGCATCAGAGTGGTCATCCCGTCATGTGTTGTCCGCCAGATACGCCAGGAGTTTCCTGATCTGGCTGGACGAAATCAAATGCAAATCACAAAATATTAGAGAAACTTAGTTGTTTTAGATTCGTTAGTAGTAGTTGTGGTAGGAGTGTGTATCTATCTAATCTATCTATCTAATCAACACAGTTAGCTTGCCAGCTAATATGCTAACCTACGTTTGCTAGTTGTTCAGTGTAATATGCCAATCTACTATGAACAACAGCTAGTCTAGGCTAGCAAGAACATGTTTACAATTGCAATCTTATACGGGTAGTCTGCTACGTTCGGTCATTCATTGTAGCTGGCATAAAAACAGTGTTTTCCCTATCAAACTCATGTCTAGCTGTTAGTAGCCTTCTTGTTTACCTCGGTAGCATACAGGAGTTTTTCCTCAATAACCCTCTAATTAGTGCTTATTTATTGCAAGTAAGGCAGTTGTTGTACATGAGTTTTGGTCTTAATATGCTCAAAATTAGGTATTTCTATCTAAGAACATGTTCCCTATTTTAAAGGGAAGTCTTGTTCATAACCAATAAGCTAGTAGTTTTACTTGAATTGACCTGAACAGGTTCCCTATTCTAAAGTTGCCTCCTCTTCACACTTTGTAAATACATTATAGCACAAAACTACTGAAATTAACCTCAACAGTACATGAACAAAGTAGGCACACGTTGAAATATCTGTTTTATTAATGAACCACTAAAGAGAGGTTCAGACACATACCAAAACATGTCAAGTTTCTGCAAGGCTGAGAACACATAATGCAGCCTGTACTTTTTAATAAAAACAGATTTTTAACATTGTTTATTTGTGATCATACTGTGTGACCTGCTTGTATGTACTTACACAATAGGTCTACTGTTCTCTCTATATTCTCTCTCAGTGTGAACATAGATTACAGCCAGCCAAACTCTTTTGAGAGCCAGGGAATGAGCAGCCATGCTCCTTTATTGACTTATTTGCAGTCCACTGACATTCAAACGGAGTGAAACTATAAAAAAGAAATTACAAGGCACTTAATGATCTCATACATGCAAGTGTAACACACAGATTAACACATGGGACCGCTAAGTGTAAACAAGGTAAATATAGCTAATGCTAGTGCAATAAGCACGTATACAGGCTAGTATGGCTAACGCTAGCGTGTATGCTAACGCTAGCGCGAATGCTAACGCATTTTCTCATTGAGTTTAAACATCTCCAAATGACATCACATAAACACAATACATGTTACTAATCCTTACAGTGTAGGCTTACACATACACTTACAGTCATTGCTTTCTGACGGAATTTACCCTTTTACTCTTCAGGTTGCATAGGGAAAATTAGTAGTAGTCTACTGCCATGCTATTCAGTTCACTTTCTCCTACTTCCTGTACCCGGTTTCCTGTCTAACCTTCAGTACAAATTTTACAAAAATATAAATGTGCAAATATGAAACATACAGGTCAATATCACCTTGCTATTGGTAGCTGAACTGTCAATACCCCAAAACATATTCTTAGATATAAATATCTAATTTTGAGTTATTTAGACACAATTAACACTTATAGTTTCATGTCTTGTTACATAAGAATAGATCATATTTGTTAAGTGTTATTATGGGAGAATTACTTTTCTTGTGGTACTACTGCCTTATTAGGCCCATATTGTGCAGAGCATATTAAGACCAAAACTCATGTACAACAACTTCCTTACTTGCAACAAATAAGCACTAATTAGATGGTTATTGAGGAAAAACTCTCAACTAATGGCTTATTACTTGTAGAATATGGTCATGTAGAATAAGGCATTAATAAGTGTTTTATAATGACTAATAAAGAGCCAATATACTGCTAATATGCATGTTAATTAACAACTAGTTAATGGTGAATTTGTGTACCTTAATATAAAGTGTTACCGAACTCTTGAAATATAATGGGAGATTTAGATGAATTAGATCTTGTAATTAGCTGGCTTTGGATAAAAGCGTCAGCTAAATGCAATGTAATGTAATGTAAAACTTAATTGAACTATAATTTACCAGGCTCAGGAGATTATGTTGTGTTACAGAATAATACAGAAATGCTCAAAAGTGTTCTGTTTCCTGATGTCAGTTGGTGATTTTCCTAAAAAAAATTGTTTTCTAAAATCAAGTAAGATGTATATCTTGAAACAAGATGATCCATTCTTTTAAAAATACTACAGCAGCTTAAAAAAACGTGTTTCATCTGAGATCCAACTCAAAATAAGATGTTTTCAAGAGTCTTTGACTTAACCAGATACTTAAGATGCATTGTCTAAAAACAAGGCCCTCTATCTCACTGCATTGTTATGTTAAATTATGATGTCTTATATCAAGTGGAAAGACATATTCTGACTAGGTATTAGACAAATATACTTGGCAATATTTCGTTTTTACAGTGTATACCGTATATTCAATGACGACGGGCTCTCACTGCCTGCCCCCCCTCCCCTCACAGTGCACCCTACAGAATCAGTTCCTATGTTCCAGTGATGCAGCAACATCCACAGCCATGTCTAACTGAGGTGGGGGGGTTGTCACTTCTGACTGCATCAAGTGGATGAAAAAATGACTTCCAGCTCCACCTCCTTGCAGCCAGGAGGCATCTGCTGAGCTCAGGGGTCGCAGACAGGAAGTGACCTTGAGTTGACCTCAGGACCACTGTTCTATTCAGCTGTCAGTCGTACTGTGAAACATCCTAGGGGGGGGGCTGTCTGCCCCCTATTAACTCAGTGTAACCTTTCTATCATCTGACTGCCTTTATGAACATATAAGATATTCTTAATTGATCCCAAATTGTGAAATGTTTTGTTACAGCAGCATGTTAGAACAAGGCATTGCTAATCATATGAAAATAAAAAGAGTAGAAGAAGAACATCAAATATAAACATCTCAAAATAGAAAACAGAACAAAAAGTAAAATATGTACAAGTTGACCGTGAAGGATAAAAATCTGACTGTCTGACAAATAAACACTATGAAGGGCCACATTACAGCTAACACAATTCAAAGGAAGGATATTATTTACATTAATTGAGTATATATACAATATATATATACTGTGGACTGGATTGTAGAGGATAAATGAATACAATGAGTGAAGCTGTGTGCATGAGCCCCTCCAACCCCTCGGATTATAATCCATCTCTGCCCTATAGTCTTGTTCTGTGTTAGTCCTTGTTCAACCTGAGCCCTGGCCTTAGGGACACACACCTGGCCCCTCTTCAGAAACACACACACACACCCAATGGTTCTCAGTGAATGCATACACACCTGGTCACTCCATCTCTCCCTCCTCCCCTCCGTCTCCCTCTCCTCTTTATTTCAACCCTCATTTCCTCACCATGTTAAGATGCTTATTTTCCATCTCTTGATCTGCAAGTCATCCTTAAATCTTTTAACACGGCTCTTGCCCCGCGGACTAATCGTATTCCATAAATATTTTAAAAGGGCGGAAATCTGCTGGAGGTTGCCTTATCTGGAGCCCCGACGATAATCATCTTAACCACGACCATTATGATTTTAATTACCTGTCTTTGATTTCCTAAATCAGGAGCGTGGTTATTCCTGGCCCCGCGGAACATACCAGGTTAAAAGGGTCTCTGGGATTAGCTCCCCCTGATAATTGAGTCCATGTCAAAACGCAGATTTATCCGTGAAGAGGTGTTCAGATTTAAAATCTCCGGATCCACTGTCTTCAGCCAATCTGAGGAATATTTCAGAGCGGATTCTGGAAGATGCCACTGGCTGCTCAACAGTATCAAGGGTATGCTTTCTCTTCAAGGAGTGGTCTTTGAAACGAGATTCCAAAACCTTTTTGTTCTCTGAATTATTTTACATTTTCTATCTATTTGAATGGTGAATATTTACTATTGTTAACGTAAGAAACATATTGCCAACAAGTGCATCAATACATTACTTTTCATTTAACTGATGCTTTTATCCAAAGTGACTTACAATAAGGGCCTTTAACCATAAAGAAGCCAACTCAAAAGCAAGAATCCTGCAGGTACATCTCCTGTCTATAAACCAGAATTAGTGCTACTGCATTAGCTTAACTTAAAGCCAAATCCTTTGTAAGTGCTACATGCAGAAGATATTTTATATAGCCAAGATGCAGTCGAATCAGTATCAGCTTGAGTCCTGACTAAAGATGGAAGTTAACTTCAGTCAGATACAGAAGATAATAAGGCCCAACTGGAAGGACTTTGTCCACAGAGGATCACATTATTAATTAGTCACACTTTGGACGAAACAATTATTGCATTTGTACAGTTTATTTCATAAATGTGTCGACATTGGCTAAGATTTGATATTGAATACTATCTACTTTTAATTATAACCATTCCTAGATAGGAGCTGTACTGTTAGTGTTATGATTATAGACTCATACATTTGAATGAAAAGCAGTGACCGTATCATAGCATTTAACCTGACTTCAGAGCACCAGCTGCACACTGCAGGAAAACACAGCTCAGAACCATGGAACTAATTGATCCATTTCTTTAATTTGTATTTCCTATGTGGGTTGTTGCTATTCACAAAGGTTCCACGATGAGGATGGCATGGTGACAGACATTTAAAATAAAGTCGCTCAATTTTGTTTTAACATTGCTGCGGAAATTCTGCCGTGCAAAACACGTCTCAGTGAATCAATCTGAGAGATCATAAGATTTCAGCTGAATGATTGGATTTAAACTGTGTCGTGCTTTGATGTCTACTTGTCAGGGTTTACACTGTGTGTTACAACACACTCTCAGTATCCACCTGGTGGCTGTGAGAGTGTTTGCAGCGATGTGGAGACAGGAAACATATTCCTCCTTGCTGCAGGTCATCAGAGCTGCTGCCAGCATGCAGCCTGCAGACAGAGTGTGAACAAAGAGGAACATGTTCTCTGGGAAGTGCAGATCTGGCTGTATCGGTACCAAAACCCCCCAGCAACCCCCGCCCCCCAACACTGCACCTTGAATGTGCTTTGACATGAAGAGAGACACAGTGATTAGGGCTAAAAAGAGCCATAATTGATCTCACTGGAGTAATCACACACACAGAGCCATGGGCACACACATGCTAACACACACAGTGTACGGTGCATATGCATTCACAAGGGCTCTCAGAGGGGCCTTTCCAGGGCCACATATGGGCACACTCATGGACACAAAGGCTCACACTCACACACTGGCACAGGGTTTTAATAATCATGTCTGGAAAAATTAACTTTGAATCCAGAGCTTTTAATGTTTGCCCACATGCTCAACAGGCCCTTCCAGTTTTACTGCCAGCTTGTTAAGTGTCTTCTGGCAGCACAAGGTAAAGAGGAGAAGCCCATTCCAGCCACGAGTCCCAAAAACCCTTCCTCCGCAGCCAAACAGCCAATTACGCCATAAAACAATTAATCACTCTTAACAAAATCATTATTAACATACAGATTATGTCTCATGTTAACAGGAGCTAAGATATATTAGATATAGAGAGGCCGGTTGGACTACCAAACAGCACACAGGCTACAAAACACAGAAGAGAGTAAAGGGTTTCCATGCGTTTAATGAAACCAGCAGAGCATCAGGTCAACCTCAGTCGGCACACAGCAATCATATTGGTTTTAGAGCAATGGTGTCCAAACTACGGCCCGGGGCCAACTGCAGCCCGTGGTCCTTTTTTAATTGGCCCGCAGCTAATTAGAAAAGTATAATGGGATATGGTCAACACACGAAACTTGTGCTTGACTACTATTGTACTTCTTAAATACAGTATATATTAAAATATATTACACATTTGTTAATAAGCCCTATTTTCCAATCAATTCTTGAGGCAATATACCTCACCTCTAGTGAGGGGCCCTTTGAATGTTTTTCTGAATGTGGCCCTCAGTGAAAAATGTTTGGACCCCCTGGTTCAGAGGTTGAGGGACTTCATCTGGAGTCATGGCAACTAGACTTGCCTGTAAAAAAAGAGAAGATTTAGCTGAAAGCCTCAGATTAATGTCTGTCAGAAGCACGAAAGCAGTCATTTCGCAAACATGTCTGCTATAGGCCAACTAAAACTGAAGTAGGGTCAGATTTTTAGCATTCTTGCAAATGTTTCTGGGATTTGGGTTCCACTTCAGCTCTCCATCATGTTCTCCACAGTTTGTGCATGTCTCCTGAACCATTTCTACACAAAACCGTATGTTGACTTTAAGCACACTGTACCAGGCACACAGTGGTGGAAGGTTATTAAGCACATTTACTCAACTATTGTACTTAAGTACTTTTTTGGCATATATGTTCTTACTTGAGTAATTCCACTCAAACACGCCACTCTTATGCCTTTCTAACCCTTAATCCTACAGGCTTCCCCTCCATAACATGTTACTGCAGTGGAATCATGGATGCATATAGAAGTGAGCCTGAGAAAAATGGTACGTTTCCCTCTCATTTCACATTTTGAAGCCTCCCCAAAGACCCCTCATATTATATCCTAATGGTACGCACACACAGAACACACTTGCCAAAGCAAATACACACAGCTGTCACACAAAGAGCCCATCCAAACTAGCACCTCTTCTTCCTTGTGATTATGGAGAGCGTGTTGGCAGGAGGCGCTGGCCTAATAGCCATTTAGGTGATTCCAAAGAGAAGATATTGGGGGAAAGTTGGTGGAGAAGTGCTTTCATGCCGACTGCCAGAGACGGAGAGCGCCGGCTGCCTTCCATCTCTGAATGAGAGGCAAATTATTCCAAATCATTTGGGAGCAAGGGGCAGAAGCAACCCCTTTTATTTTTTGGATGCATTAACAATGTTTTCTGTCACTTTGTTGGCGGCATCAAAAAGGTGGGCCCTGCCAAAGATTAGCTGGATAAATTGCCTAATTGATCCATTCCCTTTTTAACTGATGCTTTATCAAGAGGCTGTGCAGAGAGGAGAGGCGGGGAGAGGCTGAGGAGCACGCACGCACGCACGCACGCACGCACGCACGCACGCACGCACGCACACACGCACGCACGCACGCACGCACGCACGCACGCACGCACGCACGCTCGCACGCACGCACGCACACACACAGACACAAAGATACATTTTTCACAAATAGTGCAGGACCTAGACAACTCATATTAAAAGCCAGAGAGTCCGCAGTATAAGGAAGTTTACTTTCCTTTGTGAATAAACACGTTTTCTGTCTTCCATTAAGTTCCCTGAGTTTCCTCACTCTGGGTTATTCATGGAGATATTAACACACTTCATCATAATCAGCCTTCTTAACTGTTGGCATATTAAAAAGCTTTAATCCCTGCATAAATATTGGAGGGCTTACACTATTAAGGTGATGGATGGAAGATGTTCAGTGGGAACACCTTGCATTATAGAGCCAAGTGAAGTGAATCTGACTCAGTACTAAGCTCACTGTACAGTAGACTTCACACAAACATTAACCACCTGCCCTTTATATAGAGCACCCTCGGAAGCCAGCCTCTTCGACTTAGGACCAGAGATGCGGGCATGGCTACACGACACCGAGTTGGACCTCTGACGTTACACGAAAGAAGAAGAAGAAGAAGAAGAAGAAGAAGAAGAAGAAGAAGAAGAAGAAGAAGAAGAAGAAGAAGAAGAAGAAGACACAAACATTACATCACATACTATGGTGTTTGAGGGCTCTTAATGTACAGCATGTAAGATGTGTGTCTTATATTGTAACTACTACAGTAACATTACTAAATCCAGACATAATCACTCAGTGCACACAAACATTTAGCATTCACAATTCAGATTTCTGTCTGTCTGTGTGTCTGTCTGTCATAGACTTACATATTCAAATATAAAAAATGACTAAGTATGCAGACGCTATTAATAATAAGAGATCACAATAAGTAACAAACTAAAACAAATAGCAGATAAGTACACCATGGTAAAATAGTAGCAGTATATTTGTTTTAAAAAAGTGACCATATAAAATTATAATTGAAGAGGTAGATGGTACTGTATGCCAATGGTAAAAAATAAAGGTGTATTGCAGGAGGGTATATTCCACTTGCATATATATTGCACAAAGTTGTATATTAACAGGCAGTGATATTGCACATCAGGGGTATTCCAGTCTATGTGTGGGGGTCTACCAGGGGCCGTGGTGGTTGTACAGCCTGACCTCTGCAGGAAGGAAGGAACTTCCCATACTCTTCACTTCATTGTAGATGTTAAGCTGATCTTCAGTCCACCTTTAGGTTGTATTTAACAGGTTTTCTTAAAGTTGGACTTATGACACCGTGCTCAAACAGCTGTTGTTGTCAGAAAGACACAAAGCTTATTCAGGTGAAAGGCAGAGAAAAAGTTCTGCTGGTTTCCTTCATGCAGCATTCATGTTCAGTCGTTCATACAAAATCTAACACCGACTGCTGCCATGTTTCCTGAATGCCCATCTTCCACTCTGTGACCTCCTGACAGGAGCGACATAATTACAGTTTGAGAACTGGCATGAGTTTGTAAAAATAACATGAAAATAAATCTTATCAGCTCCCTATAATTAACTGGGTTAAGCAAAAGCAGCCTTGTATGACACCATATGCACTACTTAAAAGTTGGAAGGAAAGTAATTAGCTAAGTGTACCTTCAAAAAATGTATCTGATACCGTGTCAAGGTTTGTCTAATTCCTGTTATTTCTTCTACAGGATGCAAGTACGGCTCTTGTTACAGTCAGCATAATTAATATGATTGATGAAAGAGGTGTGTGAACATCCGAGAGATACGCCAGGCTGATTTGAACTGCCTCAAATACTCTGAAACTGTTTTAGTGTCATCCATCGGTGATGTTGAGAACTCTGCCGCCAGGCTTCTCACCCGCACTAAGCCATGGCAACACATCACCCCCACCCTCCTCCACCTCCACTGGCTGCCGGTCAAGTCCCGGATTCAGTACAAAACACTCCTCCTCACGTACAAGTCCCTCCATACCCTCGCCCCCCAGTACTTAACAGACCTCCTGCATCCCTACACCCCCTCTCGGAGTCTGCGGTCCTCAGACACGGGCCTGCTCTCCATTCCCCGCTCTCGCCTTCGTACTGTGGGTGACAGGGCGTTCAGTGTTGCGGCCCCCACCCTCTGGAATGCACTTGCTGCCGTGATCCGGAACGCTGCCTCACTGGACATCTTCAAATCCTCTCTGAAAACACACCTGTTCACCACGGCCTTCGGACCCTAGTCCTTTTCTGGTGCCCCGGCTTCCTTTATTTTATTTTATTTTATTTTATTTTTAGGTTTTGTTTTTGTTTTGTTTGCTCCTCATTGTCAGTTTTGTTTGTCTGTCCACCTTGTACAGCGACCTTGGGTTCCTTGAAAGGCGCTTTATAAATTCCATTTATTATTATTATTATTATTATTATGTTCAGTCCATTCCAGGAGTCATTCTGTGATGAAGCTTTGTGTTGAGATTGCATTTTTTATTCCCAATTTGCCTCAACTCCGATTATCTACATCTCTCAGAATGCCGGTCAACACATACCAGAGAAGGGGTGTGAACGTATTGCACTCAATTTGGGCTTTATGTGTGGAGAAATAATAAAAGTGGCAGCAGAGGTTTTGTTGTTGAGGAAATGCAAGCATCACCATTGTTAGACAAAACAACTAGGGCTGTCAAGTTAACGCGTTAATAACGCAAAAAAAAGATTAACGCCACTAATTATTTTAACGCGATTAACGCTTGTGCATTTTTTGTCCTCGGCCGCCCCGTAGTTTCAGAGCGCATCGAGTTTAAAATACCATCTATACAATCCAAGCACACTGCTGATGCCCGCTTGCGGCAGACCACACTTGAAAGTGTGCGGTGGAGACGCCTGGACACGTCTACGAGCAGCAAACTTTCAACAAAGATCGCTAAATAGGTGGCTACAGTTTGTGGAGGACGAGGGGCTGCGTGATATAATTCGGGTTGCATCCAACGACTGCACTTATGAATTGCCTTCCAGAGCCACCACTGTGTCGAAAATGCACAACTTGTATGAAGTCCAAAAGGTGAAAGTAGAGGAGGATTTAAGAAAGACTTCCACAGTTGCGCTCACCGGAGATTATTGGACTTCACTCAGTGATGACAGTCACCTCGGGGTCACAGCGCAGTATTTTGACCCACAGTGGGAACTTCAGTCTCATGCTTTGACAGTTATGAAAACAGAGGAGCGGCATTTCGCCGACAACTGCGCCCACACACACACACACACACACACACACACACACACACACACACACACTTGTATTGTATTGTGTTTAATATTCATGAGAATATTTGTCATTGTTCAAATGATAATAAACAAACATTTGCATAAAGCATATTTGTCCACTCATATGTTGATAAGAGTATTAAAAACTTGAAAAATATCACAGACAAAAAATGTGCGATTAATTTGCGATTAATCGCGATTAACTATGGACAATCATGCGATTAATCGCGATTAAATATTTTAATCGACTGACAGCCCTAAAAACCACATATTCCTGTTCATTACTTTCTGTTTCACTGACAGTGTACCTGTCTCCCTGCATGACTGGTGAAGAAATGTAAAAAAAGCAAAAGTGATATCTTCTCATGTCCTCTGCCTCCAGTATCAATACCTTCTAACATCTTTCCTTCAGTCCTCTCCTAATGTAAGTTCTTCATGTGAATACCAATCAAGTTGTGGGAGGGGCTCACAACATGATTGATCAGAGGCCAGGGGACATTAGGAGGAGCTTTGCCGTGGAGTTCTCTAAAAGAATAGGAAAACCTCGCTCATAGAACCAGGAGTGGGTTTGAACGGAGCTTCGGTCTCTGCAGAGTTCTGCTGACTTGACACTGCTAAGCTGCTGGACTTAGCAGAAGATGATGCCAGCCTCCTCGGTTTCCCCCCCTCTGACGAATTCCACGGTGACACTTGCCACAATCTGGATCCCATTAGGAGCCTGGCCCAGCAGGCCTGCAGGGAGCAGGGCCAGGGATTCTGGAGTCAGGATCGTGCCTCGGAGGCCCGGCCACATTAAGCATCTTCTGGTTAGGTCACACATCTGCTTCAACACTAGCTATGAGATTAATATCAAATGTTATTTATCTTTTTCTCATGTTGATGAGTATGCACGTTTCTCGATGTGCCTCATTGTCACCTGTGGTGTAGCAGTGTGTGTATCAAAGCAAAACTCCAACTACTACAGCCACCATGTGACCCAAGAGAAAAAAATCTTTGGGATCCCTTTAATTATCCTAAAATCAGGTTGAAATTCACTTGGACACAGGGGTGGAAGAAGTACTCAGATTGTGTACTTAAGTACAAGTCCTGCAATCTTACTTAAGTAAAAGTACAAATGTCTCGTCCACAAAATGTACTTACCAGTACCAAAAGTAGAAGTACTCTTAATGTGTAATGTGTCATTTCATAATCGTACATTATATTACTGGATTATGATTATTTATGCATAATATATTGCATCAGTGGTCGAAGAGTTCAAGTTGGCGAAGTGCAGGGCTGCGATGATGTATCGTAACTCCAGAGATGAGAAGGTCAGATGCGCAGGTGTCACTACAAGATCAGGACGAAAGTGGGCAGCAGCAACATCAGTGAAACAGGCAGAAACTCTCTGAAGTTAAAGGACATAATCGGAAGCCAATGCATAGAGAGACAGGGACTCGGATCTATCCACTTCCAGCAATGGGGGAAAGCAGACCCAAGGCAGAGGGGAGACATGATTCAAGCCGAGGTCTGTCACATGGAGGAGGATCGGCGGCAACCAAGGGCCGTGGAGCTTGCTTCTCAAGGAGCCTGGACTAAGTGGGACCTTCCAAAGTGGAAGATTACGTGGCCTGAACTTTGAAGACTGGAGCCCTTTCGCATCTCTTTCCTGCTCCGATCAGTGTGCGACACTCTGCCAACACAAACAAACCTGCACAGGTGGGGAATGAGCAGGACCCACTTTGCAAGTTATGAGCGAGAGGCACATTGGAGCACATACTGGCGGGATGCAAGACCGCACTTGGCCAGGGAATATATAGATGGCGTCACGATAAAGTCCTCAGATTACTGGCTGAGATGCTGGAGCAGGAGAGACTGAAGAAGAGTCATACCAACGTCCCCAAGACCCATCTATTTAGTTCATCAGGGCGGGGGAGAAGCCACCCTCCTAAAAGAAGACCAGTAGGAGCCTCCTGCAGGCGGCTCAGCTTTGGGAGGTGAGGATGGACCTGGGAAAAAAACGACACTTTCCCCAAATCGTCCAAACATCGCTGAGATGACATGGTCATATGTTCGGAGGAGGCAAAGAAAATCATCCTTATTGAGCTGACAGTCCCTTGGGAAGATGGGTGCGAAGAGTACCAGGACCTGGTCCATCAATGTAGGGACAAGGCAGGCCTGGCTTTTCCCAGTTGGCTTCAGGGGCTCCCGGCGCAATCTGTGTGGAAGACGTTCACAGCTCTGGGAATAGCAGGTAAGGGGTGAAAAACAGCTGCTCGTAGGTTGGGGGAGGCAGCGGAACGAGCCTCTTGTTGGCTCTGGAACAGATGGGAAGAATTGTGCTGGAAGCAAGGGGAGGATGGGCAGTGACTGGCCATCAATGCCGACCAGTGGTGAGCCGTGACTTTTATACCTAGGCCCTCTGACCCCCCTTACCTAGAAAAAAAAAAAAAAGAATTATTATGTCACAGCGTATACTTCAGCGGAATATCAAAACAACGGCCCGGGGTGCAAAACGCATCAATGACAGCGACCCTCTACCACACAAAACAACACCTGTAAATAACCCAATTTGTGTTTTTTGAAATTGAAAAGGATATTGCATTGTGTTTGTTACTTATATATGTCTTAAGTGTAATTTGGCTTGGCTTCCTACTTTGTATGGACATGCTTTTATTTTCAAGGCGAGTTTACGCTGTTGACAGGAAGTTGTTGTTGCTATGGAAACAATGTGACGGAGAAAAGGAGCGGAGATTAACGGAGAAAAGTAATATCTACATATAAAGACGGAGAAAGTAAAGGATAAAGTTTATGTTTAAGTGTTAGCACCCCCCGAAGAGGCACAAGCTCTTACTGTAGCATTTCCCTCCGAATAATGGTCGAAGACTTGACTGTTGATATTGGAGATTTCAATAAATTCATATCATCAGTCAAGACTTCGACCATTATTTGGATTTATATAAACACCTATCATGACAAGGCACCCACAGCCAAGTAACAATTAAAAATGAATTAAGTCGGCACGGCGGCCCACATTGAAAAGGACTCAGGCCTACCTTTGATGATCAAATCACTTAAACACAAAGTCCATCCTCCTGTCCTTCTGGATGAAGCACTTGATGGCGGGTCATGCAGCTGATCCTTTGCCACTCCAATTTATCATTGTAACTCAATCGTGAAAATGACTCGGTTAAAATGTTCGAAACGATGTCATCACTATCACTGACATGAGCCATCATGAACGAACTTATGCTAATTAGCTACTTCCGCCTAGCTTGACCCGTTGTCAGTCACACATGCATACATTTCACAGCGGGCGGAACTTGTCATAAAGTCCGCGATAATAAAGCCCACCGATTTAGAGGGAAGATATGATTGGTCAATTGTACTGTCATTTGACATTACTCTCTCGTTGAGTTACTATAGCGGGCCCTCTGTGAATTTACAGCTGGACCACCAGTCACCTCCTATCTTCACAGTAACTCGCAGAGACGGCCAAAGGAGCTTCGTTCATTTAACCCTTCACATTCCAAAAGAAACTGAAGAGGCAGATTCGAAGGATTTATTTCTTTGGAAATGTTATTTTAAATACAATTAAATCAAGTTATTTTGGTAAAACTAATGAAAAATCTAACAAAAAAAAAAAAAAAATTAAAATTTTAAATATTATTTTTTAGAATATCTTAGGCCCTCAGAGAGGGCCCTGACGGCTCACCACTGCTGCCGACCAACCGGAGGACGCTGTGGTTAAGGTCCAAACGTCCGTTGAGAGTTGGACCCCTGACGACATCCTCTCCTGGCCCAAAGCCACAGTCAAAGGATATAGTATGTACCTCAAAATTGTACTTGAGTACAGTCAGTACTTGAGTTAATGTACTTAGTTACTTCACCTCTGCTTGCACATGGTAAATAACTATATCTCATAATTCATTACTAATTAAATAATACTTACATTTTACTTTAACTGCCATTACTGCCATCTAGAGCTCTTGAATTGCGATTATTAGTTATACGTATTAATGATATGTATATAATGGGAAAAAAGCACATCTTATCATTTCATATTCATATTAATAGATGTAATATTGCACCCGACCATCCCATTCTGCCACACTGTCAGGGGTTCAGACATTCTGACAAAGGGCCCTTCAGCGGAGTGTTCATCAGCTCTGCCTGTTAAAGTCAAGAGAACTGAGACCACCGGGGTTAATTTACCAACACACCATCACTGACACCCAGCATCACACAATTATAATCACTAATTTGTGCATATAAATAGGATTTTAAAGGATTTTATGGCCACATAACAGTGTTTTTTTCACTGTCTGTTTCAGTCTTGTTGTATTTGACCCCTCACATGTCCCCAGTTAACAGTGAACTTTCTCAAAGTGGCAACCTTCTCTAAAACTGATGGCTACTGCTGCTAACACTTACCTTTAACTGAAACAATTGTAAGTGATATTTTTATTTCCGAAAGACAGATGATCTATTAAACAAATCAAAAAAGCTAACATATTTTCTAACTTAAAAAATGTAAAGGCTCTTTAGTGCTGGCAATATGTCCAACTAGTAATCCCTATTAAAAAACAGTAGTATAGAAAATGTGTCAGATTGTCATATTATAGATCTCAAACATATAAAGAGTCATATTTGATCCTCCTCTATGTATCACTCTCTCTCCCTCTGTTATCCTACATGTGCTGCTTTGTCTGTTTCTGAAGGACACAGACCACAGCTTGCTCCTCCATCAGGTCACTGTAGGCTGCATGCAAAGCACTCAGGGCAGGGACCCGTAGTGAGTCACCAATCACTCTGTGTTGTTTTTGGAAGGGGGGGGGGGGTATTAAATAGATAGTGGGAAGGTCAAAGTCCATCCTATCATCTGCCGCTCTGTCCCTCCGAGCTCTTATCCGTTGCTGTGAGTGTCCACTGACTGACGTCTTCGCTCAGCGGTCAGGTCCTGGCAGCCATGCCGCAGCTTCACCACCTGATACACAACCAACAATAAAACAACATAAACAGGGGGGCTCAATGATTCCAAACCTATAGCAGCCCTATCAGCCATCCATCCATCCGCCCAATCCTGCCTCAGCCGGCTGGTTGACTTTGTGCTGGTCACTCTTCACCACCAGCAGTACTGACAGCTGTCCTTTGTTGGGAGGAAAGTCAGGCTGAACTGCAGGCGAAGTCATCCTATTAGTCCGATCGATTGTGGCCTGGTTGTGTGACGAGCTGCCTTAGCTGAACAACAGCTACGTTTAATACAATGAGGTCTCTGTTGGGGAAGTGTTCCCAACCTTGTTATCTGATGTACCCTGCGCGGGGGGGGGGGTACCCATGTTACACTGAGCTTTGACCCCTCTGTGGCCTCCGTTGTCTGCTGCAGACTGTGCTATAACTTGGGCCAAAAGTAACTGAAAATAAGTGACTTAACTCAAATAGTTTCTAAGTCTACATCAATTCTGTTACTAAAACAAACACCAATCATGTATCTGATGTTTTTTTTTACACTGTTATGATTTTATACTGAACTCAAAGTGCTGTACTCTTGAACATTGTCTTTGTCTCCTTTATCCCCCATTGAATGTGCCCCTCTCATTAAAAAAAATGGCCCCAGCACGACACCCTTCAGTAAAATATATCTAAAACCACCACTGGGCTTATCACATGATTGCAAGTAGGTTACCCTCCCATATGTGCCATATTTGATTTCATGGTAAAGAATGATACATTTAAAAGTAATTTGGTTAGACAGTTAACATGCACAATTAGAAAGGGTGAAAGAAAAGGTCCAAAAGGGTCTGATTTTCAGATGATTCAGACAACTTAAAGATAGATCTTGCGACCCTGTGGTCCCGGATTTAGATTTGCAGAGGGATTGGATCAGAGCCGGCTACCTCTGTGTATTCCCTTTGATAAGTAAACACCCTGAGACGTGCTGAAGAGCACTTCTGATGAGGGAAAGTGTTTGCTAATCAGTGTATAGGTCAGCATGTAACAGAATCTGTTTTGGCCAGTGGGAAGGGGCTGCGCTTTGATCAAGGGGGAGTATTCTGTTTGAACATGTCATTTGGCTCAGGGCAGTAGAACTTCCTGGGGACAAACAGCCCAGACCGGGCATCTGTGGGGTTAATATTGTGATGTTTAAGGGAATTGGTTGATGGCCCAGACCAAGACTTCTCAAATTCTTTCATATCAAACCCTCACTCGCTCTGATTCAGTCCCAAAGACCCAACAGTCAGTTGAGTGAATTTTAAAACTGATTGATGTTGGAGCACTAACTTTAGAATAAGGTCTGCCAATTCAGAATACTATTGGAGAAAAGACATCTCCTGATACCTAGATGATCTTATTTACTGTTTCTGAACCCTGTCTGGTTTAAGTTGTTTATGTGGTTTTTTGCAAAAATAATCTTGCTCTCCTGTTGCCCATCAGACTCAAAATGAAAAAATCAGGACAAGATTACTTAGCTAGGGCACTTGCTTGGGCATTTAAAAAACAAAACCATTCTTTTCATTTTGTTTTTTTTATTGTTTTTTTTATATTATTTGTATAGTTTTTTCCTTTAGGGGTCATTGTACCCTGCCTATATGTTATAACATTACATTGTTTTATGTTATAAAAATCTTATTGTAGAGGAAACTTCATATTACATATTCCTGTAACCAGGGACGTGCACAGACATTTGGAGGGGCTATTGCTCTAAACTAGAAAAAGGGCCCTGCCCCCCCCCTGAAAAAAACATAAGACCTTTTGAATTTTTTTCTAAATGAAATCCAGGGAAATCTTTTGTTTTGCGGTCCATATCTCATTAAAATATCTAATGTTACTAACTATTAAAGAAAAAATGGGGACAATTCTGTTTTAATGTAGGCTAGTTTGACCATTGTAACTTCTGTGCAGACATTCTGATAAAATAGGGCTTCTAAGTAATTTTCTTAAATAAACTCACTAATTAATTAAACCAGTTCAATATGCATTATTCTTATTCTTATCATTCTTTATGAGCGCAGTAATGGTAAGGTATCTAATTACTTATTTGTTTAGTATTCCATAACTTAATAAAGGGGTTGTTGAACTAAAGTGGTAGAGACATGGCAGAAATCCTACAATGAAGCGGGACAGTGAAGTGTTCTCCGTGAGAGGGCGATCAAGAAAAGAGAGCGAGCGGCCCCGTTCAGTAGAGATGGCAAATCCGGATCCTTTTACAGACTCGGAGTCTTCTGAGTCAGTCATTGAAGAGATCCGGATCCTACGAGTCCTTTGAGTCATATGAGTCAGCATCACCAAGAGCGTAGAAATCCTACCGGTGAAACCGAAAAGTTGTTGCATTTCACAAGCATATTAAACTAACGTTACATTAACCTCCGCTACACAGTGTCTTTTGCTTTAATAAAAAATGTTGATCACAAAAAAAAGGGTTATTTTGCGATTTGGCGAATCTGAGTCTGCTGTTGACTAATGCATGACAACGAGTCTGCTGGATCTCTGGATCTGCTGCAATACGGTTACGGCTCTGAGTCCGCACGAGTCTGCTATGTTTTGCACAGTGAGTCAGGATTTGCGAATCTCTGAGTCTGCTGTTGACTCGTGCACAATAGCCGCGGGAAGTAGGGGTGCTGGACGCGGGGCTGCGAGTGGTGTACATTTGAAAAACTTCATGTTACTGTTGTTGAAATCTCTCCCCACTTTTGTCCGCACCCCCTAAGTAAAATGACTTCCCAGTTCCCGCGGCTATGCTCGTGCACGACGAGTCTGGATCTCTGGATCTGCTATACGGTTACGGATCTGAGTCCCCACGACTCACGAGTCTGCAGGGAGTGAAGGAAATTCCCTTGACTCAGTGAGTCAGGATTTGCGAATCTGAGTCTGCTGTTGACTCGTCCATGATGAGTCTGCCTGGATCTCTGGATCTCTGGATCTGCTACGGTTACGGCTCTGAGTCCGCACGAGTCTGCAGGAAGTTTCACTGATCCGCGTCCACTCCCCTGAGCCAAACGATAACTTCTGGCAGCTATCCTACTTGCTAAAGGCTAGGCAGATGGACTGGGGTACGTTGTAATGTGATTTTACATGTTATAAGGAGGGTAGCGAGTGACGCAATTTATAGTTTTAATTTGTACGTCACCAGGTGTAGGACTCAAAGGACTCGGGTTAATGGAGAGGGGAGACTCGTCACGACCAGCTCATTACTAGGATCCGGGTTAATGATCCGGATGAATAAGGACTCACCCATCTCTACCGTTGAGGGAGTTTACGGAGCAGATGAAAAGACACAGAAAGACAGAAGCACAATAACAAGTATAGCCTATTTAGATTTTTTGGTATAAATAACCGACGGTGTCAAGAGGAAGTAAAGTCCCCTTGTTTGTCCCCTACTCTAACTGCCATGAGACAACTCAAAATCAATTTAAGCATATTTAAAAAAGGGGCCATTTCCGGGGACAGATTGACCCGGGGATTTGCCACCAAAGCCAGGCGGGCATTTGGTATGATCACCATAGCCATATGAGGCCGGAGGGCTGTCCTTTGCTTTCAGCTGTCAGATTGTAAACAAAGTCACGTGACTGGGGGCAGATGACAGCGCTGACAAGGTGTGTTTTATCGCAGCGAGACGCTACAATACTAATTGTGGGCTTATCATGTTTATTCGGCCACAACAGTAAAAACATAAACCTCTTGCTCTCTCCAGAGGGGCAGGTCAGCCAAAAATGGCAAAAGGGCCGTTGCCCGGGCAACATTAGCCCGTACCTGTGCACGTCCCTGCCTGTAACAATTCTATGATAGAAGCATTACGAAAATAAACAGTATTTTCATAATTGAAGATACTGTTTTAATTGTATTAATAAGTGATAGTAAAGTCAGAATAATTAGAATAAGAAGTATTAAAAAAGTCCAATGATAGAACGTGATGATGAGGATAAAATATATTTCTTTGTTGTTTTGATAGCCAACATGTAACTCTTCGGACCTTACGGCCTTACTGCCTAGGATAGCTTCACATACCGGTGTTAAACATGGCGCCACCTGTTGGATTTTCTGTCTCTCACTCTGATACTCACATCTGCATATATGGCAGGCCCATCACTGACAAAATGGGTTCCCAAACTCCTGGCCCTGATAAAAACACTAATACAAGTGTCTTCTATTAATAGGCGTCTCATTGAAATGTTGCAACAGTTTCTTGGCTGGGCTGGGGGGGCTGACAGTGCCGGTCAGCCCACACCAGACCTCACCTGTACCGGGGGCACAGGGACCCAGCTGAGTGTTTGGAGAGCTCTTTGCTCATTGGTTAGCCAGTGTGACAGGCCCGGCAGCTCCCCTCTTTTGGACAGCCCGTTGTCAACATTGTGTGGAGAGTCATTAAAACACTGCAGACATTACCATTGCAGGATAAGGGATGTCCTATTTGACAAATGTTTAAATGCAATAGTGGTAATTTAGGGAGACAAGGGCCATCTGTAAATCCCAAAAGAAAAAAACATCTCTTCTTCTGCCCCTCACTTCTGAAGTGATGGTGACGCCCCTGGGTGTCCTTTCACCTTTCCTTCTCCCTGTCCTTCTCCCATTGGCCTGTCCTGTGGGCAGAGCTGCTGAATGATGGCATTTGGAGGCTTGGTGGAGTCGGGCCACAGAAGCAAGAGCTGTCTAAACCTGCTGCTAGGCAAAATAAAAACAAAAGACATTTAAGAATAAATACAGCATAAACACATTATTAAATGGCATTTAAAAACAGGCATAAAAAAGCAAAGATAATGAAATAAATAAATAAACACAGCAGGTACAGAATACATGAATAAAAGGCATACTGCAGTGTGAGTATGAACAGCTCAATTAAAAGCAGCGGAAAATAGATATGTTTTTAGTTTGGATTTGAAAATAGGAAGTGTTTCAGCGGACGTGCACGATTCGGGCAGTTTGTTCCAGATTGTCGGGGCATAATAGCTAAACGCTGCTTTTCCATGTTTAGTTCTTATTCTTGGAACAGAGAGCAGACCCGACCCAGAAGACCTGAGACTCCTGGATGCTTCAGAGTTATGCAGGAGATCGTTTATATACCTCGGTCCTAAGCCATTTAGTGATTTAAAAACTAGCAATAGTATTTTAAAATCAATTCTTTGGTCGACTGGAAGCCAGTGTAAAGACTTCAGAACCGGACTGATGTGATCCACTCTTTTAGTGTTTGTGAGGACTCGAGCAGCAGCGTTCTGAATCAGCTGCAGCTTTCTGATGGATTTGTTTGTGAGCCCTGTGAATACACTATTGCAGTAGTCGAGTCTACTGAAGATGAAAGCATGGACAAGCTTTTCTAAGTCCTGTTGTGACATTAGTTTTTTAATCCTAGATATATTCTTCAGGCCTGTATGTATGCAGACCTAATAACTGTTGTAATGTGAGTGTTAAAATTCAGGTCTGAGTCCATCACTACACCTAGATTTCTAGCTTTATGAGTTACTTTGTAGTCTGCCGACTGAAGCTCTGCGATTACTTTTAATCGGTCCTTCTTTGCTCCAAAAACAATGATCTCAGTTTTTTGTTTGTTCAATTGGAGAAAGTTCTGAGTCATCCAGTCAGTGATGTGCTCAATGCACTTGCTCAGTGTTCTAATCGGAGAGTAGTCTCCCGGTGTAATTTTAAAATAAATCTGGGTGTCGTCTGCATAGATGTGATAGCTTAGATCGCTGTTTTTAATAATTTGAGTCAGTGGTAGCATATGGATATTAAAAAGCAAAGGTCCTAAGATGGAGCCTTGAGGAACCCCGCATGACATATTTGTCAGGGTTGATTTGTAATTGCCTATAGCGACAAAGTTTGTTCTGTCCTTTAAGTAGGAACTAAACCAATTTAGAGCTGTTGCTGAAACTCACCCAGTTTTCTAGACGGTCTAGCAATATGTTGTGGTCAACAGTATCAAATGCAGCGCTGAGATCTAATAATACTAACACTGATATTCTGCCACTGTCTGTGTTTAAATGGATGTCATTTAAGGCGAGACACGGCACGCAAAAACATCGTTTTTCATGCACTGGTCAATTTTGAGATTTTGTGCTATTTTGATTCCATAACATGTTTTCTTTCAGGCTTTTGGAAGGAAAACGTACAAAATACACATTTAAGTGTTTATTTTACTATAGTTTGATTCACCAAAAGTTAGCATTCTAACGTAACATAAAGTACCGCGACCGCTGTTTGCACCATGTCATCAGAGGTATCGTTGGAAAGCTCCGTCTCTCCTGCACAATCTCATCGGATCCAAATATGGTCATTTCCTTTGTATCAGCAACCAATCGTGAAAGTACAAAGGGGTCTTAAACTAAGAAACGAAATCTCATTGGCTGGTGTCAATTTCTGACAACGTGATTCGTTCAGATGCGTCACGCGGTGTGCTAAAACACTTCCTGGTTAGCTTTCCGCTAGAAATTTAAATCTCAAAATAGCAAAAGAACGGCGAAAAAAATGTTCACAGAGAAGACGACAACAATTGTCACTTGCACGAAGCAAGGTTATACAAAAAACAAATGACCCCGAACACGAAATACCTTCACGGAGTGCGTCGAGGCGCAAGCTGTCATCCAAAGAACAGGAGGGTTTAGCTAGCGCCTCACAGCAATCTTTAAAGGTCGTTTTCTCAAAATGAGTTTTTTCTCCTACTCTTTCGAAATTTCCACTTCAGTAGCACGTACATACACCAAACCTTCCAGTTATATTCCTATCAATATTATGAAGGCTTTTAAAGAAGGGTTTGTTCATATATCATTCATAGCCTGAATTATATAACATTTTATACCTAAAAACATGGCGAAAATTGATATTTTAGGGCTGTTGACAGTATTTTCTGATTTATGGAGTGATAAAAAGAGATATCCAAAATCCCTTCAGTAAAAGCCTTAGATACTAATATGACTACAAAAAGAAACAAGAATTTTGAACCTGGCTTTATCCAAAGTTCAGATTTCGGTTCCTGAAATGTGTTAAAATATGCGCATATTTAATGAGATAATGGCTCATTTGATTATTTAAACATGCTATTTCAGAAAACTTGTAATACAAAAAACAATTGCCTTATTGTAAGTAATTAACTGGAGAAATTTCTAGCTGATATCTTTAAGTTAAAAAAATTACCCTATTCACCTGGGGTGTCTCGTCTTAAGACCTTAACAAGAGAAGTCTCAGTGCTGTGGTTTGGTCGAAAGCAGGGTGGAGGGGGAGCGGGGGAAGGCCTCGGGACCCCGAGGGGAGCAGGAGGAAGCTGAGGGCTTTCTGCTGACATTTCTGATGCTGGAGGGAGAGAGGATCTGCTACTGCTCATTACAAACCCCTGCTCCTGCAATTTTCACTTCTACAGTCACAAAGAAGGTACTGACTGTGGTGGAAACTATTGATATTAACTAGTCAAAGACATGTCCTTTTGAGTCTTTAATCTTTTGCAAAAGAGGCAAACAACATGAAGAGCAATGTCTCCACAGCCGAGTGCAACTACTCAAACTGAAGAGAGAGCTTTTATACAGTTACAATGAATACATGCTTAGTCATGAGATAACTGACCCATGACCCTATCAATAGACCCATGATCAGATCACTGATCACCCACTATGTGGTCACATGGCACCTTGTGACTGATCACCTTCCTGAGTGCTGAGATCTACTTTCTCTTGACATGTAAGGCTTACAGAATATTATTATTTATATGTTAAATATAACATCATAGCATTCAATTCTCTGATAATCAGTATTCCATGATCCAAGTAAAAACTCTTCAATCTGTTATAACTCATTCATTAAGTCCCTGTGACATGTGAGGCTTTCAGTGTTTGACACATAGGCCAATTTAGTTTCTGTTTCATTCACGTGTAAAAAACGTGATAAATATTTGTCAGGTCTGAATGACTACATACATTTGATTATAGTTGTATCACAAAGCTGTTTAAGACATATTGAATGGCATGCTCCATTTTCTTTTACTTCAGCATACATTTATGTATTTATTTTTTGCTAGTTATTTACATTATACAAAATGTGCTCCTTGCTGGACTTGAGGATAGCTAATTAATTTAATGTAAGTAGGTATATATATTTTTTGTTTTTTAATGTAAGCATATTTCATGCAAGTTATGAGGTGGAACAAGATGTGCAACCTACTTCGAAGTTAGCCTTCAAGGACTGACTGCAGCAACATGATCAATACATCACTCATGACTTCCATTTTTCCCCGTTTCCACCGGCCGGGCGGATGTGAGGCCCGTTCCTCGGTCCCTGCATGCTCCTGTGCATGCACCTCTCACCACGTGAAACCAGCCCACCACTCACACACTGATCAGTGGCACTCATCCAGGTATTCATGCTTTTCATCACACACACATCCTGCTCCTTCTCCGCTTCTCTTTATAGATTACTGGCATGGAGAGTTGAAACTGGCTTCAGATCTGTTATGTCTGTATTTCTGTCTGTCTGTCTGTCTCTCTGCCTGTATGTCTGCCCGGTGCTTGGCAGGAGGCCCTGCAGTCTTTAGTAAAAGTCAAGGAGGAAAAGACAAGAGGATGCAGAGGGGGGAGTGGAAATTTGGCAAGCAAGTGCATGCAAATAGCTGTTTGTATTTCTGTCAAAAGGATGTGATCCATCTTAATCAATATAAAGCTGTGGCTTAGCATCGGCCTGTGACATTAAAGTTCATAATGTGAAGGAAGAAAGTTAAGTGATAATTTTGTTTGTTTTTCATTCACACTTTCATAAAGAGAACTTCATTACCCAGAATTCATACATAGTGATGTCAGCATTGTGTTGTGTTTTAACTTTTAAATGAAGAACTATGAACCAATAACTCTTTTTGAGTCAACACTTTTGTCAAAATACTGCCTTTTTTTGTCAGAATTGTCAGAATTCCAAAATGTGACTTTATCAATCAATCAATCAATGTTTATTTATATAGCCCAATATCACAAATGTTACATTTGTCTCAGTGGACTTCACAGTTTGTACAGAATATCAGTATGACAATACGACACCCTCTGTCTTTGGACCCTCACATCGTACAAGGAAAAACTTCCAAAGAAACGCCACAGTTTAATGGGGAAAATGGGAGAAACCTCAGGGAGAGCAACAGAGGAGGGATCCCTCTCCCAGGACGGACAGACGTGCAATAGATGCCGTGTGTAAATCGAAAGATAATACATTTACAACATAGGTAGACCAAATGTTTGAAATGCATGTGTCTATAATAAGAAGATGAATCCACGAGGATGTCAACAATCCTGTGGGAGCCATCAGGGAAGTAGTATGATGAGAGTCAGGCAGGACCACAGTGACAGGTTCAGCCATGACTCGAAATCCAGCACTCAGGATCTAGGACTCAGGACTCAGGATCCAGGACTCAGGATCCAGGACTCAGGATGCAGGATCCAGGACACAGGACTCAGGATCCAGGACCACAGCAACAGGATCAGCCACGACTCAGGATCCCGGCGTAGATAGACACCAAAAATAAATTTGGGGGAAGCTGGGTTATTCGGAACATGAGAGTACACAGGTACAGACAGAGAGAAGGAAGAAGTAAGGTGTCCCCCGACAGTCTAAGCCTATAGCAGCAAAACTAGGGGCTGAATCTAATCAGCCCTAACTATAAGCTTTATCAAAAAGGAAGGTCTTAAGCGCACTCTTAAAAACGGATAGGGTGTCTGCCACCCGAACACAAACTGGAAGCTGATTCCACAAATGTGGAGCTTGATAAAAAGGCTCTGGCTCCCATTGTACTTTTAGAGACTCTAGGAACAACCAACAACCCTGCATTCTTGGAACGCAATGCCCTAGTAGGACAGTAGGGTATAATGAGTTCTTTAAGGTAAGATGGCGCCTGCCCATTAAGGGCTTTGTAGGCGAGAAAAATAATTTTAAATTCTATCCTGTGTTCTATAGCCAGAACAGGAGTAATGTGGTCCCTTTTCCTAACTCTGGTTAGTACACGTGCTGCAGCATTTTGAATCAGCTGAAGCGACTTAACTGACTTTTTGGTACACCCTGATAATAGAGAGTTACAATAATCCAGCCTTGAAGTAACAAATGCATGGACTAGTTTCTCTGCATCGTTTTGAGGCAAGATATGCCTGATTTTTGCAATGTTACGTAGATGAAGTAGGCGGTCCTTGAATAGATTTTATGTGGGCGTTAAAGGATAAATCCTGATCAAATATAACACCAAGATTCCTTACAGTCTCACTGGAGGCCAAATTAATGCCATCCATAGTTAGTATATCTTTAGATAATTTGTTTCGTAGATTCTTTGGGCAGTACAATAACTTCAGTTTTGGCCGTGTTTAACATCAAAAAGTTTAAAGTCATCCACGTTTTTAAGTCCTTAAGGCAGTCTTGAATTTTTTAGATGATTAATTTCATCAGGCTTGATTGATAAATATAGTTGAGTATCATCCGCATAACAATGAAACTGTACAGAATGATTCCTTATAATATTGCCTAACGGAAGCATATATAGTGAACAAAATAGGTCCAAGCACTGAGCCCTGTGGCACTCCATGGCTAACTTTGGTTTGCATGGAAGATTTATCGTTGACACACAAACTGAGAGCGTTCAGATAGATAGGACCTAAACCAGCCTAAAGCAGTTCCCTTTATGCCAACTAAGTGCTCTAGTCTTTGCAATAGGATATCATGGTCGATAGTATCAAATGCAGCACTGAGATCGAGCAAGACAAGAATAGAGACAAGTCCTTTGTCTGAGGCTATTAGAAGGTCATTTGTGACTTTAACCAGAGCTGTCTCTGTGCTATGATGTGTTCTAAAGCCAGACTGAAAATCTTCAAATAAATCATTGTTTTTAAGTAATCACACAACTGTTTTGCGACCGCTTTCTCAAGAATTTTTGAGAGGAACGGAAGATTAGAAATAGGTCTATAGTTGGCTAAAACCTCTGGATCGAGGTTGTGCTTTTTAAGAAGCGGTTTTATCACTGCTACTTTGAATGATTGTGGAACATAGCCCGATATAATAAAGACATATTCATAATATTTAAAAAGTGCTAATTAATGGAAAAACTTCCTTTAACAGCTTAGTTGGAATCGGGTCTAAGATACACGTTGATGGTTTAGAAGAAAGAATCATTGAATTCAATTGTTCAAGGTTTATGGCTGAAAAGCATTCTAATTTACTATCTAGTGTAATATTAGAACTTACGTTTCCGGGAGCTGTTGATAACACTATACTGGTCGAAGGCAAGAGGTCATTAATTTTGTTTCTAAGAGTAACAATTTTATCATTAAAAAAGCACATACAATCATTACTACTGAGTGCTATGGGAATAGAAGGCTCAGTAGAGCTGTGGCTCTCTGTCAGCCTGGCTACAGTGCTGAAAAGAAATCTTGCATTATTCTTATTCTCATCTATTAATGAAGAGTAGTAAGCTGCTCTCGCTTTACGCAGTGCTTTCTTATATTCATTGAGAGTAATATGCCAAATTAAACGAGATTCTTCAAGTTTAGTGGAACGCCATATCCTTTCAAGTTGTCTCGACTTTTGTTTTATTTTCTTCTTTTTCAAAGGAGCAAGAGTCTAGTTTTATTCGCAGCGCATCTGTAGCACTATCAACAACATGATAATTTTGTATAAGTTTCCTCCCTTACATGCAGACATGCTATCAAGTTAAGTATTGATGGAATCTCTTCCTTAAATTTGGCTATAGCTAACAGATAGGTTTCTGCTGCAGGAGCTTTTGACTAATGGTTTGTAGTCTAGTAACAGTACTTCAAAAGTTACTAAGAAATGGTCGGATAAAGCAGGATTATGCGGTTCGACTAATAGTTGCTCAATTTCAATACCATAAGTCAGAACAAGGTCGAGAGTGTGATTATAGCAGTGGGTTGGTTTATTTACACTCTGACGGAAACCAATAGAGTCTAATATAGAGTTAAATGCAACAGTAAGGCTATTTTTATCGTCGTCAACATGAATATTAAAGTCACCTACGATAATTACTTTATCTGTTTTAAAGGTGGGGTAGGTAATTCACTTCAGAAACACTTTTTGTTATATTCCATAGAATGCTCTTAAAGAGCAACTTGCAGGTTTTTTTTTTTACTAGATTTATGCTTAACCTTGCCTGAAAATTACAATTAAAAAAGTTAATGCAGGATTTGATATGTTTTACGAGACATAAGGGCAATAATTCAGAGGGGAAAGGAGCCGTTTTGAGCTCTGCTACTAAAAACTGCTTTTTTTTAACGTCATACGTCAAACGCGTCATATTACGTCACATGGGGAGCAACTTTCTCGGACTCCTTCTCTGCCCAATCCGCGGTAGTAGTTTGTAGTTGGTTTGAGCGGTTGTGATTTAGTGAGCTGGTATTTTTTCGGTAATTTTACATTGCATTTCACCATTTTTAATCATGGTGAGCTGGAGTTTGTGCAGGTTGCACAAACTCCAGCCTGTCAGGACATCGAGTCCACAGTTTCCCTAACAGGAAAAGGACCGGAGCTAGCTTTCGTTCCTGGGTGCGTTGTGCGAGGTGCATCCACCTCCCTGCAGCACATACTCTCCACAGCTGAGGCCTATCAAAACAAAACGTTTATCAGGAAACCGTATTACATCTCACTCCTCTCTCTCTCCCCTCCGGTACACAAGCACCGTAAGACGTAGTGTGGAGTTGCATTAGGTAACGCTGTGACGGCTGTACTCCTCCAGCCGTCTCCTTTGTGTTTGTTTGTTTGTTTCCCCCTGTCTGTGTTGTTTGTGTGGGCGTGGTGGCTGTCACTCCTGGCTCCCGGCTCAACCTCCACTCACCTGCTGCAATCAGCTGTGCACCCTCCCCGACTACACACCTGCTTTCCATCAAGCCATTTACAACGGCATATCAACGGAGGCTGCACAACCTTTCTCCGCCAGATCGTTGTAAAACCACAGTTCAACTTCAAGGCTACTTAGCATTATAAGCTATTTTCTCATACCTGGATGTTTTAGCGTCTAACGTGTTTTCTTCTTGTGCTCCAGGATCATTCTCCGACCGCCGTGTTGCCGTCACCAGCCGCCACGTCCTCGCCACTCCAGACGGATTCTACTCCCCGCACCTCGTCCACTAATAAACCCTTTTTCAACACTCTGCCGTGTCCTGCGTTTGGGTCCTCTCAGATACCGTAACAAACGCGAGATACGGCTGATACTTGCGCATTAGTTTCTGTTATGGATCAGTATCAACAGTCCTGCCAGTAGCGTTACTATATTATCAATACTACTTTAGTTATAGCCTGATATAAGATAGCTAACTTTACAATGTTGTGATGAGACCGACGTTAGCTAACATTAACTGTAGCTAACGCCGGTCACTCACCAAGACAGCTGCCCTGTTCTCCACTGGTTCTCCTCACACCACAGCTCCATTTCTCGCCGATGGCCGTTATTTCTTCTAATCCTTGGCTGCTCCTGGTCTCTTGGCCGCCTAGCAGGCTCATAATTATAAGGTTGTGGTCCGTCATATGCATTTGAATATTTATTTTCAACCTCTTCTGTGTCAAAACTAGCATTGTGATCCATGTTTATTACTACGTTAGACCGGCCGCTCTCCCCCATGTGACGTCACACGCGGGAGGTCACATGGGGAGGCTTTTTTTATGCGGAAGTAAAAATGTCTTACAAAAACGACGCCAGATGTCACTGTAGTGTATATTTATGTATATTTTTGGGAAAATCTAGTGTATACATCATTTTCCTACACATTTATTCACTGGTGTCTCTAACCTGCAAGTTGCTCTTTAGCATCCCGATAGCAATGAATACATTAAATGCTTTGACAATAAATACAAAAAAAAATGTCATCTGTGGAAGCCGTGGGGCTAAAAAGCACGACCAATTATTTTAGCCGGCCCGACTAAAATAACTGGATGGCCTACCTGCCTGTCAGCCTTCCATCTCGTGCACAAACTTATCTCGTGCCCTCATCGGTCATGTGCGCATTCGTGTGTGTTGGAGGAGGGGCTCTGTAAGGAAGTCTGAAGGAAGGGGCAGATTTTTTTCGGCTGCGTACTTTCAAATTCTAGCGCAATCGAGCTGGTTTCTCCATTCTTACCTACCCTACCTTTAAGTACCAAAGTTGATAAAAACTCAGAGAATTCTGATAACAAATCTGAATAAGGACCTGGTGCACGGTACACTGTAACAAATAAGATTGGCTGCAAAGTTGTCCGGATCCGTAAGACTAAAAACAAGGCTTTCAAAGGAGGTATAATTTAATTTTGGTTTAGTATTGATAAGTAAACTTGAGTAAAAGATGGCTGCAACTCCACCTCCTCGGCCTGTGCCTCGAGGAATTAAGGAGGAGTATTGATATGGCTGGGTGGAGTGGCCTCATTTATGTTGACATATTCTTCATGTCTCAACCAAGTTTCAGTGAGACAGCATATATCAATATTATAATCTGATATTAAATCATTTACCAATATTGCTTTAGATGCTAGAGATCTTATGTTTAAGAGTCCACATTTAATCTTCCTGTTTTGTTGCACTGTGGTAGTTGTTACATTTACTTTTATCAGGTTATTATGTATGACACCTCCTATTAGGTTTTACTTTAAATTGTCCTTGGGCCAGACACACACACCGTTAATATTGGGTATTTTATTGGGTTCGGGATTCCTATGAATGACTGCCCAGGAGAGAGCGCAGAGAAGCGTGTAAGACTGTGACTCCGCCTCCTGGTCTCAACTCCAGTTTGTCATGGATTAAGTCCACAAAGCCCTGAAATGTTTGCCGAAATGAGATCTGCACCTTCCAAAGTAGGATGAATGCCGTCTCTCTTAATGAGACCAGGTTTTCCCCAGAAGGCTGTCCAATTATTTACGAAGCCCACATTGTTTGCTGGGCACCACCAAGACAACCAGCGCTGAAATGATGACATGCGGCTATACATGTCGTCATTGATCAGATTGGGGAGGGGACCAGAGAAAATTACGGTGTCCAACATTGTTTTAGCATATCTACACACCGACGCCACATTAACTCTGGTGCATTCTGATTGGCGTAAACGAACATCATTACCACCGACTTGAATAACAATCCTACTGTATTTACGTTTATTCTTAGCCAGCAGTTTAAGATGTGCCTCAACGTCGCCCGCTCTGGCCCCCGGAATGCATGTGACTGTGGAGGCTTCGGTCTCTAAATTCACGTGTCTCAGAATAGAGCTACCAATAACCAGAGTTGGCTTCTCAGCAGGTGTCTCGCTGAGTGGGGAAAATCTGTTAGATACGTGAACGGGTTGGTGGGGATCTGCGGGTCTCACGTTATGCCCCTTCTGAACAGTCACCCAGTCTCCCGGCTGCTCGGGAGTTCCCGGGGGACGGCTAGTACGAGCTACCTCTTGCCGGTCCGCACCGACTAACATGGGCTTTACTGTAGCTGAGTTACTTTCTAAAATGCGGAGCCGGGCTTCTATGGCTATGATTCCCGTCTCCAACCTAGCAACTATACTATATTTAACACATGTATCGGTACCAGTAAAGGAGGTAGGGAAGTAACCAAACATGAGACAGGTAGAGCAGGAAATGGCACCCGAGGGTGGGGAAAGAGCCATGGCTAGCTATCAAGCTAAAGTAGCTACCGTTAGCAAACCCGAAAGGAGTGTAAGCAACTGTGGAGTTACAGTCGCTAAGAGAAGGAGAGTTGTGAGTCCTTAAGCTGTAGTAACGTGTGATTACAACGTCAGGTAGCTGCCGTGATCAATAATTTTAAAACGATCAATTTAAGTTAAGATAGTATAAGCTATCAGCAGCAGAACAGACACACATGATACCCGGAGGTGACAACAACAACCGGAAGTGACAACACGTTTACCGCAATAGTGAGGGTCCGTGTAGGAACGGAGGATGAAGACTGCTACTAAAGATTAACTCTTTATGTTGACGTTATTGTTGTAATTAATATCTGTTATATATTATCCATATAGCCTCCTCATGTGTTTAAGAAGGTAAATTAACTGGACTGTTACATACTTTATCTCTAGTGTGGATTCAAACCCCCACCTTAATAAACCTCACATAAAAAACGTATCCGCTCGCTCCCTTCTTAAAATGTCTTGAGGGAAAATAGCGATAAAGTAGCGGGGTGGGCTTGTACCCCCGGCCCTATTAATTGGCTGGGCCGCAGGGGCCCTGGGCCCGAGCCTGTTACCTGTTTGAAGAAAGGCGATTAATGTCTCCCCCTTTGACCAAGCCGGCTCTCAGCCCCAGTCTGCCGAGACGCTCTCTAATTAATCCACTCTCACTGTTGTAATAGGCCCTTCCTCAGGGAGCACTCGGCCTCAGCTATAAGCCCCCCAAATACGATTTCTCTCTTACATGGTAAACAACAAGCCCTCTCACGGGATGGCCAGAGATAAAGCAGGATGAATTTGAAGGATGCGTAGAAGAGAACAGAGGAGGAATAATGTTATTCTGTACTACCTCAGGAAGAGATGCTGCTGACAGTCATTGGTGTTGATTAGTTACATTGCTACACTGTAGCAATAAATGGACTGAAGTGATGTTACTTCATACATCACAGCAATTTATTGTTTTATTTAAAGGGTAAGACAAAATGTAAAGGAAGATCCTGGAGCTGAAAGCAAGCTGCATTTAACTACTGTGATATGTCAACAGTAATGCCGCACAACTGAAGTGATTTATTTACAGTGATCATTTAGCAAAGTGCTTGGCTATTCACAAACGATTCTGTACATCACTACATAACAGCACATTCTGGCAGCAATGGAAAATGAAGATTGAAGATTCAAAGATTCATTGTCATATACATAACTACGGTGTAGTTATGCAATGAATTAAACACTAAGGTCATAGGTTCCTCAACTGTGCAATTACAAGACATACATTTTTTTAAATAAGATAGTCCAAAACATTTAAATAGTGCAAGCTCAGGTGTTTAATAGTGCCTGTGGGATGAAACTGTCCCTGAGTCTGATGGTTTTAGTCCTGATGCTGCGGTATCGCATGCCAGACGGCAGCAGACAGAACAGTTTGTTGCTGGGGTGATGGGGGTCTTTGATAATCCTGAGGGCTTTCTTCCTGAGCCGCTGGGAGTAAAAATCCTCCATGGATGGCAGCTCCGTCCTGGAGATGTGCTGTGCAGTTTTCACCACCCTCTGTAGAGTCTTACGGCTGAGGATGTTGCAACTGCCGTACCAGGATGTGATGCAGCCAGTCAGGATACTCATGGTGGTGCACCTGTAAAAGGTCAGGATACTCTCTATGGTGCACCTGTAGAAGGTCAGGATGCTCTCTATGGTGCACCTGTAGAAGGTCAGGATACTCTCTATGGTGCACCTGTAGAAGGTCAGGATGCTCTCTATGGTGCACCTGTAGAAGGTCAGGATGCTCTCTATGGTGCACCTGTAGAAGGTCAGGATACTCTCTATGGTGCACCTGTAGAAGGTCAGGATCCTCTCTATGGTGCACCTGTAGAAGGTCAGGATCCTCTGTATGGTGCACCTGTAGAAGGTCAGGATCCTCTGTATGGTGCACCTGTATAAGGTCAGGATCCTCTCTATGGTGCACCTGTAGAAGGTCAGGATCCTCTGTATGGTGCACCTGTAGAAGGTCAGGATCCTCTGTATGGTGCACCTGTATAAGGTCAGGATCCTCTCTATGGTGCACCTGTAGAAGGTCAGGATCCTCTCTATGGTGCACCTGTAGAAGTTGCAGAGTATCCTGGAGTCCATGTTGAACCTCCAAAGCCTGCAGAGGAAGAAGAGCCGCTGTCGAGCTGTTTTGGTGATGGTGTTAGTATGATGAGTCCATGTCAGGTCCTCAGTGATGTGGACACCGAGGAAACTGAAGCTGCTGACTCTCTCCAAGCACACAGATGACCACAGGCATGAACCAATGGTCATACCATCAGACATGCCACCTATTCCTAAACCAGAGCATCTGTTTGAGGACAGCCCTCCAAGGTAGAGCGAGAAAACAGAACAACTTGAATGACACATCTGTGCATAAAGCTGGTATACCAGGCTTCTCAGGATGCTTAGAACACACAAGCATGATATGGCATCAGATTCAAGCAGCAGAAAGGGAAAGAAGAGTTGAACATCTTATTCCTGGATTTTGGATCAGTCCCACATACTCTCCTCTGGACAGCCTTTGAGTTTCTCCATGTGCCAGGAACTACTTCCAAGATCTGCAGTTCTGCATTACAACATCAGAGGTACATCATGGCAATCTTAAGAAATAGGAATAATGGCTGGTTGTACCATCTCCCCTCTAGCCTTCAACATGGCAATAGAATTGATCATCCAAGCATCAAAATGGGTTGTAGGAGGAGAACGGCTGCAATCTGGAAAGAGGTTGCCACCCATCCATGCTTACATGGACGACATGACAACCCTGACATCAACCATCCATGCACTAAGCGACTGCTGGAAAAACTTAATTTCAACATAACTTGGGCTGGGATGAAGTTCAAACTAAAAATCCAGCAGCATATCCATCATCCGAGGCAAAATCACAGGCCAGAGGTTTCATAACAACAGGAACCCCATTCCGTTGGTATCTGAGTTGTCAGACAAGAGCTTCGGTTGATGGTGTAATGCAAGCCTCAAAAACTCGGACCAGAGCGACCAACTGAAGGAAGAAAGCATCAAAGGCCTTGTTTGCATAGACAAGACCCTACTTCTTTGCAAGTTGTAACTGTGGTGCCTGCAGTTCGGATTGATTCCTCGGCTTATGTGGCCTCTGACGGTCTATGAGGTTCTCATCACCAAAGTTGAGAAGTTAGAGAGAACGATAACTTTATACATCAAAAAGTGGCTTGGACTCCCTCGTTGCCTCAGCAGTATAGGCTTATATGGGAATGGTGCTAAAGAACTGCCTGTCTCCAGCCTCACTGCACAGTACAAATGCACCAAGGTGAGGTTGGAGATGACCCTGACAGAGTCTCAGGATGTGGTAATACGATCAGCTGCACCATGACTAGTAACAGGTTGGAAGTGGACCCAATACAAGGCTGTACAACAGACAAAAGCTGCTCTCAAACATGGTCACATCGTAGATCAGGTGCAGCAGGGAAGAGGTGGGTTTGATCTCCAGTCAAGTCGACCTACATGGCACAAGGCATCATCCGGAGAGAGAAGAAAGCTGGTGGTAGCAGAGATCCAGCAGCAGGAAGAGGCAGAGCGATGCGCACAGGCAGTCTGGAGGCACAACCAAGTTATTCGACAACCAGCAATTATTCTGGAAGGAGGGAGAACTACCACCAATGCCCTCCCACCAACATCCAGAAGTGAACCTGCTGGACACGACTCAAGACTGGAATATGCAAGTTGAAGCTCACCTCTCTTCCCGCCGGAGATCCTCACAACCAATATCAGGCCAGATTTGATCATGTGGTCAACCTTACAAAAGTCCTTGTACATTGTCAAAATAACTGTACCATGGGAGGCTGCAGTTGACGAAGTGTACAAGTTTTTCAGGCCTCAGGCTCGAAAATGACATTCCCAAAAAGAGAAAAATTAAAAGGGGTAAATTAATAATATTTTTTCTCAAGGCAATGATAAACCTGTGAGTTGGATGTAGAAAAGTCAGAATCAATATAGAATTTTTTTATTTTAAAGTAAATTCAGATTGAACATAGTAAAAAAATGTAAATTATAGTGTCCGTCCAAAAAAAAAACATTACTTATAGTGAAAACCACCCTTGAATGATGGGATGGTAGACTAAAAGCTTTAGGAATCCAAACTACAACATATGATAAGTACCCTGTATCAAGATTGATGCAAAACAAGTGACATTTGACCTTTTTAGAGAGGCGTGTGGCGCAGTGGATAGAGCCTTGGTGTTGGGATCAGGGGGTCACAGGTTCAAACCCCACTGCAGTCAGCATGTCGTTGTGTCCCTGGGCAAGACACTTCACCCCAAATTGCTCCTGTGTGGGGATTGCCCACAGTATTGAGTATGTAAGTTGCTTTGGATAAAAGCATCTAACAAGTAACATGTAATGTAATTTAGAAAGAAAAAAACACTTCTGGGGTCATTTGGGTGCATTTTCCACATCTCTGGCCCCCCTCGGTCGATTTTGATGATTGACACCTCTTTTTAACCGATAGAGCCAATAGAATTGAGGGGAAGTTCCTAAAATCCATCTAAACATTACCCATTGGTGAATGAGTGATGCGTAGCCAGAATGCTGTCATACACTCTCGTAGCAGCTAATATGAAATCTCCGTTATTGACATAAATATGAAGATGGATTATCAGTGATCATTTCAAATTGACACAGACACATTGGATTAACCCAGTGTTTCTCAAAGTGGAGGGCGTGCCCCCGCTGGGGGGCGCAGAGGCATGACAGGGCGAGAGACCAGGAGGAAAAATGGTTATTAAAAAAAAAAAAAATCATAATTTGAAAAATTATTGATTCGAAAATAATATGATACAGTACAGTATGTACCGGTCTGACCCTTTTCAGTTTCTGCTTGTAAGCAGGCAGCAGCAGCAGTGAGATGTGGTCTGATTTGCCGAAGGGAGGGTGAGGGAGAGCCTTATATCCATGTCGGAAAGGGGAATAAACATGGTCCAGTGTGTTTCCACCGCGCGTCGGGCAGCTGATGATTTGGTAGCCCTTCGGCAGGACTTTCCTCATATTGCCGGTGTTAAAGTCTCCAGCGACAATGAACGCCGCCTCTGGCCGTGAAGTCTCTGTCCTGTCGATAACACCATACAGCTCGTCCAGTGCTGTCAGCGTGAGGTGGAACATACACTGCTGTTAGCACAACCGATGTAAATTTCCTCGATAGATGAAAAAGGCCGCCCATACGATCATGAGATGCTCCGGTGCCTTGCTCAAGGGCACAATCGCAATACTCAGGAGATGAACCAAGTACCATTCCACACTCACTACTTTTGTCTGTTTTCGGACTTAAGCCGGCCGGCCACCCTCCGTTTCCCAAGACCAATCCCTACTGAACTACTTCTGCCCCAAACAAAGTGATGATGCGAGACAGCTGTTCATATATTTTGTACTTACCTTTATATATACAGTTTGTGGTACTAACAACACTCAATGTGGGTTAATGCAACCATGACCAACCATTTTCTTTCTTACTCTAACCAAGAGATCTTTGAAAACCACGCCTAAACCCTTCCTGATAATACTTTAACCAGTCAGATTTCAGCGTCCAAACCTAAATAAAACATAGCCATGGCAGGAATATGTTGTGAATTTTAAACAGTTTTGTTGTGTAGTAACAAAATATGTGTTGAGTTCATTTGTTCTGCTCTTTATGACTCGCTGTATCATCATCAGTAAGGGGGGCTCCAATCACTTGGCCACAGATTGATGTTTGCCTTTGTATGAAGTTAACTTGTTAACCTAGGTTCTACCTAGGCTCCCCCAACGAAATACCTCCAACTCCAGATAGATCCCAGGCTTCGTCTCCTCCGCCAGCGAGGGCAAACAATTGGGGCCACAACAGGCACAGCCAGCTCCAATCTCCCCACCACCGGCAGCCTGCCTCATCCACAACCCCCGGCCACTCACCGCGGCGCACTCGACACGCCTCTTGGACGAATCTGCAAACGGAGCTCGAACTCAGGAAGTGGACAGTCTTCCAACTTCAACGTTTCCTGAAAGAACCTGGCATCCACTTCCATCGAAACGACAACAAGGCAAGACTGTTCAACCTCTACAAAGCCTACAGCAGCACACCTACAGGTCTTCCCGCTTCAGAGTCAACCACCGCGCGCGCGCCACGACTCATGACATCAAAACGCCTCCGTTCTCCTCCACGGACACAGCCTGAGTCACCAGCACCCCCTGTGCCTGCTCTCTCTGTGTCTGACATGTCACAGCTCATGTCAACCTTCTTCTCATCCCTGTGCTCACAGGCCTCACAAAATCCCCTTGCACATACATCCCTCCATCCCTTCTCCCCATCCCTTCTCCGTATTCTAAGACCCCCCACCCCACCCAGGGTACATAACCCAACCTCATCCCCTACCCTGACCCCAAGTCATTCTGCCCTACTCAGGGCTCCTACTCAAACCTTGTCCTCAACCCCAAACCCCTCCAGGCCTCTCAGCAACCATTGAGAGAACCTCCCCTTCCCCCTTATCCTAAGCCTAAAGGATGCAGGTCTCCTCAACAGTCTTTGTGGAGCCCTCCCCTTCTCCCCAGCCCTAAACCTAAGGCCCCCTCCCACCCAGGAGTCTCCCCCCCTCCCCATACACAGAGACATGCTCACACCCTCGGCCCATTTTTATATTTTAGTTAATATTTTGTTCATGCCTAATATCTAATTTATTTATTTTTTGTCTCTGACTATACTTGTGCTGTAACAATGTAAATTACCCCCCGAATAAAGGACTTCTAATTCGGCATTCAGACCCTGAAGCCCGAAGCCTAACGGTCTCGCCTGTGTCAGAACAGAGGTGGCAACACACACATACACACACACACACACACACACACACACATTCAGGGCTGCAGGCAGGCAGGAGGTGCTAAATGGCCTTAAATGGACTCAGTCAGCGGCTAATGATGCTAGCACATGTTTCACACCAAAGCAGAGTGCAGGAGGACCAGCGGCCGCCGTCCATCTCTGACTCCTAATGGAGCAAAGGCTGTTAGTGTACTGATGCATCATGGGATTAACACATTTTCACCTTTCTTTCTTTTTTAACATTACCTATCATTGAATTCGATTCGATTGTTTGTTTCGGATTTCACGACCACCAGACTCTGCCTTGACCTCAGTTAGTCCTCCAGATAAGCCTGACATCCTTCATCCTTCTCCATCCCTTCCCCTACATTCAATATCTGCTATATATATATATATATATACAGTTGTGTCGATTGAATAACAAATGTAAAAGCGATAATCACAATAATAATCTTTGATTAATTGTAATTGATCACAGAAATAAAATACGAAATTGTACTTACTTTATTTTGCATGCAGAGGTAATAAAGAAATGCATGACAAACTGGTAAGAGAAATCTTACTTTTTTTTTTAGGTGAACTTTAGGGAACATAAAACCAGTGGCGCCTGGTGCATCTTTCTCCAGGGGGGGGCTCTACCAAAATTGACACCATTTTATAATTGTTAACCTTGTTCATTAAAACAAATTTGTGAAAATGTATGAAATTAAAGTAATTTTTAATGACAATCTAGAATGTGGGAAGAAGTGGGGCGGCGCCCCTATTGGCCGGCCGACACTATATAGAACGTATCACTTTTGTAAAATCACTTCCCTGATGTAGGTAATTCACAAGGTATTCAGTGCTCACAGATCTCTATTAAGAAACATAATGTATGACTCCTGCCATTCTCTGACCTTTAATCCTAGTATTTTGTAAACCCAGTGTAACGTCGATGCAGGATTTTATGTATTGGATTTCAAAACTTTGCAGGATGTGATTGCCTGTTAAACTCTACTGCAAATGATAATAATAAATCTGGAAATGTGTGATATTCATTTCATGCATATTCAAAACTCACCTGCTAGGTGTTATTGCAATAATAAGAACTAAGCTCCTTTTCTCTATAGGCCTTGCATACTGATGTGTGTGCGCCGTACCTGCTTTGCAAAGAAACAGCTTGAATCCGGAGTCAGATATACAGCTCACTAATGAGAAAACAATAGGGGAGCTGCGGCACAGTCTCACGCCTTTCCCCACATATTTCCATATACCTTCTTCAGACTCTTTCTCTGCTCACTCTTTTCTCCTGCAAATGTTCTTGCTACTCACTACTTCACACTTGCTCCTCCTATATAGCGAGTGTGTAAGTGAGTCGTCCTAGGTGGGAGGTTGGGTGAGAATTCCCCTGAGGTCTGGTCTGAAGCAGACGCTCTCACCTATCAAAGCCTCAGGCAGGGGGCCCCCACACCCAATGTAACTGATATTATTTCTGTTTGATGATTAAGTCACAAGGCCAACTGTGGCCACAGCAACATTGTGTGTAGAGGAAGGGCTTACGAAGGCTGCAGTGGAGATGCAATGTTTCGTCATGGATATAGTTAACAAAGCATTCCCTGTGACAATTTGGAACAACTCTAAACTGAGGAAACCTTGTAAAAGCTCGGAGGGGCAGTTTGTTTTAGGCATTATTGGAATTGCAGTATTGATGGTAAAATGTTTTCTTGAAAGGGCAAAGAACCCAGAATTGCAAAACACAGCCTCTGTCTGCCCTACTTGACAAGCATGGGCATGCATGGAGGTCATTAATAGTGGATTCATTTATGAAAATATATATATATATTGATACAATGTATAAATAAATTAAGTATGACCAGCAAACACGCCTAAGTTAAAGTGAGCCTTTCAAGCACCATCGTACACGACTGCAGCCGAGCCTCCAGCAGCTTCCAGTCCAAAGACAACAGACCCAGATCTGACTCTGCTGCCTCCTTCCGTGAGTTGATTCAGCAGCGAGTCAGCTGGAAGCTTTCCAGACGCTCCGCAGGATTCTAGGGCCAAAACGTACTACAGATTGATCTCTATCCTCAATATTAATAATTGATTAATGAAACATATTTTTTCTGTGTTGTTTTTTTTACATATATATTCAACGATAAATGTTTTATTTTTTTGTTCTGACATGGATAGCAGAAAAAAATGTATGAGTCTTACTATATGCATTAATGACTATTCACAGAGTTGACCATACATAGATGCGCTCGGTGGTTAAACTCTGCAGAGGGCCATCAGATATTACAGAACAGAGGACACTGACAGCTCATAGTATTGTGAAGCATGCAAACCTGGATGCAGCAGACCCTCACTCAGTGGTTGATTGGTCAAAACATTTCTTCAGAGACCAATTACACATCCCACTTCCCTGCTCAAGAGGACCTCAACTATATTTGATGAAGTAAGGAAAAGTGAACGTTGCTTCTTCAGTAGCCAACACAATTCACATTACAGATTTGAACCAACAACCTTGTAAGCCCTTGCTCAAGTGCTACCATACCATCTCCACACCACCATCTAGCCATGAATAGCAGCCATTCTGCAGAGGATGATGCCAGTTGTGATCACCTGGGTCCGGGCCGGAGGACAACTGCTGATGATGAATTGTTCATTTGTTCTGCTGCGGCTGGGGACAGAGCGCAGACACTCAGGCTGGATGAGAGAGGGCCCGGGGCCATTACCCACCACAGCATATGCACCACAATTTGAACCCCCCCATTCTGTCCAGCTGGCCCCCATCACTCTAAATTCACACACACCACAGACGGAAGAGACATGGATCAGCGACCTACACCTCCACCCACTCCTCCATCCTATTTTGATGTGCACAGCGAGGGTCACAAGGGGTCACGTCTGGGGAGGGGAGTCCGGATTGAAGTACAGAGAGACAAGGGACTTATAGCCTGAGGGTAAATCTAATACACACACACGCACACGCACACGCACACACACACACACACACACACACACCACACACACACACACACACACACACGCAAACTGATGCCAACATGCATGCAGACACTATAGGGGGCTCACATGGACACAGAGCAGCCAACAGTAAACACCACTGTGTAATGTGCAATGCTAATGCATTTAAACCGTACACATGTTTACACTGACATGAAGAAATACACAAGCTGATCCTACCTGGAACACAGATGCATGCACATTGTATACTTGCAAACAGGGAAGGTTTTTTTCCTCTTTTACTTAAACACTCGAAATTACTTGAATTAACCTTTTATCGTCACAGTGAAATTCCAACTCTTGTTTTCCTTCCTAGCATTAGGAGCAATAGGCAGTTACCAGCACTACGTACTTGGTGCTCTGGGGGACTTGAAGCAGCAACCTTGTGGTTCCCAAGCCATGTCCCTCTGTACTGCACTTAGGCCTCTTAAAGATGATAAAATAATACTTATAGGTAAATAAGAGGCCCATTTCTATTAAATAAAATAAAAATAATGACTTGTAATTAGAACAAAGACTAAATGTGAAAAGACCACTCTGCAATGGCCATTAGAAATGTGTGTGTGTAGCAGAGTGTTGCAGACTGTTCACCTTGGAGTTGATACGATCAGCGGTCACAACACAATCGCCTTTATATCAAAAACTATTGATTGATATCTCTCTGATTGTCAGGGGCCTAATATCCTATATGAGAAAAATAAAAGCCTCCAAATTATTATGGTAGTAAAAAAAGAGACAACGGGCAAGGACATTTTGGCAGCAGCATGATAAAGCTGTGGCTGGATGAAGGTGGGCGGACATTAGCGATATTAGTATGTATTGAGGAAGAGGCCCCCGGCTGCATCAAGCAGGATTTATTAACACAGATTGATCCAGGTGTCTTTGAACATGACTTTCCCCCACCGGCCACTCCAGATGGATGCTAATCCCTCCGCTGTGCAGAGAAGACTCAATGATCAGTTCATTTTCACAGAGGGTCATTTCCACTGTAAACTGCTTTTAAAACCATGCTCTGCACTCAGGGTCCAGGGTTGCAGGAGCAGCACTAGTAGCACCAAAGTCCCAACTTGTACGCTTTTTGATGAACTAGTACTAGTAACTAGTAACTAGTACTCTGACCGTACTAGTGACACTAAAAGTCTTACAAGTTAACTAGTGTGCTGCAAAAGCTCTAACTAGTTACAAAAAAGAAGCAGAACTTGTTAACTAGTGGCATACATTTTTCTGCACTAGATAACTAGTAGCACCAAGAATCACTCACTAGTTAACTAGCAAATTCAAAAGGTTCACTAGTTAACTAGTTGACGCCTCTTTGACCGTACTAGTTAACTAATGGGGCTCAAAATGTGTAGTGAACCTTTTGCCTTTACTAGTTTATTAGTGAGATACATTTAAATTCCACTAGTGAACTAGTGAGGCTTAAAATGTTCACTAGTAGTACTAGTGGATCCCAAATGCGCACTAGTCACACTAGTTGTACAGAATGATAATGAGGAGGAGGGGAAAAAATGCATCGGGGTCTCCTATTGGCCCTAAACTAGAGCGCCACCCAGCCCAAATAGTTCTCATTCATAACACTCCGTTCGATGTCTCACTATGGGATGCGCCTCAACGCGTATGCATCAGAAGCATCAATCTCATTACGCCAATCCTGATTGGCTGGTGATCTTGACGACTACGTCAGGGAATCCACCCACCCTTTAAGTAGCTTGCTCTACGTCGCAGCGTCTTTCAAACACCTCTTCTCGCTTCGGAGCACATCTCAAAGAATATCAGTAGCCAGGCTAGCTTAACTGTCCACAGACTGAACCACAAAGCTAACCTTCGGTCGCCGGACGCTTGCCGGCTACTTTTGCTTCGCACGGGATTTTCATATTAACACACCAGTTAATACCGAAATCTGCCCTGCCGTTTTTTTCTTCCACAAATAACGGTAAGGTTTTGATTTTTCCTGCAAACAGTAACATACCTGTTGCTAGTTTGTCCCTCCACACCGACACCCCGGCGAGCGAGGATGGACCCTTCTCTCCCTCACACCAGAGGAGACGGAGGTTTGGAGGCTCGGCTCTGCGGTTGCGGGCTCAAAATTTCGGGCACGGACTCACACCAGGTCTGCTCGTCCTGCCTCGGGCTGAAACATGCCCAGGAGGCTATCGACGCCCCCGGTGCGTGCGGACACTGTGCCCGCTTCACCACCAAGAGCCTCCGCCGACGGCTAGCTAACCTGTCGGGACAAGACCCCTTCATGCCTGTCGATTTGCCGACCGGCGATCGAGGCATGGTGGCGACCGCCACGGGTGTCGAGCCCCGCGCTGTGACAAGCTGGGGCTCCCAACTGGACCTCACCGTGGTTCCACCCGCGGAGGATGTCCTGGAGCTGGACTACGTGGAGGAGGATGAAGAGGATACCTCTGAGTTCCTCTTATCAGACTCGGACGAGGACGAAGATGACATCTTCGTCTCGTCTTCTCAGGCTGCCAAGCCGGAGGCGGTGTCCGCTCCCCCAGGCGAAAGCGCGCCATCTCTGCCCCGCCTCAGCATGGGCTTGCAGGCCGTGTGTCAACGCGCTGCGTCCAGACTGGACATCCCTTGGCCTGAAGTAGCCAAGGAGACCTCCAGGTCTCGCTATGAGGGAAAGAACTTGCCCCAAGCCGCGAGGCTGACGAGGCAACTTCTCCCGGTTTTCCAGAGCTGCTGGACGAGGTGTCTGTCTCGTGGAGAGACCGCCCTTTCAGCAGCAAGGCCCCAATCCAGGGAGCCTCCTCTCTGGACTTTGAGGGCATGGAGAAGCTCGGCTTGCTATGGAGCCGCTTGTGGCAGCCCACCTCCAACCGCGGCTGTCTTCGGCTCCTAGCAGGAACCCCACACTGCCGACGAAAGCGGACCGGTTCCAGTCAGCAATGACCGAACGGGCTTACAAAGCGGCAGCTTTGTCCGTCAGGGCGCTCAATGTCTCATCGATGCTAACCGCTTACCAGGCGGAGCTCTGTGAAGACATGACAAAAACCTGAGCCGGCCGTGTGGGACGAATCACAGCGATCACGGACATTTGCCTCCGTGTGCAGCGCTGTGCAGTCCAAGCCACGGGCAAATCGCTGGGGATGATGGTGGTACAGGAGAGAGCCAGGTGGCTTAACCTGACGAACCTCCGGACCGGGAAAAAGAGGACGTTGGACGTGCCGATTGTCCCCGAGGGCATATTTGGCACCGCTCTGGCTTCAATGCAGCAGCGGTGTGAGGCTAAAAAGAAGGAGGATGAGGCTCTCCAGCTTTGTCTTCCGGGTCTCCCGCCCAGACATGAGGCGAGGACGAGCTGGCCAAGAAAGTCCCCGGTTCCGGCAGCAGCCGCACAGGCGCAGCCGGCCCAGACCTTCGGCCATCAGTGAGGAAAAGAGAAGAGAGCAGCCTGACAGCCTTCCCTCCTCTCCTCGGGAAAGGGCTGGAGTTCCCTGTTTTCAGCCCGGACCGTGTTCCACACGTGTTCAAAGCCATGTGTTTCCGGGGTGCAACCACGCCCCCGTCTTCCCGCCGCCTCGAGTGATGTCAGAACGTCATCCTCCAGTTCGCGCCATGAGGGAGATAGACTTCACGACAAAGGCAGCAGTTCCTGCTGCTCGTTCAAGTCGCACAAACACATGTCATGTTTTCAATAAAATATTTTCCACTGTCGTTTCCAGGCTTAAAGCCAAGGGCGCAGTCAAAAATAATGAAAAGAAAAACAATGAAACAATAAACAGTCAGGTGACTGCTCCGCTTCTGAGAGTGGCTGTTGCCTCTCTCGGAATGCGGACGGTGACCGAGTCTGTGAACGCATCATCGCCGCGCGCATGCGCAGTGTCGACCGAGGTTGTCAGCCTGGGATGCCACCGTGTTCAGACACTAGAGGGCCCCATAACACAACCAATAAAGACACAGAGTGCAAACAACAGAGAAATGATCACGTCTCCACTCGCTTTGAGAGCGAAAGGTGGAAGATGCTCACATGCTCTGCTTGGGTTTTCAGACGATATCACGGGGCTACAGACTCCAATTCGCTGTCACCCCCCCTCACTTCTCGGGCATTGTGCATTCACAAGCCCGGGGAGCGTCGGCTCATATTCTAGAGCAGGAGATTCTCTCGCTACTAGAAAAGAAAGCCATATCCATTGTACCCTCCGAACAGAGTCAGAGCGGCTTCTATTCCAAATACTTCCTCGTTCCCAAACGGGGAGGGAACGGAATTCGCCCTATCCTGGATTTAAGGGCTCTGAACAAGTATCTCAGAAAATACAAATTCCGGATGCTCACTCACACATCTCTGCTGCGTCTCGTACGTCAGGACGATTGGTTCACATCAATCGACCTGAAAGACGCGTATTTTCACGTCCCAGTATATTATCCACACAGGAAATATCTGAGGTTCGCTTTTCAGGGTGTCTGTTACGAGTACAGAGTGCTTCCCTTCGGTCTGTCTCTCAGCCCACGGGTGTTTGTACGATGTACGGAGGCAGCAATAGCCCCGTTAAGACAACAGGGCATTCGCCTGGCAACCTATTTAGACGACTGGCTCCTTCTTGCACAGTCGGAGCAGGAGGCTATTACGCAGACGAATACCCTCGTGAAACACCTGCTCGACCTGGGTTTGTAATAAACACAGAAAAGAGCATGTTGTCCCCAGCCCAGACTGTACTCTTCCTGGGCTTACGTCTAAATTCGGTGCCCTTTACAGCCCGCCTGTCAGCAGAGAGAGTGAAAGCCTTCAGGGCTTGCCTCGCTCATTTCCAGCCACGCAAATATGTTCTCTTCAGATCATGTCTGCGGTTACTGGGGCTCATGGCGTCAGCCATCCTGGTGGTACGACTGGGCCGCTTACACATGAGGGAATTTCAGCGCTGGGTAGCTGCCCTCAGACTGGACCCCGTGCGTCATGGCGCGCGGAGAGTGATGGTCACTGTGGAATGCGTAATGGCACTGCGCCACTGGCTGCACCCGACTTTTCTAGTACGGGGCGTACCTATGGGTGCTGTCCTATCGCGGAAAGTGGTCACCACGGACGCATGTCTGACGGGCTGGGGGGGTATATACGAAGGTCGACCTGTGAGGGGTCTCTGGAGCAGAGACCTCCAACGGTCACACATAAATTATCTGGAGCTCTTAGCGGTGTTTCTCACCCTAAACGCTTTCTGCCTTTTCTCAGGACATCATGTCCTCGTGAGGACAGACAACACGACCACAATATCGTATATAAACCGCCAAGGGGGTTTGCGTTCTCTCCAGTTACACATGCTGGCACGCAAACTGATTTATGGAGCTGCGGACGTCTCCTCTCTCTGAGAGCGACGCACGTACCGGGAGTGATGAACCTCGGGGCAGATCTGCTGTCCAGAGGTGCACCACTATATGCAGACTGGACTCTACATCCAACAATTGTGAGTCAGCTGTGGGTGCGTTACGGCCGGGCCGCGGTAGATCTGTTCGCGTCAAAAGAAAATGCTCAATGTCAGCTGTTCTTTTCAATGCGCGATCTAAACGCACCGCTAGGCGTGGACGCGCTCGCACACGTTTGGCCCCCGGTCCTTCTGTACGCGTTCCCACCCCTGGCTCTAATACCTCCAACTCTGGCCAGAGTGAGAGAACATCGCCACACACTGATCCTGATAGCTCGCACTGGCCTGCAATGTACTGGCTGGCGGAGATATATCAGCTGCTGTGCGGGCAGCCGTGGCAGCTCCCGTTACGCAGGGACATACTATCTCAGGCGGGGGGGATGATTTTTCACCCACACCCAGAGCGCCTGGCACTATGGGCCTGGCCCGTGAGTGGTATAATTTGAGTACAGTGGGGCTTCCTCAGAAGGTGATAAACACTATTCAGAGTGCAAGGGCTTCCTCCACCAGGTCTCTCTATGACTGTAAGTGGAGGGTGTTTGAGGAGTGGTGCCTTCAAAAGGGACACATCTCTTTTCAATGCCCTGTCGGTGTGATTCTATCATTTCTACAGGACCTGATTGATAAACACAGAGCTTTCTCTACGATTAAAGTGTACCTGGCTGCTATTGCCGCATGCCATGTGGGCTTTGAGGGAAAGACGGCTAGCCAACATCCCTTGGTCTGCCGTTTTATGAAAGGGGCTCGCAGGCTCCTCCCCGTTTCCAGGTCACTGGTGCCCCTGTGGGACTTGCAGTGGTTTTAGATGGGCTCACTCGACCTCCATTTGAACCCCTGGAAGACGCTGACATGAAACACCTGTCACTGAAGACAGTGTTGTTACTGGCTCTGGCATCTGCCAAGCGAGTCAGTGACATTCACGCGCTCTCTGTGCATCCTTCATGCACTCAGTTTGCCCCGGGGCAAACGAGAGTGTTGCTGAAGCCCAACCCTGCCTTTGTGCCCAAGGTGGTTGGCTCATGCACCCCCATTGACCTTGAGGCATTTCCTTCACCGCTATGTTCCTCTGAAGAACAGCGGCCGAATTTGCTGTGCCCAGTTCGTGCTTTGCGCACCTATATGGACAGGTCAAAAGAGTTTCGATGCAATGACCAACTCTTTGTATCCTGGGCTAACCCTCATAAGGGCAAGCCCGTTACCAGGCAACGGCTCTCCCACTGGATTGTGGAAGCGATAGCTCTGGCTTATACGAGTCAGGGTTTGCAGGCACCAACGGGCCTGCGTGCTCATTCTACTCGTGGACTGGCTACATCCTGGGCTTTGTTCAAGGGTGTTTCCATTCAGGACATTTGTGCAGCGGCGAGCTGGTCTTCACCGCTCACTTTTGTCCGCTTTTACAGACTAGATGTCTCTGCTCCAAGTGTGGCCCGTGCAGTGCTGGGCCCCGTGTTGGGACAGGGTTCTACCTGTTAAGTACTGTTTTGGTGATTTTCGAGATAAGCATGTCTAGCAATACGGGAGTCTCAATATCCCATAGTGAGACATCGAACGGAGTGTTATGAATGAGAACTATAGGTTACTAACGTAACCCCAGTTCTCAGAGTAACATGAAGTGAGATGTCTCACCAGACGGCCCTTCTTGCTGAGGCGAAGCGAGAAGAGGTGCTTATTTTGAATGACGCTGCGACGTAGCGCAAGCTACTTAAAGGGTGGGTGGATTCCCTGACGTAGTCGTCAAGATCACCAGCCAATCAGGATTGGCGTAATGAGATTGATGCTTCTGATGCATACGCGTTGAGGCGCATCCCATAGTGAGACATCTCACTTCATGTTACTCTGAGAACTGGGGTTACGTTAGTAACCTATAGTTTCTTTAAGAGCTTAAATACAACTGTGTTTTAAAATACAGTCATATGACCATATTTACAAAAATATAAAACAAAAGTATTTTTGTAATTATGGTCATATGACTGTATATCAAATTAGGTAAGAACATTGAAGACTTTGTTCAAATTAGAAAGTTGCCTTAGGACTGCAGACAGGAATAGAGATCCTCTTCAAAACATTTGATTAAGCTGCAATTTGAAAGGTGCTTGGATTAGAATAGCACTGTGATAACAGAGGGACATTCGTGATGGATAGAAATACGGAATAACCCTCTTCGGATCAAAGTGCAGCTAGCGTCACTAGTAAGGCTTATGTGCTAACTAGTCAGACAAAAGTGCCACTAGTTGCTGAAAAAGAGTGACTAGTATAATGTTTTATTTAACTAGTAAAGCAGAGTGCCAAACTAGTTTGACCATATAACAAGTGAAATCAAAGAGCCAACTAGTGTAGGCAGCTGCCGTCTGATATCAAGGATATGGAATAAATACTCAAATGGCTTGCCATAGACATATCTCTGCCATTGCAGCTGTCTAAGAGTGTCTGACATGTTGTACTAAAGTCTCAAACGTGGAATGTAGTCGTTTACTGTAAACATTGAAGGCATTCACATTGGTTTTCTGTGTTTACAGCACAAAAACAACAATCATAATTAAAGTTGCAAAGTTAGACTCCTATAGGCAGTTGGGAGATGAGATTAAGTCAAAGGTGGGGTAGGTAATTCACTTCAGAAACACTTTTTGTTATATTCCATGGAATGCTCTTAACATCCCGATAGCAATGAATACATTAAATGCTTTGACAATAAATATATAACAATATTTCATCTGTGGAAGCCGTGGAAGCCATGGCGCTGTAAAAAGCACGACCAATCATTTTAGCCAGCGCCGCCCGGCTAAAATAACTGGATGGCCTACCTGCCTGTCAGCCTTCCATCTGTGCACAAACTTATCTCGTGCCCTCATTGGTCATGTGCGCGTTCGTGTGTGTTGGAGGAGGGGCTCTGTAAGGAAGTCTGAAGGAAGGGGCAGATTTTTTTCGGCTGCGTACTTTCAAATTCTAGCGCACTCGAGCTGGTTTCTCCATTCTTACCTACCCTACCTTTAATGTTACTCTACGGATACATGTGTGCAGTTGAAGTGCATGTAAAAAGTGCGTCTTAATTGGTTGCCAGTTGCCATAAAAACAATGCACAACTGTTGTAACATATATAAACTGTATACAAATATTGAAGTTGTTGATTAGGAAATGTGCACTTAATGAACTGTCAAACCCATTTGTTAATAAGTAGTCTGTTTGCAGCTCATACAGTCCTGTTGTGAACGTGGAAATGTTGAGTACCCTAAAGTTTTATGTTAGAAATGTGTAGTACGGGTCCCCAGCCAACCCAGTCTCACTCCCTGAACGTCCAGGAGCGACGCTTGGTCAGGGTCCTATGGCGTGCAGTTGTGACGCGCCGAGTCTCCTTCAGCTTCATAAACGGACGCAAAGAGCTTTCAACTGATTGCAATGTATTCCCATCGGCGGCGGTATTTGACGCTCAGGGAAGCACCGCATCGGTCCATGTCGGCGGCACTTAAAGGCAATGTGAGCGTCAATTCCCATTGGATAACGGAGGATTTTACACCCGGAAGTAAGTATTCTCTTTACTGTCGATTGATGTTACAGTGATATCTGCACTACTCATCAACTCAAAAACACCAGATTATCCTTGTTAATTACACAACATTGATTGGTTTAAATTGTGTACAATGCTTTTGTATTTTTCCCCTTCGATTCGAAGAAACAAATATTTTTTCGGAGTTTAGGATGGCAGAAGACACTACACTACCCAGAATCCTCAGCTTTCGTTTGGGACTACAACATGTGCTTTGCTTCACAAACCCAGTGATTAGTCCTCAAGCTCTGTGATTGGATGTAGAGATGGCAAATCCGGATCCTTTTACGGACTCTGTGTCTTCTGAGTCAGTCATTGAAGAGATCTGGATCATACGAGTCCTTTGAGTCATATGAGTCAGCATCACCAAGAGCGTAGAAATCCTACCGGTGAAACCGAAAAGTTGTTGCATTTCACGAGCATATTAAACTAACGTTACATTAACCTTACATAATATCGGTTAAAATAAGTACTTCAACATAGTTAACATTGCAGGAATGTTGATTGTCAAGTCCCAAAACAAACCATGCAATATATTAAACGTTAAGTACTTTGTCAGGCTTAATATTTATCAGATACCCCCAAAGCTTTTTGCTTACATGTATTTAAAAGAAGACCTTAACCTAAAGTATTATTTAATGTTTAAATAAAGCCTAATTAGTTTGTCTGTTTTGCACATCCTCCTATTAATATCTTTGTACATCCGGCACTAAACTGTTTTATTCTAGATATCATTTACAGTATCTTCTTGATATTTTCTATTCTATATTTCTATCATTGACCTTCTACTTTCCTCCTATTTTGTATGTACTCTTAATATTGAAATGTTTTCATAAAATATAACACATTCAAAAGTGCTTTACAAAAATGAAAGACATTAAGAAAAAGGCATTTTAAACAGTCATTAAAAAGCAACACAATCTACCTGCATTGCAATGACTCTAAACGTGTAATAACGTGCTTTAACCAGTAGGTGGTTTGGGTTCAAAAGCTGTCAAGTTTACAGTGTTAACAAAATAAAATATACTGCTGTTTCCGGTTTAGTTTACGACGGATATATTTAGTTATTGTTTTGATATTTGTAACACAAAAGCGATGGAAAAAACCCACAGCAACACAGAAAAGATGGTCTTAACATGACCCAGCGGTCTATAGTTAATAAAAAACAATAATATCAAAACCAAATGTTACTACTAACTTTATTGTGAAATTAAAACAGAACGGTAAAAGAATAGTTTCCGGTCTATTCTGAGGCCCGATCTCTGTGGATAAATAAAGAACTACGACAGATGTGTAATATTTAATGCAGCCGAACCATTTATTACAATGCATTCATGTGATGACTTTCAAAGAGAGTAAAGCAAGCACTGCTGAATAAAGTATGATTTGATCTTTTACGAAACGTTTTTTTTCATATGGAATGCAGTTGGAGGTCAACCAATCACAGAGCTTGAGGACTAATCACGGGGTTTGTACTTTAGGTTAAGGTCTTCTTTTAAATACATGTAAGCAAAAAGCTTTGGGGGTATCTGATCAATATTAAGCCTGACAAAGTACTTAACGTTTAATATATTGCATGGTTTGTTTTGGGACTTGACAATCAACATTCCTGCGATGTTAACTATGTTGAAGTACTTATTTTAACCGATATTATACATATTTATTATACTCTTATAAGATGTATGTAGATAGAATAAGAAATGTGCAGAATATGACAGTTTAATGGTGGAGGTACACACATATTGATAGATGTCTTGTTGAGGAACCTATGACCCAAGTTTGTCATCATTGCATAACTACACCGTAGTTGTGTATAAAACCACCAGACTCAGGGACAGCTTCATCCCACAGGCCATAAGACTATTAAACAAGCAAATGTGAAGCAAAGCACATGTTGTAGTCCCAAACGAAAGCTGAGGATTCTGGGTAGTGTAGTGTCTTCTGCCATCCTAAACTCCGAAAAGATATTTGTTTCTCCGAATCGAAGGGGAAAAATAAAAAAGCATTGTACACAATTGAAACCAATCAATGTTGTGTAATTAACAAGGATAATCTGGTGTTTTTTAGTTGATGAGTAGTGCAGATATCACTGTAAAATCAATCGACAGTAAAGAGAATACTTACTTCCGGGTGTAAAATCCTCCGTTATCCAATGGGAATGGACGCTCACATTGCCTTTAAAGGGAGGCAATGCTCATGACACGCATTTTTAAATAATTATCCTACGATAAAACAGACCAGTCTCTGCCAGTCTTTATTTTATTTTTTTAATCTGATGACGTTATCAGTGATTTTAAGCTGATTAATTACCGAAATAACATCAACCCTGTGGGCGGCGCCATTTTGACGAGTCACATGACTTATTTTACCGGACGTGACGTGAACTATGCGTTTGGACAAAATGACTCTAGTTACTCTCCATTGTTCTCACAATTCCATTGAAATATGCCTCATTGTATTTTGTTGCAAATAGGATATATTTTTTATCGTAATGAACAGGTGTTCCTATCACAAATTATATTTCAAGATAAGCTAAGTTTCATTTTGACTTTTTAACAGCCAGTCTCAGTTCTGTCAAAATACTCACAGCTAGCTGAGTGCTTCTAGGGCATTTTGATTGTTTTCACCTGTTCATTGAGAAAAATGTCCACTTCATGTATATATTTATTCAGATTTTTTTGGCTGTATATATCTCTTTAGTGATTTATGTTGCCTGATACACGTCCTCGTGTTTTGGTTAATACATTTAATTTCATAGTCAATGTCAACATCATGCCACCATAATAATTAATCTGTGGTAGCAATATATGTATATTATTTACACTGTGAAATATCGGTATATCTAAGGAAATATGTATGAAATTATTACTTTTTAATGATGAATTAAACAAATAAGATGTTTGGCCTGAAATGAACGCTTTTCTTATTTAATATTCACGATTGATTTATCATCATCATCATCATCAGGCCTTTTCTTTTGGCATTGTATTTTTGACATGCTTGACAATCGGCACTACAATTTAAAAATATTGTGCATATGTTAATTTTAATTGTAAAGTATATAATGCTAAGAAGAAAGGGCTGTACCCGTTAAATGTACCCACCTTTCATTTATTGGTTCAACCTAAGAGGTGCGTTTCACATCCTTCATGGCAACCAGTGCTGTTCTCAATACAGCTTCTTCTAACACCACAGTGCCGAATTCCCTGTGTAAACATATGCAATCCAAGTCGTCGGTGACCAGTTTATTTTCAAGCTCTTCAAGCTCATGACAACATATGTTCATCAGAGGATTGTCCATGGCCCGAAATCAATTGCACGAGTAAAGGGATCGTCTCCAGCAAGATCACCGTGCTGTTCATCCTCATCGTCACTGGATTCCTGACGGTTCTGGCCACTTGGCTCGAACCTATATGGCTGAATTCCCCCATCCAATCTCTCCACATTGCTCAAAACTTCTTCCTCGGCTGACGAGTCCGAACTCAAATACTCCGCCATGTTTTCGTCGAACGAGCTGTTCGTGTGTTTACAAAGTGAACGCATAGATGACGTCACGACCTAGTTTTTTGGATCATGTGACTACTGAAAATGGCCAAAATGGCAGCTGCCTGACGGAATATACAGGTTTTGATCAAAAAGAGCTATAAAATCATTATTTACTGGGGAATATCGCTGATTTCTTCAGGGTATGGTTTAAACATAATGTTTCACTAAATACTGAAGTTTTTATTAATTATCTAATGAGTGGACCCTTCCTTTAAATGCCGCCGACATGGACCAATGCGGTGCTTCCCTGAGCGTCAAATACCGCCGCCGATGGGAATACATTGCAATCAGTTGAAAGCTCTTTGCGTCCGTTTATGAAGCTGAAGGAGACTCGGCGCATCACAACTGCACGCGATAGGACCCTGACCAAGCGTCGCTCCTGGACGTTCAGGGAGTGAGACTGTGTTGCCCCAGCACATAGAACCTGATGGGTGCTAACTTGCATAAGATGGGCAATTTGCAAAATTAGTGCCTCAGGCATCCTGAGCAGGCTAAAGTCTAAACCCTGCTCTGGCTGTTCAGTGAAAGCTGCTTGTTGAAAGGAAAACTAGCCTTCCCTAACAAGTGGGAATCATCTACGTAAAATCATTTCTACTATTTGTAGCAAGCTTAGCAGAGACCTCTACCAAAGCTGTCCCTCACAGTGTGTGAGATGATCATTTTTCTTAACCTTTATAAAGAAGAAATCCTGTTGATCCAGCAACAATTTACCCTTCTTCTGAATGAGATGAACCATTTAAAAAGAAAAAATCTCAAAGTAAAGTAACTTTTAACAGACAACAGACAGCTTTCTGCAGGTAAACAGAGAGCTGCCTATTGATGAAGGACAAAGGCTGATTCTGCTGGCACTGTCCATTAAAGCACAACGCGAAAGGAGCTGGCACATATGTGCAAACAAAGAAGTTAATTAGTGGCTTTTAGCATAATACATGGGTCAATTTTGTCTTTGAAATACCATTCATCATGTAATGACCATTGACATGTTGGCATGATGGGAGATAGCTACGCTCGCTCCACCATCTGCAGCTTGTCTTAATTAGGAAACCCAAGACAGAAAGAGGTCAGTCAGCTGACAGATAATCAGGAAGTGGCTCTAATGGCTGCTTATTTAACCTCTGACCTCTCACATCAATGCTTAAGGGTCATGTTCAAGTCTCATGAGGTATGCATTGGTTGTTATGGAGATGAGTCGCTAACAAGCAAAGCTGGGGGCTACGACCCCCAGTCCACTCATGATGACCTCATATGGCTGCAGTATTTATCAGGCCGAACAATAGACATGTCAGCGTGGTTTCATATGAATATTTCAACATCAGCCCTGGGTAAGGAATGACTAATTACCCTGTCTGAGCACTACAATGACTGTAGATAAGGAGCTCACCATGGGAAAACACACACATACAGTCACAATATTATTTATTCTCCCAGGTCAGTGTCATAAATAATAAATTCTACATCTGACAGTTGGAATTGTTAGTTGTGTATGCTTAAATAACTCCACCTGCTGTAATCTGGTGTGGGTTTTATTTATTTGCTGTGTCCAATCATTAGTTGCTGCTCGTGGAGCCACCATAGGGATCAATAACGTTGAATATTTACAGATCCAACTTCTACATTTCTTTATTTCCCCTCCTTATTGAAATATTTGTATATTAAGTCAGACTGTCATAATTCAATCCTGTTGAAATGAGTGCCCAGGTCCTTGTGAAGCTCCTCAGAGTCATCACAGAGAAGATACACTCTGTTTGTTGAACACACATGTTGACCATCCCAGTGGACTGACCCAGCATCTGCCTGACAGACCAATACACAACCCAGAGGGGAGAGTGTGTGTCTGTTCTGGAAGCAAAGGCATATATGTGTGTGAGGCAGACGTCATGGTGTCTGTCTGTTAAAGAAGCTGAAGCAGTTGCTACGTAAATCACATAATACTGCAATGTTTTCCAATAATTCATGTATAGGGCTAAATACAGCACAGCAGTGATGCAACAAAAACCTTTTCCAAACTTTTCCATGCTTTTCCAAAAGCCAATTATTTAATTATTATTTAATTTATAGGGGGTCATGTTTTATTACTGGTGAAAGCATTACCTGCCATTTCATTATATTTAGAACATCATTGGAGTAGCTGCTTGCCAGTGTTGTAGACAAGTCACCAATTCACGAGTCCAAGTCACTCTCGAGTCCCCCCTTTTCGAGTCTGAGTCCAAGTCCGAGTCACCTAGGGAGAGTCGGAGTTGAGTCCGAGTCCAAGTACGAGTCACCCAAGGAGTGTCCGAGTCGAGTCCGAGTCATCATTACCTGTGTTCGAGTCCTAGTCCAAGTCTGAGTCACCCAAGAAGAGTCCAAGTCAAGTCCGAGTCACAAGTTTTCATGTATTAATCTTAGTGGATATATTTGTTGAAATGTAGCTATAGCTCCTGTAAGAAATAAAATCAATGTTGATATGGCGTAATTTAAATTAAATACACTATTTTAATTTAAAACTGTTTTATTCTGAAAAAACGGAAGTTCACACAACGACTTCCTGCGAGTAAATATTTTAGCTTCAGTTTTAGGTTAGCATTAGCATGTGGCTAAAAACTACGTTTTGAAACAGTGAATTCAAGGTTAAATGACACATAGTGTTGCACACTAAAAACAGTCTTTAACTCTCACTTATTGACACGGCAATACTGTTATTAGGGAATGTTTAAATAACCACAGACATTAGAATATTATAAAATCAAAGAGAAAAACGACAGGATTTGCATTGGACACGCCCCCGTCGACGCCGGCCAATAGGAGAAGACCACAGATGACAACAGGAAGAGCAGGCCAAGATTCGCTCTCTTCCACTCTACCCCACGCGCCAGGCAACAGTTAATGGGGAGAGCGCCTCCAAGCAGAATCTCATTTGTATATCATCGCATCATTTTGTTTAATTAAATGCTGTTAACTTTTATAAGCTTCCTTGGACTCTTTTTAGTTTATCCTGGTCTCGGGGTTTAAGAATTCCTAACACTCCTCTACATTGCTTTTATCCTGTCATGTTATACTAATGTGTCTATTGAACTGCTTGAAATACAATTCTTGTAATAGGTGCTATACAAATATAAAGCTTATTAATAATAATATTATTATTGTTATTATTATTATTATTATTATTGTAAATGACCTTTAATATGTCTAACTATATTTAAAATGAGTTACCTTTTAGAGAAGTGATTATATTTGTATGCCAATATTTTCTTATGGTAAAGTTTTCGTTTTGCACTTTTATTTTGATAGTAATAAGATCGGGACTCTTATTTTGAAGGAACTTTTACCGGAAGTCAATGGACAACGGCGCAGTGTAAACTAGAGATGGCAAATCCGGGTCCTTTTACGGACTCGGAGTCTTCTGAGTCAGTCATTGAAGAGATCCGGATCATACGAGTCCTTTGAGTCATATGAGTCATATGAGTCAGCATCACCAAGAGCGTAGAAATCCTACCGGTGAAACCGAAAACTTGTTGCATTTCACAAGCATATTAAACTAACGTTACATTAACCTCCGCTACACAGTGTCTTTTGCTTTAAGGCGAGACACTACAGGTGAATAGGGTAATTTTTTTAACTTAAAGATATCAGCTAGAAATTTCTCCAGTTAATTACTTACAATAAGGCAATTGTTTTTTGTATTACAAGTTTTCAGAAATAGCATGTTTAAATATGCAAATTAGCCATAATCTCATTAAATATGCGCATATTTTAACACATTTCAGGAACCGAATTTTTAAAAATTGGATAAAGCCAGGTTAAAAAATGTTTTTTCATTTTGTAGTCATATTAGAATTGAAGGCTTTTACAGAAGGGATTTTGGATACCTCTTTTTATCACTAAATAAATCAGAAAATACTGTCAACAGCCCTAAAATATCAATTTTCGCCATGTTTTTAGGTATAAAATGTTATATAATTCAGGCTATGAATGATATATGAACAAACCCTTCTGTAAAAGCCTTCATAATATTGATAGGAATATAACTGGAAGGTTTGGTGTATGTAAGTGCTACTGAAGTGGAAATTTCGGACTCAGAGTAGGAGAAAAAACTCATTTTGAAAAAACGACCTTTAAAGATTGCTGTGAGGCGCTAGCTAAACCCTCCTGTTCTTTGGATGACAGCTTGCGCCTCAACGCACTCCGTGAAGGTATTTCGTGTTCGGGGTCATTTGTTTTTTGTCTAACATTGCTTCGTGCAAGTTCCAATTGTTGTCGTCTTCCCTGTGAACGTTTTTTTCGCCGTTCTTTTGCCATTTTGAGATTTAAATTTCTAGCGGAAAGCTAACCAGGAAGTGTTTGAGCACACCACGTGACGCATCTGAACGAATCACGTTGTCAGAAATTGACACCAGCCAATGAGATTTCGTTTCTTGGTGTAAGACCCCTTTGTACTTTCACGATTGGTTGCTGATACAAAGGAAATGACCATATTTGGATCCGATGAGATTGTGCAGTAGAAACGGAGCTTTCCAACGATACCTCTGATGACATGGTGCAAACAGCGGTCGCGGTACTTTATGTTACGTTAGAATGCTAACTTTTGGTGAATTTAGGAGAAATCTACAGACGCAAATAGACAAACTATAGTAAGATAAACACTTAAATGTGTATTTTGTACGTTTTCCTTCCAAAAGCCTGAAAGAAAACATGTTATGGAATCAAAATAGCACAAAATCTCAAAATTGACCAGTGCATGAAAAACGATGTTTTTGCCTGCCGTGTCTCGCCTTAATAAAAAATGTTGATCACAAAAAAAGGGTTATTTTGCAATTTGGCGAATCTGAGTCTGCTGTTAACTCGTGCATGACGACGAGTCTGCTGCATCTCTGGATCTGCTGCTATACGGTTACGGCTCTGGGTCCGCACGAGTCTGCTATGTTTTGCACAGTGAGTCAGGATTTGCGAATCTCTGAGTCTGCTGTTGACTCGTGCACAATAGCCGCGAGAAGTAGGGGTGCTGGAGGCGGGGCTGCGAGTGGTGTACATTTGAAAAACTTCATGTTACTGTTGTTGAAATCTCTCTCCACTTTTGTCCGCACCCCCTAAGTAAAATGACTTCCCAGTTCCCGCGGCTATGCTCGTGCATGACGAGTCTGGATCTCTGGATCTGCTATACGGTTACGGCTCTGAGTCTGCTGTTGACTCGTGCATGATGAGTCTGCCTGGATCTCTGGATCTGCTACGGTTACGGCTCTGAGTCCGCACGAGTCTGCAGGAAGTTTCACTGATCCGCGTCCACTCCCCTGAGCCAAACGATAACTTCTGGCAGCTATCCTACTTGCTAAAGGCTAGGCAGATGGACTGGGGTACGTTGTAATGTGATTTTACATGTTATAAGGAGGGTAGCGAGTGACGCAATTTATAGTTTTCATTTGTACGTCACCCGGTGTAGGACTCAAAGGACTCGGGTTAATCGACAGGGGAGACTCGTCACGACCAGCTCATTACTAGGATCCGGGTTAATGATCCGGATTAATCAGGACTCACCCATCTCTAGTGTAAACACACATGTATAATTAAGCAATAGCTCACGACAGGCCGTGGTATATGGCCATTATATCACAGTTAAGGGGCGTGGTTCAGCCCGACGCGAAGCGGAGGGTCGACAACCCCCTTAACTGTGATATAATGGCCATATATCACGGCCTGAAGTGAGCTATTGCTTTTATAAAACGGTTACCAAGTGTGGCAATATGAAAGAAAAATAGACACTCTAATTTAAATAGTTGTTATTATTAAATAATGATGTTCAAAATAAAATAGTCCCTCCGTTGCCTTCTGCACAAAACATAGTGCAAGTTGGTTGCTATGCAACAACACTAACAGCTAGCGAACATATTAGACAGACAGCGTTGATCGGTTATTTGGTTATTTATTTACATTAATTTGTATGTTGCCGTTTATTGTGCACCCACTGAAAAACTGTGCAGCATCCGTAGAATGGCTTACAAGGTTACTTGTACTAGGCTGAGGTTGTACTCGGCTGTTGCTGGGCGTGGAGAGAATATTGCTCCATTTTCTCCGGTCTGCGAGATTCGGCTTCCAGTAGCTCTGGAGAGAGCTTTCGCACCTGTGGCCACTAACGGTCATAATTTCTCTGCTTTCAAGACCCGCATCAGAAAGCTTCTGAATGGTGGTACTGCGGAGGCAGTGGTTGGTGTATTTCTGCTGTGTTCCTGCTTGCTTGCACATTCTAGGCAACATTGTCGAAAGGTGATTCACGCCCATTGGCTCTCGAGTGAACCTGTAACAAAGCAAATGTGATTTTTAGTAGCTATCCTAATCTAGCCTAATCTATTAAAATTATATGCACTACACATCATTTACCAAACATTGTCGACATCGCAGTTCACTTGTCTTCTTGGGTGTAGATAAAAGGCAGGTGCGTCCGGGGGTAGGAGGGAGATGTATTTTTCTAACGAAGAAACGGGGCAGAGAGGATCCCCAGGCAGTTCACACATAAATCCCCTTGTGCTCTCTTTATTTCTCGCCTGCGGGTCGTTGTGGTTTTTTGTGTGCTCATTGAACGTCAGCGTTGCATACTTAAGCCCATTTTCGTCTGTTTTGGTGGTGAAAGACGAGGGTTTGAGCTGCCGATTACCCTCATTTCCCCTGCGTCCAAAGTGCAGTTGAACGTCAAACCACACCTTGTTTACTAGCCCCTCCGGAGTTTTTGGATCAAGTACTTGCTTGATAGCTTTGAAGTCATCTTCTGTTATGGAAGAGTGATGGACTGAAGTGTCGAGTCCCTTCTTTCTCAACATTTTCACAACGCCGATGAACACATTGTTGCAAGTTGTGAACTCGGTGTCTTTGAGGACGGACCAGGACAGACTGAGTGGTGGGTCATTTATGTGCCGGTTTAGTCCAGCACGTAGACCGATATAGCTGCTCAGGCCGTATAGTTCGCCTTTACCGTTTCTGACAGTTGCATAAAAATCTCTCAAGATGTTATTGAGCTGCTGTTTTGTCGACGTCTGAAAGTCTATGACCACAGAATTATCCTGACACCAGTCTTCAAAGCACTTAACTGCCCATTTGGTTTGCTTCACGGTGTTCTGTTCATTTCGTTTTTTTTCTAGTTGGTCTACCTGCTCATCACGTAGCTCTGCATGTCGTCGTTTAGCAGGGGGCTTTTTTTCTGGAGATAGGCACTCCTCCTCACGCCACTCCTCCATAGTAAGACCCCCCCGGAGGTCGAAGTTAATCTTAAATGTTTCCATGTTATGCTTTGTAAGTTTGTTTCGTAACGGAAGAAATTTAAATATATTTATAAACGGACAGGTCAAATCAAGCAATCTGATTGGTCGATAGCGTTTTTGCGGACCTTTTTTATTACAGATTTGAAAACATCGTTGCTTGCTTTAAAAGTAGCACAATTCATGATGTCAAACCTTGGAAAGTATCTAGATATCCCTGCCCTGATGCCAAAGGAACTGCACACTGGATATTTTTTGCCGTTTGATGTCTATGTCTGGACCGCTGCGTAAAAAGGAGGGTTTCTGCCCCGTTACTTCTCCGCTGTTTTCTTGTTCCAGTTTGAAAAGCAAACTGCAGGCAGTTTGCTTTTCAGCCCAACTGTATACTGTTTTTCTCAGACGCGGAGGGATACTGACTTGTTGTGAAAAGTAACTTACAATTCTACCCGTGGTATACGCTCAGTATATCATGGCTAAGAACCAATCAGATTGCTTGATTTGACTTGTCCGTTTTATAATGACGGATAGATGACGAATACATTAACATATACTAAATAGTTACATTGGGTTTTTAGCACCTGGCTCTTACGTTGGTAATGATTGTATAAAAGCAAGGGTGTACAATAAACAGATACCATCAGTTGGAGAGTCTGAACATCATTCAGCCGGGGACGCTACAATTACTATAGTGAATGTTTAAATTCTATCAATAAAGATTAAGCCCCAGAAAGCACATGGCTACTTAGCATGCAACATGACGTCATTCTGCATGTTAAGTAGCCATGTGCTTTCGTGTTATCGGCTGAATCTTTATTTATTGATTAGATCACGTTACTCGGATGATAGTGTTCAAGACAGCCTATATGTCTGAACTCGATCCTTAGAGTAATGTGTTACGGAGCCTTCTCTTCAATATTGTTTCCACATAACGAGCATTTTGCGCTGCTCTTTTCCAATGTGAAGCAGAATGTGTGAAAGCATACAGCACGATGCGGGGGGTGTCTCTGGACATCTCTAGACTGGAATAGCGGGGCCCAGTACGTGAACTCGCCTCGCAGGTGCACACGCCAGGATAGAGGACATCAGACTCCAGAGAAAACTTGCTCGAGTCCGAGTCCAAGTCGGAGCGTCAATGTACAAGTCGAGTCCGAGTCATCGTGGGGGGAAAATTCACGAGTCCAAGTCCAAGTCATTGTGCGCGAGAATTCAAGAGTCCAAGTCCGAGTTGCGTCAATCAGTGCGCGAGTCCGAGTCGAGTCACGAGTCCCGAAAATCGGCACTCGAGTCCGACTCCAGGACTCGAGTACTCCATCTCTGCTGCTTGCTAGGGCTGGATGAGTATGAGTATTGAGTATTTTTGATAGCACAAATGTTTAAGTTTTTATTTGTAATAGTACAACTTTAAATTATTAGTAGTGATTTCAGATTGAAGTTATATATATTGTTTTGTCTTGGTAAATGTGGGTTGCAAGGTTGTACAATTTAGATCTTTTATTATTCATTAAGGAAGTGACGTCCAAGTTGAGCGCCCACACCCGTACATTTGAGACATAAGTCATGGTCATGGTGTCTATTAAAGAAGCGGAAGCTGTTTGAGGTTCTGATGGAGGGACAGAGATGATCCGCTGAACTGCAGCTCCTCTGAGCTAAATACACACCAGAGACCAAAAACTGAGCGAAAAGAGACTTCAATTCATCCAGTGTCCACAACTGCAAATGACTGATGTTGTTGCTCTGTAACATGTTTCCATATCAGGGTGAAAAACTGAAATCAGTTAATGCAGGTAAACAGCTTTAACTGGAATGAACATCGCGCACTCTTCCATCCATGGTGGAATCTACAGATATGCAGTGATTTTGGTAAGAAGAGGTGCTTCAACACCGTCACAACAATTACTGCATTTCATTGCACACACCAGTATCGTACAAAGACATTGTTTACAGCAATTGTATATAATTATACTTGACGAATCACACAATTTAAAAGCTCCATTAGCCGTAGCAGCAGCAGGCCCATGAGCGGCTCACCTGTAATGTATGCATTCTTCCTTGAAGTTTCCCCTGCAACTTCAGCTACAAGAAAAGGTGGATAAGAACTTTTCTGCAGAAAAGGATGAAAACCAGGATCAGGTATTAATTCCCCTCATTCCTAATTCGGATGGGAACACAGGGCAGCCCTGTTAATAACTGCATACTGGCGAATGGGAGAGTAAGAGGGGGAGAGGAGGGAAGCAGCTTGTGAGAAGAATAACATTTCCATGGCTGATCTGCTGGAGCAGTTGTCGGGAGGTTAAGGTGAAGGCCAATCCAGCTGTAAGAGGGGCCAGGATTAAAGTCTTTGAGATATGGATCCAGGGGCTCTCCAGCTCTCAGTACCAGGACTTAAGTATGATATCCGTGGACAGACGGATCAATATCCCTTGCCTTTCTTTCCCTCGATCTTCAAGGAGATTTTTGACAGTGCTTTCATGGGGTCCTCTCCACATGCCCCTAATGACACGGTGGGAGCTATCGTTTAGGCCGCGGGGCTTCCATCGCAGCAGCTTTAAGGGTTGTAAGTCTTAGCTTTTTATATAAAACATGTTGCTAGGACATAAATGTAAGTATCATATTTCACATGGCGTAAAGAGTACAGTAAAAAAACAATGACACGCTAAGGTGAGAGCTTAAAGACCAACACTTGTGAGAGGGCTAAAGTAAGTTTACAGCCAGTTCACCTCCTAAAGACGTGCATGTGTTTATATGACGACAGGTAGTATAACACACAGTATTCTGAACCCACACTTGTGCACTTTAAACAGTCCAGTTACTGTCAGTAATGCATCTATGGGCTAGTTAAGAGTCAGCACAGTAAAGTCAGCACACTTGAAATCAAGTTGGATTAACCATACATATTGTCATTCATGTACTAACACTTTGGCCAAAAAAAGAAACGTCATTCTGTACATAGAATTTAGGAACTTTTGGATTTAAGGGAAGCTAATGCAGTAACACTTAATCTGGTTGGGTTTATAGACATGAAATGTACCTGAAGGATTCTTGCTTTTGAGTTTGCTTCTATATGGTTTAATGCACTAATTATAAGTCACTTTGGATAAAAGCATTAGCTAAATATATTGTAATGTAAGCTGTTAAACAACCAGTAGTCTTACCAATTTGTCCTCTGATAAAAATAAAAAACGATAACAGGCCAGCCCTATTAACACGTTTCTGTGTCTAAATGATGTCTATAGCAGCGGTTTTCAAAGTGTGAGGCACGCCTCCCCTGGGGGATGCCAGAGAGCTTCAGGGGAGGCGCGGCGTGAGAAAAAAAATAACGAGAAAAAGATGAGTAAAGTGACACTTGCACACTTTTGGCAGTCTGTGGAGATCGAGTTCCCCCACCTCACCAAAAAGGCTGTAAAAGTGCTCATTCCCTTCACCTCCACCTACCTGTGTGAGTGTGGGTTTTCCGCATTGACTTTGATCAAAAGCAAGTACCGGTCAAGGCTGCAGCCAGAGGATGATCTGCGTTTATTCCTGTGTGCATCAAAGACGCAGACTCATTGTTCCCACTAAAGTAGGGGTGAGTGTAATAAGGAGGCAAAGTTGACGTTCAGTGTGTTGCCGGGAGCATATAAGGATTTATCCACGATGTTGAAAATGTTAAAAAAAATATGTGTTGAGAACACGCCGTGCGAAAATATACGGGTCGTGCTGCAGCTAGATTTGCCCGTCCTCTGTAAGAAGGTGTCGGCGACTGACATGCAAGGAAGAACGGCTGTCCACAGGCTGTTCCAACTTTAACAACTTTATTAACTTCCAGGGTAGTGAATTGAACATGCAATTGTAATTGGGTGTCTGGTATATTTTCGTGTACGCACACGCATGTTCCACAACACACAAAGTGAACAACACTCAATTGTCCGATCGCTACCAGTGTCCTTGCGATCTTGTTAAAACAACAAGTGCACGTTACTGATGCAATATGGTTGAGACCATTCGGGCTTATTCTAGAGGGGTGCAAGGAATAGTCCAAGTAGTGGGGGAGTTTTATACAATATGTTTAAAACATAAAGATGAGAAGGTTTAAAAAAGTTATTGTTTAATGTTTTAAGGAGGTGGCGCTAACAGAGCATTTAATTACATTTTCTCTTACTGGACCTCTTTGAAATGCAATTGAATACCCCTGCATTTTAGCAACAACAACAATAATAATAGCAATAATAATTGGGAGGGGGGGCGCGGCTGTCCTTATGTTCTCTGAGGGGAGGCTCACCTTCCCACACTTTGAAAACCCCTGGTCTATAGGATTGTTCCTGTTGACTGATAAGTAAAGAACACTGAACACAGCACAGAAAACTAAATATTGTCCAATTCAAGCTTTATATATATATTTATATAGCTGTACAAAGTATAAAAAAAAGAAGCTTAAGTATGTATGGGTCACACCCAGTGAAAGGTACAAAAAGTATCATTTACTTTGATTTGAGATGTGTGAACCCTGGATGAAACAAACCAGGATGAGTTTCAGCCTCAACCTTTTGTAAAGCCACAGGCCACCTCTGATTGGTAGCCGACATGAAGGAAAATGATCGATTGACCTGTGGTTCCTACAGAAGTCTCTGGCCTGGAAACAACAGGGTGGGTGACCCCGCCGTATGGCCGGGCGGTGTGACCCCCCCAGCAGACACCAATAAAGGATGAGGTTAGGTCTGCAGGTAAATATAACTTAAAAACCCTGTCATGTGACCTCTCAATCAGGAACACTTGAAGAAATAGAACCATCATTTTGATAACTTCAAGACTATTCCATCATTGAAAAACCTTTATAAAAAAAACTGGGCGCAGACAGTGGGAATTTCAGTGGAACAAACCCTCGAAATTTCTTGTGAAACACTTTCTCACACACTGTAGTCCCAGCCTCATGAGAGCTGGGACCTTCTCATGTTCTCCACAAAGTGTAACCGTCAGTATAAACAGGCAGTCAGACTCTGGCGCCCGTACAGAGGTGGATTACAGCGATCCATGCAGTAAACTCAGAGCCCCCCCCCCCCCCCTTACACTGCTGCCGGCACACTGCTCTAAATCCACTCTTCGGGGTATACAGAGGGTGAAAACATGACGCCCACCCTTTTAGAACTCCTGCTAAGTCCCCCTTTCAACGACCCCCATTTTCCAGAGGGGTCAGTGTTCAATGCACTGTGCTAGCGATGTGGGTTGGCAGCGGCTGCAAAGACTCCGGGTTCAGGGAGAGATTATCCGACAGCAGAGAGAGCAAAGTTACGCTGACCTAATTGAAATCAAACGACCTCTCTGGGCTCACAGAGCATGATCAAAGGTCGGTGTTGGCCACTGTTTACTTTAAAACCGATGTCAAGTGTCTAATAAATGAACAACCGGTGAGACCTATGAAGTCATGAGGGATACATTTGGGCGTTTGGGAGTCAGAGAGCCATGAAAACAGCTGCTTAAAATAGATACAATTAGATCGGTCTGTTTCTGCAACAGAGCATCACACAACCCAGTCTCATGGCATTTCGTGTAATAGTCACAACATTTATTTAATCTATTGATTCGTGTTCACCAACACGATTTTCCCATTGTTTTCATGTCACACAGAACGATTTAAAAAGCAATGTATTTCTATTGGTAGTATGTTTCGTGCCTGCACCACGTCTTTTTGTCCGGTCGGGTCTTGGAAGACCAGAAGCTGTGTGGTTCATAAAAACACATGTTCTTACTCAATATCAAGCCACGATTATTGTTTTTATTTTAAAATGTATGATGTCTGACTTTTTTTGCAATGCGAGGAAAAGAAATGGCTCAGAGCCTCAGAATACTGAAATCTGTATTTTAAAATTTTTTTTTCCTTCTAATTTGTTATTATTTGGTGCAGGCACGAAACATACTACCAATAGAAATACATCGCTTCTAAAATCGTTCTGTGTCAGAATACTGAAATCTGTATTTTTTAAAATCTTTTTTTCCTTCTAATTTGTTATTATTTACATTGCTTTTAAAATCGTTCTGTGTGACACGAAAAAAATGGGGAAATCGTGTTGGTGAACACGAATCAATAGATTAATTTCGTGACTATTATACGAAATGCCGTGAGACTGCAGGTTGTACTGCTGACACATTCCTGTAAACTGTAAAAGAGGCATCGGGCCCCAGCTTTTTAGGGGTTTGTTAGTATGGGCCTGGCAGCCAGGGCTGAGGACAGCAGTGGCAGGAAAGCAATATGACCGTCCCAGAGTGAGGGCTTCCAGCCAGCCTGAAATGGATAGTCAACCTGTAGTTTGTGTGTGTACATTATGTATGTGTGTGTGTATCAGCTCCAAGAAATAAATAAGTAGCAAAGTGATAGACTGAACAAGAATCATCAAACTTCTTAATGCGTTTGATATGGCTGCGATCTAATGGTTGTCTCTCACACACACACACACACACACTCACCTCCCACTGTGCCATCTCTCCCTTTAAATCACCCGTCTGCCTTTAATTCATCACACTCCTCATATAATTTCATCCGTATAAATGTGGAGGGGGCCAATGTTGTGCATCACCGTTTTATCCTTGTCAATCCTCGAGTCAGATACCCTTAATAAATGGCTGAAAATAAATCATATTGGGCTGGGTTTGTTTTCCCATTTGCCAGACGAGAGTAAAACATTAGTGAATGTAACTGCTGTTTAATGTTGAATAGGGAGCTGTAATGAGGCTTTGAACAGATACAAGATGGAGAGCATTTAACCATTTCAAATCCAACCCGGCTCTGGACTGCCACACTTCATAGGCCTGTTGAATGTCGCTCCACAGGAAAATATAAAGCCTTCTCAGACCTGTAACCGGTATTTGGTGAACCACTCCCTGTGATGTGGTTTTTCAATATGAAAACAAGAGGGCCGATATTAAAACAAACGCTGCAGCCTGTCCGCCTGTTAGCGGAGCTATAATGCACAGCAGCTGCTCTCTCTGAGGTACAGGGTTTATGTATCAGAACCCAGTGGTTTCCATTTAACCGCCACCCAATGTTGACTGAATAGAGTGTGTTTTGGGGAATTATGATACAGTAACAACAGCAGTGTTAACTTTCATGTTTAATTCTGTTATGCCTGAGACTTGAGATTTCTGTCTGGGCAAACCTGCAAGTATCACTCGCAAAGCAAGCAAGTTCTTATTTCTTGGTTTCTGCTTGGAAATAGAAGAACATTAAATGTATGCTGTACTGCACATATGTGGCCAGATGAAAATAGTTAAACTATTAAATAGTTAAAGTTCAAATATTGGATCTAATCTTTATGGGTTTAGCATTATTGTACCTCAATGCATGTTTAAGTTAATCACTGATTTGATATGCAGCATTACCATCAGGTGCATGTTGGGTCTGGCTAAATGCTAAATCGATCTTGGTGACTTTATTCTATATGCAACATAATTTGCTAAAATGCAATGTAATATATTGAATTCAGAATGAATGAGTGTACTTTGGAATTTGTATGTATCGTAATACACAGTATATGTCATATACTATTATCATTTTACAGTATACACATTTTTCTTTAATCTCATTCCCAGGATTATTTAAAAACATAAATGTGCATTTAAAAATATGACATGATCAAACCATAAAGCTTTGACCTTGTTAGTCGTACACCTCCCCTGCTCAACGCTCAGTGAAAGAAGTCCTGTCTCTCTACAGACCGTCTGTGTTCTTCAAAGGGACAAACGGCCTCTAATTTGTTATTGGAAATTAAGTGGAATATAATAAGTTAATTGAGCGCCGGGGGAGTGCTATCAAGTTTGGAGCAGACTTGCAAACTGATAGCTGTTGCATAATCAGCGGTGTGGATAACGGTCCATTCATTTCGAGGTGTAACAAGGTTAAAGTGACAGTGGGGTGAAGATGAGGAGAGGCTCACAGGATACCCAGGGAGTCAGTGTAGAAGACACAACACGTCTATAAAACATGTGCAATATATATTTACTACCAGTTAACTGACATGCAGTCATTTCTTTTTTTAAGGATCTGCATATTTACTTTAAATGTTATTCTTGTGTGTTAAGTAGAGCCTGCTGGACACCATAGAAGTTCACCTATTTAAATGTATTCAGTTTTCACACCCCTTATCTTCCACACATTTTAGTTACATTAGTCATCCTAATTGGTGTTTGTAGCCATTGGACTGAGCCAACATAAATCACTCTAGCTAGTACATGAAACTACTGGCGTATTTTTCAAAAAGCTAGTTCAATACCAGCCTGGTAGTTAGCTTGTTAGCCTAGCTGAACTTCTAAATTGAAAGGCTAGTGCTTTAAAGGCTAATTAGAGGAAACTAGATCCCAGATCTAAGCTATGCACTTAGTACAATGTTACAATGGCTAATAGGAAGGTTGGCAAGTGCTACAAAACTAACATAAACGCCTTCTTCATTAATTATGTTTATATCTTGGTTAGCTAGCTAGCTGTCTCTTCAGGACTGAACGCAGAAGATAATTGGACATCACTGCCTAAGCCCATGTAGAAGTTGTGGTAAAGGCTGGATTGTGGGAAAAACAAAGTCAGTGGCGTATGGCAGCCATTATCTCCCTCTGTGATTAAAGCAACAGTCTGTTCTCCCCCCCTCAATCCCGGCCTCCGGCCAAGCCACCGACCACAGCTATTTCTCCTGGTCCCTGTGCACCATTTAATCATGTGTGCACTCCTGACTATTGTGGTCAGGCCAGTTTGCATATGGAGGAGGAATTTAATTCTCAATCACAGATGCTAAAGAAGTGTTGTGAAACACAAACTGAAATAAGCTGCTCTCAGCCTCAAAGATTCAAAAGAGTTAGATCAATTTGAAAAAGTGGAACCCATCTGAAATAATTTGAGGTACTTTTACTACATGATGTTAATGGACATAGATCTTTGTAACCAGAAATGAATAAACACATTTTAAACACTACAGTAGAAAAGCTGCGGAATATTATAACAAAAGTTTAAGATGTAATCAAATTACACATTGTCCAAATTATTATTATTAAAGAATTTCCAGCAAGTTACCATAGGTACATTAGTTCCAAAACATATCATCAGGTTGTTACAAAAAAACCCACCAGTTTAGCTTAACGTTTAATAGAAGCGTATAGATTACATTTGAAAACACTTTGACCCTCACTTGCCCTCGTTGTGCACATGCATACTTTTCTTGTGCAATGCAGGGATTATTATTTATATTCCACTTTTGATTTTACTTTCAAATAAAGTGTTGGCTAGACTAAACTCTTGTTAATTGTTTGCAAGAGCTTCTGTCTGAGTTTTCTGTTCTGCTGCAACAGTCTTACATTGTTCAGTCTGTGCATTAACATGATAGTGTTTGTAAAGGCTGTATGACGTGTGTTGGAATAAACTGGTCCTCTGACAGTCCGCAGGAGGACAGTGTGCCAGCAGAGGCTGAGATGTGAGAGGCGTTGTAAGTGACATGTTCACACCTCTCCAAAGGACAAACACACTGGACTGTACCCTCACACACTTAACTTCACTGTGTATGATCCAAAGTGTGTGCAGCTGCGCCATATACTGTAAACACAGTTAACCTTCAGTCCTGTACCCTCACTTGTGTAGATGTGAGCATCCATTAACATTTCTAGAATGGTGTTTGTATGTAGCAGTACAAGTCTTTGTATTATGATGTGAAACCCACTTCCCTTTCTCTTGCTATCTGCTAGTTATGGCCCTGAGATGAAAGGCAGTTTCCGTTAGCACACAGACAGTTGAACCTGTGGCCTGAAGGTAATAGCTGTTTTGTTATATAATGGTGAGTGTTCTCTCCATGATGCCAGTGTACTGTGCAGAGTATGCACTGATGTGGTCTAGTTTGGCTGTGAGGCTCCCAGCCAAGCCCTGCCACAGAAACTCTGTTAATCCCTTCCTGTGTCACCAGGACTCTGCAGGCTCCTGGCTGCTGGGTTTGGAGGTATAGGTTTATAGTTCAGCCTGCAGCTTCTCATACTGTTAAAGTGACTTCATCCCGTGAAACCGTATCAATCTTAAAGAAAGGAAAGAAACACTTGCCCTGACTGTGCACACTAAAATAATGTTTGTAAGAGAAAACAACATCTCTCTGTTGTACCCATTTTTGCCAAACACAAATCCTTATTATGGGTATGTACTCTGGTGGAGAAGGTCATGGGAGCATCCTGCCTTCTGCCCATCGTTCACCAATATTGCCCGCCATAGGTCATATTAGTCTGTTAATTTGATCAAACACAACTTTATATTGGAAGATGGGAAGCTTAAATTAAGAAAAGTAAAACTGAAGTTTTACAATGTTATGGTGAAATAAAGGTTTGAACAGGTTAGTATCTTAGATTAGAAACCTATATAAATCAGCCTCTCCCCCTCCTCTTGTTTGAATAAAGCTTCTTTCACCTTTACTGCAAACTGAAAAAGTGGCATTGCAGTCGAGCAGTACAACTGGAGAAGAGTCATACAATCAGTAAGCTGACTTGGTGATGTTATTTTCATGGCACTGACTATCCAATATGTACTTGCATACCAGCCACCATAGTCAGACTATAACAACTAAACCCCTGAGTGTATTCAATTGTAGCATGGGTGTGTTTTATTTCTGAAATAAACTTTTTTTAAAGTGTGTTTATTTAGTATTGGAAAAGTTACACACAGTAGTGTAGTTTTACAGCACCTGGCAGGTTATGAGACATTGAAGTTGCAGCATTAACCCTTCACTGCTGTGTGGGTCTGCTAATGTGCAAAACTTACCAGATGTATAATGGTTCTGTTTTTACTTAAGTCAGGTAAAGAAAATGGATTCTTCAAGACCAATTGGAGCATAGTTTTCTGAAAGCAGAGGCAGGACTAACCTTCACGACCACTGAATGAACATTAGGCTGAAGAGATGAAGAGGTGGATGGAAGCATATCGGCCCACATTCTGGAGGCCAAGGCCTTTTGATTGAGAACATGCCATATGAGGGAGAACACCAGCGACTTGTATCCACTGAAGAAATAAGCTGACCCAACCGCCCCCTTTTTCACTATGCCTTTGAGCACTGGCCAACCATCTGAATTCACTCAGTCCCAAATGAGCAGCTTATTTTTCAAAGTGTCTCTCGTTTGTGCTAACTCTGCCCCCCGACTGGAGATGGGAGGGGAGAGAGAGGGAGAGCGAGGTGGAGCGCAGTGTCATTTTAGAGCATGTCAGATTATCCTGTCTGGCTTGGAAATCCTCAGATAGGTCAGATTTTCCCTGGTGGACGAGTATGCGGTGGGAAAATGGGCAGGGAGCATCTCTGCGGGACCTCTGTATCCTCACTGCGCTTTACAGAGTTGAGACAGGATTTCATGTCATTCCAGGCTACTGGACAAAATTAGAACCAAAGTACGCAACAACAACATTTGTTTTAGGATTTAAAGAAAGTTGATCCTTTGTATTTAAATAAACATAATGGTGTGGTCCAATAATATTACTGTCATCAGATAATACAGAAGGCCTAAAGTGAGAAGGAAACACCCGATGATCAGTTTAGTCAAACTTACGTAGTCGGGATAAAAACATACATAAGTCATTCTCCTTTAACTTTGACCAGCAATACTTATTGTAGTTCTGCAATGGATCATTACAAATATTTGATACATGACAGGCTTTACTGCTGGCTTGTTTGAAACCTCTCTGATAGTTTGACAGACTTGCTCTCTTTACCTTCTCACCATTAAACAGCATTGTTTATAAACCGAATATGAATAATATAATTTGTTTATGATAATGTTCTTTCTTAATCTAAGTCTGGAGTACTGTGATATATGATGGTTTCCTAACCCTCACCATGATCTTCGTCATGCCATCAAGTAGTTTAGTTGCCTACATTTGGGGGCAAGAAAACAAGCTGTTCAAACATCTTGTAATATGTAATACCCTTTAAAAGTGATAATATTAAGGCAAAAATTAGGAATCATTTAGATGTCTGTAAGTTCAATATTAACACTCTCTCTTTTAGCTCTTTTTGAGTCTCCACATACTCTTGAGAGTGTCTAGCTGGGTCTGTCTGCTGGTGGTTCTGAGAGAGACTGTTATCAGAGATTTTAGGAAACAGCTGCAGCTGCAGAGCAAGGTGACGGTAGCGGTGACACTGAACCACAACAGGTCAGAAAACGTACATAGAGCTGATGTGTACGGTGGCCCTGAAGTGCAAAACACAACAGCATTTCAGAAAACACAACAGCATTTCAGAAAACACAACAGCATTTCACAAAACGCCGCAGCATTTCACAAAAAACACCACAGCATTTCAGAAAACACCACAGCATTTCACAAAAAACACCACAGCATTTCAGAAAACACCACAGCATTTCACAAAAAACACCACAGCATTTCACAAAACGCCGCAGCATTTCACAAAACGCCGCAGCATTTCAGAGAACACCACAGCATTTCAGAAAACACCACAGCATTTCAGAAAACACCACAGCATTTCACATTGGACGGAAAGGGTATTCCTTTAGGGAGAACACTTCTTGTTTGTGATTGGACAGAGCCAGCCAGAGAAGCACTGCTGTGATTGGTTGTTTTTGCTGCCAGTCAAGAAATGACGCTTCGTGATTGGTCAGCACCCGACAGCGCAATATGTCCCAACACATCAGCCGTTAGCTGTTAGCACACACTCAGAGCTCACAGCTCCTCATATCTGTTCAGAAACTGGACAAAAGTTAAACATGTACAAAACACAGACTGTCTATGTCATGGCGAATACAGTCGCTGCTTTATTTATGTCTGTATGGCGTTGTTGTGAGTGTGGACGGAGCAGCTACAGGTTAGTTTAGCCTGATCGATCCGATTCCATTCAGAAAACACGCATTTTAAAAGCTTTTCGCCTGCCGTCTTGTCTGCAGACTTGTCAAAGCATTAATTCATGGTTTTTACTAACCGGTATCAGTATGTAGTTACTTCGGCATCACTTTGAAACGTGTATTACAATTAAATCACGGTCAAATATGTTCATTTTGTTGTAGTTGGTATCTCCCATAGGATTTACATGGAGATACGCCCCGCCCCCTCTCCAGCGCGTCTTGTTTGAATGACAGGAGCAAACACAGCTGACAGCCGCGGTGAAACTCGAGCGATTAGAGCGATGCGAATATTGGGTAGTCTACCGTAGTATTTACATGGAGATAAGTCCCTTAAAAACCATGAATTAATAAAGCATTAATTCATGGTTTTTTCGCATCGCTCTAATCGCTCGAGTTTCACCGCGGCTGTCAGCTGTGTCATTCAAACAAGACGCGCTGGAGAGGGGGCGGGGCGTATCTCCATGTAAATCCTATCGGAATCGGATCGATCAGGCTAAACTAACCTGTAGCTGCTCCGTCCACACTCACAACAACGTCATACAGACATAAATAAAGCGGCGACTGTATTCGCCATGACATAGACAGTCTGTGTTTTGTACTTGTTTAACTTTTGTCCAGTTTCTGAACAGATATGAGGAGCTGTGAGCTCTGAGTGTGTGCTAACAGCTAACGGCTGATGTGTTGGGACATGTTGCGCTGTCGGGTGGTGACCAATCACGAAGCGTCATTTCTTGACTGGCAGCGAAAACAACCAATCACAGCAGTGCTTCTCTGGCTGGCTCTGTCCAATCACAAACAAGAAGTGTTCTCCCTAAAGGAATACCCTTTCCGTCCAATGTGAAATGCGGCGTTTTGTGAAATGCTGCGGCGTTTTGTGAAATGCTGTGGTGTTTTCTGAAATGCTGCGGCGCTTTCTGAAATGCTGCGGCGTTTTCTGAAATGCTGCGGCGTTTTGGGAAATGCTGCGGCGTTTTGGGAAATACTGCGGCGTTTTGTGAAATGCTGTGGTGTTTTCTGAAATGCTGTAGTGTTTTCTGAAATGCTGTGGTGTTTTGCACTTCAGGGCCACCATAGATGTGTGAAGTTTGATGGAGTCATAAAGGTTGGTTTGGCACTGACAAATTATTTTTTTTGGTCATTCAGGTTTGGAGACTTGGCATCATTAAAGCAATGTTTATCTCAGCTATAACTTACCTTAGCTAAAATGGCTAAAGCTATGAAAGTTGTAATAAACTATAGCTGTTACCGTTACTGGTGCTGTAGAGCTGTGCTTTGTTGAACATGGTCTGTATGAATGTGTTGAATCATTAATTGTATGTCATATACTTTATATTTGCAGACCACTAATTCATATCAACATACAGCAGTAAAAAGCCATAAAATTAAACAAGCGGCAAATACAGGAAAAAAAAGATTATCAATGTCAACAGTTTTGCTTGCAAACATTTACAGACCTGTAATCTGTAATCTCACTTTCAGAACACACATATTGCCTTTTGGTTTAAAACTGAATACAAATCCTTACCTTTTTATACCCTCTGGATTCAACAATCTAAAGTAAAATGTGGACAGATGTAAATAGCACCAAACTCTCTCTGGAGGGAACACAGGGGTTTTAGCCTTGCAGACCATTTACATGCACAAAAACCTATAAAACACTCTACAAGAAAGGAAGACCCGAAAACCATAATAAGGCCCCTTTAACTATGCAAACAATTCAAGTGAGGATCCAGTAATCGAGCACTTAAAGTGCCAGTGAAGTGCATTTTTTTGCGCCAAAATGAAATGGCAGTTTCATTTCTTACATATAATTGTACCTGTTCATGGCTAAAATAATTTTTTAGGAAGTGCGAGGGACGAGATAAACATCGCAAATTTTTCATCCCGTGAACGGCCGTCTGAGCCTACCGCTGCTGCAGACGATAGCGGCTGTGACGTCACAAGATGGGCCCAGTTGTGATTGTAAACATGGCGGAGACTTCGGAAAGTGATACTGGTGCGAGAGAAATTAGTGATTTTGACAGCTTTTCGGACAGGATAGATGAGGAAAGTGGCCATGGAAGTCAATTTAGTTGAGGACAATATTTTGTCATAGATCTAGAGTAGATCTACACACAGGATTGGCCATCACCTGATCATACATTCATCTGTTCATAGCATGATGCAACATTCATGTTCACATGCAGTGTTGTGCTAGTTACTGAAAACCAGTAACTAGTTACAATTACTAGTTACTTCACTACTTACACCAAAAAGTAATGCGTTACTGTGAAAAGTAACTTTTTAGTTACTTAAAAAAGGGCACCCATTAATGCCCTTATACTGTAGCCTTCATTTCAGTACTGTTATTGCATCGGAGAATAATACAACCTGTTGATCAACTTGACATGCATTTGCATCACTGAACTCTGCTAAGCAATGTGGTCTATACAAACACAAACACAAAGATATGTTTCAAAGTGCCAATCCAGCCGCTGTTGCTTAGGTGGAGGTGGAGTGGCGTCGGATGAGTCTGGGTCTGTGGTCTTAGCTACTAGCTTCGTCCCAGCATGTTGTTTCTGCAGATGTTTCAACAGATTTTAATTGCTGTTTTGGGCAGTCGATAGGATCTTTGACCCGCCAAGACACAACTTACATTTAACTAAAACGTTCTTTTCTTTGTGCTCGACAAAAGTGAAATAGTGAGAATATCTCCAGGCGGAGAAACTCGACTTGAGCTCTGCCGCCGCCATGATAGTCTTGTTAGTAACACAAACACAGTGGCCTTTATTTTTCATAAACAATCTACGAATCTACGAAACAAACACCAGCCACTCACCTTCATCTTTTGGAACAGAAACATCGCCACTTCGGCAGAATTGACATTACCACAGCCAGCGGCAATGCATCGCTTCCCGTGTGTTTTTCCTCCCTTTTTCTTCACTGTCGCCTCCATTGTCAGGTTTCCTCGATTGGCAATCACTTCCAGTCGACTGCGAAACACTTTCCAATAAAATACTCGCTCAAAAACGTTGGTAAATTCCAATTTGAAACAGAGACAAAATGAACGGTGGTGAATGTAAACACTTCGGCTGAGCCCATCTTCTGACGTCACGCAGTAGATCGCAAGCCACGCCCACGAAGGGGTTTCCCAGCGGAAAATTCCAACTCGTCAAATTCGTTGCTATTCCAACATCTTTTATATGGGTTCCAATGGACAATTTTGGTCATTACTATACGTATTAGCATAACAGATCATGCACCGGCGCACACTTCACTGGGTCTTTAAGGTCTCTACACACCAACCTGAGACCAAAGAACGCGTACCGAAGGCGTCCCGACTTTTACGTCAGCTACGTCAGGCTTCGTCGGATAAAGCCGCCCGCCTACGAACACACCGCAAATACTTCAGCCGACGAGTGGCAATAACTCTCCTTACCAGCAGGCGGCGGTAGTGTGTATTCGTCATTCAAAAGAGGCAACAACCGGAAGACAGACTGCGTTTTATACACCGAGAGAAGAAGAACAGACTTAGTAATATAAACAAACAAACACAGCCTGATCAGTTGGTCTTCACTTTCTTCATTCCATGCCGTCATGATAAAAAAGAAACTCTTGCGTCCGGGTGAGATGAAAATGAGGAAGATTAGCCGTCTGTGTGTGCCTTCTTATCGTTTGTTTTGGTCCCTCACTTCCGCTTCACTTCTGATGCACTGATTCGCTAAGCTGAACAGCCAATCAGAGTGATTGATTTGTCCCGACGTTCTTTGGCCTCCCGCCGCCGATTCAACATGTTGAATCGGCGGCGGGAGGAGGCGGGAGGGTTGAAAATGTGCCGTAAAGAGACGACACACCAACCTGAGTAGTGCGACGCGAATGCCCGACTGCCTCTGACGGCTTCGGACGGCCTCTGACTCCCAAAGTCGGGCCGGTGTGTAGAGGCCTTTATTTGCCAAATCCACTCAATCCAAGATAAATGAAAAGACAGACCAAGGACCCCATGGTGAGTTTAACATTCTGTGTAAGTAAATCAATCGATGCTGTTTTAGATTGGAGTCCCCTGTTCATTTGCAAGACTTGATATCTTTAGAGCTTTATTTGGGTTAACAGGGGTGTCAAACTCAATTTCATCGCGGGCCACATCAGCATTATGGTTACACTCAAAGGGCCGGTTGTAACTTTATAAATATACAGTACCAGTCAAAAGTTTGGACACACCTTCTCATTCGAAGGTTTTTATTTATTTAAATAATTTTCTACATTGTAGATTAATACTAAAGACATCAAGACTATAAAACAACACATTGAATTATCTAGTAAACAAACAAACAAAAAAATCCAGAATATGATTTATATTTTAGATTCTTCAAATTAGCCCCCTTTTGCCTTGATGACAGCTTTGCACACTCTTAGCTTCTCTATATAAATATACATATATAATAATAATAATGTATTATATTATATTATTGGCTCTTATCAGTTCTGGTAATAACTTCATAAATAACTCCATCTGAAAGCAGAAGTCTAGGGCAAATAATTGAAAGCAAATATTCAACAATTACACCAATTGTATTCTATATAATATTCTTTGCAAGCTCTTGCAGGCCACATAAAATGAGGTCACGGGCCGGATTTGGCCCACGGGCCTCGAGTTTGACACCCCTGGGTTAAGGGGTAATGGATGAATCTAGGGAATCGTTGAGTAAAGTGGAGAAGCTCCTCTCTGCTGCAGCTACTCTTGATGAATAAGTTAAAAACATGTTTGAAGCTTTAATGAATGTCCCAAATTCTGAAAAGTGATACCAGCTTAACTGTAGATGTGCTTTGGAAACTTCCTCTGTACTTTACCTGCCAAATTGACCATTAACTTTAGAATCCAGTCCTTCACATTGGTTTGTGATACTAAATCTGCCATCCAGCCCGGCCAACAGATGGCCTTTCCTCACAGCATGTCTGACAGTTCTCTCCATAAATGCAACGCTAGCTTTGGAAATGTCCCCTTCCATCAGGAGACGAAGCCCTCTGCTGTACCTGCTGCCCTTCCAGAAACCTCTGGTATTCTCTGGAAGCTCCTGAATGCTGGAAAGTGCAGGAGAGACTCTAAGAAGTGAAACTATCCCTCAATTGCACGAGCCACTTGACCTTTCTTAAAGGTTGGTGAGGAGCCAGACTGGGAAGACAAACTAGTCCCGCAGAAGATACTGTACTTAAGTGCTTCTCTGATTCTCTTCAAACACCTTTCATGCTATAAAACAGTGTTAAGCTCTCAGAACTGCACATGGACATGTACTTTGTTTGTATGTGCACTAGCTCACACTTCCAACACTCTAAACACAATTTGAAGCAAGACTATGACACAAATAATTTTAAAAAACAATCTACCTCTTTCAAATAAATAGTTGAAATAATAAGAAATACATTATGCTGAATTCAGTAGAGTTTTGGGAGTTTTGAGATGAGTGTACAAATTCAAGTGTCCAGTAATAGCAATAGCTAGCTAACTAAGATATATCTTTCTGTACTTTACAGAGGCAGCACTCTGACATTTGGACCTTTCCCATTTATCTAATTTCCCCTCCTCCGCTCCTCTAATCCTCGGTCCTCCGATAGTGACCCGGAAATGGATTTCAGCGCGCCATGTTGAAGGACATCTCATTTCTCTAAATGCACATCGAGGATCGAGCCTCGAGGAGGCTCTCTGGAATACCTCATATCTCTGTGTCTGAGTCCTTCCTCTTATAGCAGACCACTCATCAACGAACGGCGCGGGCGGGCTCGAACCTTCAACCACTCCAAAGGGTGGCCCTCCAACAACGCCGGACCCGGAAGTGCTTGACAACGAGAAGTCCTCGTCATCCTCCTCCCCGGCAAACGGAGCCATCCGCCCCGCTGGAATGGCGAACGTGAATGGCACCACCTCGGCCATATCCTGGTCCCCCAAACACTCGAAGCAGAGGTGGTGGGGATCGGCGCCCGCTATTAAGCCAGGGCACGAAGCACAGGCCCGGGTCTCTAGAAGTGGCGACTCCATGGAGGTATGATAACTCTTTCTTCTTCTTTCAAACGTTTTACTTTCTCTGCTTCAGTTGTTGCTCGCTCGCTGAAGAGAAAAGGATGACAGTCAGGAGGCGTGGCCGCCTTATATACGGTGGGCTTGCGCACGCATTCAGGTAGGCCCGCCCCGAGGGGCCGGCTACGTTTATAGATATCTCAGTAGGTGAATGCTCGCATAGTATGGTTAAGAGGTAGTACCCATAGAGTCCAGTAGAGGGCGGAGCCTGTGTAAAATATAACAATAACTCATCTCTCTCGTTCAGATTAATGTAGTTGGGATTTTTATTTACTTCTTTGCCAAATGCCGCTGTGTTAAATGTCCTACTTGGGTTGCCGTACGTAGATCATAATCTATCATACTGGATAAATAATAAACTGTAAATGTATGCAATCATTTATGGCATTAATAATTAATATCTAATTCTTAACTGTGAATGTTTTTAATTTATTTAACATTAGAAATGTATTAGTCTGGCCAAACTTGATGGCAACCTAAAATCATGGATGTATAATAAGAACTACACTTTAAAAAAAAATACACCCGCTCTACTTAAATAAATTGAGGTAACAATTTGCGTTGGTCTTTTTAAGTATTTCCAATTTGATCGATTATTAAATTAATCTGAGTACCCATTTATAATCTGATTAACTCAAGTAGTTCAGTACTACAAACATAATTGCTTTCACCTTTAAAATCTAAATTAAGTTGAACCAACTTAATTTTAATTGTAAAGATGTAGTGATATTAAGTTGCATAGTGTTTAATTTAACCCTGTAAGGCCCACTGTTGTAATTTTACAACATTACTTTAAGCTATCCTCAAAAAGTCAGTAAATGTTTTGTTTTTTAAAAGACTACATTTACATAGTCAAAAGGTCCTTTTGTTCAGCCTCACAATGCTATTGGGTAGTAAATGTGTTTATAGGTCCTGCCCTCTGGCCATACACTCGCAAAACTTCAGAATCTTCAAACGAGCAACATCTCTTTGTTTTATTGGACTGGATTTGTCAGATTCAAGTAAGTAAAATGCCTCAAATATTTTTTTTTGTGATTATTACAATGTCTAGAACATGTACATATTTTGTTTTTGTGGAATACATTCATCAAATTTGATTTTGAGCAGCTTATGTCTATGTTGTAATATTACAACACTGGGTCAGTGTGGTAGTCAAAATAGCATGAGCAGGCTTCCGGTTTGACTAATGGAGGAGTAGGTCGCACCCCGGGAGAGCTCAGTTGAAATCCTGTCTAATATTACAGTATACTCACTTAATTACGACAACTAACGTGTGCAAACGTGTCTAAAAGACAAACGAACATGGGGAAACCGACTAAGAAGCAAAGTCAGCCTGCAGACGACAAATCTTATGAGAGTGACACAGGGGACCGCATGGGAGCTAGCCAAAATGAGGAACATGCCGCTAACCACGCTCCGCTAACGCTAGCTGACATGGAGAAACTTTTCCTCTCAATGGAGGAGCGCATTATTTCAAAACTGTCCGTCCAACTCTCGGCTGACCGCGCCACCATTGACCGGCACGACCAGACAATCCAAGGCATGGAAGTGGCACTCAACGGCATGGAGACCAGACTGCAAACTGTCGAATCCACCTGCATAGCCCTATCCAGGGAAAATGAGAGCCTCAAGTTTAAGGTGGACGACCTGGAAAACAGATGGAGACGCAATAATATCCGTATAACTGGCGTACCTGAAAAAGTTGAGGGCCCACAGCCGACCGCCTTTATGGAGTTGTTCCTGGCAGAAACGTATGGTGCCGAAGCCTTTCCTTCCCCCCCTGCGGTCGACCGGGCGCACAGAGTAGCTACTGCCCGCAAGACGCAGAGCGACACCCCGCGCCCGTTAATCGCTCGGATCCACAACTTCCAGACTAAAGAGCGCATCCTGAAGCTGGCGAGGGAGGCCGGTCCGCTCTTAGCTGTGTGAAAAGACAGAAAATAGACTCTTATCTGCAACGGCTGCACTCAGACATAGCCTTTCTACAGGAAACTCACCTGAAAAACAACCACGTTAAGTTTCTCAAGAGGGGATGGGTTGGCCAGGTTTTCCACTCACAGTTCAATGCCAAAGCCAGGGGGACAGCAATCCTCATACATAAAGACATTCCATTTCAAGCTAAGGAGGTGATCGCTGACACAAGTGGGAGATTTATCATTGTTTCGGGCCAGTTATTCGACAGCCCTGTCATTATGGTCAATGTTTATGCTCCAAACTGTGATGATTATAATTTCTTTAACAAACTATTCTCCACCTTACCCAGTGATAACAACTACAATCTGATAATAGGAGGAGACTTTAACTGCGTGCTTAACACTGCATTGGATAGATCATCTAACAGGGCTCAGCCTCTTTACGATTTCATTACTCAAAATGCTGTTTCGGATATTTGGAGATTTAAATTTAACAACCAAAAAGTATTTTCCTTCTTCTCCAATGTTCATCACACATATACCCGCATTGACTACTTTCTCTTAGATAATAGACTACTGGGAAATGTTAACTCCTGCTCATATGAAAGTATCACAGTTTCAGATCATGGAGCGGTCTCATTTCATATAACATTGCCTAACTCCCTGAGACCCTCTCGAAACTGGAGACTTAACTCCCTCCTTCTAGCTGACAAACTGATTGCAAGTCATATCACTTCTCAAATTATCTTCTTTCTTGAAACTAACACCTCCGCAGAAATCTCTCATTCAACCTTATGGGAGACCCTCAAGGCCTACCTCCGTGGGCAAATAATTGAATACTCTTCCAGGGCAAAAAAAGTAAGGGACTCCAAACTCATTGACATCTCACGCTCTATTTTGGAGATTGACAATCTCTACTCGTCCTCCCCATGTCCAACACTTTTTAAAGAAAGGCTGCGTTTACAGACAGAATACAACTTACTTTCCACAGACAGAGCTACACATCTAATTACTAAGTCTCGATTTGCTGTTTATGACTCAGGTGATAAGGCTGGGAAGTTGTTAGCCCAACAGGCTCGTCAAGCTCAATCCACTCGTCTTATCCCTAAGATCTATAGTGAAACAGGAGAAACAGTCACTGACCACAGGGACATCAATGATACCTTCAAAGAGTATTACAGCGGTTTATACAGCTCTGAATGTGATAATCTCTCACAACTAAATCATTTCTTTGATAAACTTACTTTCCCTTCAGTTCCAGCCGAACAGAACTCTCTATTAGGAGGCCAGATTTCCAATGAAGAAATTCTAAGAGCTATTAAATCGTTAAAATAAAACACCTGGACCAGACGGTTATAGTTCAGAATTCTATAAGAAATGTGCGCCCCAACTTTGCCCCCTGCTCAAAGACATGTTTAATGAATCCCTTTCCTCTGGCTTTCCACCTACCTTACGACAGGCTGCAATTACTCTCTTACCAAAAGGGGGCAAAGACCTACTGCAATGCGCCTCCTATCGACCAATCTCCCTACTTAATGTGGATTACAAAATGTTATCCAAGGTCCTAGCTTCGCGCTTGGAGAAGGTTACTCCACAGATTATCTCGCCAGACCAAACTGGCTTCATTTCAAACAGACATTCAAGCTCCAATCTTCGGAGGCTTTTCAATATTGTCTACTCATCTTCTTGTTCCCCCAAAATGGTGATATCTCTGGATGCTGAAAAAGCGTTTGATCGAGTTGAATGGCAGTATCTATTTTTTACTCTTAAAAAATGTGGATTTGAGGATTCCTTCATTTCATGGATTAAACTCCTCTACTCTCAACCACTAGCCTCTGTAATCACTAATGGTAAACAATCTGAATATTTCCCTCTGGGCAGGGGCACAGTTCAAGGCTGCTGTTTATCCCCTCTATTGTTCGCCATTGCTGTCGAACCTCTTGCCATAGCTCTAAAACAATCTGAGGACTTCCTGGGTGTGGTGCGCGGAGGCTTTAGACACAAAATATCCTTATATGCCGATGACATTCTCTTATATGTTAAGGACCCACTAACATCTGTCCCCCCTATTCTCAAAATCCTAGATCAATTTGGTAAATTATCAGGCTATAAAATCAACTATGAAAAAAGTGAGATGTTTCCCCTTAATCCACCAACCGCTTTAATCCGTGTAGCACTTTCCATTCAGAATTGTCCAAAAGGGCTTTACATATCTTGGGATTGAAATCACACCCTCTTTTCCATCCCTCTTCACTAAGAATTGTGGCACACTGTTTGCAAAATGTAAGAAAGATATGACTAGATGGACTAACCTACCTTTGTCCATAATCGGCCGTGTTAATCTGATAAAAATGATTGTATTACCAAAATTCCTCTACCTTTTTCAGAATATTCCTATCTTGATAAAAAGTATTTCTTTCATTCATTGGAGAGAAGCATTTCATCATTCATTTGGAATGGCAAGCCCCCGAGAATAAGGAGAAGTGCCCTTCAAAGACCTAAAAAACTTGCCGGCCTGGCCCTACCCAATTTCATCCACTACTACTGGGCGTGCAACATAAAAGCAATGCTACAATGGATGAAGGAAGTTGAACCTGGCAATGGTGAGGCCTGGGTACAATTGGAACAGGCCTGTAGCCCACTTAATCTACGTTCCATACTATGCGCTCAGTCCCCTCCTTCTTTACCTCAATTCAGCTCTAATCCAGTGGTGTATCACTCCGTCAGAATTTGGTCGCAATTTAGAAGGCATTTCAATTTGCAGACAACGTCGGTACATTCTCCACACAAGAATAATTACAACTTCCCTCCCTCCCTCTCTGACTCTACTTTCGGGATATGGGACACAAATGGGATTAAATCCGTTCGTACTTTGTATGTAGATGGGAAATTTGGATCATTTGGATCATTTCAAAATACCAAACAGATCATGCATTTTAGCCATGCCTCAGTTCGCTCTATTTGCTCTTTTTTAGCCCTGTTTTTGCAAGGGCTGATTCTGTGAGAAGTCTTCTTCGCTGCTTTTTTGGCAGACTACAGCGCCACTTACAGGCCTGGCATATGTAGTACAGCGTCTCCAGCGCTTTCGAGCGGCAATGGCCGTGGCTGTCTCCTCCTGATAGGTGGAGAGTTGCCCATATAGGCGGAGCGCCCGTTTCTGACGTCAGAACAATTTCAAATCTGTATCAGTCTGTATCAGCTCCGTTGCAGCCCCGTTTTTAGAGATTTGGGTATGGAGGAAAAGAGAGAGGGTTGTGTTTTCTGACACTTGGTGAGTTCCCTGACACACCGGGGACACATATTCATGTATAAAAGACGTACAAATGCATTTTGCATGATAGGTCCCCTTTAATTTACCACAGTCTCACTTCTTCAGATATCTCCAGATTAGACACTTTGTTAAGACAAATATCTCTTCTTTCCCTGACATCCCAATGAACAGCGCAATTGATCATATTCTCTCACTATCGCCGGGTAGCAAAGGGCTAGTCTCTCTTCTCTATAATAGTATAAACAATATCGTTGCTTTATCTCTGCAACATGTCAGGAGTCGTTGGGAGAATGACATTGGTGAGGAAATGGCAGACAATCAATGGCAGAAAGTGCTTGACTTAATACATACCTCATCCCCATGTGCTAGACATAGATTGATACAACTAAAAATTGTTCTGAGAGTGCACTTTACCAAAGCAAGGCTGGCGAAGATATCCCTAACCTAGACCCTTCATGCCCTCGCTGTAACAGTCAACCAGCAGATCACATTCACATGTTCTGGTCCTGTCCCAACCTCAGCTCATTTTGGGGCAACATATTCATTGCATACTCTAAGATTTTTCAAAAAGACATCACACCCAATCCTGTATGTGCTTTATTTGGCCTCAACCCTGAAACCGGCAACCTTAAAGGTAAAACTCAGGCAGTCATAGCATTTACCTCCTTGATTGCCAGGCGCCTGATTCTCCTGTCCTGGAAGGATCAGGCACCTCCCAATTTTACTAGATGGATAAGAGACACTATGCACTTCCTTAAACTTGAGAAAATCCGGTACACTCTAAAAGGCTCTGTGCAGAAGTTTACAAAGATTTGGACCCCCTTCCTAAATTATTACGATAGTTTAAAGATCCCCCTAAACAAGGATGATTAGAGCAATAGTTTGTGGCAGCAGCAGGACCCCAGCCCCTATCCCCCCCTCCCTTTCTTCTTCTTTTATTTTATTTTATTTATTTATTTTATTAATTAATTAATTGTTTTTTATTTTTCTTGGTTATTGTACTTATCTTTTTTTATTTTTTTTTATGACTATTTCCCACCGATGTGCTTTGTTATCCTTGTACATTGTATTATATTGTATGTACTGGCATTTTTTCATATATCCTTGGTTGGACAAAACCTCAATGAAAAATCATCCTTGTGAAGATCTGGAATTAAGGGGACGGGTGGGGAGGGTTGGGTGGGCGGGATTGGATGGGATGCAATGCTATTGAATGTATATTTCTTCTGATTTTGAAATATCAATAAAAACTGTTAAACAACAAAAATAGCATGAGCACCTGTCATGGACCCAGCCCTTCTTATATGTTCACATATGGAAATAAAACACTAATATAAATATAATGTCTTTGATAATTCACTATAACTAAGTTCTAAATGTGTCCTCTGTTAGGATTTTGAAATTAAGACCAGAATTGAATAAATTAATACATTATTTGTGATAAAAGAATGTGAAATTATATCTGTAGCAATATTGTAAACTCTACTTGTATCTTATCAGTTAATTAATTACAAAAATACATTTAACTCTGGTTCTGGCAGAAACAGTTCTTTCTGAAATGTTTTAGGACACTTGGATGTATCCCTTTTAGTATGATAATTAGCCTGTTATCATTAGCCAGACAGCATTGTGTGACTTGTTGAACTGGTTTACCTGCATGCGGGTGTAGGTATTCCTTTTATTATGATAATAGGCAGCATTGTGTGACTTGTTGAACTGATTTACCTGCATGTATGGGTGTAGGTATTGCTTTTATTATGATAATAGGCTAAGCCAGGTAGTATTGTGTGACTCAAGTGTACAATGTAAATAGGATTCAGATACTTGTTGCATCGGGACACCTGGAAGGGGGTGGTGCATGCATTCCTTTTAGTATGATAATAGGCTAAGCCAGACAGAATGAACACTTGTCCCACCACCCTATCTATTCCTTCAGGTAATCTATTACAATATAATAAGCATGTGTATTATTGATACATATTTATTAATTACTTTTTCCATTTCAGAATGCCACCAGCAAAGAGAGGTCCTCAATTCAGTGTGCAGGATGTGATTGCTGCGATCCAAAACGGAGAAAGTGGGTGAGAACTGGAATCTCTGGCATGATCTGTGATTTTGATGTGTACCAAGCCAGTGTCAATGGGAAACGAGCCAAGTCTGAACTTGGATTGTCAGGTGATGTTGTGATGAAGCTTGCCTCCACGCTTCCAGAAGGTCAGAACTACAAGATCTACGCAGACAACTACTTCACCTGTGTCCCATTGGTAGTGAAGGTCCTTGATCACAGGATTCATTATGTGGGAACAGCCAGGCAGGTGCGCTTACCCAACTGCAACCTTGAAGAGGAGAAAAGCTTGAAGAAAAAAGGGAGAGGAAGCTTTGACATCCGAGTGGAGACCAACCAAAACATCTGTGCTGTCAAATGGTAGGACAGCAGAGAGGTCACACTTGTCTCATCCTTTAGATGGACCACACCCTGTGCAGAACATTCAACGCTGGAACAAAGCCAACAAAACCTACGTAGAAGTTGAGAGGCCTTCCATTGTGGCTACGTACAACAAGTACATGGGAGGTGTGGATTTGTTGGACTCGTTTACGGCCAAATATAAGTTCCCCATGAAGTCCCGACGCTGGTACGTGTACATCTTCTGGCACACCATCATCCTTGCTGTGATCAATGCCTGGCTCCTCTACAAGCGGGACTGCAGAGCTCTAAAGATGGCAAAGCAGGAGATCCTGAACAGGAGACAGTTTCAGGCAGATCTAGCATCCTCTCTCATCCTGGTAAGAATGCATTTCTGCTATTTGCCGTTTGTAATATTTTTTTATATTTCACTGTAATATTTTGACTTGTATCCTAATGTATTTTTGACATGTATCTTGATTGATTCTGTTCTAATCAGGTGAACACAACTCCTCTGAAAACACCAAAGAGAGGATGACCATCTTCAGGCAACGGGAGCCCAGCAGCGACAGTGACATCAAGGAGCCCGTTGATTGCTCAGAAGAGACCATCCTCAGGTGATGGGAGTCCACCAAACGGGGCCAAGAGATCACAACCTCCACTGGATGTACGGAAGGACCTATTGGCACATTTTCCAGGGATGACCAAGAGAGGACGCTGCAGAAACTGCAGTAAAGGGTACACAAACACCCAATGGACCAAGTGTGACGTCCGTCTGTGCTTTTCTGACGACAGAAACTGTTTTTTGGACTACCATATTCATATTCAATAAATGACTATTCATAAAAAATATGACTGATGTGTGATTATTATTCATGCTATATACTGATATAGGGATAAGTAAGCAATCAATCCTGCAAATCAACCCTTAGTTGTTCAATATATTTATTCAGACAATGTGAGTAGAAATACAGGAATTCTGCTCCCACCTAAGCCCAACATTGCAATATTACAACATTTCGCTAAAAACTTACCAAAACGTAAAAAATGTGAAAACTCTTTCATTTCTGCTCCAGAGGCTCCCTACAACAACATCTGAAAGGTCAAAAAAATAAATTCTAATGTTTTTCTATTTTTGGGCTTTACAGGGTTAAGCTATTGTAATTTATTTATTTAAGTCCATACCACCCCAAATGTCCATGCAAATTGTTACCTTAATTTGTTTGAGTATTAGAAACTCATTTCTTTGAGTCAAAAATAATATATGCATTTAAGTTCCACTTTTTAACAGTTTATTTTAAAATGTTCTTTACACAATGACCTTTTCATAACAAATGTTCTCAAACATGAAATAAAAGTAAATAGAACAATTAAAATAAAGGCATGAACCTGCTTCCAACGTTTTTAACATCTCTTTTAGGTGTTCAGGTTGAGTGCGTATATATGCCCCATCAGCATGGCACAGGCTCTTGTCGCCAGGGGCGCGGGAAGGGGGGTGCTGAGGGCGCTGCAGCACCCCCTAGCGGCAGGCAGGCGGTGCGGAGCTCCCCTGTCAGGAAATTTATTTTATTTTTATTTTATATATATGTATTTAATTTCATTGTGCCTGAGATTATATTTTATATTATATGTTATTATTCAAATGATAATTTAAAACTATATAATAAATAATTTTGCTTCAGGGAAGAAAAATAAAAAAGATGTGGAAAAAAAGTTTTTTGTTAGTTTTTAGTTGGCTACTTTTAACGTGACGCACAACAACACAAGTAACTGACATGGCGCAAAAACGTATCTCGGAATTTGTTCTCTCTAAAAACGCTAAATCTGCAAAATCATGTGCATAATCTGTATACTGGTCAATATCATGTTTGTGGTATTTTAATTATTATTTTATGGTTATTGCTGCTGCAGCCGTGCATAATCTGTGTAATATGTAGCCAATACATTCCACATTGTTGGTGATGTTGCTTGGTGCGCATCCTTAAAATTAAATAAACCGGACCTTTTGAGGGGTACTTGACTTTATGAACGGGGGGGGGGTTAGTGAGCACGCTCATGAAGCCTCGCAGCAGGGTTACTGTGCGGAGCGCATAAAGCGGACCCTTCACGCGATAGCGAGGGGTAGAGTGAGGGATCACAGATGCCGTGGTGCTCGCGGACCTCATTGCTAACTTCCACTTCACCATCCTGGAATAAGTAGATTAGAAAATAAATGTCAGTGTTTTTGGTGCAATCAGATTTGAAAACATTGCATTGTGTTTTACAAGCTACAGCAGGGGTGGGCAATTATTTTTTACAAGGGGCCACTTCAGAAACTCGAGCTGTGTTGGGGGGCCAAATCAAAATGGATTGGAAAGTTCTCCTCTTTCAGGGAAGAGTAAAACTCAGGCAGTGAGACTGACCTAAAGTGCTCTGACAGAAGTGTGTCAGACTGCAGGTCAATGAGTTCAAGCTGAACATCACTGGGTGCATCATCCACATGGCATGTAAATGGGGAAAAGATCATGTTCATTTCATTCTCAACTGTTTTGAAGTCTTTAAATCGCCTTGAAAACTCACCATGCAGTGCTTCTAACATGGATGAGTACCTCTGGAGGTGATCAGCTGATGGTGTGGCTTCCTTCAGTGTTGGCAAGTGCGTGAGAATGTTGTCCTCCATTTGGCTTGAGAGAAGCTGCAGCTTTCTCATGAAAGCCTTCACTGCACTGTACATGTCATGCACAAAAAGGCCCTTGCCTTGCAGTTTGACATTTAGTTCACTCATTAGTGCAGTCACATCTACAGCAAAACCAAGGTCTGCCATCCAGTCTGCATCTGAAAGCTGTGGGATGTCGTTTCCTTTCTTCACACAGAAGTCTTGAATCTCTTCTCTCAGGTCCCATACTCTTTTCAGCACTTTGCCCAGGCTGAGCCACCTGACAGCTGCATGGTAGGGTATGTCACGATGTTCAGTCTCACTTTCCTCCAAAAGTGCAACAAACTGTCTGTGATTCAATGCTCTTGCCCTGATGAAGTTAACTATTTTAGTTACAACATCAACAACATGGTTAATTTTTAACACTGACTTACACAACACTTCCTGATGTATAATACAATGCAAAAATACCAATTTCTGCTCAGGGTTAATTTCTGTCACTTTATCCTGCATTCTCTTCAATAGTCCAACATTTTTCCCTGTCAGATTTGGACAACCATCCGTTGTCACGCCTGCCAGCTTGTCCCATTTCAGTCCCAACTTTTCCACACATGCATTTACCTCCGTGAACAAATCACTCCCTGTTGTTGTCCCTTTCATTGACTGCATGGCTGCCAGCTCCTCCGTGGTTTTGAAGTCCGTAGTTATCCCACGTAGGAAGATGAGTAGCTGGGCAGTGTCACGTACATCGCAGCTCTCATCCAAAGCCAAGGAAAAAAAGTGAAAGTTGACCGCTCTGTTCTGCAGCTGAAGCTCCAGATTTCCCGCGATGTCCTCAATCCTCCTCGTAACAGTGCGTCGGGAGAGGGGCACTTTCTCAAATGCCTCCTTTTTCTCCGGGCATATTAGTGCGGCAGAGTCCAACAAACACTCCTTAATGAACTCTCCGTCAGAAAACGGTTTACTTTTTCTTGCAATGTTGTGGGATAAGACATAACTCGTCTTGACAGCTGCATCTCTGGATGTGGAATGTTTTGTGAAAAGTTGTTGTTGGCTTTGCAGCTTAGCTAGCAAAGCATCCGACTCCTTTGCCCGCTCTTCCTCAGACAGGTTCTTGTATTTATCTGCGTGTTTGGTATCATAGTGGCGACTCAAATAGTACTCCTTGAACACAGCGACCTGCGCACCACAAACTAAACACACAGCTTTACCTTTCACTTCTGTAAATAAATACTTAGCGGTCCATGTCTGGTTGAAAACGCGGCATTCAGTATAGATCTTTCTTTTTTTGCCGTTTGCGGACATTTCGAAGACTAGCCGGCCAGCATCACTCGTAGCTGTTCACGGCACGCGCGTTTACGTAAATAAATTAAAAAAACAGCAGCACCCTTTTCAAAATAAAAGCAACAGTTAGAAAAGTATTTACGCCATTCAAGCAATACAGCTGTGTTGCTTTTATTTTGAAAAGGTTGCTGTTTTTTTTCATTATGTTATAATTTATGATCAACCTCACGTGGGCCGGCCAAGGCGGTGTGTCTTTCACGAAGACACAACACCAAGCAACGGATAGCAACCTCTTTTATTCTTTCCACCGAATCATCCTTAAAAGGAGAACATTTTAATGTTGAGAAAGAAAAACAAAGGCTTGTTTGCAAAAAATGAACATGCCGGGCATTGTCAGTTGTTTCATATTTATTTTATCAAATTTAATGTTAATTCTAAGAAGAAAAAAAATATATATAAATATATACATACTGTATTACAAATAATGAACTTTGACTGCAACTGTAAAACAAATGATACAGGAGGATACAAATACTGAGCCTGGTCAATATGTGTCATGCTCTGATGGCTCTCATTTCCTTGAAAATGAGTTACTGTCAACAGGGGATCTCATCGATTACCTTGAAATTGCCAACCCTCTTGGCATATCACGTAAAATTCACAAACTTTGTGCTTTATACTGGGTCCTTGCCGACGTGTCACCAAAATACAGATCAGCATTACACGCTATACAACTAGCAATACTGGTAAAAGTGACAGACCTCCGTAAGTATGGATATTCAGCTGTGCTTGCTCCATTGCTGCATGATGTTCGTATTCTTGAGCAGGATGGTGTCTTCATTGAAAGAGTTGGTCAAAGGGACCATCTTTTGTGTTTCTGCAGACAATCTGGCTGCCCATGGATTAAGTGGCTTTGTAGAGTCATTTAAAGCAGGTTATCTTTGCAGATTCTGTATGGCCACAAGAGAACAGTTTCAAGCAACTGAAGTCAGAGAGAAAGAGTTTTCTCAGAGAACCAAAGCCAGCCAGGACCTTCATGTACAACATGTTCAAGAAAGTGAAACTTTGAATAGCCACTTTGGTGTTAAAGCTGGCTGTGTCTTGTGTGAGTCCCTGAATTACTTCCATCCAATCACAGGCTTTCCTCCAGATATACTACATGATCTTCAGGAAGGTATTGTTCCTGTGGAGCTTTCTCTTTGCATTAAGGAGATGATCCGGCTGAAGTACTTCAGTTTAGAGTATTTGAACCAAAAGATTGCATCATTCCCGTATCAGCACACTGATAAAGTGAATAGACCTCAGCCAATTCCCAAAACATTTCAGTCTCGAGGAACAATAGGAGGCAATGGGCATAAAAATGCCACTCTGCTCCGACTGCTTCCATTGCTTGTTGGCAGTGTATTACCAGATGGTGATGCTGCATGGAAGGAATTGAAAGAGGTGGTGGAGTTAGCATTGTGCCCATCGTTTACTGATGAAACCTTAGACTATTTTGAGTGCAAAATCAGTGATCATAGGCAGGCACTGCTAGAGGTTTGTGGAACATTATCCCACCCTAGTCAAGTGCTTTGGGCCCCTGCTGCACATGTGGACCATGCGGTTTGAGGCCAAACACCGCTTTTTCAAGAGAGTGGTACACGACGCTCAAAACTTCAAACATATTTTGAAGACAATGGCAATCCGACACCAACACATGATGGCCTATCATCTTGCTGCACCATCTTTTTTCAAGCCAAAAACAGAAGCGTCCAGGGTGGACTACTGTTCTAGTTTCAGCTCTACCAAAAGTAGCACAGGCACACATAAGAAGACAAACTACAAGTGACACAATCTACCACACATCAAATGTGACCATAGATGGCACTAACTATGTCTGTGGAATGTTTGTGTCTGTCGGAGCCAGTGGTGGACTGTCTAATTTTGCAAAATAGAACAGATCTACCTTATGAATCACAGTGTTTCTTTTCTTTCTATCGATTATGACTCCTGGTATGTAGAACATATGTCTTATGAGTAGGGTTGGGTATCGTTTGAATTTCCACGATTCTGATTCCGATTCCAATTCTACTTTTCGATTCCGATTCTTAACGGTTCTCAATTCCGATTCTTTGAGGGGCAGGGTAAAAAAATGTTACATGCTTCTTCCACCAAAAAAACAAAATTTATTCGAGAAACTTTTACACAGGTTAGTTTACAGTAATATCCACATTAATCAGTCTGTTTATATTCACTGCTATGTAACTTTAACCTGAGAACCACTGAAGCTACAACACAGCAACAGTCCAACTTTTAAAGGGAACCCGCCCCATTTAAAAACAGTTCTTGTTGAGAAAAACAAGCATATCTGCCTTCTCAGGCAGTATGCGTGAGCGTTCAGCACAGATTGTGTCACCAGCAGTCGAGAAAACACGTTCACTGGGTGTAGAGGAAGCCTGGACACATAAATATGAGAAGGCCATGTCTGACAGGCAAGGATAGGTTGTTCTCATGTTCCACCACCAGGCGGACGGACGGAGACTGGCGCAACAGGTTGAAAACGGTACACTCCTTGATCTGTATACCGTGCAGGCGAAGGTGTTTTGTCATATTGGTCGTGGTCCCTCCTTTGCAGGAAATAAGTTTGGAACAGGTGTTGCACTCTGCCGACCCATTGTCTTTCCTAACAAAGTGAATTCACACTTTAGAGCGTCTACCGCCATTCATGATCGGTGGTCCCAGGTTACGCTGTAGGAAGTGTAGGTACAACGCTACATTTCCCGCCCCGCCGCAGTCATACAGTAGGCTACGGAGAGCGGCGAGAAATATTTCCTCAGGCATCGAAAAGCGGAACCGAAATTCACATTTCTAAATGATGCCGTTGGAATCGAAATGTTGGAACCGGTTCCGAACCGGAACCGGTTCTCGGTACCCAACCCTACTTATGAGCTGTTAGCCACACGGACAAGTCTGTCGATCCACCTGCAGTCTGGTCTCAATGATACAATCCCACTCTCAGGATACAAAATAGGCAGCTCGCTGCCGTTGACTCCCAAGCGGTTCTTGCAAGTAAAACAGAACTGAGGACAACCAATGGTGAGTAGTATCTTTATTTATTACTCTGTAATCGCGCGTAATCTATATATTTGACTAATAACCTTTTAACACCCTGAATGTCTCTTTTCGTTAGCACAATGGCAGCTGAATCCCCACAACCCATGATCCTTCATGTTGTTGAGACAGACCGGGTTAGAAAATTAAAACTCAATGCACGACCAGCCTCTGTTGATGCACTGATTAATATTATAAAAGAACAGTTGGAAATAGACCTTGACTACAGTTTGCTATAGGAAGATCCAGACTTTGATGGAAAAATCACTTCCGTCATTGACATTGAGGAGTTGCCCCAAAAAGCTGTTGTGCATATCTCACTTGCACAGGATTCCAGCTCTCTTGCATCAACTGAAACACTTTCAAGTGTGTCATCTCAAGAACGTCAAAGCAGATGGCCTCCAGGTCCTTTTCTAGTTCCCACATTTTCATTCGATGTTGAGCTGAAACTTAGAGCAGGGAATACTGAATTTGAGATGAACAACAAATACTTAAAGTTGACAAGAGACCTAAAGCACGACATATTAGAAAAGCTTGCATCTACAATATATGGCTTCAAGGCTTACCCAAGTGATAACGACATAGCAATGGTAGCTGAGGCTCTTGTGGCCACACACCCCTGCTTGAAAGAAGCAGGATCGCGGACTGGGTGGAATGGATGGAAGAACAGCATTAAGTTTAAGATGGGCAATTACAGGAACAAGATGAGACAGGCTGGATGTCAGGAGGTCATTGTAAATGCTGGAAAAATAAGTAGAAGCAATCCTGACCGTGAACCTCCACACTCCAACATTAAAAGACCCAAGCGAGCCAAAGTCAACTTTCTACCCAACCTTCCCCAAGGAGAGGATCCCTCAAGTCTTGAGCACTTGAGGCAGACAATTGTTGAGGAAGTCAAGAAGACTGAGAAGAACCTACCCCTCATTAAAAAGATGATGCAGACCACATTTGCACTGCGGCGACAGACCATAGTGAGGACATGCCCGCGAGTGAACGAGCTCATGGACCTCTGGCCTGCTCTCAAAATGGAGTCTGAGGTAATATGGATTAGCTCTCTTTTTCCTGTTTTCTTCTTTATTGATAACAATAGTGGCTATTTGCTGGTATATAGGAGTGTAATAGATCTTCAAAGTTCCAGCTCCTTCCCTGTGGTGAACAAGCGCTTCACCTGGAAAATGAATGAAGTGGATCTGGACCAGCAAACACCACCACTTTGAGCTGAACATTTATTTTTGCAGGATGCACAAAAACACCTGTTTGTTTGGCAAAGTGATACTCAAACAAAGTAGTTAGACTAGTTTGGAAGCAAGAGGGCGGGAGAAGTATGGATATGAATCCCAAACAAACGTGTGTTGTTGTGCACCATTACAAAAATTCCGTTCATTTTGGAAAAGAACAGTCCAGGTGAAGTTCTCGTCCTTGCCACAGGGAAGGAGCTGACTGGTCAAACTTGGAGGATCTATTACATTTGTAAGGAGGATACCACTTTAACCTAGTTTGATATATTTTGAACTGACTAATTGATAATGCTCGATTGTCCTTCTGCTCTATTTTTTAAATGTAGGTGTATGCAGAGTTCCAAAGGATTACAAACCAGAACCTACCGAACACATTCTACGCTGCTTTTGACCGCCATCTTCCTCGACTGATGGCCATATTTAGACAGAAGGCGTTCAAAACTGGGAAGACAGCTGATGCTTTGGCTGAAATTTTTAAAATCCACGATGAACAGGTAAAGAGATTATTATACAATTCAAAGGTTGAATGAACATCTAACGTTGGACAGATTCAAAAAATATATTTTGAATTTTACAATTAGCCCACTTTGTTTTTGCTATTTGTCTGATTGCATTAAAGATGTGAACAGGTTATCTGTGGATATATGTTCTGATTGGATTGTTGGATTGACAGGTTTGTTCAGTAAACTTCACAGTCAACAGTTTGTATGCTTATATTTTTATCGTTATAGGAATTACATGACATCAACACCAGGCGTACCACCGTTATCCATGCCCTTCCTCTGTATCTGCAAGAGGACACCTCTGGATTTTTCCGAACCTGCACAGTGAGTCTCCTTAATTCATTAACAGTACCACTCTATATGAAGTGAATAGTTCATTAAAATACAAATATGTTTTTGCACTTATCCTTGTTCGGTCTATCCATCCATATAGTTTGTGTGATTTGCAGAGGTTTGGTCTGTTTTCCTTCACCCAAATACAAATGAACTGAATCGTTTTTTTGTTCGAAGCGATACTGAAGTTAAGTAAAACATTTATTGGATATGTTTTATCTCCTGACACTTGGGTTCACTGGTATCTCGTCTGATTTTTTGGTGTAGAACACCTGTTTTTCACCTCTAAATTTGTCTGTTGACAAAACAAAATATGAACAACTTAGAAACATATCTCCAAGAGTTGCAGTCAAAAGATATTGCCACACCGAAAATCCAGATTTTTTCAAATGTTCCTGCGCATGACCAACACCCTAAGGAATCAAGTGGCTGAAATAAATTGTTTATAACTCAATGAAAATAAATAAATATCAAAATATAACTGTTAGAAAAAAAAGTCGATCTGGAGTTCTATTTAGAAAATTCTGCAGTTAGCATTTAACCTGTTCAACCCGGAGGCCCCCGCCCGGGGCTTCTTAACATTTAAAAACCTATTAATGTGTCATTGCCACTTAACGGGAAGAAACTCAGCTAACTGACGATACGAACAATTTTTACCGAAACAAAACACAAGTCTCACAAGAAGCTTCTAAATGAGCCCTGAGCGAAAAAATGCTAACACACCTAGCACAGAACTCTAGGTATAAATACCCTTATTACATATCGGATCTGCACAAACAAGATATCGATTAGCAAACTGAGATTCCACAGATTCTAGGGGTATAAGTATCATCACTGAGCGATCGGAACTCGCGACAGGGGAAGCAAACACAGACATCACACAACGTAGCTTTCTTAGCTGTCTTACCTATGCTGTTGTTCTGATCAAAAGTTGTGTTCAATGGCATTAAAACGATAAAAACGCTGCTGAAGGTTAATCCATAGGTTAATCGAATGTGTCTGTGTCACTTTGAAATGATTACTGATAATCAATCTTCATATTTATGTCAATAACGGAGTTTTCATATATAGTTGCTATGAGAGCTACCAGAGTGTATGACAGCTTCCGGTTTTGGGCATTCTGGCTGTGCATCACTCATTCACCAATGGGTAATGTTTAGATGGATTTTAGGAACTTCCCCTCGATTCTAAAAAAAAGAAGAGGTGTCAATCATCAAAATCGACCGAGGGGGGCCATAGATATGGAAAATGCACCCAAATGACCCCAGAAGTGTTTTTTTTTTGCTAAACCTCTCTAAAAAGGTCAAATGTCACTTGTTTTACATCAATCTTGATACAGGGTACTTATTATATGTTATAGTTTCGATTCCTAAAGCTTTTAGTCTTCTATCCCATCATTCGAGGGTGGTTTTCACTATAAGTAATGGTTTTTTTTTGGACGGACACTATAATTTACATGTTTTTACTATGTTCAATCTGAATTTACTTTAAAATAAAAAAATTCTATATTGATTCTGACTTTTCTACATTTAACTCACAGGTTTATCATTGCTTTGAGAAAAAAGATTATTAATTTACCCCTTTTAGAAGTTAAGTTATAGTCATTTGTTCTGGGAATGTCATTTTCGAGCCTGAGACCTGAAAAACAGGCTCAGGGCTTAACAGGTTAATACAATAAATTACACCATGACTTCCTTATCCTCAATTTTGTAAGTTCCTATTTTAGTTAGAACTGTTTTTTGCGAGTTATTTTGAATGAAGAGGTGGAAAACAGAAGATATGTGTTCTACAGCGGAGCTCACGATGAACCTGAGTGACAGGAGATAGTTATATTGAGCTCAACAACATCTGGCAAATGTTTTACTAAACTCTCTCCACTTTAAGCTCAAATCATCCCCAATTCACTTGTGCAAAACAGCTTTATTTCAAATACTTTATTTATCCCGGGGGAAATTAGATTTTGTCACAGTAGCTCCATTTTAGAATACAATAAAATAGCAACGAGAAAACCACACACTTCTCTCTTTGTGAGAAATTTGTGAGACTTGTGTGGTTTTGCTTTTTCAATATAATAAGGTACCGTGTACTACTTTTACAAGTAACTTATCCCTTGCCTTGCTATCTGACCTAAACAAATAAATAATGGTTTCTAGAATCTTCTAGTTCATGACTATGATATACTTGGCACTGGACCTGCAGTACTAAATTGAACAGGAGAGATGATTTGTAAAATAAATTTAAAACTCTAATTGAAACAATCATAAAAATAGGTTTGACAAAATAATTAAACTCTGATATTTGTAGACTCAATGGAATCGTTTGTGATTATTATCTCTCTTTCATTCATTTAGGAAGAGTCCGAACCAGAGCTTGGAGATGTTGCAGTGGCCCTCCTTACAGTCATCAGTGACAATGGCACAAGTCAAGTGCAATACCAGCCCGTGACCATCTCTGTTGTCATTGAAAATGACATTGTGGTCAGCCTCCCCAGACTTGCTCCAGGGTATGGCTGGGGTAGGCTACAGCCATACCAAGAAATGGCTTAGCCCCACCTTAGCCCACCATGACAAATGATGTTAAAGTAAGCAAAAAAAAGTCCGCCAACTCGCGGCGAGTAAATTGCACAGACAGCAGCTAGTAAGATTGATTTCAGTAGCCACTTTTGTCACGTAGTGATCGTCTTCTCAATAAAACATGTCTAAGATAAAACAACTAATGTCTTCTGGCCAATCAGAATCACGATAACGGCGTGGTGTTGTTGCAGGAAGTCCCGACGGAGAATCATTTTGCGGTAGAACTTCTCTTTATACATCCATGGATACAACATTACGTGTTGATAGAAATCAACACGTAATGAAATAAGACCCCACGGTTTGATGATTGATAGGTGTGTGGGCTGTCTTTCATTTTGACACACAGAACAATGGGGGCTATCCACCCTTATCCAATGTAAAGTAATTCACACAGCCTCTTTCCTCTTCTCTCTTGGGGCTTTCACACCAACGCTGTTCCAGGGCCGGTTCGGAGTTAGAGCCTGAAAAGCACCGTTTTTTCCTGTTCACACCGCAGCGGAGCCGGCTCTACGCTCCGGAATCCGGTTCGTTTCAAGCACCAAAAAATTGTCGGTGTAGAAGCAAGAACCGCATACGTCACGCTTACGTCGGAGGGGGGCGAGATTAACCTGAGCTAACAGTTAAAGGCGAGTACGGCAAATACAAGTTGTAACAAGCAGTAGCGCTGAGCAAAGTGACTAGAACGCAACCACACACTTATAAAAAAAATACACTTTTTAGTCACACAAGTCAGGCAACACTAAACAGGCTTCGTGTGATTCTGTTTATTTGTACCTTACTTTGACCATCCGTTCTCTGTCATTGATCATTGTGGAGAGCAGGCAGACGTTTTGTTTTGTATTATAGCAGCTATCGGATGGAATCAATACATGGGCTGCACACATGGGCGGCGCCAGAGATTTTCTGTTGGGGGTGCTGTGGGGTAGCTTGCCGCTTCATAGAGGTTGCTCAAACATGTAGGGTTTCCCATTAATGTAGCTATGGGCTACAGTGAAATGTTCTACTGCAACACTCCCCACACGCACATACAGTAGGCTACACCCGCGACTGTTACAATGAAGGCTCGATAATCAGCTCACGGCATATAGGAAAGATAAAGTGCTATTTTTTATAAGTGGGGGGCGGACTAGCCTCCTAGGGGGGTCCGCGGGGGCATGCTCCCCCGGGAATTTTTATTTTTTTATTATTGAAGTTAAAAGCATCAATCTGGTGCACTTTGAGAGCAAAATTAAGAGATCTATGGATACATCTCTCAACACCCATATGAAACAGAACTGTAAACAGATGTACTTTTTCTTTAAGGATATTTTACTAATCACTCCCCTTTTAAACTGTATTCTTATTTTACTGTCATATAGTATTTCATATCTGTTTCTCATTTATTCTCTTATTGTTTTATAGCCTAACTATAATGATCATATGAAGGTGTGCCTCGGAAATACTTGTTTACATAAATGGTGATCAAACTGTTTTGAGACCCACTGAGATAACTTAGACTAAAGTTAACTATCTAAACACTGAGAGTCCTTTACCTCACTGAGCTGACGTTATCTGACAGGAGAGGACTTTCCTTTCACTTAGTTGTAGAAACAGCTTCTAATATCCGTTAGTGCAGCAACAACAATCTTGCTCTCTCTCTCTCTCTCTCTCTCGCTCGCTCACTCGTGCGCTCGTGCCACACACACGGAGCCGAGCTTGAATGAAACACCCAGAAGTAGGCTACTTGTACTGTACTGTAGCATATCATTTTCGAATCAATCTTTTTCAAATTATGAATTTCACATATATAAAAAAAAAACATACATTTCTTGGGGTTGTTCAGCAGTTGCTAGGCCAATTGTTGGTGTTGCTGTAGCAACTGCAAGCTACCGCCTAGCGCCACCCCTGGCTGCACAGGTTGTCATGTCCGACTATCACAAGTAGAATCATAATGAAAAATACGCCGGTAAAATGTGCCTGTAGAAAATGGCTTATGCCACAATAGGATAGCAACAAGTTGTCAAGATAGTCAGTTTAGCTTCGGTTGCTATGCTAACATCACCCATTTTATACCAGAGAAACTTTCATAACAGCGTTGTGATGCCAAACAGCGTCAATTCAGACTGAAACACATTCACTTGGGGAATTGGGGATATGTATCAGCTGCTTGTGTGACAGTCAGACAGTGAATACTTTACAGCGGCCGCTGCCGTGTGAGCTAACCCGGACCTACCGGGAGAATAAACTAATTAAGTGTTATGTATACAGGATGGTTAATAAATCATCAACCAATAGTTCAGTTTTAAGTTTTAAATGTATCTTTAACTCAATCCATTATTAGACCAACAGTTTTACCTTAGTGTACATCGCACCAACATGCATTATAAGCATCCTTCAAAAGTGATTATCAGGTTACCAAGATAATACAATTTTGCAGAACATTTTAAGTGAAGAATAAACTTTCATCACTGACCTGTATACTGTATCCAGTACTGATCCATGAGCAACTTATTAAACCTGACACCAGTCTGGTAAAATCATATTTGCTGCAGTTACAGTTGGTCACAGGTAGTACAGATTAATTCAATCATAAGAAAACATGATTCTGAAGGTAAGTGTTTAATATCAAGGGATCAATATTATGTTGCATCAACCGTATGTTGACACATGACAAGTGTTCCCGAACACATAATCAGGGAAGAGCTTGATGTTTCGCACAGAGATCATTCCCCCCCCCCCCCTTCAGTTTTTATAGAACACAGAGAGAGGACCTATGTCTCTAACATTCTTTCAGAGACTCTTGCCAGTATTGCCCTAGACCCGCTGACTTTAAATCGTGCATGTGCTGCAGTGACCTCAGGCATGTTGACTGACAGCAGGAGCGTAAAGAGGAGAAATTATGAATGTAGATCAGGGGTGGGGAACCTCCGGCCCCCGGGCTGTATACGGCCCGCGAGACCATTTGGTGCGGCCCTCGAGGTCATTTATAAACACACGCAAAAAAGAAAAAATTTAAGAAATCTAGACCGCAAAAGAATTAAACAAGCGAGTGCCTGTTTTTCCTGGCCAAGATCAGGGTCTGTGAACACAACACAAGCCTAACGTGTCATCACGTGGTATATGTCTCGTCTGACAGGGGTGCAGTTCTGACGGAGAGCACCAGATCGTCGCTCCGGCACTTCCACAAATTGCAGTACCCATAAGGAGCCGTACACATGCCGCAGTTTCTGCGTGGCTGTGTCTTTAGTTGAAAGCCCAGTGGCGATCTGTTCATCTGTCATACTGATCATACAGTCAATAACTTTGTTGTTATTAGCATCTGGTTAGCTAGCTATGCTAACGAATATAAGAAGCTTTTTCTCCAACCAGTGAGGTAAAGGCATCTTTATATGATCATTATAGTTATAAAAAAACAAGAGAATAAAGTAAACAGGTATAAAATACTATATGACAGTAAAAAAAGAGTTGTTATTAATAAACAAGAATAGAGTTTGAAAGGGGAGTGATTTGTAAAATATCCATAAAGAAAAAGAAATCTGCTTACAGTTCTGTTTCATATGGGTGTTGAGAGATGTATCCATAGATCTCCTAATGTTGCTCTCAAAGTGCACCAGATTGATGCTTTTAACTTCAACATTTAAAAAAAAATCTTCCCGGGGGAACATGCCCCCGGATCCCCCTAGAGGAGGTTAGGTCCCCCCCCCACTTAAATCATGTCCACATGGATAGGAAACTAAACACATTTGCACACATCTTGTGTCCATATCTTTCTGTTTTGGTGGTCATGCCACACCGTGCACATGCACGCATACGCGAGTCATGGTAAGATATCTGGATTAAGAGGTTGCTTTGTCTTTGCACAGCATGAAAGAAAGGCCAAATGAATGAGCTGTGATTTTAGTATTTTTAAGCAGAGGTCAATAATGTGTACGGCCCTCGGAGGATGTTGAAAAAATTGAAATGGCCCTTGAGAGGAAAAAGGATCCCCATCCCTGATGTAGATGGTGGCTTGGAGGGCCCCGCCTCGAACATTTGATCAGCATGGTTGTTTGGGACAAATCATTGTTAGGTCTCTGTCTGTCAGATGATGAGAGAAGCGCCGTGTGTCGATTTCCTTTCAAACAGCGGTCTGAGGACAGCCTCTGAACTTCAGCCTTAGTAACTTTGGATGCCGAAATGTGTCGGACTTGCAAGTGATGTGTAAACCGGGGAAGTTGGTCACAAACTTTGGAAAACGAGTTGTGCTGCAGTGACAGCTACATGTGGATTCTATAAACTTCATGTGTGTGTTTCTGTGGGAGAGAAAGTAGCCCCCCGAGGGAATGACCTGATGAAACTGTGAGAGCCTTCCACCAAATCCCACTTATCAATCAACGTTGTCTGTTTGGAAGGTCAAAGGTTGCTCCCCCCCCCCCCCCCCCCCCCCGCCGCAGACCCAGCAGGTGCTTATCCCCTCTGACAGAAGTGCATGAGTCAAATGGCTGACATCAGAATAAGAAAGGCAGCAGGTTGAGATGGCGGGTTTCACAGGTGCTGCTGTGGCTAAATCCTGCCGATACAGCGGGGAGATTAGAAGAGTCAAAAGTGATCATGGGTAATTGGTTATCTCACCTCAAGCACCTCACAGGGTCTTATCCCCCAGTAAGCCTCCTTATACTCTCGAGTGGACGGCTGCTTTGCTGGAGCTGGATGTAGGGGGGGGGGCTGAAAGTTTTGGAGGCTTTGAAAGGTTCATTTGAGAAACTGAGAGGAGTTGTGGCTTCTGCATGGGCATGATGAAAGAGAAGGGATACAGTTATGCCAGCTAGCACACACACACCCTCCCTCTCTATCTCACACACACACACACACACACACACACACACACATCTTGATCCACTCAGGAGCTCCATGTTAGTTTTCATTATCAGCTCTCCCTCTTCACATAATTGAGCACAATGCACGTTGAGTTGGAGTTCCACAGCCAGAAAGGATGAATACATCATTAAGCATGACTTCCCACACAAACACAGGCTGGGTAAACAGACTGGAGGAAGACTGCGGGCGAACTTGCTCTCTCACAAACTATAGGCCTAATTTCATTTCGCCCTCTCGCCCGTCGCTCTGAGAAACTTCAACAAAGCCTTTTTAATTGGTAATCCCAAAGACACAGAGAAGATGATCAGAATTAGGCTATATGATAGGGCCTTAATGAAAGGAGTCTTTTCCATCTAATTTAATCAATATAAGAATATTTGCCAATTAACAGCATTATTTGACTTTGTGTATGAAAATCAGTACCCTGCTCATTTATCGCGGCCTCATCTCAAACACTGGTATCATTACAAATGTGATAACAATGGCTGATTTCTGATTTCACCATTGAGAAATGAGAAGAGAGGGCGGTGTCCTAATTATGCTCCATTCAGTGTGTTGATGAGGTTTAACTGGCAAAGTTAATTAAAAACTTTATTTTTTCCCATTCCCGGTCAAGATTAGAATCATGACATTTGGAGTATTTAATCAAAAATACGTTTTGCAATTAATTAAGAGCTCATTTGCATATGTGTATGTTAATTTGTAGGATGGGATTTCAATCAAGCGTCTTGAGCAAACCTCATCACAAGTTGTTTGTTTTTTTTCCATGTGTCAACCTCAGCCGATGTATCGGACAGTTTGAGCAGCAGTAATGGATATGGGTGGATTAAATCCTAATCTTAATTCTTCCCCCTCAGCCCCCTTTACAGCCACAGATTAGTGCTGCGTATCTAATTTTCCTAGGATTCTCTAATTACCATACTTATCAGGATGGGCTCTTTTAATTGGAGAAACACAGCACATAAAGTTTCCGAATCAGTTTTGGGATACTCTCAACTTGAGAGTGATTAGGTAACATATCTGCTCTCCACACGGTTAATACACAGGCATGGAGCCAGTTAAAGCACTCTGACGGAGGGGGGGGGGGGGGGGGGAATCACTGCTCATCTGCAAGTTTCCTCTTCATTCTTTTCTCGTTCCCTTTCTGCCGCAAAGGGACTAGGAGAATCAATTAAAGGCACACGTAACAGAGAGAGACAGCAAGCCTTTTAGTGCCGAGGTTAATGGTGAGTTATTGTATGAGAATGACTCTGTGAACATTGCTTAATTCCCCCCCCCCCCCTCCTCTGTGTGTCTGTCCTCACCATGGTTAATAGCTATTTTAAGAGCAATATGATGTATTACTCGGGGCTCTCTCGGGGGAAACCCGGGGGGCTCCTGTACTGAATCCATTTAGTGCTGTGGCTATTCCACGGTCACACTCCTATTCAAACAGCGCTCACCCCCCCACACCCCCCCCAGTCCCCCGAATATAATGGCAAATTAACCATTCAGAGCTGTATTTAAATTCAGAGTGTGATCCTGGTCAGAGGATGATCAGCAGAGCTTCCCCAGGTGAGGGGGGGTCTGCAGTGCATCCTGACTCACTGTGAAGCACATTACATAATGATGACTCGTGGAAAAACATCTTTCATCATTTACATTTGATTGTATATTTTCAAAGACATACATAACAGGAGAGACAGCAATACACACATAAAAAACTAAGGAGGAGGGGAGGTTTACAGTGTCAATTTCATGTTATGCATGCGCATGCTATTTTATCATAATTTAGTGCAAAACATCGATATACTTTCATCATTATTATTTTATTTTTGCCCTGTTCTAAATGGATTCTATTTATAAGTATCACTTGCTTTTGTTGTTGTTTTCTTTGCAAAGGGGAGCGGCCCAGATGGTTGAAGTGTAGGAACGGCCTGGGTCGACTCATGGAAACTGGAAACGGACCTTTGGGACATCACACTTCAAAGCTTGCTTCATTCTTTTTTTCTTTCTGTTAGGGCGCATGAGGCTAAAAAGAAAAGGTTTGTGTTAACATGAGTAACATGCTCCCAAACCTTTTCCCAGCAGACGCAGAGCCACATTCTTTTCTTTAGCTCTGTTTTGGTCTCCACCAACTTCTGTGAGAAACATCCTTTACCATTAGCACAGAGCAACAAGATAAAAAACATTAACATGTTGGTTAAAGTTGAGAGGAACTTCTGAGTCAGATGACACATACTTCAT